>JBBDGP010000161.1:5000-605000 GCA_037952835.1 Lithobates septentrionalis | reverse complement strand
AAAGGAAAGATTGGACTGGTTGCTTCTGCAACACAGATACTTCATCACTGTCATGTGTGAAGCAGTATGTGAGCATGAAACAAGCCTTTACTTACCTGCGTGGCCTTCAAAGTCCACAGCAGAAGCACCAAAGTCATCCAGATCAGTACTCATAGTGGCTCAGCTCTCTCTGCTCCCCCTGCTCAGAACACTTTTTTTTGTGTTAACATTAAAAATGTCTGGAAGGCTACTGGGTCAGTGCTGGGAGGTGGTCTGAGGTGCACAGTCTTTTGGTAATGGTAGTCTATCATCTGATGTAAGCTTGTAGGAAAAAAATGGCAGCTGAAGATGATCTTCTCTAGTCATTATCTTTACCCCTAACCAGATGCTCACAATGCTGGGCCTCCCTTAGTCTAACTCCTGATGCATGCAAAGCTAAAAGAAAAAAAAATAAATTAAAAAATGAATGATAATATGAACCTATGAAATAAAGTTATGTTAACAGTCTTGCTGGAACAGATACATATAGAGTAACAGAAGGGTTGAAAAACACAGCTACAGTCCCTGTGTGGGCGTACATTTTGCGTGTTCACTACTTGTTAAAACCAAATAAAAACTATTGAAACAGAAAAACACAGCTACAGGTTCCCTTCAGGGGTCACCATGGGTCTGAAGGCTTTATCAGAGCAGGAGGACACAGTTCAGACTAACTGATCAAGCAGAGATCACGTGACCAGGTGCCTAGGCCTTCAGGTATGTGGTCAGTGCTTGGAGGAGTCAGGCTGAGTCAGACAGAAGACAGAACTCTCGATCTGCGTACATGTCCCAGGTTGGTGTGTTGGAGGACTGTGACATACTAGAATGCCAAAATAATACATTTATTGAACTAAATTAAATAGAACTTTTTTACTTCAACTGGTTAAAATGTTTACTTCCCTCTTTTAAAGCCAGGAAAGGATCCTCTAGATCCTGGGTTCATATAGCCCCATCTCACTTCTACAATGTGACATATACATTTTGGCTAAGGCCCTTTCTAATAAGCTTAATAAGGTCATTAATACAATTGTGCACCCTGATCAGGATTTATGCCCCATAGTACAACACTTTTTCATTCGAGAGGTTAAAATGGTAACCCTTAAAACCAAGATAACATGGACCGGTACTTTGTACACAGGGACCTAAAGCGGTAGTATGCTCCGCTTTTGAACTTGTACATATAGGTAAGCCTTACCTATGAGGCTTACCTGTAGGCAGAGGCATAGCTAGAACCTTCAGGGCCCTGGTGCAAGAAACCATAAAGGGCCCCCCGACCACTGCCATTCCCTCCGAGCCCAAAGCCCTTCCCACTGATTCCACGACTCTTTACGGTCCTGCAGCTGATCCCTTTTACATGCACAACATGTGAAAGGGATCCAGTGCGGGCCCCGCCATGTTTTGGGCCCCTGCCATGGTGGTGGAAGGCCAGGGCCCAGTTGCAAGTGTGACCTTTGCAACCCTGGTAGTTCTGGCAGTGGTGTCACTGTGGACTGTGAATGGTGTCAGTCAAAATGGCAGTGGACGTAGTCAGAGCAGTGGACGTGGTCAGTAGGGCCAGTGGACGTGGTCAGTAGGGCAGTGGACGTGGTCATGGCCAGCAGGGCAGTGGACATGGTCAGTAGGGTAGTGGATGGGGTCAGTTTTTTTTTTTTTTATAATTTTTTGCCATTTTATTTTACAATTTTATTTATTATAGTATTTTTTTTTTTTTACAAATTTTGACAGGGGGGTGGGGGTGGGGGCAGTGAAGGTCAGTATGGGGAAAGCCGGGGGGTAGTGAAGAGCAGTATGGGGGGAACAGCATGATGGGAGGGGGGTAGTGGAGGGCAGTGTGGGGGGACAGCATGATAGGAGGGGGGTAGTGGAGGGCAGTATGCGGGGAGAGCAAGACCGGAGGGAGCAGAGTGACAGTCAGCAGCACACCTGGAACACTATACTGGCTGGGTAGTGTATTCTTTTACACTCTGCTATAGCAGAGAGTTTGTGGCTTACCAGGACCGGCCTCGGGGCAGGGAGCTTTTCTCCTACCATTCCGGCGGCAGCAACAGCCTTGAGGCAGGAAGCGGGAGCCAGAGTTGGGGGGCGGAGCTGGCGGTCCAAGGTACGGATGACAGCTTGCCTCTTGATTTTTGGCTGGATAGGAGGGCAGTGGGTGGCATATAGGAGAACCGATCCTGCTCCTGCAGCCGCTGAAAGACCAGAAGGAGACAAGAGGAGAATAGAGGAGATCAGTTCTTCTATATGCTGCCCCGCCGGCCCTGCTATTCAGCCTGGTACTAGCTTCATCCAGAGTGTAAAGTCAAGAGGCAAGCAGTCTTCCATACCTAGGACTCCCAGCTCCGCCCCCGACTAACACAAGTGTAGACAAACCTGACAGGGGAGCGGCATGGGCCCCCTGCAGCCTGGGGCCGGGTCGAGACTCTTGCACCTCCTAATGCTACGCCCCTGCCTATAGGTACAGTAAATATCTCCTAAATGTGCAGTGTTTAGGAGATATTTACACTAGATGCATACCCGTGCCATTCCTTACAGAGCTCTGTGTCGTGAACGGTGACTCCCGTGCGCATGCGCAGGAGGTTACGTCATCGCGGATCAGCCATTCACAGGACCAGAGCCAGCATACCCAGAAGGAAGATGTAAGCCCTGTCAAAGGTGACAGTGCACTGCTGGAGGGTTTCATTCTAAGGTATTTCATAATGTGCTAGCATGCAGTGCATACTAGCACATTCTTTCGCTATTGTCACACAACTAGGTTGGCTCAGGGCGCAGTGCTCTGCATCCCGAGTCCACCTTTTTTTTTTAAAGCCAATTAGAGACGAGGCGAGGGAGTGCTGACTGATCAGAGACCGTCCTGCTCCCGGGCTACTCATGGACTTTCCCGGAGCCTCCAGCCGCTGCTCTTACTGGATGGTGTTCAGACTGTAGCAGGAGGAGGACCTTTCACCAGCATCAGATCGAGGTTAGTGCATGCAGATGGCGATCAGCCCTCTTTGCCAGGGACATTGCTGGGTACATTGTGGGCTGCTGCTGAGGGAATCCATTTAAGTGCTGCTGGTCCCCACATCTGGCCAATGGAGATGGAAGACCCAGCAGCGGGTGTGTGTCACTTGTCAGCTGGCACCAGGCTGAATAGCTGCCCAGTGCCTTGTGCAATTAGCAATCTGTGCTGGTGACAGAGGAGCTGTGCCTTTCATGGGACCAGACCGCCGCCTTCCCGTCCGTCCCCCATTAGTTTGTTGTCCACCCCCCAAATATTTAGCCAGCCACCACTGTTCCCAAGGTATAAACCAAGAGGGCTAATTAGACACCTTGAGATACCATAACAGCACTAAATGTATGACATGAGCAACAATTCTTGCACTTATTGAACAGATATTATAAAATGCTTTCAGTTAAATATTTAACAGACCAAATGGTAGCAAAAAAGATTATTTAACTGCTCAAATTTACATACACTTTATTCAATCTTTAACACTACACAATTTCCAGATGTATGTTAAGAATGCAGGACAGCCCCTGATAGTAAAGCATGGTTGTTAACAGATATTTTGATTGCCATTCACATTATAAACTGTCTTCCACCATCTGCTGCCTATTAGCCCTAAAAGCAGTACTAAATTGGTCAGCATCCACATTGATGTTCGCATTTTAAACCGCTCCTTTTAAAACATCCAGTGCTGAAAACACCTTAATGTGTTTCTAAAGCCTGCTGAGTACAAGGCCAGAGTGATCCCCAAACGCCACAATTAATGATGGGCAGTCTTAAGACTCCTGCTATTCGGGCATAAAGTAATGTGGCAAGAGCCAAACATTTGTGAATAGCTGGATAGCTAGATGATTGAAAAACACTTTCTAGACCATATGCTACTTTTGTTAAAATTACTAGTTTGGGAACTAAACCTAAACCATATTCTTACCCAACGGCCAATTACACAAAGCTGGTGACACCACAAGGAATAAAGGGGATGAACAAGCCTGCTGGCAGGAGCATGTCACATTAGTGACCTGCCGGGAGATTACACAGCTATCAGCAAATACTCCATTTTGACACCTGCCTTCCATTAACCGTTGTATTCCCGCAAGCACCAAAATCAATGAAGCGGGAATACAGGGCAAGATATTCCATGACACTGCGGGGTTAATTTTCTTTTCAGATCTGTCTATCAGACTATTCCTAGGAGAACACCAGTGATCCGCTAAAGACTTTCAAAAAGCCTGGCCCAATGATTAGACATGACAAGTATTGACCGCATCCAGAATGAAAGAGTTAATGTAATTATATCAAATGTCAATCTTGTCTCTTGTTACTCACTAACACCCCCCCCCCCCTTTCTACCTCCCTCTCTGGTAAAGGCAGACTCTAAGGCCTCTTCCCAACATCATGGGAAAATATAGATCTTTCAGGTTGATTAAGCTGTTAGGGAATGTCTTCGCATTTCAGTGCCTCATTTCAAATACCCTCACACCTACCTTGCAAAGTCAACAGGCTCAGGATCAATAGTACACACTGATACACGCTGTCCGCTTTGTGATGGGCAGGGATTTGTATTTGCTTGTTTTTCTGCTGATCTGCAATCAAGTAAATTATAATTTTTTCAGGAGCAGTGATTTTAATAATGTTTAAAGTGAAATAAAAATGAAATATTCCTTTAAATATCGTGCCTTGGGGGTGTCATTAGTATGCCTGTAAAGTAGCGCATTTTTCCCGTGTTTAGAACAGTACCACAGCAAAATTACATTTCTAAAGGAAAAAAGTCATTTACAGTGATAATGGATTGTCGGATCCCGGCAATACAGATAAAATTATTAAAAAAACGGCATGGCCCCCCCCCCAGTCCATTACCACGCCCTTTGGGTCTGGTATGAATATTAAGGGGAACCATGCACCGTTTTTTTTTTCTAAATGGCATAGAGGTCCCCCCCAAAATCCATACCAAACTCTTATCTGAGCACACAACCTGGCAGGAAAAGAGCGGGGGAGGAGAGAGCCCCCCCTCCTAAACCGTACAAGGTCACATGCCCTCAACATGGGGAGGATGCTTTGGAGTTACCCCCAAAGCACTTTGTCCCCATGTTGATGGGGGAAAGGGCCTCATCCCCACAACCCTTTCCCGGTGTTGTGGGGGTCTAAAAGCGGGGGGCTTATCGGAATCTGGAAGCCCCCTTTAACAAGGGGACCCCCAGATCACGCCCCCCCTATGTGAATGGGTATCGAGTACACTGTACCCCTACTCATTCACCAAAAAAAGTGTCAAAATGTTAAAAATGACAGTAGACAATTTGGGTCAAGTACTTTATTAAAAAAAGAAATAAAAAAAAACCTGTCACGCGATGTCCATTCATCTTCTTTCAGAGCGCTAACGGATCGAGAAAAAAAAGGATGCAAAAACTCCGCCTCCATGGGAGGCTCCCGCCAACTGCACCCTCTTCCCTATGACAGCTGTTATATAGCTGAGGGCGGGGCCACCCGGTGACATAAACCCTGATGCCCCTGACATCTGTTTTTCTCGGTCCGTCGGCGCTGTGATTGAAGATGAATGGACATCGCGGGACAGTTTTTTATTTTTTAATAAAGGACTTGTCCCAAATTTTCTACAGTCACGTAACATTTTGACACTTTTTTGGTGAATGAGTAGGGGTACAATGTACCCGATACCCATTCACATATGGGGGGGTGGGATCTGGGGGTCCCCTTGTTAAAGGGGGCTTCCAGATTCCGATAAACCCCCTCCCGCAGACCCCCACAACCACCAGGCAAGGGTTGTGGGGATGAGGCCCTTGTCCCCATCAACCTGAAGGGCCTGGTATGGATTTAGGGGGGACCCCTATGCCATTTAAAAAAAAATTGGTGCAGGGTTCCCCTTAACCACTTCAGCCCCGGAGGATTTGGCTGCTCAATGACCAGAGCACTTTTTACAACTTGGCACTGCGCTGCTTTAACTGGTAATTGCGCGGTCATGCAATGTTGTACCCAAACAAAATTTGCATCCTTTTTTTTCCCACAAATAGAGCTTTCTTTTGATGGTATTTGATTTCCTCTGTGAAAAAGACTGAAGATTTTGAAAAAAAAACGATATTTTCTAATTTTTGTTATAAAAAAAATCCAATAAACTCAATTTTAGTCATACATTTAGGCCAAAATGTATTCAGCCACGTCTTTGGTAAAAAAATATATCAATAAGCATATATTTATTGGTTTGCGCAAAAGTTATAGCATCTAAAAACTAGGGTACATTTTCTGGAATTTATGCAGCTTTTAGGTTATGACTGTGTCATGAAAGACGTCCTGTTAGTTCAGCCGTCGGCGGAAGATCGGTTAACAGAACTATTGTCAGTAAAACCAGAGGACGCGTTCGGAGACGCGTTGACACGAACGGACGCATGCGGGTGCGCGCTAATACGAGCGGGTGTACGCGGGTACACGATGAGACGAACGGGCACGTACGATCGGTACTCGTGCGGTGTGACAGCTTTTGGCGCCATTAGGCCTATTTAAAAGGTGCCTGTCAGCATGCTTCCTTGCTGTCCGGTCTACAGCGTTCCCTGTGACCCTAAGCTTCCAGTATACCTGTTTACCTGATTTCTGTTACCCGGCTTGTTCCTGACTTCTCCTGTTTGCTGCCAGTCCCTGACCTCGGCTTGTCTGACGATTCTCCTGCCTCATCCTTCAGTTATTACCTTCCTGTCTGTTGCCGACCCGGTCCGTGCCCTGACTACTCTCCTGGTTCCGTTTTGTACCTGCTCTGCTTACCTGTGTTTTGACCCGGCCTGTCTGACTTTGTAAAATGCTTCCAGTGGTACTACAGAACACCTCCCTGCTGCTTGCTGGTTCGTGGGTGTCTGCTAGCTACAGTGCTTCCCTATCCAGTCAACAGTTCCAGTGTTCCTGCCAAGAGTTCCGGTTCATCTACCAGTTGTTCCAGTGCTTCAGTTGTACTACAGAACACCTCCCAGTTGCCTGTTGTTCCTGAGTTCCTGCCAGTGGATCCAGTGTTCCTGATAGTTCTCCTGCTGCTGCACCAGAGGTCCGGATCAACCCTACACCTGCCACTTACCAAGCACTTGTGGCCCCCTGCGCTCTTGAGTCCCTGTCTTCTCTATCAGGGGCTCTCGAACCAGAGGCACACGAGAGGCTACTCCTTGCATTCTGGGCTCCACCACCAGGTACGTGACAGACTGCCTCTCTCATTTCTTGAGGTGCTAAAATGGCAGGGCAGTGCAACCTCTCCCCCCCCCCCACCAAATGACCCAATTTTGGAAAGTAGACACCCCAAGGATATTGCTGAGAGGCATGTTGAGCCCATTGAATATTTTATTATTTCATCACAAGTGATTGAAAAATTACAAAAAAAATACACAAAGTTGTCACTAAATTATATATTGCTCACACGTGCCATGGTTATATGTGAAATTACACCCCAAAATACATTCTGCTGCTTCTCCTGAGTATGGGAACACCACATGTGTGAGACTTTTTGGGAGCCTAGCCGTGTACAGAGCCCTGAAAACCAATCACCGCCTTCAGGATTTCTAAGGGCGTACATTTTTATTTCACTCCTCACTACCTATCACTGTTTCGAAGGCCATAAAATGCCAAGATAGCACAAACCCCCCCCAAATGACCCCATTTTGGAAAGTAGACACCCCAAGCTATTTGCTGAGAGGCATGTTGAGTCCATGGAATATTTTATATTTTGCCACAAGTTTGCACAAAGTTGGCACTAAATGATATATTGCTCACACGTGCCATGGTTATATGTGAAATGACACCCCAGAATACATTCTGTTGCTTCTCCTGAGTACGGGGATACCACAAGTGTGGGACTTTTTGGGAGCCTAGCCGCGTACAGGACGCCGAAAACCAATCACCGCCTTCAGGCTTTAAAAGGGCGTAAAATGGTGATTTCATGCCTCACTACCCATCAGTTTCGAAGGCCATGAAATGACCAGATAGCATAACCCCCCTCCCCCCCAAATGACCCCATTTTGGAAAGAAGACACTTCAAGCTATTTGTTGAGAGGCATGTTGAGTCCATGGAATATTTTATATTTTGCCACAAGTTGCGGGAAAATGAAAAACTTTTTTTTTTTTTTTGCACAAAGTTGTCATTAAATAATATATTGCTCAAACATGCCATGGGCATATGTGGAATCACACCCCAAAATACATTCTGCTGCTTCTCCCGAGTATGGGGATACCACTTTTGCAGTTTAACCTCGTACAGGACCCCGAAAACCAATCACCTCCTTCAGGCTTTCTAAGGGCGAAAATTTTTGATTTCAATCCTCACTGCCTATCACAGTTTCGGAGGCCATGAAATGCCCAGATAGCACAACCCCCCAAATGACCCCATTTTGCAAAGTAGACACCCCAAGATATTTGCTGAGAGGCATGTGGAGTATGATCTTTTGCAGATCTCGCTTTTTGTCGCACAGTTTTTTTGTTTTCTTCTTTCAAAAAACATTTTTCTTTTCTTTCTTCATTTTCAAAAATAAATGAGAGCTGCAAAACACTCACCATGCCTCTTAGCAAATATCTTGGAGTGTCTACTTTCCAAAATGGGGTCATTGGGGGGGGGGTTTGTGCTATCTGGACATTTCAGGGCCTCCGTAACTGTGATAGGTAGTGAGGAGTAAAATCACAATTTTACGGCTTTAGAAAGCCTGAAAGCGGTGATTGGTTTTTGGGGTCCTGTTACTCAGGAGAAGCAGCAGAATGTATTTTGGGGTGTAATTCCACATATAACCATGCCATGTTTGAACAATATATCATTTAGTGCACAAAAAAAACAAACAAAAAAAAAAAGGTCATAATTTTCCCGAAACTTGTGGCAAAGTATAAAATATTCCATGGACTCAACATGCCTATCAGCAAATAGCTTGGGGTGTCTACTTTCCAAAAAGGGGTAATTTGGGGGAGGGTTTGAACTGTCCTGGCATTTTATGTACAACATTAGAAGCTTATGTCACACATCATCCACTCTTTTAACCACTTGAAGACAAAGCCCTTTCTGACACTTTTTGTTTACATGAAATTTTTTGGCTAGAAAATCACCGTATTTATCGGCATATAACACGCGCCGGTGTATAACACGCACCCCAAGTTTAGGAGGGAATTTTATGGAAAAAAACTTTTCGGAGGGACGTTTAAAGGAAAAAAAACGTACATTTAAATGCCCATCAATGCAGCCTTGCCCCAGTGTCCATTGAAGCCTTGTCAGTGCAGAATTGTCAGTGCAGCTTTGCCCCAGTGCAGCCTTGTCAGTGCAACCTTGCCCCAGTGTACATTACATGCTTGGACAGATCGCCGCCGACATACACATAGCGTGTAGTTTTAAATATGGCGCCGCAGAGTTCGGAGGGACTCGGCGGAGCTGAACGAGTGCCGCCGAGATCAGTGACTGGGTGGAGCCGAGATACACATAGTCGAGTGTTCTCGGCTCTTCTCGTTGCCGCTCACAGTCACGCCCAGTCCCGCCCTATGATGGACATAACACAGGTCCAATGGCGGGACTGGGCGTGACTGTGAGCGGCAACGAGAAGAGCCGAGAACACTCGACTATGTGTATCTCGGCTCCGCCCAGTCACTGTGATCTCGGCGGCGCTCGTTCAGCTCCGCCGAGTCCCTCCGAACTCCGCGGCGCCATATTTAAAACTTCACGCTTTGTGAATGTCGGCGGCGATCGCTCCGATAGATCACAATTACCGGGGATCGGCGTATAACACGCACCCACGATTTTCCCCAGATTTTAAGGGGAAAAAAGTGCGTGTTATACGTCGATAAATACGGTACTTTGAACCCCCAAACATTATATATTTGTTTTAAAGCGAAGGCCCTACAGATTAAAATGGTGGGTGTTGCAACTTTTTTTTTCATACAGTATTTGCGCAGCGATTTTTCAAACACAATTTTGGGAAAAAATAGCTTTTTTTCATTTTAACCACTTGCTTACTGGGCACTTAAACCCCCCCCCCCCTATCCAGACTAATTTTCAGCTTTCAGCACTGACGCACTTCGAATGACAATTGCGCGGTGAATGAATGAATGAATGATTTGTAAAGCGCTGCAAATGCGAACTGAATCGCCTCGCGGTCATACAACACTGTACCCAAATTAAATTTTTATAATTTTTTCCCCACAAATAGAACTTTCTTTTGATGGTATTTGATCACCTCTGCGGTTTTTATTTTTTGTTAAAAAATGTAAAAAGACAGAATTTAAAAAAAATATATATATATATTTTTTTTTATATTTTGTTATAAAAAAATTAAAACAGGTAATTTTTCTCCTTCATTGATGTACGCTGATGAGGCGGCATTGATGGGCACTGATAGGCGGCAGTGATGGGCACTGATGGGTGGCAGTGATGGGCACTGATCAGTTACACTGATAGGCAGCACTGCTAGGTGGCACTGATTGGCACTACTGGTGGGCATTGATAGCTGGCACTTGTGGGCATTGATAGGTGGCACTTGTGAGCTGGGAAAGGCCCCTTAATCGGATCGGTGATCAGTCGAGTCTCAGTGACTCGGTGATCACAGCGCGCTCGGGTGCTGCACAGGGGAGGCCGTCAGGATGTCAAGTGGTTAATGCACTAAAACACACTATATATCCCAAATGTTTGAAGAAATAAAAAAAGATGATCTTATGCCGAGTACATGGATACCAAACACGACATACTTTAAAACTAGCACGAGGGGGGGGGGGGGTTAAACTGTTACCTAATTTTTTTTTTTTTTTATAATTTCTCAGGGAATGTAAATATCCCCTATTATAGCAATAGGTAGTAACAGGTACTCTTTTTTAAAAAAAAATTGGGAACTATTAGACCCTAGATCTCTCCTCTGCCCTCAAAGAATCTGACCACACCAAGATTAGTGTGATAAAATGCTTTCCCGATGGCGCTGTTTATATCCGGCGAAACCTAAGTCATGAAATGCTTATAGCTTTCGGTTTCTTAGGCCATAGGTCTTAGGCGTTTTGGTCTCTGATCAGCTCTATGGTCAGCCAGCAGAACCACCAGCTGCATTCTCGGGTTCCCCTGTTGGGACAGGAGAGCCAGAGAAAACCATGGAAGACGGTAGGATGGGGGGGACATTCCCTCCCACTGCTTGTAAAAACAGTCTAGAGGCTAATTAGCCACTAGGATTACTTTTACATGAAAGCCGACCTCTTGCTCAAAAGAATGATACCAAGATGATACCTAAACCTGCAGGTATCATTGTGGTATAACCACTCAAAGTCCAGCAACATACCAGTACGTTGCTGGTCCTTGTTGGACATATTGTAATGTTCTTTTTTTCATGCAGCCTGTGGGCTGAACGAAAAAAAGAGATTGATCAGTGGGTATGCCCACCATTAGAATACCACCCTTCATCCACCCACTTCTAATGATGGGCATACATGCACCATTTTTTTTTCTTTTTAACTGTGGTGGTGAAATCACCTCCTACAGTGCTGGAGTCGCTGATTTTCGTATCGTCAGAGCACACGCTGTTGCTGTCAAGATAAATAAATCAGTTCTGCAGCTGAATGGCGTACCTGAAAAGCAAACAATGGTAACGATAAGACATTAACTCAATAAAATAACTTGATTTTTTAAGCAATCTGTGCCTAAAAAATATATGCCGAAGCATGGGGGCAATCCGCCCTTAATGTTAGGAGCAAATCGCTCCTCCACACCTGCCCCCATGCTTTGGTATATATATGCTCTTTTTTTTTAA
This sequence comes from Lithobates septentrionalis, assembly GCA_037952835.1. Classification (NCBI taxonomy): domain Eukaryota; kingdom Metazoa; phylum Chordata; class Amphibia; order Anura; family Ranidae; genus Lithobates; species Lithobates septentrionalis. The sequence goes on along the minus strand of JBBDGP010000161.1, from coordinate 593,261 downwards.
CTGTGGTGGTGAAATCACCTCCTACAGCGCTGGAGCCACAGCTTTACGTATCATATGAGCAAACGTTGTTGCTGTCAAAATGCATAAACCCGTGCTGCAGCTGAATGGCGTACCTGCTAAGCAAATGATGGTTAACAATAAAACAAAGAAAAATTACAGTTTAACAGTAAGACATACCATACCTGCAAAGCAAATACAATAAAACATAGTAAAAATAAAACATTACAATTCTAAAATACAGTAACAATAGAGAGAGAACAATAGATATAGAATAGAGAGCGAACAATAGAGTGGACAATAGAGAGCGAACATAAGAGAGAACAATAGAGAGAGAAGAAAAATAAAACCACAACTATTTTTGGCTTTTTTATTTTTATTCTTTTGTGTTTTTTTTTGCACTTTTATATAAACTGTTAACGTTCCAGATTAGGGTCTCTCAAAATGTGATGGCCATCTCATCTTTCGAGATGCTGTGTAAGTTTGCCTAGGATTGTGCAATGCTATACCCCATGCTAATACTCCACTAGTGTGTGGTAGTGTTTGAAACAGTCACCAATGCAAAGACCAGGACAGGAGGGACAATAAAAGCGGGTGTCACGCCTATATCTGCGCTTTCTACAGACACGAAATCTTCTTTGGGGATTTCTTTGGGTAGGGGGGTACCAGGGACAACATGCGGAAAATGCCTCCTATGCAGCCGGCTCACTGCATTTGCATTGGGAAGTTGGGCCACAGCACCGTCTGGAAACAGAAGGGCTGTGATGATTTCTTCCTGGAATTTAAGGATCCAGTTCATCCTGAAGCTTTGTATAGCACATAAGCATTTAGCAGAGCCAAATAGAATAAGTATATAGACACTTTTTTATACCAGCGCCTGGCCTTACGGGCAATTAGGCACGGCGCCAACTGGTCACTGAGGTACACCCCTCCCATATTAAGGTTATATTCGTGGACACAGATGGGTTTCTCCACAACACCAGTCACCGTAGGAATTTGGACTGTCGTGTCTGCATGAAGGGAGGACAGAATAAAAACATTCTTATCCCTCCACTTCACAGCAAGCAAATTATTACATCTCAAGCAGGCTATCTCCCCCAGCCTAAGACTGAAATCTACAAGCCGCTGGGGTAAGCCCCAGTGATTAGATCGCACGGTGCCACATGTGCCAATTCCATGATCAAACAAGTGACTAAAAAGTGGCACGCTTGTGTAATAATTGTCCACATACAAGTGGTACCCCTTTCTGAATAAGGGTAACACCAAGTCCCACACAATCTTACCAGCGCTCCCTATGTAGTCAGGGCAGTTTTCCGGCTCTACGTAACTATCTCTTCCCTCGTAAACCATAAAACTACATGTATAGCCTGTTGCCCTGTCACAGAGCTTATACATCTTGACCCCATATCTGGCACACTTGCTAGGAAGATACTGTTTGAATGACAAGCGGCCAGAAAACTTGATCGGGAGCAAACAAGGTTGCAAACTGCTGGTTGAAGTGGTTTACGAGGGGCCGAATTTTGTAGAGCCAATCATATTCAGGGTAACCCGAGGACGACCGAGTTAATTGTCATTGAAATGCATGAACCGCAAGATCTGCCCATATCGTGTCCTGGAGGCAGGGAACACGGGCATATGGTGAATTGGGTCAGTGGACCCATATGACCGCAACTCACTCTTTTTAGTTATGCCCATAAGGAGGGATAGGCCCAGGAAGGTCTTAAATTCGCAGACCATAATAGGTCTGCAATCTCTGGCAAGGGTCAACTGGGGATTAGCGGCGATGAGTTGACCAGCATACAAATTGCTTTGGTCCACAATAGACCTATCTATCTTCCGTGAAAAACAGTGACTAAAAATCAAGTGACGTAAAATCAACTGTTTCCACCTGAATTCCGGGTTGGCCAGTAAATGGGGTAAGTACGGGTGCTGCAGAAGTAGTGGGCTCCCAATTCTGATTGGCAAACGCAGCAGGATGGGTACTATGGGCTGTCTTTGTCGTCTTGGTGGCTGCAGGACACTTGTTGTGCTAGCCACCTCACCAGCTTAAACTGCACTTATGGGACTCGTCACGTCACCACGTGATACTGCAGTGCTGGATGTACGACCAGGATGTAGTAGGCCACTGGTGCTTGCCAGTTCATCAGAAGGATGAGCGGCACTAGTACTGGCTCCAAACGAAAGCCCTGCGGTTCTTGCACCCCAACAACAGCAGAAAAACGGGGTCGGTACGCCTGACCTTGGCAGGGACCACGACTCCGTCGTCGGAGCGATCTGTCAGGGTGCTGCTGCTGTCTATGGGTTCGTATTCTGAGCCTGAATCTGACAGATGAGTGAGTTCCTCTTCACTCTCATCTGTCATGCTCAGAAACGTGTAGGCCTCTTCATTAGTGTACCTTCGATTTGACATTTTGGCCTCTAAATTTACTGGCACACTAGTGAGACTCATAGGAAAAAAGAGCACTGACTGTCAGCGACTGCTTCCAACGCTACCAAAAAAAACTGTTAGCATTCACAGTGATCAGACCTGACTCTGCGAATGCTGTAGTTATGTGTTTTCTAAGTGACAGTGATCAATTGATACTGCACTTGGGTGGGCTGGACGGAGGGGCTAAACGCAGATGCTAGCAGGTTAACACTGCATTTTTGGCAACCCAAAACTACTGGGGACGCTAGTATAGATCTGATCAGATATTGATCCTTTCAGACACTATACTACTAAGGGAGGTGTATGGTGCGTGCGTGGGTGTTAGTGCTACTGGCACTAATCTGATGCTGCCTTGGGCGACGCAGACCCTGACTGACACTAAAACCTAACTGAGATCATCGGGTGATCAGGGGGTTAAACCTTTTATTAGGGAATATACGGCAGGTGCCCTGATGCTATAAAAAAATAACCAGTTGCCCCAGTAGACGATCCATTGATCGAAAAGCTTCGGGCGCTTCCAGCATCCTCCTTGTTGCCCATTTTCGATTTTATACTCTGTGATCACATTTTATTTTTACCTGGCGTTTTTAGCAATAAAAATCCTATTTTTGCTCATCTACACTATGTGGAGCTTGTTTATTTTTTCTCCACATACTTACTGAGAGATTCAACCAGCCTTCACTCCAGCCTTTGTACGTGACGCATTGTTCCCTCTGATCCGCACCTTGGCCATCCTTTGGGAGGACCCACCTGGCGACCCCGGGAGATCCGCGCAGAGTTTGACCCAGAAGGTTCGCAGAGCTGTGATGTCCGTTCACTGGCCCTGAGAGGCAACCCGCTCGAGTGACTCCCTGTCGCTGACAAGGGAGTCCATCATATCTGGTAAGAGTTTCTTACACACCACCTTTACCAAGTCGCATGTTGTTGAGAGATACAACTTGGGGATGATTTGTTGATTCACCTGCGTTTTAACTTCTGTCTCCCTGCATCCACGCATGGTTTTCAGTGGGACATTCCATGTCATTTGGTTACCACTCACCGACAGGATTTTATTCACCTATATTGAGAGACTTACAAGTTTTTTCACTGTTATGTTTATTATTTGTGGACATTTGTTGTTTTTTTCAGTTGTTTTCTTGATTGAAGACTTTTGGCACCATTTATGCGCTACTTTTTATTTCATTTTCACTTATAAAAAAATGACTAACTGACCAGCGTCACCAATAAGGCGATCACTGGTGACAGGGGGTGATCAAGAGGCTAAACCTTTATTAGGGGGGTTTAGGGGGGGACCCTAGACCTATCTGGGGGTACTAAGTATCCTAATGCTGATTAGTGTCACAAATGACACCAGTACAGCGATCAAAGAAAAATATGAACACTGCACTGGGTGACACAGTGACAAAGAGTGAAGGGGTTAACTGGGGGGGGGGGGCGATCGGGGGGTGAAATACAGGCCTATGTTTACTGTGTCAGTGTAGTGTTGGTGCAACTCACGTTTGGATGTCCTCGAGGAGAGATGACATCACGTCCCCTGTATGTGTTTAAACTTACACAGGCAGGGGAGGATTTCATTCGTCAGGACCGATCAGCAGGTCCAGGCCAAAAATCATTGGCCCAGGCCTGGAGACTGATCGGTTCTGAAACAAATCCGATTGACGCGGCCGCCGTAACATAACGTCGCTTCGCCCACCCGTGCCATTCTGCCGCAGTAAAACTGCGGCGGCTGGTTGGGAAGTGGTTAATATCCATACCAGACCTGAAAGGCCTGGTATGGATTTTGGGAGGACCCCCGCGCATTAAAAAAAAAAATTTGGTGCTTGGTTCCCCTTAAAGTGGAAGTAAACCCATCCATAAAACAGTAATTTCCGGCACATGTTCAGCATTACGGCAGTTGGAGATTAAACAGAGGCAAAGATGGCAGCTTCCTTGGCTGAAAACGATAGGGGGGTTTATTTACACTTTAATATTCATACCAGACCCAAAGGGCCTGGTAATGGACTGGGGGGGAACCCATGCCATTTTTTTCAATGATTTTTATTTGTATTGCTAGGATCCGACAATTCATTACAGCCGCGAGCAGTTTTAACCACTTCACATCCTGCTCAAGTACATATAACGTTCGCAGGAGGGATCTCCCATCCTGGGCAGGCGTCATATGACGTCCTGGGCTTCCCGGCCGTCTGGGGGGTGTGCGCGCCCCTGCCGTGTCACTTGGGAGCCGATGCGTGTGCCCGGCTCCACAGATCCACGTCCTGTCAGGTGAGAGGAGACCGATCATGTGTTCCCAGTACAGAGGAACACCGATCGGTCTCCTCTCCTTATGAGTCCCCTCCCCCTACAGTTAGAATCACTCCCTAGGCAACACAGTTAACCCCTTCACCGCCCCCTACTGTTAACCCCTTCACTGCCAGTGACTTTTATACAGTAATCAGTGCATTTGTATAGCACTGATCGCTGTATAAATGTGAATGGTCCCAAAATGGTGTCAAAAGTGTCCGATCTGTCCGCCGCAATGTCACAGTCACGATAAAAATCGCTGCATAAAAAATGCCATAAAACTATGTCCTATTTTGTAGACGCTATAACTTTTGTGCAAACTGATAAATATACGCTTATTGTGATTTTTACCAAAAATATGTAGAATACATATCGGCCTAAACTGAGGGAAATTTAAAAAAAAAAAATTGGAATATTTATTATAGCAAAAAGTAAAAAATATGTTATTTTCAAACTTGTCGATCTCTTGTGTTTATAGCGCAAAAAAAAAACGCAGAGAAGATCAAATACCACCAAAAGAAAGCTCTATTTGTGGGGAAAAAAATGATAAAAATTTAATTTGGGTACAGTGTAGCACGACCACGCAATTTTCATTCAAAATGCGACAAAGCTGAAAACTGAAAATTGGCTTGGGCAGGAAGGGGGTGAAAATGCCCTGTATTTTTAGTGGTTAAATGCCTTTTTTCCCTTTAGAAATGTAATTTTGCTGCGGTATTGTTCTAAACATGGGAAAAATGCGCTACTTTACAGGCATACTAAGGACACCTCCCAGGCATGATATTTAAAGGAATATTTCATTTGTATTGTTTCACTTTAAGCATTATTAAAATCACTGCTCCTGAAAAAAAAACACAAATTTTTTAAAACTTTTTTTTTGCATTGATACATGTCCCCTGGGGTAGGACCCGGGTCCCCAAACACTTTTTATGACAATAACTTGCATATAAGTGTAGTATTGCCATTTGCTTTGCAGATCCACACCTGTATTACCTTTAAACTCCATTATCTGATTTAGTGTGAGCTCAAGGGGAGCCTTGTTGGCCTCACACTTGGCTTGTGACCAATTTGGGGGCTTGATATTAGATTGAGCAGATTCCTTGTCAGAATGGACTATATGGGTAAGTGTTTTTTGCGGCCATATATTTCGGAGTGACTGGTTCCCTTGTGCCTTTGACTGTACCCCCTTGAATGCCTTTTTTTAAATTCTTTATCACTCTTCCTTTTTTTTTGTCCTTTCTGGTTGGTAAGAAGAACAGTATGTATTAATATGCAATAGAAATTTAGATTTTTGTTCATAATGTTTTCTTAGTCCTTTATTTTTTCAGTTGTCATCTCCAAGCGTAAATCCTAAGGAAGCTTATACAGTGAAATTATTATTTTACATGCTTGCATTATCGATTATCGTCTGCTTAATATATATAAAATATATCACTTGTCTCTTTGTGGCTTTAATTAGATGGCTCTCTGTTTTAATGAGATACAATAATTTTTTGTTCCTATATATTTGACTTTTTTCTTTTCCTCATTGGTTGGCACATTTAAAGTAGATGTAAAGCCTCACATATACCTAGTGAAGTGAACAGCCCCAAATGATACACAGGGATGAAACAAATCTCCCTACATAAGTTTTACATGCATATCTGTCTTCAGCTTTCGGTATTCTTTAGACAGTTCAGATCGTGTTAGAAATATTTCTCTTCCTGGTTAGCACTGCAGTGAAGCCTGGACATACAGCCAAGACAATTGGAGGAAAGGCACACAACCCCTCTCCTCATAGGTAGACTTTCAGATCTGTTCCCTGAATCATTAAGCATGCTGCTAATCTACTTATAGCATCCTCTTCAACACAAAACTCAGGCTGCATTTATCTCCTGTGTCAGAGAGCTTGTCAGTAGTTCTCATGCTGATAACAGAATGGGACAGGAGACAACTACAGGACATAGTGCTTTGAAGAGAGACAAGAAAACACTGCAGATATGTGCCCAGCTCAAATTTCATGAATTGGGCTTACATCTACTTTAAAGTCCCCTTTCCCTGAGGATTTTGGCATTTCCCTTTTTTCCCTTTTCCTTGGATGTGGTTCTCCTCTCCACATAGTCAACTCTGTGGCCCAATATATATATAATTTAGTAGTGGGATGGTGCCAACATGAGGATATGTATATTCCTCTGTATGGGTCACATGTCTTTTTGTACCTATTAGAATTTGGGAAATACTCAGGGCTACTTATTAACTGGTCCAAATCATCCTTTACTGTTATTCGATAAGGACCCCTCTCAGTATGCATTTAAGCCATGCCAAATCCCTATAACACTGTCTTTTAAAGCGGGGGTTCACCCACACTGCCAAAAAAAAAAAAATATTAAAAGCCAGCAGCTACAAATACTGCAGCTGCTGACTTTTAATACATGGCCACTTACCTGTCCCGGGGTCCAGCGATGTCGGCAGGGGACGCCGAGAACCCACTCGGTTCTCGGCAGCTGCCGCCGCCATCCTAGGTGAGGGAATCAGGAAGTGAAGCGTTGCGGCTTCACTTCCCGGTTCCCTACTGCGCATGCGCGAGTCGCGCTGCGCGTCCCTAGTGGTCTCCGCTCTCTGCTGGGAGCTGTGTGTTCCCAGCAGACAGCGCGGTGGGGACGGGAAGAGGCATAGACTCCCATGGGAGTCTATGCCAGAAGTGGGTGCAAATACCTGTCTTAGACAGGTATCTGCACCCCCCTCCCCCCTGAAAGGTGCCAAATGTGACACCGGAGGGGGGGGAGGGTTCCGAAAAGCGGAAGTTCCATTTTTGTGTGGAACTCCGCTTTAAGTACTTTGGTATTCAAATTACGCCCAGATGCACAGAGTTTTGTAAAAGATAAAAGAGAAAAAGAAGAGGGCGCACCAGCCTAGTGCATTATCTTTGGATAAAAATGTATTAAGAAGAAAAAATAGCCTACTTACAAAACATAAATAACATAATCAGTGTATGGTCATCAAAGCACAGAGTTTTGTCAACTAGAGGTTTCCCTATTAATCGTCCGCTTTAGGGATAGAATGAAAGTATGCATCCATCTTCAAGTGTTGCTGGTAGGCAAAGTGAACCTTGTGAAAAGATTCTTATGGCACAACTACTGCATATGCTCCATAAACACCCCTATGGTCATACCATTAAAAGTATTTAGTCATAAATTTGAATTTATGTCCCTACTGTGGAATTCCAAACAACCAAAAATAAAACTTGAGCAAAAACAGAGGCCTGGGTATATTACATAGCCGCACAATTACAGCACTTGGTGGGAAGTATGCAGGGAGTGTGTGAGCCCGCCAAGATCCGGCTTTGTTACTAATGATATACACTACCAAACTGGAGGGAATCCTTAGACTTTATTAAATCAAAAAAGCTTTAACCCACATATTCCCTCATTGAAAAAATATGGAGCAATTCCAAAAAATTACAAGCTACACCATATACAGTCTTGTTTGGGGGAATAACAATTATCCGGTGCTAGCCAAGTTAAACCATAGAGGTAGAGGGATAAAATTTGGGGTTACTCATTTAAAATGTATATTTGTGAATGGCTCCTACAATGTTTTCAATCTCTCCAATCCATTTCCACCTACCCCAGTCCATGTACTACTAAAGCATCCCCACAACATGATGCTGCCACCACCATGTTTCACAGTGGGGATGGTGTTTTAAGGGTGATGTGCAGTGTTAGTTTTCTGCCACACATAGTGTTTTGCTTTTAGGCCAAAAAGTTACATTTTGGTCTCATCTGACCAGAGCACCTTCTTCTAAATGTTTGCCGTGTTCCCCACATGGCTTCTTGCAAAGGAGACTTATGGCTCTCTTTAAACAATGGCTTTCTTCTTTCCACTCTTCCATAAAGACCAGATTTGTGGAGTGCATGACTAGTAATTGTCCTGTGGACAGATTCACCCACATGAGCCGTGGTTCTCTGCATCTCCTCCAGAGTTACAGTGGATCTAAAAAGTATACACACCCCTGTTAAAATGTAAGGTTTCTGTGATGTAAAAAAAAGAGACAAAAGATAAATAATTTCAGAACTTTTTCCACCTTTAAAGTGGAGTTCCACTAATTTTTTACTTCATTAAAAGTCAGCAGCTACAAAAAGCATAGCTGCTGACTTTTAAAAAAACATCACTTTCCTGCCCCATGGTCCAGCGATGTAGCCGCCCGGAGGCTAGCTCCTCTCCCCCTCCTCCGCGCCGTCATGGTAACTGTGGGCACCTGGCTGTTACAGCTTCATGGCCGGGCGCGCACTGCGCATGTGCGAGTCGAGCTGCGACCTCCTATTGGCCAGCTGATCTTCTGGGACCTGAGTTGTGTCCCAGAAGATTGCTGGCAGGGAGGGGCCGCCTAGGGCGAGAGGAGGAGTTGCCTGGGCGGCCGAAGATAGGAAGCAGGAAGTGGGGCAGGAAGTCCCACGAAAAAAAGGGTACACATTCCCCCCCAAAAAAATGACATGCCAAATGTGGCATTTCAGGGGGCGAGGAGTGCTTAAAGCAGAAGTTCCACTTTTGGGTGGAAATCCACTTTAGTGTGACCTATAAGCTGTACAACTCAATTGAAAAACAAACTGAAATCTTTTAGGGGGGAGTAAAAATAAAAAAACTAAAATAATGTGGTTGCATAAGTGTGCACACCCTCTTATAACTGGGGATGTAGCTGTGTTCAGAATTAAGCAATCACATTAAAATTCATGGTAAATAGGAGTCAGTACACACCTGCCATCATTTAAAGTGCCTCTAACCCTAAATAAAACGCACCTGTTCTAGTAGGTCTTTCCTAACATTTTCTTAATCGCATCCTACAGCAAAAGCCATGGGCCGCAGAGAGCTTCCAAAGCATCAGAGGGATCTCATTATTAACAGTGAATCAGTCAGAAGGGTACAAAATTTCCAAGGCATTAGATATTCTATGGAACACACTGAAAACAGTCATCAAGTGGAGAAAATATGTCCCAACAGTGACATTACCATAAAATGGACGTCCCTCCAAAATTGATGAAAAGACTAGAAGAAAACTGGTTAGGGAGGCTGCCAAGAGGCCTACAGCAACATTAAAGGAGCTGCAGGAATACCTGGAAAGTACCATGTGGAACATGTGACAACAATCTCCCGTATTCTTCATATGTCTGGGCTATGGGGTAGAGTGACGGAAGCCTTTTCTTACGGAGAAAAACATCCAAGCCCGGCTAAATTTTGCAATAACACATCTGAAGTCTCCCAAAGCATGTGGGAAAATGTGTTATGGTCTGATAAAACCAAGGTTGAACTTTTTGGCCATGATTCCAAAAGATATGTTTGGTGCAAAAACAACACTGCACATTACCAAAAGAACACCATACCCACAGTGAAGCATGGTGGTGGTAGCATGCTTTGGGGCTGTTTTTCTTCAGCTGGAACAAGGTACAAGGAATTATGAACAGTTCCAAATACCAGTCAATATTGGCACAAAACCTTCACGCTTATGCTAGAAAGCTGAACATAAAGAGGAACTTAATCTTTCAGCATAACGACCCAAAGTATACATCCAAATCAACAAAGGAATGGCTTCACCAGAAGATTTACATTTTGGACTGGCCCAGCCAGAGCCCAGACCTGAAAATCTGTGGGGTGATCTGAAGAGGGCTGTGCACAGGAAATGCCCTAGCAATCTGACACATCTGGAATGTTCTAGCAAAGAAGAGTGGTCAAATATTGCCAAGTCAAGATGTGCCATGCTGATACTCATACCCAAAAAGACTGAGTGCTGTAATAAAATCAAAAGGTGCTTCAACAAAGTATTAGTTTAGGGTGTGCACACTTACGCAACCATATTATTTTAGATATTTTTTCTTCCCTCCACCTAAAAGATTTCAGTTTGTTGTTTAACTGAGATGTACAGTTTATAGGTCACACCAAAGGTGGAAAAAGTTCTGAAATTATTTTTTTCTGTCTCATTTTATTACAATCCAGAAACCTGACATTTTAACAGGGGTGTGTAGACTTTTTATATCCACTGTACCAAGGGCCTCTTGGCTGCTTCTCTGATTAATTCTTGAAGTGGCAACAAGGGTCAGTTTATGTGGCCATAGTTATGTGTGTAGTAAGAGTGATTTAGAATTTCAGCTAGGAATTATATTTCTTGTATTTCATGTTGAAACTACAGGTTGCGGTTAAGACACTGAACTTACTCACTCCCCCTCCTATCACAGAAACCTGCTACGTTCCTCTTTCTGTGCAAGAAAAACAAAAGTTTTGCATAAGGTTTAAAATACATGTTTTGCAGAACTTGTCTGGTATCAAAGGCGTAGGTTGACTTTTAAAAGGTTACAATGTTTGATCAACGGAAATGTTCGCTTGTGACGCAATATACTGAAATAATTTTTTACACTGTGTAAGCTGTATTTGGGACACTTGACATCCGGATGTAAGTCGGGGTCAGGCCTGTCCACTTTTGGCCATAGTGCAATAAACCTCCCTTAACTGAGTCCTGTGTCCAGCAAAGTCATTTTACCGATATTCTTTTTGCTACCTCATTTGGTGCATTTAGCCGTGAGGGGGGAATATCGGTGTGACCTGTTGAGACAGGTGGCACTGTTTTTCACCAGACCTACAAGGAGTGGTCCGAGAGGCCAGTCCTGCGGGCTATATCATAGTCTCAAAAGGCGCCTTCTAGAACTTATCTAGGAGACTGCGCTGTGTCCCATTTGGTGGCCTGCTGTGGACGACCTTGGTAGCGTCAAAAGGACCTGGGAACCTGAAAAATAGCTAGCTGGAGCGCCAACAGTAACAGGTGAGAGTCTTTTTACTTTTGATTTTGGATAACAGTCAGACAGCCAGCCAGCCTCTTGACAGATCGAGAGAAGGGAAGCCTGATCACCTTCCGAGAGGAACGTTCGTTCAGATGATTGTGCATCTTTCGGACGAATCCTCAGTCAGTCAGTACTTTTTGTGTGGGAGTGTCTGGTATGATTGATGTGTGTATGAGACATCACTTTGTGGTGAGGCGACAGTTGACCTCTTCTGAGTGCGTTTCCTGGCCAGGAGACTGCGCCCAGGCCACAGACCGAGGGAAGCGCTGTCTATTGTTCCTACTTGTGTCGAGGATTCAGAACCCTTACTGAATTCTCATCATTTACCCTACCCTCTGTGTCTGTCTTGGTGTCTTTAGGTTACAAGTATGGGTGGGAAACATAGTATTGAATCTCCCCTACAGTCCATGATCTCCAACTTCAGGAAGGGATTTTCTAAGAACTGCAATTTAAAACTTAGTCCTGAGAAATTGTTAGCATTGTGCGAGAAAGATTGGCCCCGCTATGGAACGCGGTGGCCACCGCAGGGAACCTTTGATTTAGAGACCATTGACCGATTATTTGAGATTATGTCAGACTCACAGAAACATAACCAAGACGCACCTTCCAGGAGGAATGTCCGTCCGGATGATTGTGCATCTCTCGGATAAATCCTCAGCTAGTCAGTCAGGAGGAATGTTCGTCCAGATGATTGTGCATCTTTCGGACAAATCCTCAGTCAGTCAGCTAGGAGAAACGTCCGTCTGGATGATTGTGCATCCTTCGGACAAATGGGAGATAAAGACCTGCAGTGGATGGAAGCCACAAAAGAGGAAAAGTGCAGAATTATGGTTATGACAAGAGTAGTACCACTGACAAAACAAACAAAACATATATATTCTCAACCCGAAGAGACAGATCAGCCTCCTCCGATGTAGATGAACGGACCACAGATAGAGACAGGTCAGAGCCATATCCAAATGCCCTGTCCAGTAGACAAGGGGACTCAAGTTGTTGTCCACCTACATCAGATTCAGCAAGTTTGTCAATGCCAAATCTCAGTAAATATACTCCTAACCGTAACACTCTGGGTATAGGCAGGATAGAAATAGGGAACTCAGTAGTTGCCAATGGGCTCCCCAATCAAGTGTCCACTTCCACTCCGAGAAATCCCGATGAAAATAGCCAGACCCTTGTCCCGTCTTTCAACATACCTCTGCAAATGCCCCTAAGGGAACAGGCGGTGGGGGGACATCGGACTCTAGTTTACACCCCTTTTACCACAACAGATTTACTGAACGGGAAGATTCATAACCCTGCCTACTCAGAAGACCCAAGCCATGACAGATTTGCTACGGTCAATAATTCAGACCCATAACCCCACTTGGTCCGACTGTCAGCAACTTTTATTGACCCTTTTTAATACTGAGGAGAGACACAGAATTTACCAAGCAGCGCAGAAGTATAAAGTCAAAAGACCCTTTCTAACAGAAGGACTTTGTAGTATGGGGGGGCATCAAGTCCAACATCAGTTCCTGTACATGCCGGATTACCCTATTCCCTTGCCGGCAAGGACTTACTTGCTAAACTCAGAGCACACATATACTTCCAATCTGACGGACAGGCTATCCTAAAATTGCCCCATTCCTCTGAAGCCCACATACTGCAAGACATCCCGGGACTATGGGCAGAAGGCAACCCACCAGGATTAGCCAGACACATTCCCCCAATCCTTATTGAATTAAAATCAGGAGCCACTACAGAAACAGTACCCAGTCCCTCGAAAGGCCCTTGTAGGAATACAAAAGTACTTAAACAAATTCCTACACTATGGTATTCTAAAACCTGCCAGTCTCCCTGGAATACACCTCTACTCCCAGTACAGAAACCCGGAACAGTGGACTACCGTCCTGTTTAAGACTTCAGAGCAGTCAATCAGGCCGTAATGACCATCCACCCAGCGGTCCCGAACTCATACAACCTATTAGGATTAATACCGGGGGAGGCCGAGGTGATGGTTGGATGTGAGACGTGACGTGCTTGTTCTGGGGGAGGGGCCTGATGGCGGGGTGGTGGAGGTGCGCGGAGAGGCGGAAGATGAGGGCGGCAGGGATGGCGAGAGGCGAGTGCTCATGTCAGTCACACTGAAGACATTGCCTTAATACAGCGGGAGGAGCGGCAGACACAGGGTCCCGAGAAAGTCAAGTTCGGCGCTAGCCCCTAGCCTGATTGGTCCGCTCGGTGGGGCGCTTAGCCCGCACATACATATTGGCATCTGTCCCCGGCTCCCTGATCCTGGCTCCCTGATCCCGCCGTCGGTCGGAACCCGCTCTCCCCCTCGTCCCCCTCCCCTGCTCCACAGCATACGAAGGGAAGTGATAGCCCGGCCTATGGCGCTCTGCTGGAATCCACAGAGAGGGAATGGAGACCGGCTTGTAAACCTCCTTGAATAGCGGCATAACAACAAAGTTTATCACGCCCCCCCCTCCGCTGAGGAGAGGAGCAGCTGACTGAAGCAATCGGAGTGTGGATGCTCTAGGTAAGATCAGCTGTTGCTGAAACACATTACTGTTCTCTGCTAACGGATGCTTAAAGGCAAAGTTACTGATCAATATTGATGGTTGAGCAGGACTGTTTAACAAGTGATTCATAAGTATACAAAGAGTTTATTCAGCCTGAAGTAGTGTATTAAGAGTGCAAAAAATTTAAAAGGACTGTATAAGTGAAGCAAAGAAGCGGTCTTAGAGAGGGGGGGGGGGGGCGAAGAACATGAAAGGTCGGTCACAGAAAACAAATGAGCAGAAAAAGCCTAGAGATAGCCTTAACTCTAGCTCCATTCAAAAATTCCTAAAGGAAGTGCAACCTAAAAGCCCGGTCTTGGAAAACAGGCAGCAAAACATGAAAGATAAAAAGAAAGACCCCTCTAAATACAAAGGAGCCCTAGGGGGTACTTACAGAGGGGAGACGACCCTGGACGATGTAGGTGATCAAAGTTTAGATGTAGACATGGATACACCCCCAACAAAATCTGAGATACAAGATATGTTTACCAAATTAGAGTCTGTCATAAAAGAAGAGTTTCTCAATGTAAGGACAGATATGGGATACCTCTTAAAGAGAGTGGAAACAGTGGAAGAAATATCAGAACAACATGCGGCGGAGATTACAGTGTTAAAAAATCAAGTAAAAAAATTACAGTCTGACCAGCGGGATATGCTCTTTAAATTAGAAGAACAGGAAAATCAGAACAGGAGGCAAAACCTGAGGATAAGGGCTATCCGCGAACAGAGAGGAGAGGACTTGTTCCTTATGATGAAAGAACTTTTTAACCCTCTCTTAGGGAGAAGCCTTGATGAAGACCTTAAACTGGACCGTGTTCACAGGATAAGAAAACTATGATAAAAATATGAGGACAAGGCAAAGATTTGGAGTAGATTAAGGGGGGTAAAACCTGTGAAGTACAACAATGGGGAAATCCAAATCTACTTGGATCTGTCCGCCAAAACGCTTGTAAGGAGACGTCAACTGAGACCGCTGTTGGACGCTTTGAGGGGGGCCAACATAAAGTATAGCTGGGGTTACCCATTTGCAATGCGGTTTAAAGAGGGTATAAATTATAGATTGACTCAGATAGAGGACTTACAAGACTTTTGTAGAGATTTAAACATTGCATTACCAATGTTCCCAGGCGGGGTGCCTATTTAATTAGAGAAAAAAGGTTGGGGCATGAGGGGGCGGGGATGCGGGTGGGCGGTGGGCTGGGGGAAGGGGGGAGGAGGTGGACAAATCCAGAAAGTGCTGTCCGTGACCTTCCTCCTCCCGCCCACTATTTTGTGGGTGGGGGGCGGAACACCATGGCCCGCCATGTGAGTCTCACCCCAAGGCACGTGGGGACGTAGGCGGCGACAGAGAAGTTTAGGTTGTGGCGTCCCTGTAGTCTGGTAAGGATATGGGGGGAGGGAGGGAGGGTGGGGGGGGGAGGAGTTGGGGAGGGGTTGGAAGGGGGCTCCCGCAGATTAAGTGTTCTGTTTCTGTAGTTTTCTTTTGTCTCGTTTTTCTTATTCTCTTCCATACAGCGGATGAATTAGAGGTGTGGTGGCTTCATATAAGAGAAAGGTTAAAATGAAGGGATGATGGAAATTAATTTCTTGTCATACAACGTAAAAGGGCTAAACTCCCCTGGGAAAAGGCGGAAAGTGTTAAAAGAGTTACAGACCTATGGAGCAGATATAGTCTTCTTGCAGGAGACGCATCTAGTGTTAGAAGAGGGTATTAAGCTGGACTCGAGATATTACCCAAATTGGATTTATGGAGATTCTCCCATCAAGTGGGCGAAGGGAGCGAGTATCGTATTCTCGAATTGGTTGAATTATACAATATTAGGAAGGAGGGTAGACCCGGTGGGCCGGTACTTATTCTTAAAGGTAAAACTGAGGGTAAAGACATATACATTGGCTAACGTGTACTGCCCGAATAGAGATCCGATAGTCTATCTCTCCCAGACCCTGAGCAGTCTGATGGATTTCAGGGAGGGGGAAGTAATTCTGGCAGGGGTTCTTAATCTTTGTCTAGATCCAGTCTTGGATAGGTCATCTAGCAGTAGAGAGGCAAGTAAAAAGCTACTACTGAGCCTTGGGAAAAAGTTGCATGATTGTCACCGGATGTATGGAGAGTGCAACACCCAAAGGTAAGGGACTATTACTTCTTCTCGGCTGTGCATGGGACCTATTCAAGGTTGGACTACATGCTAGTGGACCACAGTTTATTGGGCCATATTAAAGAGTCGAAGATAGAGATTATGACTTTGTCGGATCATGCACCAGTCTCGATGAAGGTTATGTTAGAGGGGCCTCAGAGGGAGCAATATACTTGGCGGTTAAACGAAAAACTCCTTGAGGAGGATTGGATAGTGGAGAAAATTCAACAGGAAATAGATGCGTTTTTTTTAAACAACGACAACAATGACGGTTGTATGGGAGGCCTTTAAAGCCTATATAAGGGGGGTATTAATATCCATAGGTGTGTGGGTAAAACGAGAGAGAACTAAAAAGAAAGAAAGCCTAATCGCGTTAATACATCAACTTGAACAAACCCATAAAGCCTCATCGGGTAATAATAAGTCCATACTACAACAATTATTATTGACAAGAGAAGAGTTAAAGGATTTATTAGAAAAAGAAACATATAAGGTTATGAATAAGTTCCTAAAAGAAAGATACCAGAGGGGTAATAAGGTGGGGAAACATCTGGCATCAACAGTAAAGAGAAAAAGAGAATTAAATTTTATAGATAAGATTAAAAATAAAAACGGTAAGCTAAGGTATTCTTCTAAAGAGATAGGTGAAGAATACAGACAATATTTTACAACCCACTATTCGGTAAGCCAAAAGGAACAGTCTGGGGTAGAGGAGGAAAAAGTGAGGGACTTTTTAGAGGGGGCAGGCCTTCCCAAACTGTCGGAATATGACTCATTGGAGTTAGAAAGACCTTCACGGTAGAAGAGTTAAACATGGCTCTGAAATCGTCCCCCCCCCCCCCCCCCCCCGGGTAAGAGCCCGGGTCCGGACGGTTTCACTACCAGCTTTTATAAAAAATTCTGAGATTCACTCCTTCCGAGGCTCTGTAGGGTCTGGAATATCCTCGAGAAACAGGGCGAAATGTGCAGGGATGCGCTAACAGCTTCAGTGACGTTGATTCCTAAAGAAGGGAAGGACCGCACCCTGTGCTCAAGCTTTAGGCCAATCGCATTGTTAAACGCAGATACTAAATTATATGCAAAGGTACTGGCTCTGAGGCTTAAGGGAGTAATGCCCCAACTGGTCCATCCGGACCAGGTGGGATTTATTCCAGGGAGAGAGGGTAGAGATAATGGGGTGCGGTCTCTCCTCATAGCGGAAGCCATGAGATCAAAGGGATCCCCAGGTCTACTTTCTATCGATAGATGCCGAGAAGGCATTCGACAGAGTAGACTGGGGATTCATGTTTAAAACGCTTGCAGTAATGGGGATAGGGCCTACCATGCTAAAATGGATTAAAATACTATATAATTATCCAACAGCATTTGTGAAAGTTAACAACGTAGCCTTCGCATCTTTCACTATGAGAAATGGGACCAGACAAGGATGCCCGTTGTCTCCGCTCCTATTCGTTCTAACCTTGGAGCCCCCTACTGGGTACCATTAGGAAAAACCCGGATATTAGCGGATGCTCAGTAGGAAAGGAGGAACATAAGTTGGCCGCTTTTGCCGATGACGTCCTATTCTACATCACCAAACCTAGAACCACGATCTCTAACCTATTAGCCACATTGAAAAAATTTGGAGGGTTGTCAAACTGTAAAATTAATATCGAGAAATCAGAAGCTTTAAAAATCAATATTGATAAGCAGGAAGCCGCTAGGTTTTTTAGATTTCCCTGGAAGGATAACATTAAGTATCTGGGAGTTAGATTGGCGAGCTCCATAGGGAAGATTTTTCAACTTAATTTTATACCTTTTCTTGATGAAATTAGAGCAGAAATAAAAAGAATTTCACATTGCCCGGTCTCGTGGATAGGGCGAATTAACATAGTTAAAATGGTGCTAGCCATCAAGGTGCTCTATAAAATTCAAATGCTTCCAATTCCTTTGCCCCAATTTTATTTTAGATCTTTAATAGGTTTAATAAGTAGATACGTTTGGAAGAATAAGAGACCCAGGATAGCGTACAAAGTGTTGAGCAGGGATAAAGCACAGGGAGGGTTGGGTATTCCAGATTTTAGAAATTATCACAAAGCTATTGTTCTTGCACAGGCACTAGATTGGGTAAAGGGATGTAACAATAAAAGATGGGTTAATTTAGAAATGAGTTTAAGTAAGGTAAGATTAAATCACATAATCTGGAACCTCCCGCAACACAGGTATCTGGGAGAAGACACACATATAACTCACCTCATGTTAAAATTCTGGGATCAGATTCACTGCACTAGGAAGTGGGAATTTAATTCTCTCTTAATTTACTTAAAGGATAACGCATATTTCCCCCGGGAATGGAGGAGGTGGGAGGAAACTGGATTTTGAATACTGAAACACAATTAAAAGACATTAATAAAAGGGGAAAAATTTGCACATTTCAGGATTTCGTTAAAAAAAGTGATTTATTGAAGGTGAATGGGTGGCGGTACAGTCAGCTTGAACATTTTGTTAATAGCCTTCAGGGTCCCCTAAGGGAAGAAATGGACTATAGACCGTTTGAGAAATTTTTCTGTAGGGATATAGTAAAAAGGAATATCTCAGCGGTATATAAAATATTGATAAACGGGGGGATAAAATTCCACTTTTCATCAAAAAATGGGAAGAAGATTTGGGAGTTGGATGTGAGAAAAGTTGGGTGGGGAGCATATTGGGGGCAACGAACAGTACAGCAATAGATATGAAAACGATTGAGACCAACTATAAATGCCTGTCTAGGTGGTATATGACACCCACTAAATTAAGCAAATTCATGCCCGATAGATCGTCGAAATGTTGGAGAGGCTGTGAGGCCCTGGACACTATGGTGCATTTATGGTGGGATTGTCCAAAAATCAAAAGCTTTTGGCAGGAGGTGATCAAGTGGATAGAGGTGATAGTGGGTAGGGTCATCAAGTTAGACCCATGGGTCTGCTTTTTCCATGGTTCCGAGGGAGGTAGTAGACATTTTAGAGCCTCGCTGATCCCAGTGCTCTTAAGTTCTGCAAAGAGTGTAATTCCAAAAAAATGGCAGGCAGTGGAGGGGCCCGGGATCAGGGATTGGATCTTAAGAATCAATGAATCATATACTATGGAAAATTCTGAGGTATATGGTCCCTTGGAGAGGGATCAAGTAGATAAGGGGGGCAGATGGGCCAGATGGGAAGCCTTCAAAAGATCAGAGCGCTTTGCGGAAGACATTTTGTGCTAAAATAGGTTTAGATATTTTTCTCGTAATGGGTGAGATGGAACGCGGGTAGTCTGCGGGAGGAAAAAAGGGGGGGAGGTGGGGGGGTAGGAGTGGGGTATTAATGCGGGATTTATATGTGTATGTTTGGTTTGTATTTTTGGTAGATTGTCTTACCCCTGTGCAAGAGGGGTTGTTTGTATTCTTTTTAAAAATGAAAATTTAAATAAAGAATTGAAAAAAAAAAAATACCGGGGGAGGCCACCTATTTCACAGTTCTGGATCTAAACGATGCCTTCTTCTGTCTCATAGTGGCAGAACAATCCCAGCACATTTTTGCTTTCCAGTGGGAGGACCCAGAGACCGGGGGTAGGGGACAACTGACATGGACACGTTTACCCCAGGGATTCAAAAAAACTACCTACCCTATTCGGAACAGCCCTGACCCAAGACTTTAAATCCTTCAGGTCTGACCCTGAGAATAGAGTCCTCCTTCAGTATGTGGATGACCTGTTAATTGCCACCAAAAATAGAGGAGAGTGTCTTCAAGCTACTAATGAACTGTTGCAATTATTGTGGGAGGCAGGTTATAAGGTGTCCCGAAAAAAAAAAAAAAAAGGCACAATTGTGCCAAGAGACTGTAAAGTACCTGGGATTCAGAGTATCACAAGGACAGAGACAATTGGGAGAAGGCAGGAAAGAAGCTGTTTGTCAGATCCCCACCCCGACTACCAGACGGCAAGTACTTGAATTCCTGGGAGCGGCAGGATTCTGCTGAATCTGGATACCGGACTTTGCCACAAAAGCCAGACCCCTCTAGCACAGACATCAATGGATTACAAGGGAAATCACTGGTTCACTAACAGCCGAATGGTTAAATACCAAGCTATGCTGCATGAAAATCCTCAAATCCACTTAGAGACTGTTAACACCTTAAACCCAGCCAGTCTGCCCCCCACCTCACAAGAGCCCCTAACACATGACTGTCTCCAGGTAATGGATAGGCAAGCCGACCAGACTTGAAAGACAGCCCCTTGGAAAAGCCAGACGTTGAGTACTTTACTGACGGAAGCAGTTTTGTAAAAGATGTTTATCCCCAGATATGGAAACCCCTCCGCCATAGGCTCAGACAATGGCCCTGCCTTTGTCCACAAGTGCCTCCAGGAATTAGCAACAGCACTTAAGATTACTTGGAAACTACACACCGCATATAGGCCCCAAAGCTCTGAAAAAGTTGAACGAATGAACCGCACGCTCAAGTCACAACTGGCCAAGCTCTGTCAGGAAACCCAAATGAAATGGACCTTGATGTTGCCCATTGCTTTACTGAGAATTTGGAGTACCCCAACAAAGAGGACAAATCTGTCCCCTTTTGAGGTACTGTATGGTAGGCCCCACCTATTAGAGGGATTAGAGGAGATTTGCATCAGATAGGAGGGGTTGTGAGCCGTGAAATGATACAGAGTATGCAAGACATAGGAAAATGGATTCAAGAGAAACTTCCCATGAGCTTGTTAAAACCCAGTACATCCCTTTAAACCAGGAGATACAGTGTGGGTAAAGGAGTGGAACTTAACCCCACTAGGGCCAAAATGGAGAGGTCCTTACACTGTTCTGCTATCTACCCCAACAGCTATTAAGTTGCCAAGGTGACACCCTGGATACACCACTGCGGGGTAAAACGAGCTGCTGACCTCACAGACTCCTGGCACAGTACAGTAGATCCCCAAGATCCTTTTAGACTGAGATTGACCAGAGAAATCAGAAGGAAGAACTCCAGCCCTGTTTTCAGCATGCCACTGGAAACTGCTGAATTTACACACGGCAAAAGATAGACGGACTGCAGCCTTGCGGCCAGCACACCCCTGGAAGCTGCTGGCTCAACGCATGGTGGAAAATAAAGGACTAAGCTCTGCTCCAACCACAGCCCAGACACTGGTTGGTCTACACATAAGCTGAAGCTTGAGGATATTCATCGATGTAATGTTTACTAAAATCTTTATGAGACTGTTGATAGCCATAGCAGCGATACTGGCCGAGCTAAAAAGGGGGGAGGGTAATTCATGTGACCCTTGTATAAAGACCACCAGAGTAGGATCCATAACAAGATGTTACTGTGGCACTCTCATTATCAATGCAAGGGCACAGTAGCTGGTACCTGCATACAAAATGTGACTACCTATTCATTGTGTACCGTTGAAAATCAAATAACCTGTTATGACCCCACTTATGCACCCTATAAAACTTGGCTAACTGTTCGGAGCTTTAGCTCCACCGGTAAACTGGTAAACCATACCTTCTCAAGTATTGCAGAGACAAGTTTTAATTATTTTCTGATTCTCCCTATAGTGTATGGAGTGCTAAAAGTTTTACTCTTTTTGTATTCTTATTGTTACCATGGGCCAAGAGTCACAATCCCAGTGTTTTATCAGTTAATGAGACCCAACTGTAGCTGACAATGTGGAATAGTCTCGGTAGAAGAATGTTTTGTGCCTGCTAGTGAGGCCACCATAAAGAAGAAAGAAAAAAACTTATCTAGTGATGCTTAATCTTGCTCATATTAATTGCTATGATTATAAACAAAGGGGGGAATGAAGTGGCAATGAGGGTCAGTTTATGTGGCCATAGTTATGTGTGTAGTAAGACGGATTTAGAATTTCAGCTAAGAATCATATTTCTTGTATTTCATGTTGAAACTACTTGTGACAGGTTGCGGTTAAGACACTGAACTTACTCACGCCCCCTCCCATCACAGAAACCTGCTACATTCCTCTTTCTGTGCAAGAAAAACAAAAGTTTTGCATAAGTTTTAAAATACATGTTTTGCAGAACTTCTCTGGTATCAAAGGCGTAGGTTGACTTTTAAAAGGTTACAATGTTTGTATAACGGAAATGTTCGCTTGTGACATAATATACTGAAATAATTTTTACACTGTGTAAGCTGTAATTGGGACACTTGACATCAGGACGTGAGTCGGGGTCAGTCCTGTCCACTTTTGGCCAAAGTGGAATAAACCTCCCTTAATTGAGTCCTGTGTCCAGCAAAGTCATTTTACCGATAATCTTTTTGCTACCTCATTCTCTTCTTGTCCAGCCTGTCAGCATAGGTGGACAGCCATGTCTTTGTAGGTTTGCAGTTGTGCCAAACTTTCCATTGTCAAATGATCGTGAGATGTCGATGTCCATTGTCGAATGAAAAGTGCTTTGTGAGATGTTCAAAGCTTGGGGTATTTTGTTTTATAACCTAACCCTGGCTTTAAACTTCTCCACAACTTTATTCCTGACCTGTCCAGTGTGTTCCTTGGCCTTCATGATACTGTTTGTTCACTAAGGTTCTCTAACAACCCTGAGGGCTTCATAGAACAGCTGTATTTATACTGAGATTAAATAACACACAGGTGGACTATTTACTAATTAGGTGACTACTTAAGGCAATTGGTTCCACAAGATTTTGGAAAGGGGTATTAGAGCAAAGGGGGCTAAATACAAATGCACGCCACACTTTTTAGATCTTTATTCGTAAAAAAAAATTGAAAATTATTTTCCTTCCACTTCACAATTATGTTCCACTTTGTGTTGGTCTATTACATAAAATCCCAATAAAATACATTTACGTTTTTGGTTGTAACATGACAAAATGTAGAAAATTTGAAGGGGTGTTAATACATTTTCAAAACACGATAATTGTATGCAAAACTTTGGGCCCACCAAAGGGTTTATTTCTAGATCCCTTTCAATCAGACAAATTTTGGGAGAAAGACATTGGTGTCTTTGAGGAAGAACAGTGGGAAGATCCTACTGAAGCTGAACAAACCTCCTCCCTCAATGTATCACAGAAGCGGTCTTAACTATACATCCTCTTCTGAGTACATTATACCCCCTTAAAGTTATTTGAAACTGGTATATTAGCTGAACAGATGTGCAGTAGGTGCAATAGAGAACATGGAAACCTGATCCATCTGCTTTGGGGATGACCTAAACTGCACATTTACTGGATGGGAGTCATTAGAACTCTGAATAATGTATTCCAAACCACTATTCCAAACAATGCTTATTAGGTATCCTTAGTGACCTCTCGGTACAACAGCCATGCAGAAAGGCTATAGCTAGAGCCCTATTTCCGGCCCATAGCTTGACACTATTACATTGGGATTTGGCGGACCCGCCCCCCCCCCCCCCCCCCCCCCCGCGAATGGATAAAGAAAATGGGAGAGACGTAGGTTGGAAATGTATATTTACAAACATGGAGGGTGTGCAGGAAAATTAGAAAAAGCATTGTCTCAGGACTAAGCCTGCTTGATTTAGTGGTGGACAGACTCCTCCTTGGATTTAAAGAGTCATTCAGACTTGTAATATGCCTATACCATATCACATCGACTGCGATATATTTTATAACATAATTTTGCCTGCTGAATTCTATGCCTGTTGATGTATTTTGACTGTCTTGATGCATGTCGCCATCAACTTGTGGATATTGTAATCTGAACGTTTACATGTGTGCTATATGGTAAACACTTTGGAAAATGTTCTTTTAAAATCTTCTCAATAAATCCTTTCCTGATTAAAAAAAAAAAATACTGCTGTATTTTTCTTATGTCACACATCACACCACATAGTAGTGTTTTACAGCACCTTTGTACTATTAAAAGTCAACGGCACCCCAACAAACCCCTTTATTTAGAGGGTGCCATTCAAAAATAGGATTTTTTCATTATACTTACCGGTACCTGTAAAATCCTTTTCTTTGAGTACATCATGGGACACAGCGTCAGGCTAATATTAAGTACCTACTGGGACATCCCAGAGCAATAGCCTTGAGGGGAGAGAGACACCCTGTCAAACAATAGCCGTCAGACCTTATATGGCAGCCTGCAGTACACTGCGTCGAAAGCCGAATCCTTGGCTGCTCGAACATCCACTTGATAAAATTTTGTGAACGTATGCAATGAAGACCAGGTAGCAGCAACCTTCCAAATCTGAGCCACAGATACCTGATGGAGAAAAGCCCAGGAGGTTCCTACACCCCTGGTAGAATTAGTGACCTAATGGGGGGAAGCAAACGAGTTGCTCCCCGCATAAAGGTTCAGATCAGTGAATGGAAGGCTAAAGGCCTTTGGAAGAATACGGATAGGGCCGAAACTTGACCTCTGATTGTACTCAAAGCCAATTTGATTTCCACAGCCGACTGTAGAAAAGAGAGCATTCTCCCAATCACGTATTTCCAAGGATGTCATTTTCTGGCTTCACACCAAGCAATATATGTCTTCCAGACCTTATGATAAATGTTCCTAGTGACAGCTTTTCTAGCATTCACTAGGGTAGATCCTGAGATGCCACAGTACTTTAACACCCTGGCTTCAAAAGCCATGCCGTCAAATTTAGAGACTGTAAATTGGGGTGGAATATAGGACCTTGAGACAGTAGATTGGGGCGACATGGAAGCGTCCATGGCCCGTCTATTGTCAGTCTCACAATGTCAGGGAATTTAGTAGACCAGACTGTGTGGACTGCACAGGGATAACCAGAAACACATGTAAGTGAAAAAATAAGGGCGTTTATTATTAAATGGGTGACAAATAAGTGAAATATATACAGTGCAAACAACCACAGACCCACAAACAAATGGTATATACAAATGGATGGGAAATACCGTAATCGTGACAAAATCCGGGCCGAGGTCATACACAAGGAGGTCAGTCAGATGGGAAAGGATGGGGAACCAACAAGACAGGTCAGGACAGATGCAGGCAGCAAGATCAGGGCACAGGGAGAGAGATACCAAGGCAAGCATGTTAGGGCTTGCCGGGTATTTATAAGGCTGCAGTAATTGACCTCATGTTACACCTGAGCACAGAGGGTGCTGTCTGCTCCACACTGCCGGAGTACACCCGCTGGTGGACACCGGTACTACGGCCCAAGGATGCAACAGTGCCACCAGCAGGTGAGTCCTCTTACTACAGGTCCTAGGTGTTGGAAGACAGACGCTGGTGGACCCTGGTACTGCGATCCAAGAGACCGATAGCGCCACCAACGGGTAAACCTTCTCATGACACACAATCTCCAGGAACCAGGGCCGTTTGGGCCAGGCTGGTGCAACCAGAATGACTGGAGCCCCCCTCTTTCCGAATCCTGCGCAACAAATGGAACAAGTGGAAAGAGAGGGATAGGAGGAAAAACAAACCAGGGAGTACTGCCTCCATGGAACTATCAGAGCATCTGCTCCGACTGCCAGAGGATCCCTTGCTCGGGACACAAATTGCTGTAGCTTGTTGAATATGGATGCCAATAGGTCGACCTCTGGCCATCCCAAACGCTGGCAAATTTCCTGGAACACCCCTGGGTGTAGGGACCATTCCCCCGGGCAGATCTGCTGGCAGCTGAGATAATCTGCCTTCCAGTTCTCTACTCCCAAGATATGGACTGCCGATATAATCGGCACATGTCCCTCTGCCCAGGCTAGTACGTGGTTCACCTCCTTCAGAGCTGAACGACTCCTAGTACTGCCTTGGTAGTTTATATAGGCCACTGCAGTAAAGGAGTGAGAAAAGGATTTTCCCTTTCGCAGGTGCTGATCCTGCAACCACCAGTTTAGGCTTAAGCGTGCCTGAGGAGATATGCACATTGGATAATCCAGGGCTTTTCCTCTTCTGGTCCAGGCCAACAAGATGTCTTATTGTAAAGGCCTTGAATGGAACTGGGCATAGGGTACTGCCTCGAAGGCGGATACCAACCTCCCTAGAAGACTTATAGAGAGCCGAATGAAGGGTTGTCTGGTGCCACTTATCTGATGCACCTGAACCTTCAGGGCACAGATCCTTACGGGTGGCAAGAATATTCTTGCTTGAAATGTATCTAGGATCAGACCTAAACACTTTAGACTTTGAGCTGGTTTCAAGGCTGACTTTTCGGTATTTATGATCCAGCCTAAGCTTTTCAAATACCACACTGTGCATATTATGCTCTGTTATAGACCCTGTAATGAGTGCTCTCTGATTAGGAGGTCGTCCAGATAACCAAGCACCAGGATCCCTTGAGCTCTTAAAAGAGCCAGTACTGGTGCTAGGACCTTTGTGAACACCCGGGGAGCTGTAGCCAGCCTGAAGGCTAGAGCCGCAAACTGAAAATCACATTCCTCTAGTGCAAAACGTAGGAACCTCTGATAAGGCTGAAAGATAGCTATGTGTAAATACGCGTCTTTTATATCGATGGAGGCTAGAAAGTCTCCTCTCTGGAGTGAGGATACTACTGAGCGGACAGACTCCATCCGAAAGGACTGCATCAGTAGATACTTGTTCAGGGATCTTAGGTCCAAAATGGGCCTTGTGTCCCCGTTTGGTTTCTGAACCGTAAACAGGTTTGAGTAAAACCCTGTGCAGCTTTTGGATACCGAAACCTCTACAACCACTCCTTAATGTATTAGATGATGTAGTGCCTGAAGCAATAAGTTTCTTTTTGGAGGATATGAGGGAACTTTGGATCTTAAAAACCTCTGGAGGGGGAACCCCCTGCAACTCTAGCTTGTAACCGCAACATATAATTGAGGTGACCCACTCGTCCTGAATTATTGTTCTCCAAATGTCCGCAGGAGCCTCCCCCCCCCACTCAATAAATATCTGTCTTACTTTCAGGCAGATCATTCTCCTGGTTAGGCCTATCAGGCCGTTTGACTTGATCCTTTACGGACTGGCAGATACCAATTGCTGCAACAGCTGGCTGAATAGCTGAACTGGCTAAAGAAAAGGAAGCCTTTAATGACTTCAATTCCTTGTCAACAGGATCTTTCAAACCCTGTGCGTTATCTACCGGACAAGTTAAGTTCTTGTTTAAGGAAGAGACAGCTGCTTCTACTGCTGGCATGCTCAATTTTTTAACAACCTTTTCATCCATGGGATATAAAAAGGGAAAACCTCTTAGGAGGAACAAAAATCCTGTCAGGATGTTCCCAATCAACATACACTGCCTGTTCCAACAGGGGGTGAAGAGGGAAAGCCTGTGCGACTTGAAGAGGCCTCAGGGATCCCAAAGAGGACCAGGGGGGCTCAGTCAAATGTTGCAAGAGGCAACTTAAAGGCAGAACGAACCATTTTGGTCAGAGTCAGGATCAAAAGCCTCTCCACCTTGCAGACACTGGTAAAAAACTGAAATGCTTCCTGTGTGGGAGGGGTTATATAGGGGGTCACTTCCTGTCTAAAGACCCTTGGTTTACCATTGTCCATTCACCTGAAGATAGAGTATAACCCAGTAGGTAATAAATATTAGCCTGTGTCCCGTGATATATGAAAAAGAAATGTATGGTGCCAGAATGCAACGTAAAGGTGTGAAGCCAGCCTGAAGTAATGTACGATCCCAGCTTGGAATAAGTGTAGTGATTTGACAATTCCCTAAAGGAAGTCACGTCTCGTGACGCAATGCGTCGGATGGAGCCGGGTGACGTCACGTCCTGCCGTGGCCAAGACCGGAAGTTCGGCAGAGAGTGACTCACTTGGAGATTTCTGACGTCCTGTTACACTCGCTCATGAGGGTTTTTGAAATGTGTGTTTTGCTACTTTTAAAAAATGATTTTAGAATTACTACACTAAATGGATCTTTATTATTGCGTTATTGCATAACACTGATATTCTGTGGATGAAGACTGCTTACTGATTATGTAATGTGCAGTGTGACCTGTATGAGAATATAGGTTCGCATTTCAAATAAGCCGCTAAATTGCACAGTGGTGGAACACGGAATACTTTGAAGTGGTGTCACATATGCAAGAAATTGCTATTGCACGATTATAGACACTGAACTTTGTGGGATTTTATGTTTTGTTAAATTTTTTGTAGGTTTCATCATTATTTACAGCACTGGTGATTGGGATCACTGCCCATTAGTGCACTTTCTTGTGTGGTTCAGTACTTCATTATTATAATATGATACTTGTTGATTTTTATATATATTTATAGCACTTTGATTGAAGATTACCAATTAGCAGATTACTATATTAGAAGTTTTATTATTGGATAGAATATATTTTTTGTTAACATTTACAGTACTGATTTTTGAATACCTAATTTTTGAATTGAGTATTCTTGATTGGGTTTAACACTACTCATTTAACACAGATTTGTAGGACGTTATTAACACTCCAAACTCAAGAGAGCTAAATACTGTAGATGTTCTCAGGGGCAAAGAAAAGTTAGTATGGACCCCTATGTAATGGACAGGTCAGCGAAACTGATGACTGTTAAGAAAAATCACAGCTTTGTATGTTTCAATCTTTTAGTACAAAGTGACGCAAGGATTTCTGATTACTAGAGATTGATTAAACCATCAAAAAAATTATTTTCCACTAATGGAAATACAAAGTTCAGTGCACTTAGGGGGGTTCCCTGTAAGCTGTGTATTATGTATCAGTATTCCAGCCACAAAGATTGACTTGCTATAGCAATGCTAATGAAAATATTATAGTGCTGAAATTACTGCTTCTCCAGCAATGTCTTAAAAGGATATCCTTTAAAACAGGCATCCTCAACCTGTGCCCAGCGGAGCAATCTGATGTGGCCTGTTAACTCAAGCCTATGGCAACCAACATAGCCTCCTTTGGGTGCACACTGATCTACTGAATGACTGTCGGTCCTCCATTATCCCGGTGGCTATCATATGGAAGCTACTATTGCGGAAGGGTACCTGCTTTTCTTTTTCTTTTCTACTGACAGTCACCAGCTCTCAGCTCAGAGTGAGACTGAGCAATCAGTGGTGTATTATCAGTCAGTTCTCACCTTTAGAGACGGTGGGGGATCGAAGCTGCATCCACCTGGGCAAGTATGATTTAAAAAAAACAAAAACAAACCCATACTTCTCTTTTAAGATTATTGCACTGCTAGGCCATGCGCTTGCCTGGTCGGTTTTATTTTTATTTTTTTTAGATTGTTCACAGTACTTGTTTTGGCAATTCATGGGATGGCTGTAAAAATCCTGATAAACTGAAGGCTGCAAAACTGGTTTTGAGGATTTTTGGCTGGTCACACCAGAGAGCGAAAGTAGGATTTATGGTGATCTGGTTAATAAAAAAATTGATTTTGTTCGCACCTGGCGCTGGCTTCGGGGATGATCTGATCGCAATCTGCACGTCCTCGGCAAAAGAAGATACAATTATCCATATGGAGTGGAGGATAGGCCCTGCAAACTTCAGCACTATGTGGGGGGACAGCAGTGGAGAGCGACAAAGAAAAAGCCCACACAGCCACTCTAGCAGTCTCGAACTGCTTGCCAGTCCCCTCTCCAGCAGCGGACCCCTCCAGCCAAGATGGCGCTGATCCAGAAGACAGCCACACGATGCAGCTTGCCATCCACATAGTAGCCCTCACCCCCACAGCTGATAGCTTCCCAGGAGGATACAATGGGAGACCCTCTCTTCTCACAGTCGGGGGAGGACTTGCAGCAGACATCATCACCAGGTGAGCCACAGCAGTTCTCACAATACCCAGCTTCACCTTAGAGAGATATGGATAGTGCAGCCTCTTCCATGGATAGGACCATGGCTGAACTAGCAGAATTGTCTCTAAATCAGAGCAGTTCCACAGTGCACCCACTCCTACTGTAGCCCACACCATACCCAGGGTATGCAGTGCTCCTAGCTAGATTTTCTGCCTTGCTGTAGCAGGAACTTATCAAAGCCTGTGCCATCATAACTACTGACATAAAAATTGACTTCCAGACTATAGATGAAAGGCTGGACTCTATAGCATCAAAAGTAGACAGAACTGTGAAACGAGTGAACTCGAACTCTAATCTGATCACCACCTTACAAGAGCAACTGGACCAAGCCCAGGTCAGAGGACCTGGAGAACAGATCACAATACTACAACTTTAAGGTCAGAGGCCTCCCTGAGACAGTCACGGACCTGGAACCTGCTCTACATACTTTGAGGCAGGACCTGGTCCCCGACATCCCAACGCACCAGCTGGAATTGGGGCGATTTTATCAGGACCCAACTTCCTCCAGATCCGACGGCCTTCCCCATGATAAAATTGTCAAACCTAATTTTTACAGGGCAGCCAAACCAAATCTTTGCAGGTATTTCGCAACTGACTATCAAAAAGTGATGATCGTTGAAACTATTATTGGCGAACCGCTAGAACAAGTATCGCTGGTTGTTTCTCTTTAAGCTATCCCTCACATACAAGGGAAAGTCTTACTCATTTATCAGCTTTTAAGATGGAGAAGAGGTATTGTTTGGCCTAGGACTGATCTTCAGAAGTTCCCCACTCAGAGCTTCAACTACATCACCCAGACCTGTTTCTCCGCTATGGTCACGAAAAGATTGGCACCCATTGCCCACTTGAACTTGGGGGGACAAAATGCTGAAGGTCATCCCTTGTCTGGCTGTACCTGATAATGGGGGGGGAGGGGGAGGGGGGACACTTACAGTCATTGAGAACATTGCCTTGCAAACATAGTGGTTGCAACTTCTCACTTGCTGGACTTGTACTCTGTGCACCTATCCATAATCTAACCTGAGTCCTCCAGTTTCGTAGTTTATAGTTTTTATAGTTTACTCCATTGGGGCTTGGATGTCAACACCTATAGTATGTGAATCTTATTATTATGTATATGTTCTTGTGTTAACATAGGCTGTTAGAACCTATGTGAGATATCCTCAATCTACAAGGAGTAGGATTGAGGGGTGGGTTTGTTCCCTCACCTCCGCCTCACCCTTTTTGAACTGGTTTGAAGATTGATGTGCTCAGGGGGACTGAATACAAATGCACGCTACACTTTTCAGATAATTATCTGTAAAAAAAAAATTGAAAGCCATTTATCATTTTCTTGCCACTTCAGAATTATGTGCCACTTTCTGTTGTCTATCACATAAAATCCCAAAAAAACATATTTACGTTTTTGGTTGTAACATGACAAAATGTGAAAAATTTCAAGGGGTATGTATACATGTAATACCCAAACCGGGCAAGGATCAGGGGGACTGCAAGAATTACCGTCCGATATACCTCAAAATAATGACCAAAATACTGGTGAATAGGCTGAATACATTTCTCTTTAAATACATCCATCCAGATCAAGTGGGGTTCGTCCCGCATAGACAGGTGCCCGATCAAACTAGGCAATTGGTGGACATCATCTTGGCTCTTAAGTCTAACTTGGTTGGGAGGGGAGAGAGGAGGGGCATGCTACTATCCCTTGATTTTCAGAAGGCCTGTGATTCCCTGTCCTGGAAATAAAGGTAAACCATGCTGCTGGACAAATTACTGGGAGGGGCTGGGGAAGACCCAGCTGTCATGATGCACGTTGGCACCAATGAAAAAGTCGAAGTTAGATGGAGTGTCCTTAAAAACGACTTTAGGGACTTAGGAGCCAAATTAAAAAAAAGGACCTCCAAGGTAGTATTCTCAGAAATACTACTTGTACCTCGAGCCACATCAGAAAGGCAGAGTGATATTAGGGAAGTAAACAAGTGGCTGAGGAGCTGGTGTATTAAGGAGGAGTTTGGGTCCCTGGAGAACTGGGCTGACTTCTCAGTCGGTCACCAGTTCTGTAGAAGGAACGGAATGCACCTAAATGAGGAGGGTGTAGATCTGCTGGGAGTTAAGATGAACAAAAAGTTAAAGGGGCTTTTAAACTAGGCGACGGGGGTGAGGGTCCAGGAGGTAGAGATAGTCAGCGCAGAAAATATTCCAATAAGAAGACAGTGTGCGACCGGTCTAAACTACGTGGTATGTTCACCAATGCCAGGAGCCTGGCGGACAAGATGGGAGAACTAGAGATACTGTTGTACAAGGAGGATTTAGATTTTGTGGGAATTTCAGAGACTTGGTTTAACAGCTCTCAGGATTGGCTGACAACCATTCAAGGGTATTCCATTTATCACAGGGATAGAGAGGGAAAAAAAGGGGGGGGGGATATGCCTGTATATCAAGAATAATGTACAAGCAAATGTGAGAGATGACATCACTAAAAGGGAGCTAGGGAGGAGGTGGAATCTTTATGGGTAGAGCTCCAAAGGGATAAAACTAAGGGGAAAATAATACTGGGCGTATGCTATAGGCCCCCTAACCTGAGGAAGGAGGGGGAGACGGACCTCCTATCACAATTTGGATTAGCAGCAAGGATGGAAAGTGTCATCATAATGGGTAATTTTAATTATCCAGACAACTGGGCGGAAGGAAGCGCACATTCGTCTAAGGCTCGCCAGTTCCTAAATGTCTTGCAGGACAATTTCATGGGTCAGATGGTAGACACACGAATTAGAAACAAAGCGTTATTAGACCTACTGATTACTAACAATACATACCTGATCATAGATGTGGAAAAAAGGGGCAATATAGGAAACAGTGATCAGAGGTCGATTAGCTTCAGTATAAATCACACAAATAGGAAACATAAGGGGAATACAAAGACACTAAATTTCAAAAGAGTTAACTTCCCTAAACAACAAACCTTGCTAGAAGATATAAATTGGGATAAAATCTTAGGAACAAAGAACACGGAGGAGAGATGGGTTGGCTTTAGGAGCATATTAAATAACGGCATGAGCCAGTGCATCCCATTTGGAAATAAATTTAAAAGAGCGAACAAAAGTCCTGGATGGCTTAAGGGCCAAAATACATCCCTGGGAATTACAGACCAGTTAGTCAAACATCAATAGTATGCAAGCTCTTGGAGGGGATGATAAGGGACTATATACAAGATTTTAGTAATGAAAACAATATCATTAGCAGTAATCAGCATGGATTCATGAAGAATCATTCTTGCCAAACCAATCTATTAACCTTCTATGAGGTGAGCTGCCATCTAGATAAAAACTGACTACAAGGGCAAGTTCAGAGGGTGGTGATAAATGGGGAGTATTCAGAATGGTCAGGGGTGGAAAATGGGGTCCCCCAGGGTTCTGTGCTGGGACCAATTATATTTAATTTGTTCATAAATGACCTGGAGGGTGGGGTAAACAGTTCAATCTCTGTATTTGCAGACGATACTAAGCTAAGCAGGGCAATAAGTTCTCTGCAGGATGTGGAAACCTTGCAAGAAGATCTGAACAAATTAATGGGGTGGGCAAATGAGGTTTAATGTGTAAAAATGTAAAACAATGCATTTGGCAAAAATATGAATGCAATCTACTCACTTGGGGGAGAATCTCTGGGGGAAGAAAGGATGGAAAAGGACCTGGGGGTCCTAGTAGATGATAGGCTCAGCAATGGCATGCAATGCCAAGCTGCTGCTAACAAAGCAAACAGCATATTGGCATGCGTTAAAAAGCGGATCTCAAGAGATAACGTGATAATTCTCCCACTCTACAAGACTCTGGTCCAGCCTCAGCTGGAGTATGCTGTCCAGTTCTGGGTACCAGTTCGCAGGAAGGATGTACTGGAAATGGAGCGAGTACAGAGAAGGGCAACAAACCTAATAAAGAGACTGGAGGATATTAGTTATGAAGAAAGGTTGCGAGCACTGAACTTATTCTCTCTGGAGAAGAAAGGCTTGAGAGGGGATATGATTTCAATTTACAAATACCATACTGGTGAACCCACCATAGGGATAAAACTTTTCAGCGGAAGGGAGTTTAATAAGACGTGGCCACTCATTAAAATTAGAAGAAAAGAGGTTTAACCTTAAACTGCGTAGAGGGTTCTTTACTGTAAGTGCAGTAAGGATGTGGAATTCCCTTCCACAGGCGGTGGTTTCAGCGGGGAGCATCGATAGTTTCAAAAAACTATTAGATAAGCACCTGAACGACCGCAACATATAGGGATATACAATGTAATACTGACATATAATCACACACATAGGTTGGACTTGATGGACTTGTGTCTTTTTCAATCTCACCTACTATGTAGCTATGCTAAAACCTAAGCTCTCAATTTAACTTTAGATGACTGTACAGTTCGCTCCCTTCAACAAAACTTGTTGAAGGGAGCAAATTTAAATGGCACTCCACTATTTGGGTATTACCTTATCCCTGCATATAAGAAATTGCAGGACGATCTTACCAGATGGACAACTAGCCCTCTCTTATGGCTCAGCAGGTTGTACTCTGTTAAAATGAATATTTTGCCTAGAATTTTATACTTGTTCAGCACCCTACCAATAACAATATGTCTGACTTACTTCACTTTCAGCAGAAGGTTTTGAAGTTCACATGCTTTTCACCCCTAAGTTGAAGGGAGGCCTAGGAGTCCCAGACCAAATATTTTTATAACCCACAACTCCAGCTTCCACTCCCAACAAGCTAACCCCTTGTGGATGCGGTTGGAATCTTCACACCTTCCATCCACTCCAATTAGCCACTTGATTTGGCTGAACACCAGAGATATAGACCTGGTATATTGTGCCCGACCCTGTCGATTTCCCTTGGGCTGTAGGACAGATAGTATGGGGGCATATTGTATGCTGCTCTTAAATGTAATCTAGTTGTGATAATATCCCCTATATGTTTTTCAGTAGAAGTTCGATAAATTCTGTCTATAGGGTTAAAAAACCCAGGCCAAATAATTTTAGCTACAAAGGGGCTCTCTGAATAACAGGGGGTGGAGCTGAGGAAGGAGGCCACACCCTCCAAAACATGTTTTCCTGACAACTACAGTGTCATCTGTCAGTTGGCTCCATCGAAGTTCTCCCTGGGACAAGTGTTGTAGCCGCCCCACAGCCCTCTTCTGACCGGCCGTCTCTTCAGTCAGTGAGTGGCTCACTCGCGGCTTGTCAGTAGCTGCTTGATGAGCCTGCGTCTGTGGAGCCAGCCCATCCATCCATTGGTCTTCTCATTAATTGGCTCTCTATTGGAGGAACTGTTTGACGATGTTTATTCACCTTCACTTGTGAGTGTATCTATTTTATCCTTTTATATCCAATAAAAAAACGTTATTGCACCATGAGCCTGTGTGCTCGTATTCCCTTTTGTTTTCACAGCTAACAATTCCCATTGATCAATGAGCTGCAAGGAGTATGGTGCGGACCAGATTGCTTCAAACTAAGTATTCTCATTAAATGATTCTGTGGTCAGTGTGTTATCACTTTGGACTGGACAATTTTAGCTCAAATACTATTTTTGGTTCATTTTCTATTCACCGGGATAAGCAGGCCTAGTTCGAGAAAACATGGGATCCATGGATAAAATACCTTGTGAGATCCTCTTGATCTGGATAGAGGGATCTGTTTGTACCACACACAGCGGGTGCAAGTCTCGTACTTCGTTATTTTCACCTTTTCTTTTGCTTTGTTCTTTCTTCCTCTCCACTAGATTATTCTTCTTCTCTATTCTTTTTACTTTCTACCATTTCTTTTTAGATGCTGGTATAACTAAGCCATGGTTGGTCTGGTGTGACTTAACCAGATAATTTTATGAAGGGTTTGAATTAGTCCACAGAGTCAAATAGGTTGCTGTTAACTACCTGGTAATACTTGCACAGACATGGTCTTGTGCTTATTTGAACTTTCCTCAGAATTTTTTATTTTCTTTGGGGAATATGTCTAAGTTATCCATACCCTGTTTAGGACTTGGGTAACTTTCAGCTTGGCTACCTGACCACATAATACAGTGAGGGAAAAAAGTATTTGATCCCCCTGCTGATTTTGTACGTTTGCCCACTGACAAAGAAATGATCAGTTTATAATTTGAACGGTAGGTTTATTTTAACAGTGAGGGACACAACAACAAAAATATCCAGCGATGGGAGAGGATGTCCCCCCACCTCCCGCCGCCCTCTAGTGCTTCTCCGGGGTCTCCCGTGCAAACGGGGACCCAGAGAACGAATTGGTCGGCACCGGAAGAGAGGCATAGAGATTTCCGATGGACAGATGGTCCCTGGCAATCTCTATGATCCTCGGAGGCCCGAGCGCGACGTTATGACATCACTTCCAGGCCGCACAAGTAAACAAAGCCGAGATTTCGACTATAAAAGCATCAGATGGTCAATTTTTTTTTGATCTGATGCTTCCCAGCCTGGAGGAGAGATGTGGGGTCTTATAGACCCTACATCTATCTATAAAGAAGATCTGTCATGCACCATTCCTGCGAAAAAAAAAAAAAAAAGATTTAATCAAATTAAACTGTCCCCGTGAGCTTGCATGCAGAAGCGAACGCATACGTAAGTCACACCCGCATATTTAAACCACATCCAAACCACACATGTGAGGTATCACCACGAACGTTAGAGCGAGAGCAATAATTCTAGCACTAGACCTCCTCTGTAGCTGTAAACAGGTAACATGTAAAAAAAATTTAAACCATTGCCTATGGAGATTTTGAAGTACCGACGTTTGGCGCCATACCACGAGTGTGCGCAATTTTAAAGCGTGACATGTAAGGTTACTCGGCGTAACATCATCTGTCACATTATACAAAAAAAGGGATAACTTTACAGCTTTTTTTTTTTTCTTTTATTCATGAAAATGTTTTTTTTCCACAAAAAAAAAAATCGCGTTTGAAAAATTACTGCGCAAATACCGTGTGACATAAAAAGTTCCAATGACCGCCATTTTATTCAATAGGGCGTCTGCTAAAAAAAAATATGTTTGGGGGTTCTGAGTAATTTTCTAGCAAAAAAAAATTGTAGAAGTGTCGGAATTTGCTTGGTATGGAAGTGGTTAATGAGTGAAATAAGTATTTGAACCCCTATCAAACAGCAAGATTTCTGGCTCCTAGATGTCTTCTATACAGGTAACGAGCTGAGATAAGGCGCACTCTCGAAGGGAGTGCTCCTAATCTCAGCTTGTTACCTGTATAAAAGACACTTGTCTACAGAAGAAAACCAATCAGATTCCAATCTCTCCACCATGGCCAAGACGAAAGAGCTGTCCAAGGATGTCAGGTACAAGATTGTAGACCTACACAAGGGTGGAATGGGCTACAAGAGGGTGACAACAGTAGGTGCGATTATTCGCAAATGCAAGAAACGCAAAATAACGACCTCGGCCTAGGGCTCCATGCAAGATCTCACCTTATGGAGTTTCAATGAACATGAACGGTGAGGAATCTGCCCAGAACTACATGGGAGAACCTTGTCAGTGATCTCAAGGCAGCTGGGACCATAGTCACCAGGAAAACATTTGGTAACACACTACGCCGTAAAGGACTGAAATCCTGCAGTGCCCACAAAGGTCCCCCTGCTCAAGAAAGCACATGTACAGGCCCGTCTGAAGTTTGTTAAAGAACATCTGAATGATTCAGAGGAGAACTGGGTAAAAGTGTTGTGGTCAGATGAGACCAAAATCAAGCTCTTTGGTATCAATGCAACTCGCCGATTTTGGAGGAGGAGGAATGCTGCCTTTGACCCCAAGAACACCATCACCACTGTCAAACATGGAAGTGGAAACATTATGCTTTGGGGGTGTTTTTCTGCTAAAGGGACAGGACAACTTCACCACATCAAAGTGACAATGGACGGGGCAATGTACCGTCAAATATTGGGTGAGAACCTCCTTCCCTCAGCCAGGGCATTGAAAATGGGCCATGGATGGGTATTCCAGCATGACAATGACCCAAAGCACACAGCCAAGGCAACAAAGGTGTGGCTCAAGAAAATGCACTTTAAGGTCCTGGAGTGGCCCATAGAAAATATGTGGAGGAAGCTGAAGGTTTGAGTTACCAAACGTCAGCCACAAAACCTTAATGACTTGGAGAGGATCTGCAAAGAGGAGTGGGACAGAATCCCTCCGGAGATGTGTGCAAACCTGGTGGCCAACTACAAGAAACGTCTGACCTCTGTGATTGCCAACAAGGGTTTTGCCACCAAGTACCAAGTTATGTTTTGGGGTCAAATACTTATTTCACTCATTTGTTTTCAATTTCTCTTTATTGAATTTTTAAAAAAAAATATCAAATGTATCGATATTTATACAACACTTCATCAATGTTACAAATACATAAAGGTTCCTACTATAAATATTCTAAGAAGGAGGTGGAAAGAAGGAAGGAAGGATTTCACTCATTTAAATGCAAATCAATTTATAACTTTTTTGAAATGCGTTTTTCTGGATTTTTTTGTTGTTATTCTGTCTCTCACTGTTATGCCCCGTACACACGGTCGGACTTTGTTCGGACATTCCGACAACAAAATCCTAGGATTTTTTCCGACGAATGTTGGCTCAAACTTGTTTTGTCTACACACGGTCGCACAAAGTTGTCGGAAAATCCGATCATTCTGAACGCAGTGACGTAAAACACGTACATCGGGACTATAAACGGGGCAGTGGCCAATAGCTTTCATCTCTTTATTTATTCTGAGCATGCGTGGCACTTTGTCCGTCGGATTTGTGTACACACAATCGGAATTTCCGACAACGGATTTTGTTGTCGGAAAATTTTATCTCCTGCTCTCCAACTTTGTGTGTCGGAAAATCCGATGGAAAATGTCCGATGGAGCCCACACACGGTCGGAATTTCCGACAACAAGCTCCGATCGGACATTTTCCATCGGAAAATCCGACCGTGTGTACGGGGCATTAAAATAAACCTACCATTAAAATTATAGACTGATCATTTCTTTGTCAGTGGTCAAACATACAAAATCAGCAGGTGATCAAATACTTTTTTCCCTCACTGTAGTCGACTTACAGCGTATATGCTACTGACTGACGTAGTACCTTCTTTTGTAACCAGAAAATCATTGTCCCATTTTGTACCTTCATGTCTTTTTTTTTAAAACTTCAATAAAAATAATGCAAAGAAAAATGTGACTTTTGTGATTGTGATTAAACAAGTGGGTAAACATCCAACGGGGATGTGTCCCATGGAAAATTATGATCCTGATTGTTGTTTAAAATCTTCATTATGCTATTCAAAATGTAAAAAAATTTAAAATTTTAAACCATTTCATTGTGACCCGTGACTGGTTACCAAGTCACCTAATTGGCCCTTGCTCTTCAAAAGGTTGAGCACTCCTTTAACCACTTAAGGGCCGAGCCTCTTTCTGAGATTTGGTGTTTACATCAAGGTAAAAAACAGTTTTTTTGCTAGAAAATTACTTAGAAACCCCAAACATTATATATTTTTTTCTAACACCCAAGAGAATTAAATGGCGGTTGCAATACTTTCTGTCAAACCGTATTTGTGCAGCGGTCTTACAAGCGCACTTTTTTTTTTTTTTTTTTTAGAAATACACTTTTTTGAATTAAAAAATGAGACAACAGTAAAGTTAGCCCGATTTTTTATATTGTGAAAGATAATGTTACGCCGACTAAATTGATACCAAACATGTCACGCTTCAAAATTGCGCCAGCTCATGGAATGGCGAGAAACTTTTACCCTTAAAAATCTTCATAGGCATCGTTTAAAAAAAATCTACAGGTTGCATGTTTTGAGTTACAGAGGAGATCTAGGGCTAGAATTATTACTCTCGCTCTTCCGATCACGGCGATACCTTACATGTGTGGTTTGAACACCGTTATCATATGCAGGCACTACTCATGTATGTGTTCGCTTCTGTACACAAGCTTGGCGGGACAGGGCGCGTTTACATTTTTTTTTTTCTTATTATTTATTTTACCTTTTATTTTTACACTATTCTTTTTTTAAAAAATGCTATCACTTTTATTCCTATTACAAGGTTATGTAAACAATCCCTTGTAATAGAAAAAATACATGACAGAACCTCTTAAATATGAAATCTGGGGTCAAAAAGACCTCAGATCTCATATTTACAGTAAAATGCAATAATAAAAAAATAAAAAAAAATTGTCATTTGAAAAAAGAAAAAAAAAAATGTCCCTTTAAGAGCTATAGGCATTAGTAAAGTTTTGACGTCGCTTCCTCCCTGCAATGATATGGAGACGGGTGGGGGATATTTTCCCCTCAATCATCTCCATACCTAACAGTAAAAAGGACATGATCACCTCCGATGATGGCTCTGGTAAGCGGCGGTGAGCACGTGAGCGTGGCGGGTGGGGGGGCCTCTCCCATCGCCTATATAAGTGATCTCACAGTGAATCCGCCGCAGAGAGCACTTTTATCGGAAAGCAGACCACCCGCTGAAGAAGGATGCTGGGGTTATAGCAGCTAGTTGCTGCCATAACAACGATAGTACTCTTCAAAGTAGCGACGTAAAACGACGGCGGGCGGCCCGTAAATTTTTTACCTATTGGTAAGCCTATAATACAGCTTACCAAAAGGTAGTATAAATATCTCCTAAACGTGCACTGTTTAGGAGATATTTACTGTATATACAGCCAGTGACATCACCGGCACATGCACTCAGAAAGAACGGCCACCCGTGCCATAAACGGCGGCTCCCACGTGCATGCGTGGGAGTGATGTCATCGCAGCTCCGGCCAGTCACAGAGCAGGATGAGATGAGAGCACCTGCAGCTCTGACATCTTGGTGCTGGAAGGGCTTTCTTTTAAGGGAAGTTTAACATAGTGTGCTAGTATGAGATGCATTGTACCTTGCCGGTAACAAAAAGAACACCCCGGTTTACAAACGCTTTAAAGTAAACCGAAGGCTTTATAGCAAAGCTACCTGGGCTTTAGCTTGCCCTTGTAACCAATGCTAACCAACATTTGTCAATGAGTCTTTAGAGCATCGGCTTAGAAATAAGAGTTTGAGATAGCTACTAAGCTTGCTCCAATCACTGGAATTCAACATACTCAGATATGCCTATTTTTTCGCAGAACTTCCAGAGGCTACCCCCCCAGTTCAGACACTGGCACACATCCTATTTAGTGGCGCACATTGGGCAATAGCAATGGAAGCAATTCGACTTATGGAGCGAGGCCACCAAACGATTATGGACACTATGCCAGTATTTGAAAGAAATAGGGCCTCTTGGTCATCATATGGCCTTTGAGGCTTTGGTTCGATTATATGTACAAACACAGATTTTACAGCTTGAGTGTCTTTGTTCCCCTCCCTATTTTATATTTGTTATAACTTTATTTATTTTTTTATTCTGCATATGTTAGTACAGGTTACCAGATATGACAGCCAGAGGACGTGGATAGCCTTTTAAATGCTGTATGTAACCATCTGCCACATGCTTTGTGGCCAAAATGTTTTATGAATCTAATTTACAAGAATGTTCTGTTAGAATATAAGATGGTATCCAGTATGATTTATATGGTTATGTGTTGTATCTTGTTACATGTCTTTCTTTACTAAAAATAGTTTTTAGACAATTAAATAAGAGTTTGAGAAGAGACAAGGTCACCATACTAGTGTCTGCAGAGTCCAAAATAGTTTATTATATCCTAAAAAGAATTAGACAGTAAACAAGTTTCAGGGGTTGTACAAAACCTCCTTTATCAGGATTGAAGATTAATTCTGTAAAAGATGGCAGACACAAAGAAAAAAAAAGGGGGGGGGTGTTCCAGGGTGAGATTTGCTCCATCTTGTACAGCAGGTTTCAGCAGCTGGTTGGGCCATGGGTTGTGCAACACCTGTCTGCCTCTAAGAACCATCAGGCATAGTTTCTTTGCATGGGCAAGTTTGTAGCTCCTTTCTATGAACAAGGGTCACTGGGAGTTTTGCTTAGACTTCCAATATAAAGTATGTGACATTTGCTGTAACCACACATTTATTACTGCAGTGCTGAACAGAATGATGTTCAAAAATCACATACCACACACTGTAGTTTCATGCATCAGAAGTAACCAAGGACCTGAAAATGAAAGCAAAAGACACAAGACACTTTTGTATGTAAATGGCTTGTATTTGCAAAGTTGTAGAACTGCCACAAGGATGGCATTACAGAAACATACAGGAAAAAATTATGTACAGAAGTGACATCATAGACACGCTAGTGACACGTGTAAGCTGAGGGGTATACATCCCGTAGGTGTATATGCATATATATATAAAGCCGTACCTTGTTGTCCTTTCTTGCTGAAGGACAGGACACCCACTTCACATATTAGGTTCAGTGCTGCGTTCATCCAACCACATCACTACTGACAAGGGTGTATTGTAGGGTTAAACGTCTGTGCCTTTCCATCCAGCTAGTGTTTGGAGAGAAATGACTGTCTTGTCTAATTACAATCATGCCTTAAGGTCCAAGTTGCTCAAGATGACACTTGTGCACAGTGCTGAGATCCATGAATCAACTAATTATTTTTTAGCAGTCTGTAAAACTGCAACTGGAGCATAATAGGGTGGTTTTACGTAACAAGGGCTTAAAAAAACTAATATATTGTTGTGTAAGCTATCTTTATAAAGATGAACCACCTTGTTGGGTCTGTTGAATAAGCTCCAAAATAACATGGAAAAACATACAGGCTACTTGGCATTAATAGAGCATTGGAGCATGTAAACCTTTTAAAGTAGTGTCAGGTAGTGTATAATTTCTCTTCAGGGTCTTCAATGCTTGTCTGGACTCTACCAGGGAGATTACACCCAAATATGGCAAAGCTGTGCCAACCTGAGTTTTGCTACTGTTACTTGCTAAACCAAGATGTCCATATATTTTAGTGATAGTGGTGCTTTGTTTTGAACTACACATTGTGAATTATACAAAGTTTAAATGGTAATCACTATAGTAGCGCCATCAGTAAACGGAAAGATCTTACTACTGAGGACCCAGATAGCAGTGAGGCAAGGGGATCAAATCTATTCCACTCTGCTAAAAATGCTAACATCTCAGCTCCAAGTAGACTGAATGGCTCCTTAATGTTTCATACATACAATCCTACCAGGATTGCGCTCATCCTGGTATGGTATGTAAAATTAGAACATAAAAAGCCAATGGAATATTTTGACTGTGCTCCTCAAGTTTCAGCATACCACAATCCTCTGACATGGCACAACATAGACAATCAAATTAGACAAAAAAAAAAGGTATGCATGACTTAATAATTATGCTCTCCTTGTATTTTTTTATATGGTTTAGATTTAGAATGAGGATATGGTATAAATAAAGTAACAGTGTCAACATTTTCAGATGGGCCTTCTGCTGAAATAAATAGAAAAGCTGTGAGCAAGCATGCAAGTTCACAGACAATATAGGTAGATTTTGAAGTAGTTGTTGTACAGTGATGTGAAAGATTGAGTTTTATAGGCAAGTATATCTTCGAAGGGAATATTATTGCCCATTGGGAGGGTGACCTTGAAGGAGGGCATTGATCGCATAGTGATCTATTGTCAGCCAACAATTACTACAAAATTCTGATGGCGCCTAACTAAACATGTGTTCGTTATCTCTTGATAATGTTTACGTAAAAAAATGTTCAACTAACAAAAATAAATGCAGGAGTTGTATGGAATCATTACTTTTCCTCATGAAATAAACATTTAAAGTGATATCACCAGCCAACACTATTCTACTGTATCAATAAAATAGAAGGCCTAGCTGGAGTTGCATGTTAATAATTCAAAGATCCCATTTCGCACCATATGGGAAATTTAGGAGAAAAAAAAATGAGCTATAGTCTGTGTGAATGGACTATTACACAACACTGCAAAAATCAAATGTAAAAACATGCAAGGTGTAAATTCAACGGATAAATACAATCAAACTTTTAGTGAGCTGGAAAAAACAGATTGCGCAACATAGCATGGCAATAAAAATATTGCATATGCTTTTATGATTTCAAAGTATTGAAGATTTGATAAGTGGAAGCTGCCCAGTGAAAGGGATTAGCCGCATTTAACTAAACAGTCCGTTGATTGATGGGGCCCCCACTATTGACTACAAAGTGGGGAAAGGTGGTCTGGATTATTACATGAACTGGAAAACCCTCTGGGATCTTGGACATACAAGTTGCTACAATCATACCAATCAGCTGTATTTTTTCCCCTATTTAAATTACTCAAATACCTCACAGTAAATTGTTAACATAATGCTAATGAAAATTAAGGGGGGTGAAGGTTGGCTACCCTTCGGGCTGAAAACATTTATGAAAACCTTAGTGGCAGAAAGGTGCCAACACAGTACCTAGATCTCAGCACTGGTGGTCTGGAAATATAGAAGATGATGTCCTGTCCACAAAGAGAATCACATACAAAAATTTCAAGCTGTACTGGGGGTAAAAATGGATGTTCAGAAAAAGAATGATAAGACCAAACTGCTAAAAGTTTCAGCCTGTGTAGCCCTTGGCTGCTTGTAAAATGACAAATGAGAAGGACAATGTTGGAAGACAATCGCTTATTTAATTACATCACTGAACCCTGAACTGAACATCACTGAACCCCTCAATTATAATCACTTGACAGTGGCTAACTCAACAACACTAAGTGACCAGAAAGGACAAAAAACAACCTCCAGTACTGTAGGTGATGGGCAAAGATGTCCTGTCCTTGGGCCTGAGCTGCCCCAGCCAAGCACCTGACGGCCAACTC
Source organism: Lithobates septentrionalis (assembly GCA_037952835.1). Lineage (NCBI taxonomy): Eukaryota > Metazoa > Chordata > Amphibia > Anura > Ranidae > Lithobates > Lithobates septentrionalis. The sequence continues at coordinate 548,619 of JBBDGP010000161.1, read as the reverse complement.
CAAAACCCCCTATATTTGAGGCACTTTTTCCGTATCAGTGCCAGACATTGCTTGAAATGAGGAAAGCATCTGTGTGTGCACATTTAACTTTATATTTATATATATAAAATTGTATATCCTTGTAAAGGAGAAAAAATATATAAAACCGCGAGCTGTAATTTTATACAGAAAAATTCAAAATTACTGTAAACGTCTAAAAGGAAAAGGGGGGAGAGAGATACAAAGATTGCATTATCATAAAACAATATAATACACAAAAAGGTAAAACATTAAGTGGGAGGCACCAAATTATTTTTTTCTTTTCTTCTTTTAAGAAATACAGGTGCAACTAGAATGTGAGGCATAAAAGGCTTCAAGTGGACTTTTCACCAATGAACACTGGCTGCACATACTGTATATTGGGAGTGGAGTCAATACTGAGCCTAACACGTTAATTGGGTATTAGTGACATCACAGAGGCTTAAGGCACTTTGCATCATAAGTTTCTAGGCACCTGAATAAGGATCACCCCACAAACTGGCCAGCTCCATCACTCTGTTGATGAGTTCCCATGAAATGTCACATCCCCTGCTATTATTTGTGCTCTTGGCTCCTATCACCAAGTTATATCCATTCTCAAATGTTCAAGCTATGGATTTTCCTAAAAATTAAATTTGACAAAGTTAGGCAAATCCGTGCTCACATTATAGCAGTATACTATAAATATAGGCAGCCCCCACAATGCCATTTCAACTTTTTTTTTGGTTTTAAAAATATAAAGAAAATAGGAATTGCACTTAAAGTAAAAAAAAAAAAAAAAAAACAGTCTTCATCAATAAACACACAGAGGTGGCTTTTACATACAATCACTGCTATGATTCTGTGCCACCAATTTGATGTGCATGTGCTGCATGTGCTAGGACCACTTGCATTAGCGAACACTTTTGAATATTGCTTAAAGAGGAGCTGAAAAACAGCTACTCAAATAGAACTGTGCTGGAGATTACTACGGAACTGAAACATGGAATGCTACAACGTCCTCCTTTATGTGCTTAATAAATTTTAGGTCAAATTTTTGGAATGTTTTTTGGGATCTGTGCACTTTTTCAGAATGTGTGCACAGAGCAGGCCAAAATAACCATTCCCCCTTGTCTTCTGTTGTTCTATATCAGATAAGGCAGTGGCAATCAGGAAGTAGCAGTGTTAGACAATGGCATTGGTTCTGCTTTACAATACTGCCTGCATATAAGTCCCACACAGGTTCCAGTATTGTGAACAAATTAAGGGCTTTAACAAAAAAAGAAACCTGTAGACCTCTAAGGTCCGTGTCAGAGAGAACTGCAGTCTCTTGCGTAGGATACAAAAAAAAGGGTGTGCTCATATGGGGAAAGGTGTGCATCTGTATTGCCAAATGGCACGATTGGCCTCAACACCCCCAATCCAAAGTTCAGACGCATAGTACTTCTTTCAGGCATCAATATTTAAGCAACCATGACAACTTTTTTTGGCCCCAAGGGACGAGAAAGGGTTGAGGCATAATTGTGCCCTGATGTCCTCCATTCTCAGCTTGGATTTAAAACCCTGAATTTCAAATGCTACCTCTGGACCACATCACTGATCTCTTTTACAGAGGCAAGCAGCTTGCTAAAGTCCTGAGGTGTGGCAGGTCCTCCTCCAGTGGAGGCAGCAGCGGGGCAGATTTGAAGATCTCGGAGACTGTTCTCCAGCTTGCTCATTGCTTCTCTGAAAGCAAACTTGTTCCTCATTTGTTGAATAGAGTCCACGTAACTGGTACAGAAAGCATGCAGGTTTTTGGCAGCCTCGAGCACAGTACTGTGGCTAGCCATTTGTTCAGAGTTACGGTTGATGGCAGCTCGGAGACAACCCGTGCTCTCCAATAAAGTCTCCTTTGTGACTGTTCCACTCAGCAGTTTCTCTGGAGGTTGGCGGGTTTTCCGTAATGAAACCCTTGTGGAAAGGAGGGGAATAAAAGCAGTAGAAGATGAGGAAGATGATGCTGGTTGCTGTGTTTGATCTACCGCTCCTCCAATGCCTGCCTGAGATCCAGCTCGTTTCTCCGAAGGTTGGGGCTTGGTGTTGGATATTAATACTGTCTTCTTGGCACTGTCAGTCACAGCAGGGCTTATCTTTGGGTGATCCTCGCTCTGGTTTGTTAGTTTGTGCTTTGTTTCACTTGTGCTAGAATCATGGCTTGGGTTCTGCGAGGAAAGCTTGGTAGATTTACCCAAATTAGTACAGCTAGCGGAAGACAATGAAGAGCCTGGGCTGGAAAGTGGTAAAGGCGGGCTAGGTTTGACCTTTAATAGTTTCATTTTGTCCTTGTTGGGTGTTTCAGTATGCTTTAGTCTCCGGAGACGAAGATCTGCTTCAGCTCTACCTTGACCTGTTGGTTGTCTGGCCAAGGAAACTAGGTCTGTGCCAGTTTTGAGGTTTCCTGTCTCCTCTTTTTGTAAAGCAGAAGAGGAAGGGCCACCAGGTTTTCTACGTGGCAATCTTGGTGTTAGACTGGGAGGACTAGATTCTGGACTTGGTTCAGGGTCTTTAAACACTTCATCCATAGTCTCCTCACCTTTTTTGGGCAAACGAGGAGGTGGTGTGACAGCCCCACGGGGACACGAAAAGTCTGGTTTGCCTTCATTGCCTCGCTTTCGAGGCAGAGCAGGTTTTTCTGTTTTTTGGCTACTCCCAGAACTAGACACATCCAACATACACCTGGTTGATGACATTTCCCTAGGGAGGGTGACTGACCTCCACTCCATGTCTTTTGAACCAGGAGGCATACTTGAAGCAGAAGAGGATCTTTGAAATCGTTTTCCTGTGTTGATGTTGCCATCTTCTTCTCCTGGTGGTGGTTGCCGCCCTACAAACGTGCCAGACTTTTTCCACTGTGAGGACATAAAACTGCTGCTTCCTTGCACAGATCCATTAGTCATTGCCATCCCATTACTTGGGAATTTAAGCGCATCAAGGTCGCCCCCAAAACTAGCATCTCGGTTTTCTCCCTCTAAGCACCTTTGCTCCATTTCACGAAAGGAGCTACTACGCTTGGGTGGAGTAGGAGCTGTCTTCTTCTTCCGTTTAATCAGAGTGCTGAAGAGAGTTCTTTTCTGACTAGGAAACAAACGGTCATCTTCTGTAGCTCCACCATCTGTAGCTCCGCCTCTTTCCTTGCGAGGCAAAAGAGGAGAAACAGCTGGCTCAATGTCCAAAACATCTGAAAAAGACAGATACAAATATTAGAGGATCAGAAAGCAATATGATAGAAACATTCCAATTACAACATTTGCCCACCAGGCTTAAATTCAAACATGATTTGCCTATCAGCATACAACAGAATGATTCCAATTACAAAAAAGATCTGCCCACAGCCGCTACATCACACATAAAGCAAATTCTCTAAAAAGGGTATCGGGATACTGAAAAAAAAAAAGGACAAAAAAATGTCCAGCAAACATTTGCTGTGCGGATTTTACAGTGAATCTTTTATAAACAGAACACTAAAATTTCCTACGCAATGAAAAAAATTGTCAAGCCATTTCGTTTAAAAACAAAAAAACAAAAAACGAATTATAAAGGAATATTGCTCAGCAAGATAAAAAGTAGCAATATCCTAAACTTCAATGCAGGTATGAAATGTCAACTGACTCATGCGACATTTCATACATTTGTTAAGGCCCACAGTCATATGAGCCCTCCACTTTCTATAAAGAATGAACAGGACACCATTTTTCCAAGACATTTATATTGGACAGCTACTTTAACTGGCTTTCTTATTAACAGCGAAAGTTTGCACGTTTTTCTGGGTGATATTTCAAGTGATTCATTATACTTGAACACTTGCTGGAAAAGTTGGATAGAATGAGTCTTGAATGAGCAGTAACAAGCTTAACAAAATCTGGTCAGAAATTCTGTCAATTATATATATATATATAAAAAAAAAGTTTTACTGACTGAGCGTACAAACCATTTCCAGAAATGATCAGAAGGGGAAACAGTTTGAGCTAACAGGTGAACTCTATAACTGCTACGAGCATTCGGCTATTATACCAAGACCAGCAGTAGTCAAAGTATGGTCACATTTGTCTTTCTGAGATGCATATGACCATTGTATAGATAAGAAAACCATGCCAGTTTTCCATGCATTTAACATATATGTCTGGGTGCAAACATGTAGTCCATCTCTGCAACACATACACATTTCCCTATGTTTTGTATATGCAAGTACGGAGAGATATCTGTTGAACACCAGACATCCAAGTGAGCTACTGAATTCCTGTATTGAGCCGAAAACACTACCTCTGCTGCACTAAAAAACCCAAACACTGATATCAGCCACCATGGTATGGTTCTCCTCAGCTGGACTACAGGACACCCTCTCCCCAAAACAATAGCAAAAGGGGAGGTGTTCTGTATGCAGGGCTGACAACACTGCTTGGATGCTATTGCAGTTGAGGCAACGTTGTCAGCTTATTATAGAGGCTTGGAGCTCACTGGATTTCTGGAAGGATGAGCATGCATTTTTCTGTACTTGCAGTGTTTTTAAAGAGATCAAACATGGGAAAATGTGTATGCATTGTAGAGATGTACTGAATCCTATTTTTTTTTATTGCTTATTTTGCCCACACATTCACTTTAAGTTAACCTGACACAAACCTGGGCAAGACTGAGCACACAATTTCATCATATAATCAGTTTGAGCTGTCCAGATTGGTGACAGGTTGAGGCAATATATATTTGAAAGTTGATCTCCAGGCAGCTATAAATACACCAATTAGTGTAACTGGATATTCATTATTAAAGTGTATTTTTAAAAGCAAACAGTGTAAGAATCTGAGTTTCACCAAACCCTCCTACCCTTGGTGACTCGATTTGGGAAATGGACAAACGTGTAATGTTTGAAAAATATACTTATGTTCAACGTAATGCCTCTCAGAAGTTTGAAAAGATATGGAGAATGTGGATAGATGCATCACGTTCTAATTCTAATTTTAATACATAATAAAGGTTGGGTGTGTTTTTAGTAGAGCGGAATGGCCTGTCTCAGAGATTTTTTTTTTTTAATTATTGGCTCTGGAGTAGTTTTTACATTTTGAATTCCTGAATTTGTGAATAATTAGAATAGTTCTGAATACTTTTTGAAAATAAGCTGATAATGTATCAAATGTACTGAGGCTGATATTGTTTAGTGTGGTAAGTTGACCATGTTTTGAATTTGACATGAAATAAAGACGTAAAATTAAAATCTGAACTAAAAAACAAAACAAAATAAACAACAACTTTGAATTAGCCCTTTACAATCAGCCGTAGAGCATAATTCTGACCTGGGAGGGGAGGGAAGGGGCAGAACTATGAACCAATTGAGCATACTACAGTGCACATGTGCTGACAAGGAAAACACTGAAAGGATAGGAGAGTAGAATGAGCAGTGACATGATTTAATCTTCTATTTCACTGTCTGATCACAGGCTGGGGGGCAGAGAGGAGACTTAGTTGACAGTAGAGAAAAAGCAGGTCACCAACCAAGCTCTGCTGTCTGGTAGGGCTGTAAAGTTCAGGCATGGATAGACAGAAGGTAAAAACACTCCTATATATTCAGTGTGTGCATTTAGCTGCAGGTAGTAAGTTGGTCACATTTAATTGGACTTGCTCTGCAATGTTGAAGATGTTTTGCTGCTTACCCCAACAGCTTCCTGAGCTTTGCTTTGTGCAGAGTCCATATTCAACATCTTTTTAGGCTCAAAACCAAAAATTAACAGCCAAACATCTTCAAGATAGGAGAACAAGTATAACTTCAAGACGGTTTGCCTACAGTTTAGCAAGCAACACTTGAAAAGAAACAACATACAAGGAGAGGTCCAAAAGTCTGATTAATATTTGCAGTGGTTTCTCACTAAGGGTTCATTGAAATATTTTCCTAAGAAGCATATTAATCGCTACAAAAAAAAAATGCATCCCCTTTGGTTGTCATGGGGACAAGAAGTGAAGGCTCAAGTTGCAGTGATCCGCAGCTGAAAATTACCTTTTAAAAGAACAAAAACAATGAGCATTCTCTTCATAAGAAGATATTTTATACAACTGAAGGTACAGTATACTCTCACCCTCCAATCCTGAAAATGAGAACAAGATTTATAAACTATTAAATAGGATATTTGGTGTCCAAGGTAGAGCCAATATAATAATGAGATTACCAAAAAGCGAAATTAACCACTTCAGTACACGCCTGTAATACTTCCTTCAATACCAGGTCATATTTCAGCACTGCGATAGCTTTACAACTACTCCATCATGGAGCGCTATCCAAATTAATGTTATATCATTTGGGACAGATAAAACTTTCCTTTGGTGGTATTTAATAACCGCTGAGTTTTGGTATTTTCTTATAAGAAGGAAAAAAGACAAAAAAAAATCGAAAAAAAACAAAAAACAAAAAAAAAAACTGTTTCCCATGCTTTCTGTTATAAAATATATCCAATTTCAGGACAGTACAAAACCCCTGAAATGACCCCTCTTTATGGAAAGCAGGCACCAAAGATGAAAGGATTACAAATAAGCTCAAACTCCTGGGATCCAGTGATCGTGAAATAAGGAATAAATGTCTCATTTATACGTTAGTTCATTCTTCCCTTTCTCCATTGTTCATGGGGAGGACTCTCTCCTCCGCATTTACAATTATAATCACTGCAATTGGTCATCAAAGAAATTACATAGTACAGAGCTGTTCGGATTAGCGCAGATAAAGCGCTGCGTAACCTGTTGGTGCTAAATAAATCCTGTATTATTATAATAATAATAATTAGCTTTTTACACCGTGTCTATGAACCGAGCCATCCAATGGTGGTCAGCTTCACAGACATTAACAGAGGCACTAGCCACCAAAAGGAGATTTCTGCAGTGCCGTTTATAAATGGAACTGCTGATCTCAGTGTCCACCACTTTGTTATTTGAAAATGTATGTGTGTACATTATTGGTTAAAGAATGAGGATTCTTTATGACCACTTCAACAAAAGGTATGACCACTAGTACAATGTTCATGAGCTTAGCTCTAATAGAAATGGACTCTAACCAAGCAATATGCCATGCCTTGATCAAAATTTAAAGGTTACTATAGTTAAAAAAAAAAAATTTCATAGCAGTTTCCGACAAATGGCCATACAAGCTGAAAAAAATTTGAACCTCTGGAATGCAGTGAACATGTTGAGAATGGTTACAAGAAAACGAGATTTTAGGAGGAACATCAGAAAACCTTAGTGGTCTTCACATACAATGAACTTTTTCACCTCATATCTAAACATCAAAGAGATCAGCAGAATAGCTCTTCATAATGTAGTGACCTTGTTCCCCGGCTCCCCGGGCATGTGAGGTATCTATGTTATCATCCTTGCTCTCAGGCACTCTTCGGGTTGTCCTGGTCTTTGTTGGAAGCTCAGGGGGTGGCAGAAGGTTGCTGATGGTAACTTTAAGACCTTTTTTCCCTAGCTCTTTCTCCACCTCTGCAGCAAAAAATAAGATTGAGATGTTAGAGCTCCAGTCTACATACTGGCAAAAAAAAGTTACCAATGTGATATTAAGTATAAGTATAACATGAAGAATGGCTTTTCATTCTGGCCATTATCACAAGCTTTTAAGAAACATGCTTAAAATAGAGATTAAAGATGAACTCCGGGCAGATATAAAATGCACACAATAATGCAGCTCTGTATGTGTTTATAATCATGCAAATATATAATTTAAAATACAAGCAGTGTAAGTATCTGAATTCAACTTGATATCAGCCTTTTGTAATCCCTTTGTACAGGGTAACTGACGGAAGTAGGACGGTTTTAAAAAAAAACAGTACTTAGTAGATTTTCAACTTGAAATGGATTAATTTTTACAAAAACAGAGGTCAAGACATGCCATTTTTAGTTGCTTATTCAGTTATGAAAAATAATGTAATTTAATTGACGAACATCCTCTTGAATGCAGCTTTCAATCCTTCACTTGAAATTGTCCATCACTTGGGCCGACAGCTATTGATCAATCATGAACACTTCTTGTTGGATGGCATCCTTCAATTCATTCACATTATGGGGTTTGTGAGTGAACACATGGCTCTTCAGGTACCCCCATAGGATAAAATCACATGATGACAAGTCAGGAGAGTTTTCTCAAGCCAGCCCTTGAGAAAGTCATGTGATAGGTGACGCAACACGTCGGGAGGAGCCGGGAGACACCATTCCCGGTCGCGGCCGAGACCGCAAGTTTTCTATGGTATCGATGCGGTCAGTTTTTTATCTACATTACTACTGCTGAATAAATTTATTTTATATAATTAGTACACTATGGAGATTTCTTTTACCGTATATGGCCTGCACTGAGTGAAGTAGAGGAGGGTATATAACGGCCAAGTGGGAGAGTTACTGTTCATCTCTGTTTACCCTGTCTACTCTGTCCTGAGTTTTTGGTTGAAGGAGAGGAGATTGCATAGTGACCCGCTGCAAGATTGGGTGGACTCTGGATGGTGCAAGGGAGTGTGAACACAACACACAAAGAGCTAATGTTAATTTGCACTTGGACTATCACTTTTTGATTGCTTCACATTTTTTATCAATTATCATTTATTGTTATGTGCACTAGTGATTGAAACTAACTTCTTTGGGCATTCACTTATGTTTTTTATGACCATTGGTTTCATATTTACTTACATTTAATTTCACTTATGCAAAGGAATTTGTTTTTATGCTTGTTTATGTTTTTTTTTTATATGTTATACTCCCCTTTAGTCATTATGAGCTTCTAGATTTGGAACCAATTAATAGCAAGGGTGATTTGGAACCAAATACCTAGTAGGGATCATACTCAGCCCCCCCCCCCCCCCCAACCTCCTTTTTTACAAATTTTTTCATGAATTTACTTTATTTGGTGCTTTGCACATATATGGATTTGCTACTCATTTGATTTAACACCACACATATTTTGCTTATTTATTACCATGTACAACCTGTTCTAAAAACGTCCGACTCCCATCGCTCACACTAGATAAGAGAGCATAGACTAGGAAAGGGAAGAACAGCAAATTCTGCATGCAAATGTGCTCACAAGGAGTAAGCTGACAGGTGAAGAGAGATAACCTGATCAATTTGCTGCTCCTCCCTTCACTATCCAATCAGTAGGCTGGAGTTGGAGAGATGACACCACTGTATTCCTCAAAGTGGAAATCTAGGAATAATCTATTTTTAAAATTTACACTAGACCAGTTTAATTACCTGTATTTATGAATATCTTACAACAAGTGGGCTGGAGGAGAGTCTCAAAAATTACATAGTAGTTCGTATCACATCCAGGAAGTGCTTTCCTGTTTTGTTGGTGCTGAACCAACATCCCTTCTGATACAGTGAAGACAGAATCCAGCTCGCTCAATGGCTCCTCTATTTTGGAAATGTGCTGCATTCTTTTTATACTAATACAAGGCAATCTCCAATTGGGTGACATGCAGAGAAGAGGCTGATAATATCACAATCTATCTTTGTCCAATCCGAGAAAGCTTTGTAATCACTGAAATTTCAAAATATTCTCTGAATGGAAGAGGTGCTGAGTAAGCGATTCACTGTACGCACTCACTCCTTGCGTTCAGAGTCGCTCCTGCACCCCAGGAAAATACTGTAGAACATACTGTATGTGGCACAGACAAGACTTTGAGACTCCCCTGTAGCCTTCTGGATGTGCCATAATGATAATTACAGATAACCAAGCTGGTTCTTCTTTAATTTTAACAGAAAAATTGGGGTCACTCTCCTTGCTGTGTGATAAGACAGAACTGAGCAGAATTACAAATCCTAAGGCAGGGAAAACAGCTCGCTTATGCATGCATCTATTATGTACAGTAATTCATGTGTGTATTTAGTGGTTTGCCCGGAGTTCAGCTTTACAAACGAGATGAAAATTAAAAGTACATTAATATATACAGTATACATATATAATAAAAGTAAAATAATAAGTATTACAAGTAAATGCATAGGAAGCTGCAGAAAAAAACCCCAAAAATACGCCGGCATCAAAATGTACTCTTACTGTCCAAATCAATTGATAAAGGCATGAAAACGTCATTATCATTATTCTCTTACCATCCGATATACTGGACTCCTGAAACATGGTTTCAAAGGCTTGATGAATTTCAGCAAAGGATGGTCGGTCCAGAGGGTTCCATTGCCAACCTGATACAACAAATACCAAAAATACATGGTATCCTTAATATCACTGGATAGTGTTATTCTCTTCTCCACATCATTCCAAAACATCTCATGATTGTCTACAAAATCCCTAGCCCCTACACTGTATAGTTGCTGAGCTCTGGTTCTCTAAACACTGCAAGTTTTCCGATTCTTTTCTAACTTGTAGGTGAGATCCAGTTTTGTTCAGCTGCAATGGATACTGCTCAATGATTCTGTGCCCTCATCTGGGGGGGGGGGGGGGGGGGGGACATGCACCGTTGTGCTGTCACGCAAATATAAATGTGTTGCATTATTTTTCAATGCAAACAAAATGTCTAATTCATTCGGGAATATTTTCTCCAATAGTAGCATAAAATAGTGATTTTTTTATACACAGCACATGCTTTTCATACAGTGTCACAAAGCAGGCGCACAAAAACCAAAATAAAGTGTCATCAAAGCTACAGTAAAAATAGGTTATCCCACAGAAGCTAGCTGAAACAATCCCATTTGTCTGTCAACAGTACAAAAATTATTTATAGCACACGCTTCTAAAGGGATCCTGGAATGTTGTATTTAACCACTTCCCATCGAGGCCAATTCTGACATTTTTCTCCTACATGTAAAATTCATCATTCATCATTACATAGAACCCCCAAACATTATATACGGTATTTTTTTCAGCAAAGACCCTAGAGAATACAATGACTTTTTATCTCGAACGGTATTTGCCCAGCAATTTTTCAAACACTTTTTTTGTTTCATGCTTTAAAAAAAAAAAAAACATTTAAGTTAGCCCAATTTTTTGCATAATGTGAAAGATGAAGTTACGCCAAGTATATACCTAACATGTCACGCTTCAAAATTGCACGCACTCGTGGAATGGCGCCAAACTTTAGTATCTAAGAATCCCCATAGGTGATGCTTTAAAATTGTTTACTGGTTACATGTTTTGAGTTACAGAGGAGGTCTAGGGCTAGAATTATTGCTCTCGCTCTAACGTTCGTGGCGATATCTCACATGTGTGGTTTGAACACAGTTTTCATATGTAGGCGGGACTTACATATGCGTTCGCTTCTGCATGCGAGCACACGGTGACGGGCGCTTTTAATTTTTTTTTTTCTTTTTTTAGTTTGACACTTTAAAACTAAAAAAAATTGATCACTTTATTCCTATTACAGGGAATGTAAACATCCCTTGTTCATGATCGGTCCCATGATCGGTCCTCTTTACAGTGAGATATGGGGTCAATAAGACCCCACATCTCACCTCTAGGCTGGGAAGCCTGAAATAAAATAAAAACAAAACAAAAAAATAACGATTTCGGCTTCCCAGCCGAGGAGGCGACATTTGTTTGAATGCAGAGGCCGGGCATGATATCATAACATCACGCCCCGCCTTCGAACGATCATAGAGACTCCGGCGACCATCTGGTCCGCCGGAAATCTCTATGGTCACCATCTGGGGCTGGCGGATCCAGTCTCCGACTCACCGATGGAAGCAGTGAGTCGGTAGAAGCACCGGAGGTCGGCGGGAGCGCCCCCCTCTCGCCACCCGTAAGAACTATCAGGTGGCGGAATAGCCGCTATGATTTTTCTTATGGTGTATGTTATCTCCAGCTGAAAAAGCCATATCTGAATGATGCCTGTAGCTGCAGGCACCATTCAGATATACCCACACAAAGTCAAGGACCTCATATGACATACCTTGGGCGGGAAGAGGCTAATGCTGGAAAATGGAATGTGATATAATGAAAGCAAATGGAAAATTTAACTGGATGGACTTTTGATAACAGCTCTTTAAAAAAGGTAAGAGACACAGATAAAAATGTAACATCTGCTTCATTTCCATGGCTAAATTTGCATTTTTACTAAGGGCTGGTTTGGTTTACTTGGCTATATAACATTATAACAAAGTGTTACTAAACCCACAACAGTAAAATCAGTCTGTATATGCAGTAAAACATGCTTGTTATACTCCTTGTGGAACCTAAGGGGTTAATCCTCTGCATTGAGTAAAAGCTGTTTGATCTTGTATGCACATATCCTCCCCTCCCTGCACTGTCCCCCTGTCCGGATAAGACAGAGCCTTAGGAGTCAGGCTGCACATGCTCAGTTTGGTGTGTATTGCTAGAGAATTTTTTTTTTTCTTTGGAGGATGCATGTGATCAGCACAGGGCCAATCAGCACTGTCCAGACAGAGGAAAAATCCTCCTACAAGCTTCAACGGGACCTGATAGAAATCACAAGACTGCTATATACTGCTGATGAAAAAAGGTATTTAGCAGTTTATAATTACTAAAATAATTGCATTTCCATGTTCTGTGTACATGTGTCCTGGGTTTAGTAACACTTTAGGATATATAGTTTCAGGGAACAATTTAGGCTTTCTTTCGCAATATTATCTTGCACAAATTATGTAAATTTCTATGTAATCTGTAGACAAAAAAAGAATGTGTTTTATTTTATATTTTGATCAGAGTTAATTTTAATTTTAATTCAAGTTAAGCATATTTCATGAGTTAAATATATTTTGAAGCACAGAATAAAAAACTTCAATGAGATTTGAAAAAGAACATTGATCAAAATTAGAGAACACTTTCAGATACCTCCCAGTTATTGGTGTTAATCTGGTACCTTGTGCTAATTTCTTGAATTATAGGACAAAACCTATTTAACCACTTGACCACTGGGCACTTCAACCCCCTTCCTAACCACCAGAACAATTTTCAGCTTTCGGTGCTCTCACATTTTGAATGACAATTACTCAGTCATGCAACATTGTAGTTATATGAAATTTTGTCCTTTTTTCACACAAATAGAGCTTTCTTTTGGTGGTAACCACTAGAGATCCGCGCTATAGCCGAATGACGGCTACAGCGCAGACCTGCTTTGCCAGGGCTACGTCTATTGACGTAGTCCCGTGCATTAGCGGCCTGCGCGCCCCCTGTAGGGCGCGCTCTGGAATCAGCGAGTCTATGAGACTCGCCTGATCACAGATCAGAGTAAGGGGTCGATCCCGACCCCTTACCACATGATCAGCTGTCAGCCAATGACAGCTGATCATGTGACATCAACAGAGTCGGTAATCGGCTATTTTTTCTCCTGGCGCTGACAGCGTGAGGAGGAAAAAAAAAGGCGATCACCGGCGGTCGTGAGAGGGACATCAGTCCCGATCACGGAGATCTGCCGCCAGATCACCAGTGCCCACCAGCGCCACCCATCAGTGCCCACAGTGCCATCCATCAGTGCCCACAGTGTCAACCATCAGTGCCTTCAGTGTCACCTACCAGTGGCCACAGTGTCACCTACCAGTGCCCGTAGTGTCACCTACCAGTGCTCATCAGTGCTGCACATCAGTGCCACCTACCAGTGCCCAGTGTCACCTACCAGTGCCACCCATCAGTGCCGCCCATCAGTGCCCCCTATCAGTGCCCCCTATCAGTGCCCCCCATCCGTGCCACCCATCAGGGCCCATCAGTGCCCCCCATCCGTGCCACCCATCAGGGCCCATCAGCGGTCATCAGTGCCGCCTTATATGTGCCCATCAGTGCCGCCTTATCTGTGCCTGTCAGTGCCGCCTTAACTGTGCCTAGCAGTGCCGCCTTAACTGTGCCTAGCAGTGCCGCCTTAACTGTGCCTATCCGTGCCTATTAGTGCAGCCTATCAGTGCCCACCAGTGCCGCCTATCAGCGCCTATCAATGAAGGAGAAAAATTACCGGTTTGCAAAATTTTATAACAAACTATGAAACATGATTTTTTTTTTTTTTTTCAAAATTTTCCATTTTTTTTTGTTTGTTTAGCAAAAAATAAAAATCCCAGCTGTGATTAAATACCACCAAAAGAAAGCTCTATTTGTGGGAAAAAAATTATAAAAATTTCATTTGGGTACAGTGTTGTATGACCGCGCAATTGTCATTTAAAGTGCGACAGCGCTGAAAGCTAAAAATTGGTCTGGGCAGGAGGGGGGTTTAAGTGCCCAGTAAGCAATTCGTTAATCACCACTGGGTTTTTTATTTTTTGCGCTATGAAAGAAAAAAGACCGAAAATTCTGTAAAAAAATGAATTTTTCTTAGTTTCTGTTATAAAATTTTGCAAATTAGTAATTTTTCTTCATAAATTTGGGGCAAAATTTATACTACTACATATCTTTGGTAAAAATAACCCAAATTGGTGTAAATTATTTGATCTTTGTGAAAGTTATAGAGTCCACAAGCTATGGCAATCTCTGAAAATTGATCACACCTGATGTACTGACGGCCTATCTCATTTCTTGAGACCCTAACAAGCCAGGAAAGTACAAATACCCCCCAAATGACCCCTTTTTGGAAAGTAGACATTCCAAGGTATTTAGTAAGAGGCATAGTGAGTTTTTGAAGTTGTAATTTTTTCCCACAATTCTTTGCAAAATCAAGATTTTTTTTTTCTTTTTTTTTCACAAAATTGTTATATTAGCTGGTTATTTCTCACTTATAGCATATGCATAGCACAAAGTACACCCCAAAACACATTCTTCTATTACTCCTGAGTTTGGCGATACCACATGTGAGACTTTTACACAGCGTGGCCACATAGAGGCCAAACATGCAGGGAGCACCGCCAGGCGTTCTTGGAGCATAAATTACACATCTAATTTATTGACTACCTCTTACACTTTTGAAGTCCCTGGAGCACTAGGACAATGGAAACGCCCTAAAAATGACCCCACTTTGGAAAGAAAACAACCCAATGTATAATCTATGAGGCATAATGAGTCTTTTGAACATGTCATTTTTTTCTACAAGTTTTTGGAAAATGTGTAAAAAAAATGAAAACGCTTTTTTTTTTTACACAAAGTTGCTCATTTATACAATATTTCTAACACACAGCATGTGCATACCAAAAATTACACCCCAAAATAGATTCTCCTACTCCTCCTGAGTATGGCAATACCACATGTGTGAGACTTTTACACAGCCTGGCCACATAGAGAGGCCCAACATGCAGGGAGCACCATCAGGTGTTCTAGGTGCATAAGTTTAAAATCTAATTTGACTACCTATTACACTTTTGTGAGGCACTGTAGTGGCATGGATGAGAACTGGTGTGGCATGGATGAGCATGAATGGGGATGGATGAGCCATAGATGGGATGACTGAGCATGAATTAGTATGGCTGAGTACGGCGGGGTACGACTGAGTACGGCTGAGTATGGATGGGATGGCTGGGTATCGTTGGGTATGGCTGAGTATTGCTGGGTATGACTGAGTATTGCTGGGTATGGCAGAGTACAACTGGGTATTGCTGGGTATGGCAGAGTATTGCTGGGTATGGCAGAGTCTTGCTGGGCATGGCAGAGTATTGGTGGGTATGGCAGAGTATTGCTGGGTATGGCTGAGTATTGCTGGGTATGGCTGAGTATTGCTGGGTATGGCTGAGTATTGCTGGGTATGGCTGAGTATGGATGGATGGATAGATGGATGAGTATGTATGGCTGAGCATGGATGGATGAGTATGGATGGATGGATGAGTATGTATGGCTGAGTATTGCTGGGTATTGCTGAGCATGGATGGATGGATAGATGGATGAGTATGTATGGCTGAGCATGGATGGATGAGTATGGATGGATGGATGAGTATGTATGGCTGAGTATGGATGGATGGATGAGTATGTATGGCTGAGTATGGATGGATGGATGAGTATGTATGGCTAAGTATGGATGGATGGATGGATGGATGAGTATGTATGGCTGGGTATGGATGGATGAATGGCTGGATGAGTATGTATGGCCGAGTATGGATGGATGGATGGCTGAATGAGTATGTATGGCCGAGTATGGATGGATGGATGAGTATGTATGGCTGAGTATGGGTGGATGGCTGGGTATAGATGGCTGGGCACGGCTGAGTATTGCTGGGTATGGCTGGGTACGGTTGGGTATGGCTGAGTACGGTTGGGTATGGCTGAGTACGGTTGGGTATGGCTGAGTACGGTTGGGTATGGCTGAGTACGGCTGGGTACAGCTGAGTATTGCTGGGTATGGCTGAGTATGACTGTGTATTGCTGGGTATGGCTGAGTACGGCTGAGCACGGCTGAGCATGGATGGATGAGTATTGCTGAGTATGGATGGATGGATGAGTATGTATGGCTGAGGATGGATGGATGAGTAAGTATGGCTGAGTATGGATGAGAAAGAATGGCTGAGTATGGATGGATGGATGAGCATGGATGGTATGGATGGCTGGCTGAATGGCTGGAGTGGGCACATATCAGCGCTGTGGGCACTACATTGCTGCAGCACCACTACATCGCTGCAGCACCCGATCTCTCCCCTCGCACTGTACAGATCTGTACAGAGAGGGGAGGGAGGAACCGGACGTGAAGCCGGTTTGTTTATCAGCGGCCATTTACCGTGATCCATGATGCCACAGATGTTCCCGGGTGCTTGCGAGAGCAAGATTCTGGGAGGACGTCCATGGACGCCCTCCCAGAATAAGCCGACCGCGCTGTAGCCGTCTTTCGGCTATGGCTCGGTCGGCAAATGGTTAACTGGCATCCTAATTTTCCAGTTTTCACTGACTTTGCAAGATGGTGAGCCGTTCTAAAGTGACTAAAACCTTCCGGCAACAGGTTGTCCAGATGAAGGGATGACCCTTTCAGCCATAGCAAGGGAAGTTTGTTGTTCCAAATCTGTGATTTCTATAATATTGCATCTTTACAACATCACAAACTTATTCAAGTCCCCCAAGAAGGCTGGCTGTCTACGAAAGACAAATGCAAGAGAGGACAGGACTATACTGAGAATCTCAATGGGCAATCAGTTCAACACTGCAGCTGCGATTGCTCGCCAGTTCAGTGCTGAACAGAGTGAGTGCCGGTTGACACAGGGGCGACTTGTCAGGCGACCTAGTCACCTGACAAGTCGCCTCCCGTTCTGTACAATGGAACCGTTCTAATAGGAGCGACGCAAGTCGCTCCGACTTAGAAAAAGGTCCCTGTACTTCTTTTGGGGCGACTTGAGGCGACTTGCATAGACTTCTATACAGAAGTCGTTTTGCAAGTCGCCGTGGATGTCGTGTGCAGGTCGCCTCGGTGAGGCGACCTGCAAGTCGTGCCGCCCCTAGTGTGAACCGAGCCTCAGGATCTGTCTCGTTATACAGTGTCTCGCCATTTAGGAGAATTTGGAATGAAAGCTCACTCCGCAGTGACCAAACCTCTCATTAGCAGAATCAAAAGGCTAGACTAACCTTTGCTGAGGAGTATGTTGTGTGGACAGATTAGAACTGGTCCAAAGTTCAGTTTAGTGATGAAAGCAAGTTTAATTTATTTGGGTCCAATGGGAAACATAATGCTCCTTGTCAAACTGGGGAAAGACTGAACCCAAAGTGTGTAAATAAGTCAGTGAAGGGTGGAGGAGGAAGCGTCATGGTTTGGGGGAAGTTTTCTGCAGCAGGAGTTGGGCCTCTTATACAGCTACAGGGCAGAGTGAATGCAAATGTTTTATCCAAACATTCTTCCACAACATGCGGTTCCTTCCCTGCATTCATCACCCAATCAGCCAGCAATTTTCATGCATGATAATGCCCCTTGTCACACAGCAAAACAGGTAAAGCAGTTCCTTGAAGCTGAAAACATTGAAATAATGAAATGGCCCAGAGTCCTTATCTAAACATAACAGAAAACCTCTGGAAAATCCTGGGTGACAAAGTTATGGCCAAGATACCCACAACAGTCACCAAACTGCGGAAGAGACTGGAAGAAGGGTGGAACAAAATCATACCAGAGCAGTGTGAGTGACTAGTGATGTCCTGAAGTCTGCAGATGGGCTGAAGTCATTCAAAGCAAGGGCCCCCCACTTCCTACTAATTGTTCTAACCTTTAGAAATTTTAGTTGTAATCTTTCTCCGTGCTACAGTCTCTGCTGTCCTCTAATTTTGATCATTGTGTTTTCTACAAAATAAAGGTAATTTTTTTGAAGTGCCTTGGTTATTTTGAAAAACACTTCTATTCGCATGGTATAGCCACAACAAAAATCCCATCAAATGTTAAGCAATTTATAAATCAAGTGTTCAAAAATTGTTCTCCAATTTTTATCTCCAGTGTATATATGTACACACACTGTATGTACAGTATAAAACTACAATGCTACAGAAGCGATTTAATTTTTTTACTAAGAAATGTAACCACTTGCTTGCTGCTATCTGAATTGGCTAGAGCATCGCAAGAGCTTTTGTACTTGTTCATGTGGGCTTCAGCTTGTATAAGAGTTGAGTGTACAGTAAACTTTTGCAAAGTTTTTGGCAAGCCTCGAGCAGCTTAGTTAAAACCTTTCAAGCACCCTTTAATTCAGGTTTGGGGAGGTTAAAAACAGATTGTAATAGAAGTGTTGACTGCCACCTGCTAGCAGGCTTCAGCGCTACTTGAAGCTTGTGGAAAGCCTGCAGAAGCTTACTAGTCGTGTGTTTAAAGCGGGAGTCCGGAGACCAATCTTTTTTTTTTTTTTTTTTTTTTAGGTCATTGAGACACTTTGCTAATCCCAAAATAATACTCACAGTTTGGGTGTAATATTTCCGCCTCTGTCTGTTTTCGTACCGAAGAATAACTTAAAAAATGTGATGCTGGCTGTTTCCATCTTGCTTGTGGGCATGTGAAGCCCACGAGCATTGATTTCCTGGATGCGGCGAATGCTGTTCATTCACAGCTTGTTCACACGCATGATCATTGTTTCCCGCACTGAATCTTGGGAAGCCTGACACTAAGCTCCCAGGAGACAGTGCGGCGCCGGGGAAAGGCAATAAACACGCCTACTCCCATGGGAGGAGAGACAGGAAGTGCCACAATAAAGTACAATATAAAGGTAATTACAGCCTTTTGGCTTGGTTTGCCCTCTCCCTTGGGGGCCTCTCTTCGGGGGAGCCCCACCTGTACTTGGGATGGTCTGTTTTGGCAGACCTTCCAGTAAACGGGGGTTCGCCTGGTTTTGGCTAGATGGACCCATTGTATAAGTACCTGAGTCCCTGTCTGGAGGCTAACGCCCCGGGGGATCAGGGTAAGGTCTTTCCCTAGTGGAGGACTCTGAACACCCGTTGCACATTTTTGTATTTCACTCTTTATGTGTGTGCACTTTTTTTGGCACTGGGTGGAAGTTTTTGAGGTGTGTTTCACGCCACTGGCTTTTCAACAAAGTGATAAAGGTAATTACAGCGATAAAAAATTTTTTCGTGCGGCATTTCAACATCTATGCAATTAACTGAAGGGGGTAAGATTAAGTTAAAAATTTGAGTGGAACCCCGCTTTAAAGTGAGATCTTTAAAAATTCCCCTGCTGGAAGTGGAGTTTTCTTCAATGGTTTCGACAAAGCTGTTTGAAGCTTGCCAAAAGCTTTACAAAAGCTTACTGTCCATTTATGTAAAGGTTTTACATAGTGGTAAATGGTTTGTCTCAACCCTGTAACTGCTACATCTTTAAAATAGCCATTTCTTTTTAAAAAAAACCCCACAGATTTAACAGCTGGATCACCAGGTCAAAATAAGGGAACGAAGCCCAAAAAGGAAAACAAATGCATCCACCACATTGAAGAATTGGTGAGCTGCAATATAATAAATGTTTGCTTTTGGGTTTAATACCGCTTTAATTGCTACAAGATGCTATTACATATAGAGGTCGACCGATATGGGTTTTTCTCTGGCCGATGCCGATATTTAGAAATCGCGGTGGCCGATGGCCGATATGTGATGCCGATTTTTTTGGGCCGATATATTTGGCCGATTTTTTTTTTTTCTTTTTTCCCTTCATCTCATAAAATCTAACAGTTAGACCCCTTTCACACTGGGGCGTTTTTCAGGCGCTTTTGGGCTAAAAATAGCGCCTGTAAAGTGCCTGTAAAACGGCTCCCCTGCAGTCTCAGTGTGAAAGCCCGAGTGCTTTCACACTGAGGCGATGCGCTGGCAGGATGTAAAAAAAAGTCCTGCAAACGGCATCTTTGGAGCGGTGTATACCGCTGCTCCACCACTCCTGCCCATTGAAATGAATGTGCACCGCTGCCGAAGCGCCTGCAAAGCGTTTTGGCAGCGGCGCATTTAACCCCTTCCTCGGCCGCTAGCTGGGTTATAAGCGCCCCGCTAGCAGCCGAATAGCGCCTCTAAAATGACGGTAAAGCGCCGCTAAAACTAGCAGCGTTTTACCATCAACGCATGCCTGCTCCAGTGTGAAAGCAGCCTTAAGGCCCCTTTCACACTGGAGCGGTTTTCAGGCGGTATTGCGCTAAAAATACCGCCTGAAAACCGCCCCTAAACAGCCTCCGCTGTTTGTTCAGTGTGAAAGCCCGAGGCCTTTCACACTGAAGCGGTGCGCAGGCAGGGCGGTGAAAAAAGTCCTGCAAACCGCTTTTTTGGAGGGGGGAAGGAGCGGTGTATTCACCGCTCCTTCCCCGCTCCTGCCCATTGAAATCAATAGGACAGCGCGGCTATACCGCGGCAATACCGCGGCTATAGCCGCGCTGTACGAGGTATCTTAACCCTTTTTCGGCCGCCAGCGGGGGTAAAACCGCACCGCTAGCGGCCGAATACCGCTGCAAGAACGACGGTACAGCAGCGCTAAAAATGGCGCTGTTGTACCGCCGACACCCCCACCGCCCCAGTGTGAAAGGGGCCTTAGTAATACAGAAATTTTTTTTCATTTAAACATTAAACAAAACAAACCTCCAATCAGTTCACTTGTATGTATAATTTAGAAAAAAAAAAAAAAAAAAAACTATCTTAAATATTAAATACACAAAAACAGGTAATCAAAACTTTTGGACGAAAAAAAATGGGCTAACTTTACTGCTTAGGTTTTTTTTTTAATTCATTACTGTATTTGTTTTTAAAAAAAATTGCGTTTGAAAGACCGCTGCGCAAATACCGTGTGACATAAAATATTGCAACAATCCCCATTTTATTCCATAGGGTCTCTGCTAAAAAAATATATATAATGTTTGGGGGTTCTAAGTGATTTTCTAGCAGAAAATACAGGATTTTTACTTGTAAGCAACAAGTGTCAGAAAAGATTTAGTCTTTAAATGGTTAAACTGAAAACTTCTCCACGGAGTTCAGTCTATTGATAAAAAGAACCTGAAAGATACAAATGTATCTTCTTATCAGACTTGGCAGGCTGCCCAGAGGAGGAGAGAAGAAAACTTCACAGACAACCTCAGGAAACTTGCATTAACTTCTATTACAGAAGTCATTTACAAGTCACGGCTGAAGTTACAATCGGCCTTTTTTATCAGCACAATCTGCCGATGCCGATTAAGTAAATAACGCCAAATATCGGCCGATATATCGGCCGGCCGATATATCGGTCGACCTCTAATTACATATATACTACTTGTTTAATTATTTTAAAATGGCACAAGTAGCCATTTGTTTAGCAAGAGTAATTACTAGCGAACACTGTTGAGCAATTATGCTTCTGTGTTGTTCTAGCCCAGTGGTCTCCAAACTGTGGCCATTTGCTTGCCTTTTATCCAGCCCTTGAGGCTTTTTTAAAAAAAAAACAGGTTTTTAAGTACCAGGCAACAAAGGTTACATACATTATCAAAGCCAGTACATAAAGTTATCCATGAGAATACAAAATATACTTCTTAGCGAAAGCAAAATTTCACATAATATACGTGCCATGAGCAACCAAATTTCCATCTCCAATAATCAATTTGGACCACCAACGCACCTCAGAGCCTGGTAAATGCTTTTCCTTCTTTTTTCTTTCCCCTGAACGGGTTAATAGTAGCCTCAACATACTCAAACATGTCAAAAGTAGAATATTTGAACAAAGGAAAAACAAAAACAAAGAACAGAGTTTTTCACAGAAAAATAGATCAAGTATAACAAGTCCTATACGGTGTGCAAAACTGATCCTACAACCATCCACCCTCAGGATTATTCACCCTCCTTGTCCCATCTGATAGCCATTCAACTATCCACTTCCCCCCTAACGTGTCAGAAGAGTCAACTCAATGGAACCAAACCTTCCTAAATTTTGGGACATCCCCGGGCCTTCTATGTCATGCGATAGAGCGGAATATCCATATTGAGTAATTTCATCCACATCCCCAAAATCAAGTTTTTATACATGTACCACCTTCCTCACAATAAGCTTGCGGACAAAGTAGAGCTGCACGATTCTGGCCAAAATGAGAATCACGATTTTTGTGCTTAGAATAAAAAGATCTCGATTCTCTCCTGATTCTCGTGACGTAAAATCTTTCACATTATACAAAAAAGAAAAAAAAATGGGCTAACTTTACTGGTTAGTTTTTTTTTTTAAATTAATTAAAGTAATTTTTTCAAAAAAAATTGCATTTCAAAGACCGCTGCGCAAATACAGTGTGACAAAAAATATTGCAACAACCACCATTTTATTCTCTAGGGTGTCTACTAAAAAATAGGTATATAATGTTTGGGGGTTCTAAGTAATTTTCTAGCAAAAAAAAAAGGATTTAAACTTGAAACCCACACTTGTCAGAAAAAGGTTTAGTGGTTAAACTTTTTTCACTTACACACAGTCTATTCCATTGACAAATTGTTACAATGTTTATACTTAGTTCCACTGATAAAGAATGTTTTGATTCTTGGCAGACAGACTGCCCAGTTTTTCTCTTCCTTTCTTTTGAGGGCTGTGGCTTCAGAAGAGCAGAGAGAATTCTTTGCATAGAAAGAATTGTGAAACACTTTAGTCAAGATCGCGATAACGATTCTTGACGATTAATTGTGCAGCTCTAGGACAAAGAGAAGAGAAGTCTCAAGAACAATTTCGTAGCCTCTAATATCTCCTTATTTCTCAAGGGGTTACACACGTTGGTAAGACCAAATTTGACAGCAATGAACTCTGTCACCTGAGAGCATAAGGGCCTTACCTTGGAGCACTCTCACACCATGTGGGGGAAAGTACCTTCACCCAGCTGGCATTTATGACATAAGGGAGAGTGTCACTTATGCATACGAAATAAGCATAGATGGGTATAATATATCTGATGTAGATATCTTAATTGGATTCGTAGAGTCAGCCCTTGAGGCTTTATTCCTGGGGCACTATTCCTACCACTGACACCAATATTTCTCCTCCTAATACCAAAGATTGGGCATTGTTTATCCCCACTGGGCAAAGTTTAGCTCCCTATTACAGCTCAGTAGCAAGATATTATAATAAACCCTGTAGCTTTAGCCTTAACTAGGTTAAAGCTAGTTCAGTGCATAACCAACCCACAATAGTAAACTGCTAATTTGCAGCAATACATACATGCTCTCATGAGTTCATAAACTTTCTCAGGGCAGCCCTCTGGACGCTCCATGCGATAATCCTTCTCCAGCAGTTCATACACTTGTGACAGATCAATGCCAGGGTAAGGGGACATGCCATATGTCGCAATTTCCCACAATAATACACCAAAGGCTGTGAAGCAGGAAAGAGAATACATATACAGTACATCAGAGGAAATTAAATAAAGCACATCGGTAAAAGAACAATTAAGTAAGTGCAGAAATGCATTTACAGTGGATAGAAAAAGTCTACACAACCCTGTTAAAATGTCAGGTTTCTGTGATGTAAAAAAAAAAAAAAATAGACAAAGATAAATCATTTCAGAACCTTTTCCACCTTTAATGTGACCTATAAACTGTACAACTCAATTGAAAAACAAACTTAAATCTTTTGGGGGGGGGGGGGGGGTTGGGGAAAAAGTAAAACTAAAATAATGTGGTTGCATAAGTGTGCACACCCTCTTATAACTGGGGATGTAGCTGTGTTCAGAATTAAGCAGTCATGTTAAATAGTACACACCTGCCATCATTTAAAGTGCCTCTGATTAACCCCAAATAAACTTCAGCTATTCTAGTAGGTCTTTCCTGACATTTTCTTAGTTGCATCTTACAGCAAAAGCCATGGTCCGCGGAGAGCTTCCAAAGCATCAGAGGGATCTCATTGTTAAAAGGTATCAGTCAGGAGAAGGGTACAAAAGAATTTCCAAGGCATTAGATATACCATGGAACACAGTGAAGACAGTCATCAAGTGGAGAAAATATGGCACAACAGTGACATTACCAAGAACTGGACGTCCCTCCAAAATTGATGAAAAGACAAGAAGAAAACTGGTCAGGGAGGCTGCCAAGAGGCCTATAGCAATATTAAAGGAGCTGCAGGAATATCTGGCAAGTACTGACTGTGTGGTACATGTGACAACAATCTCCTGTATTCTTCATGTCTGGGCTATGGGGTAGAGTGGCAAGACGGAAGACTTTTCTTATGAAGAAAAACATCCAAGTCCAGCTAGATTTTGCAAAAACACATCTGAAGTCTCCCAAAAACATTTGGGAAAATGTGTTATGGTCTGATGAAACCAAGGTTGAACTTTTTGGCCATAATTCCAAAAGTTCGGTTTGGCGCAAAAACAACACTGCACATAACCAAAAGAACACCATACCCACAGTGAAGCATGGTGGTGGCTTTTTTTCTTCAGCTGGAACAGGGTCCTTACTTAAGGTAGAGGGAATTATGAACCATTCCAAATACCAGTCAATATTTAGGCTGGGTTCACACTGCTGCGGTGGCAGACATCGTATGTGATTCGCAGCGCACTGCTGTTCACATCACATGCGATGTCTGTGCTGTGCGATATCAGCCATACAGATAGTATGGCTGATATTGCACCGCATTCGGTCCAAACTCGCACAGGACCCTTTTTTTGGTTTGGACCAGAATCGGATCGCATGGGTGTTCACACCTATGCGATCCGATATATGTCCGAATTGTCAGTTCACAGTGCGATATGCGAGCTGAACTGGGGGTGTCGTTAACAGTGTGAACCTAGCCTTACACAAAACCTTCAGGCTTCTGCTAGAAAGCTGAACATGAAGAAAAACTTCATATTTCAGCATGACAATGACCCAAAGCATACATACAAATCAACAAAAGAATGGCTTTGGAATGGCCCAGCCAGAGCCCAGACCTGAATCCAATTGAAAATCTGTGGGGTGATCTGTAGAGGGTTGTGCAAAGGAGACGCCCTCGCAATCTGACAGCTTCGGAGTGTTTTTGCAAAGAAGAGTGGGCAAATACTGCCAAGTTAAGATGTGCCATGCTGATATAGACTCATACCCAAAAACACTGAGTGCTCTAATAAAATCAAAAGGTGCTTCAACAAAGTATTAGTTTATGGGTGTGCACACTTATGCAACCATATTTTATTTTTTTATTTTTACTTCCCTCCACCTAAAATATTTCAGTTTGTTGTTCAACTGAGTTGTACAGTTTATAGGTCACATTAAAGGTAGAAAAAGGTTCTGAAATTATCTTTGTATCATTTCTTTACATCACAGAAACCTGACATTTTAACAGGGGTGTGTAGACTTTTTATATCCACTCTAGTTACATAGTAAGTGACAGTGGAACAATGAATGTTGTCAAACAAAGGGGAGGGACCTGATGTAGTATTACCGAATCATAACACACATCCGAAAATAAATGCTGTAGATGTCCAGATTCTCTCATTTAAGAGACAACAGAATCTGCCATGAAAGGCTTCTAGATGCCCTGCATCAAAAAAATCTTCACTTTTATTGCTGCGAATTAAAAGATTATACATACAGAGATGGCTGTGAAGATCCCTACTGGTATTGTGCATAACCGGCACTTCACAACAGGACAGTGATGGGCTCTGGCCTCGTTCCACTGCTTTAGGGCACTAATGGGAATGCAGGCAGATCAAAAATTGCACAGTGATAATTTGGCGATGTTTGTGATTACCTGTGGCTGGAAATAAATTATATTGAAAGCCGAAACGTGGTGGGAAAGCCAAAATTTTAGGGCCCATTCACATTAGAATGCATTACCGGAGAGCTGTATTCCTGTGTGGCTTCCCGCAATGCATTTCAATCGCTCTGTCACTGCGATCTGCTGCAGGGGTCAGTTCAAAGTTGAAACCCCAAAGCAGGGTGCAAACGTAGTGCGTTGCCCACACCGGCTCCCATTGTAAAAAAGTACCATGGGATGCAGTTGCTGTGCATTTAAAAAAAGTAGTGCATGTACTACTTTTGGTGCGGTACGATTTCAGCCCATTCAAAATGAAAGTGTTCCTGTGCGATTCACATGCAGTTCCTAGTGTGCATGGGTCCTTAGAATGGACATTGGAGCAAAAATAGGAGGGGAAACATTTCAGTGGGGACAAGAGGGAATTTCCACTAATTTTGAAGATATTTTCTCTAACTTCTTGTTGTGTCTTCTGGACAGGATATAAACTCAAATGTCCCCAATGGGACACAAACAGCTAGAAAAACGGACGGGGGTGTTAACAACTCCCTACTCTATCCAAACCATAAAATGAAAATGATGGCTTTAGGTATACGTTGAGCTTTGGGGTTACTTCAAGGTAGGACCTTACAAAATGTTGTCTCTCGGATGCTTTTCAAGGACCCCGTTTAATCAACTTGAAAAAAAAAAAAAAAGGCAAAAATGTAGCATGAGGGGAATTTTACCCCTTCATGTCTCAACTGGTGTAAATGAGCTCTACATGAAAAAATGTTTTCAACTGTCAATGCATTTCCTGTGCTGGAAAATGCTGGACAATGCATGACAAAAAAGTACCACGTCTCTAAAGTTTGACTTGTCCTTGTTTATAAAATACAAACTATACAAATACATAAATTCTGCATTTTTACTTACCCCACACATCTGACTTGATGGAGAACTTGTTATAAGCTAGGCTTTCAGGGGCAGTCCACTTAATAGGAAATTTAGCCCCTGCATGGGCAGTATACGTGTCGCCTGTCATCAGGCGGCTAAGACCAAAATCAGCTACCTTCACCAAGTGGTTTTCCCCAACGAGGCAGTTTCTGGCTGCAAGATCCCTATGGGATGAAAAAACAAAGAAGGTGTCATTGTCTTTTGATGATTTTTTGTACCTACATCATATTTAGTTGATGCTCTGTATGTCATATATATAAGATTTTATTCATTTGTACCAATAAATTAAATTTTTTTTTCTGACGTTGTTCAGTGCCTACATAGTCCCACCCTTAAAGGGTTTTTTCCTGTTGTATAAAAAAGAAAGAAAGGAAAAAAGTCACCAAGAGCAAAATTCACTCTCTTAATGAAGGGGAACATTTACAAAGACCACAACACACACAGGGCAATTCAAGACAACTTGTTCATAGAGAACCCAACTTCAAGTTGATTAGAAACATCTATGCAGCTTATCCAATAATAATTCCAGCTCTTTAATAAAGCTGCAAAACCTGAAAGCAACATTTCAGCATACATTTGTAAAAAAATAAATAAACAAACAAACAATAAAGGGGGCAATGTAACTTCTGCCTAACAGATAGTACGTAAGTGTTAAAGCTTAACCTCCCTGGCGGTATGATTATTTCGGATTTTAGGTGCTAAAAGCGGTACAATTATTTTGCATGGAAATTTGGCGTTTTATATTGTAGGTCTGTAATTATTAACAATAACACACTTAAATCTGTCCAAACAAGAGTCTAGTAGATATCCCGGGTATGATAAAGTTTGAAACACAAAAACATAAATTTTAATATAATAAATAAAAATAAATTAAAAAAATAAATAAAATAATAATAATAAAATAAATTTCCCCACGATTCACTATCGCTCAATTCTGCAAGTGTTCTAATTTACTATCGCTGTTTTCTAGCTGGCCTAAAGCCACTTTTGACGTAAAGGGACACTTTTTGGTTGCAATGGACAATCTCCAGTTTCCAGGCAGAAAGAACAGTATATGTAATAAAAAACTGCATGGGCCAAAGCACTGGGGACAAAAGGGATGTGAAATCATTTCATACAGTACTGTAATCTGTAAGATTACAGTACTGTATGTGTTATGATTTTTACATTTTTTTTAATTTGCCGCCAGGCTCTGCCCCCGTGCGTCGCGACGCTCGCAGGGAACGGAGCCTGGCACAGAGAGGCTTCGGAGGAGGACACAGCCCACGGACACTGCGGGGGACATCGCAGGAACCCGGGGACAAGGTAAGTGTACCGCTCCAGGATCCTGCAATGTAATCCCGAGTGTTGCTCGGGGTTACCGCTAATGGTGCTGAATTTTAACCCCGAGCCACACTCGGGAAAACCGCCAGGGAGGCTACCTAAAGGTTGGGATGCACCAATACCCGTTTTCTAAGAGCAAGTACGAGTAATAATACTTTTGCTCAAGTACTCGCCGATACCAATTACTGATACCGTGCCACGCAAAATACAAAATGATTGGGCTGTATTCGCACCGCAAATAATCGCATGTTATTTTCAACAGGATTCCTGTCAGAATCGCATGCTGCTTCCCCCACTGCTCCTGTGTGAATGCAGTCACAACTTATGGTATGTATAATCCTGGGGGGGGGGGGGGGGTTTCAGCAGGGCTTGCCAATGGCAGACTGAGCTGTTCCTAAGTGCTGCTCCGTCCTGAACCCGGCTCTCACAGCTTCTTCAGCAGGCTCAACGTGTCTCCCCAAGCAGCATGATAGACAAAAAGATAGCAGAGGCAGCCGGCACTCTTCCCTGGTCTTCCTTCAGTGGCATCAGCGCCCTTTTTGCTCCTAATTTTCACCCTGTTTCTGCTGACATGGCAGCGGCCACGAGGTCTACCTCTCACTGCACTGTACATTACCTGGCAGATCCTTTTTGTGCCAAGCCCTCTACAACTTCCAGAATGCTACAAGACGGTGCCAGTGCCTCAGCTTCTTTTCAGATGCCAGCATTCCCAACACAGAGATCTCAATCCTCCATAGTGCTTTCTATACAACCACTCTCTGATCCCTCTGAACTCCAGCCTGATACATGCACCACGGCTCCCTCCTCTCCCTCAATTGCTTGCTCTCCTCACAGCCGGGGTTCACACAGGAGCTGTGTGGGAAACGGCATGTGATTTGGATAAGATGCACCACATTCCTGTTCAAATCACAGGCGATTCTTTGCAGTGTGATTTGAGCCCCTTCATTTTGTACAGGCTAAAATCACACTGCACTGCAGGTATCGGTTTAGTACTTGTGCAAATGCTTACTATCGGCACCAATACCAGTATCAGTGCAACACTAAATACAAAACTTTTTTTTTTGTTTTGGATAGAGTGGAGAAGGATTAGAACACCTGTCAGTTGTTATTGCTGTCTGTGCCCCTGTTAGGGAGATTAATTCTCTCTATTTGTCCCATTTACCGTGATCATTGAAAGTGAAATTAAAAGAATATATGAAATTTGGGGGAGTCCCCAAAAAAGTAATAGAAGGAAAATCTTCCAATAGGGACCTGGGGTCCCCAAAGGATTCCTTTAATTTTCAGGGATATCCTTTCACTTTCTGCTTTGGCTAGGGCAAAGGAAGTGAAGGGAAAACTTCCCAATGGGACACAGATGGCAAAATAAAATAAACTCTATCCAAAATGAAAAAGTTTTGCCTATAGTTCTACTTTAGGCTGGGTTCACATATGAGCACGGAGCGGCTCACAGCAGAAGTCCGGTGCATCCCCGTTCACTGTTTCAGTTCCGATTTCAGCCCGAATTTTTGGCTGATTTCGGACCTGAAATGGACAAAAAGACATATAGGGCTCCTGTGCAAATCGCACCGGAGCCACTGTGGAGATATGTGAACCGGCTCCATAGAGAGTCGGTCACAATCTCCTGCTGTGCGAACCCAGGCTGAAAGTAGATTTTTTTTGTTTTATATTGGCCCTGGAAAGCTTACAATCTGCTTGTTTTTTTATTTTGGTGACCCTGATATTTCTCCTTACTTCCTGTCCCTGAGACACGGCAAGCAGTCAGGAGTGGGAAAATGAAAATGGGGAAATAGAGGGAAAGTTCCACCATTGACAGCTGCCAAAGGAACATGACTCCTCACTGGATAATTTCCCCTCTTGTGCCCGGTTGCAATTGAAACATTAACAACTTCCCATCCTTACAACAATGGCCACCATGACAAATGCAGAGGCTGAATCTGCACTCAAAGCGCAGACAGTGAGCAATAAATCCATAACATTGGTCTTTACCCTTCACCCAAAACTAAAACCAAGTTGGAGTTGTACTATAAGTCCACCTCCCAAAATGTTTTCAGTAACTATTTTATTGGAAAAAGAAACTCTAGTGGCAATAGTGGAGATTGTGAAGAACCAAATACACGCATAAATAACTAGAAAAGTTAAATAATTTTGTCGCAGATCCTCCTACTTTGCAGCAAACGTGACCTAAGGCTGCTTCCACACTTGTGTGCACCACAGGGTACATGCCTATTCACTTTTAATGGCAAAGTGTATAAATGTTTAAAACAAATGTACCTGGCCCTCAGCGCACTGCAATACATGCCATGAAAGACACAAGTGTTGCTTTGCAGTGCACTAAAAAACAAGAAGCCTTGTTTTTTTTGGTTCTGTGGATTCATATTGAGGGTCCATAAAAAATGAACGGATCTGCTCAAGACAACTGAGGTGTCAAAAAACACACATGAATGTGCATTGAAGCGTGAATCTGGGGCCAAACATTTTATTGCAGTAATGATATACACAGGTTATCCTCGAAAGACTTTACCAACAATATCTGCTTTAGCAACAAAAAATTCTTATGTGTTGATCAGATCCAGGCGTCTCAGAAACATAACTAGACATCTTAAATAGAAGCAACTGGTAAGCGGATTATCTGAGAATATAAAAAGTTATGTATAATTACAGTATCTACAGCATGACTTTGTAAAACAGCAATATCTAGCTGTTATAAGCAAAGTTTCCACTTCTTATAAGAGGTCATGGTTTCTTGTTTTACAACCTGTGAAAACGTTTTTTTTCCTCCTTGGTTTAGTTCATTGCTTTAATTAAATTGCACGTACACTATATAAAACAGCATAGCATTTGACATTGCCAGGTCGTAGTCTGGAGATATTGTTAATTAAGCGACAATTAACCAATTATTTTGTCCTCTAAACCACAGAGCAGATACATTTATGCCCTCTCCTATTCTCCTGATTTACAGATGGGAAGAGATGAGACTAAGACAGGTCATAGGTGGTGCAATTTTTTTTTTCATGCAAACACAAGCAATTGTGTTCTCCTAGGGGGGGGAGAGACGACGACTTGCGTGGATCGACTTGGGTATATCCAGCCTGCCCGTAGATGGTTTGAATCTCAGGTGATCCCTGCTGAACCAGCCAAGATTCCAACCATCTATGGCTGGCTTAAGGCTGGGTACAGGACTAACATCGACATTCAGTGTGTACAGCTGTCTTTCCGACAGAAGCCGGTCCAATGAAAACCAGCATCCAATCAGCGCTTGCAGCCACTGGCTGTGAGCACTGGTCAGTGTATTCTGGCGGGGCGGGGGGGTCCCCCTGTCAGAACAGAAAGGCACAGTGAGGGAGATCGCTGCACTAACATCGCTTGTGCTAAAATATCGATCTCTAAGTTTTTTCCGTTCAGCCTGCTGGGTTGAACGTAAAAAAAACTACATGTTTACCAGGTTTATGACTAGCATCAGTCTCTTACTATTGTTATAAAGAAGCAGGAGTACAAAGTTCAGCAGGGACCAGCCGAGCCTCGATAAGTCTATAGGCAGGCTGGTTGTACTGAAGTCCATCCATCGATTTTTCTTTCTATGCAAACACTGCCGGTGGCTCTAGCCGCCAGCATTGATCATGCTATTCTGCCAGGAGGGAAGGCTCTCCGCTGGCAGAACACAATAGCCCTGCGGGAGGGATTTCCCCATCAATGCTGACTGTATTGATGGGAGAAATCAAGCAATTTTCTTTCCTTCTGCCTGTGGTGGAAGCAAAGAAAACTGCATATTCTGTAGGTTGCTTTACATATGAGAAGAGACTAAAGACTGCCATAGACAGATCGAATCTCGGCCAAAGTTCGATCCATCTATGGACAGGCTGGTTGTACCAAAGTAGAGTTGGTAAATGTTCCCCATGACTAATGGGGCAGAGTGAAACGCACTGGGGGCGTGGCCTGGTGGGAGCCCGGGCTTAGGTTGTCTCTCTCTTACCACCATAGGACTCCTTGGATGTGCGGCACCAGGGATCTTTCCTCTCTTCCTACACGTGATTATTGCCGGCGACTAAAGCCACTAGCAGTAATCATTGTGATCTTCTGGCTGGGAAGGCTCCATTCAACCCACCCCTCAGCAGAACACAATAGCGCTCCAGGAGGGATTCCCCCTTCAACACGGACTTTGTTGATGGGGAATAGAATGATTTTATTTCCTTCCACCCAATTTAGTGAGCGCCAATAGAAAAGCTATCTCTATACTTCCAGCACTCTGTCACCCCAGCAACAGGTGTCCTACACAGCAGCCGTAGTGTCATTTTCACCTGCAGAGCCTGCCACTCTCCCCTTGCCCAATCACAGAACGCTTTGCATTCTGTCAACCCAATCACAAATGCCAAAGCTTTCAAGGAATGAGCAGGAGAGGGGGGGACAAGCAAAGCAGCTGCTGTGTTAGGAGAACCACATCTCTCCTCTCGCAGCAACAGAGCCTAGCGAATACTCCCCGCTGCACTATTTTATTCTGAGAGCAGGGAGACTCCCCCACTGTCAGAGTACACAAATCAGTGCTGCAGTGCTTGTTGAGCGGCTTGTTTTCAGACAGAGAAGTAAAACAGAAGTAGATCGGGAGATCGACTTCTGTGTAACCACAGTGGTCACATATGGTTCAAAATTCAGCCATTCCCTGCTGAACCGGCCGAATTTCCATCCATGTATGGTCAGCTTTAATCCATCTAAATCTGCTAGTCCATTAGACTATGAACACTATCTTCTCCACAGATTGAAAATGCTGCTGTCCAAAGGTAACTATTTTACTACTTCATCCGAGAATGCAGACATCCTAAAGCTGCCCATACATTAAACCCCTTTCACACTGAGGCGGTTTTCAGTGTGAAATAAGGCCTAAAAACGGCATCCTATTCATTTCAGTGTGTCTTTTGACACTGGGACAGTGCACTTGCAGGACGTTAGGAAAAGTTCTGCAAGCAGCATCTTTGGGGCTGTTTGGAAGAGCTGTATACAGCGCTACCAAAACACCCTGTCCATTGAAATGAATGGGCAACACTTTCAAAGCGCCTGAAAAGCGCTTCTGAAACACTAACACGGGAGCTTTTAACCCCTTCTTTGGGGTTAAACGTGCCTCGCAAGCGGCCGAAAAGCGCTGCAAAAACGAGCGGCGCTTTAGCACTAATGCGGCCGCGGCTCAGAGTGAAAGGTATCTTAGGTGTTTTCATTCAACCACTAGGTTGAACAATAAACTGACCCGATTTCCCCCATCCACACATTCCAGGTGGATGAGGGAATCCTCCCTGCTTTGACTTTGCTTTCTGACAGTGGGGAGGCTTCCCCACCATCAGAATAATCATATTCGCTACAGCCTGTAGCACCAATCGTGCAGCTAAAAACTGACAGGGAGGTTGAACAGAAGACGATGATCGGTAGATGGACTTATGTTCAACCACAGTGGCCATATATGGATCGAAATTTGGTCCATCCCTGCTCAATTGGCTGAATTTCGATCCATGTATGGTTGGTTTTAGACAGGAAAGTTTGCTACTGGTTGGATCACCAAGTGAAAATTGAAAATAAGGCCTCATGCACACGAGACGCTGGTGCAAACTCTGCTGAACACATGTTTTTAAAAGCTAAAACCGGCGTTTAGAAACCCCCGTTTTGCCGTGTTTGCATGCCGCGTTTGCGTCTAGAAGCGTTCCTAGCACCAAGTGGCCCCGAGATACGGAGCCCCAAAGTCAGGTCGCAAAATGTCAAGCACTTCTGCAGCAGAGAATGACATTTTGTGACCCGACTTTGGGGCCCCGTATCTCGGGGCCACTTGGTGCTAGGAACCCCAAATTTGGATATGTTTTAGTGCTAGGTCCACTGTGTTTGCACATCAAATTGGGGTTCCTAGCACCAAGTGGCCCCAACATATGGGGCCCCAAAGTCGGGTTGTAAAATGTTCCTTTAAAAACAGTTATAAACGCAAACACGGCTAAACGCGGTACCGGCGTTTAGCCCGTTTGGCGTCTGAAACGTGAAAAACTTTTGCGTCTGAACCCATTTTTTTGCTTCTGGAAAAACGAGGTTAAACGCAACTGCCTAAAAACGCCAAAAAACGAGACTGTGTACATGGACACAATGGATAACATTGAATGGGTTCAGGGGCAGTTGAAAAAAAAGTGTCCAACTGCCTCTGAACTCGAGTTTAACAGCGTCTCGTGTGCATGAGGCCTAAGGCTAAAAAAAATCCAAAAAACAGGATGCAGCCACCACATTTAATAAATGCTATGTTGTTAAATGTTACATTTTTATGTTTGGGTAGTTTAATACCACTGTAAGAAGATTCTAAGACTGCAGGTTACTCGGTAACTAATGAAACATTGGGATTCTCTATGGCCCCTTTCACACGATCGGACCGTTCGGGTCCGCCTGTCAGTTTTGACGGCGGACCTGAATGGGCGCTCCATGTTAGTCTATGGAGCGTCGGATGTCAGCGGAGACATGTCCGCTGACATCCGACCCGGTCCGATCCGCTATTGCTGGCGGATCGGATGAGATCTGATGAATACGGACATGCTGTCTGTTTTCATCCGATCTCTCCATAGGCGGCAGCGGCGCCTGACAAGCCCCTCCCCGCTCAGTGAGCAAAGAGGGACCTGTCATCCGCCGGGTCAGCGGAGATCAATGGACAGATCTCCAGCTGAGCCGGCGGACCGAGGCGGACTCTGTGGACCATGCCAGTGTTGAAACGGCCACTGTAGATTCCATAGGAAGCCCATAGGACAAGGTGGCATTGCAGGAGCACATTTGGGAGACAGGGATGGAATGTTGTCAACATATAACAGGAAGTGCCTAAAACAAGGACTGTCATGGAAGGATGCTGTTTATTGTATTAATTGAATTTATTTGAAGATTAAAATAATTTTTAAATTGTAAGCTCTAACAAGCAGCGCCCCCTGATTCCTCCTGTATTGAATTGTATTGTAACAATACTGTCTGTCCTCTCGCTGTAAAATACTGCACAAACTGTTGGTGCTAAATAAACCCTGTATATTCATAATAATAATTTAGGGATTGTGTTTACATATATTGTACCTCAAAGATAATGCCACATGAGCATGAGGTCCTTAAGAGGATGTCACAATTAAGCCTTCCCTAAAACAGCTGGTTTCCCATCGGCATACCCAATAATAACATCATATAAAAAAGGTTCAGGAGAAAAGTGGTTCTGTATAATGGTGACAAAATATTAAACAACCATTACTAAATATGTGTTTCTATGGCATTGGAAGCACAGGCAGCATAGTAAATTTGCACTTATTAACACGATACACACACACCCACAGAGGCTAGGAAGACAGGCGTCCTTTTGGGGCTCCAGTCTAAATTAGCATGTCCTCACAGGGGCCAGGGTCCCTCATTACATTGCTAGGAGCTGTAATCTGAATGCAAGGAATGTGTAAGAGAGCAAGCTAATTGCCGGCCAGTTAAAGGTCGCTATCTGGAGAGTTTCAAGACACACGTTTACACGGCAATGGAGAATTAAAACCTGCAACCAAGCACCCGTTAACGAGGAAAAAGATGTGGAATGAAAGCAACAGGGCACCTAGATATATAAACGGTTTTTATAGAGAAAATCAACCGCACAGGAAACACTTACCTTGCCTTACACTTCTTGAGAACAACAGTGAAATAAAAAAAGGCACATTAAAAAGCCATGGCCACAAAAAAAAAAGCAAGAATTTTAACAGTACTGTTTTTTTTCCCCAACAGATCTGAACACAGTTTGAGTGTTTTCTATGTACACAGCGTGTAAAGATCAGTAAAACGTGCTGTGTTCAGATGGAAAAAATAAATAAAGATCTGAGATCAGCAAGTATGTAATTAAATGCGATCTTTACACCAGCCTATCTCAGCAAGATACTAAGTAGATGATCAGTAATTTTATTGCGGCCATGTCCATGTACCCTCAAAGTTATCCAGAAAGAACTGCGCTATAGTCAGAAAGCCACCTCAATCTACCTATATCCACTACAGGCAGATATCACAGATCTCCTTACATGTAGGGTAGGTGTGTTTGTCTTAAGCAGGCCATACACGGTCGAATTACAAACTAATTTTCTTTTCAAAATCAGAATGTTCTTTTTTTTTGTGATCCGATGATGCCACCATTGATTTTCGAAATTCGGCCGACCAAGCCTTCAGTTTCACCGCATTTTGCTACAGAAAATTTTTTTCGTGGCTGTGAATCTTATTTTCTCTCCGTAAATTTTCTTTTCTTATTACATTTCTCGCACGATTCTCCCATCATTGATTAGAAAACCGTTTGTTTTTCTAAAAATTTCCAACATGTCCGATTCCTCAAATTTGATTGCCGCACGAAAATCGGCCGTTGTTGCAACCCACTAATGGTGCGAAATTCACACGAAAATTCTTTCATACGATTTTCGAAAGAAAATTCTTACGAAATTCGAACCGTGTATGGCCGGCATTAGAAGACAACTTCAGTTTTTAGTTATCACTTAAATCTCCTCTTGCCCTGTCAGTTTAGCCCACCTTCCGAAATACCTTCAGCCCTGCTCAAGTTTTTCACTGTGCAGCCCTACCTGATGCCACACTTCCTTTACGTAAAGATGTCCCAGGCTGTTTTCCCAGCACTATGCATGCACAGTACTTGCCCCCAATCATTCCTATGGTCTGTATGCATGGCGGCCCCAGTCATCCAAAGGAGGATGGACCTAGTTATAGGAATGAATAAAGTGTGTGAAAATAAGTACAAGAAAAGAGGCTTGACTCCTATATTAAAGTTCAATGCCTGAAGGATCTAGATTATTAGTGATTGCGCTCCAACCCCAAAACGTAACAATGAAAAAGTATCCCAAACAGGTGGGGAAGAGAAAAGCGGGGTTAAATGGAAGGGAAACGACCAAATTTAAGTAGCAAAAAGTATCCACCTCTGGGATTGATGTCAGCCCTGTAGACCTACTGAGCAACAGCTCCCCCCACTATCCACTGGACTAGCAGGACTGACATCAACTTACTGTGCGTCCGGACGCTGTTTTTGTTATATGTTTTTGTTCTATGTCATT
Source organism: Lithobates septentrionalis (assembly GCA_037952835.1). Classification (NCBI taxonomy): domain Eukaryota; kingdom Metazoa; phylum Chordata; class Amphibia; order Anura; family Ranidae; genus Lithobates; species Lithobates septentrionalis. The sequence continues at coordinate 511,349 of JBBDGP010000161.1, read as the reverse complement.
TTTGTTCCCCCTGTTTGTGGATGCGACAGACTCACCCTCACAGGTGGTCGGCGTCATTTTTTATAGTTACAGTACTGCACTGGGTCATTACCCTGCTACCTGTTATTCATGTTCATGCCAAAAAAGTGATACTTTTTGCTACTTAAATTTGGTCGTTGCCCTTCCAGTTAACCCTGCTTTTCTCTTCCCCCACTTGTTTGGGATACTTTTTCAAAGGAATGAATAAAGCTAGCGTCACACATGCTAAACCTTTCTGGTTAAATCCAAGACAAAATATGTTTGTGCTTAAGTTAGGCTTTAATAAATGGCTAGAGCTCAGTAATTTGGCAGCTGAATAACAATGCACTATAGAAAACCACTAAAATCCACTCAGCCTTTAGGCAGCCCATACATGGGTCGAATTCCAAAAGAATTTTCTTTTGAAAACCCTATATAAGAATTTTAGTTTGAATTTGGCACCATTAGTGGGCCACAGCAACGGCCGATTTTCATGTGGCCATCAAATTTGAGTGATTGGGTATATTGGAATTTTTTTGAAAAACAAAAAACGTTCTAATCAATAATGGGAGAATCGTGTAGCAAATATAATTGAAAGAAATGCACATGAGCGCAAAAAAAGAAAAATTCCCGGAAGGAAAAGAGGATTCCGGGCCACGAAAAATCTTTTCTGTAGCAACATGAGGTGAAATTGAAGGCTTTGTTGGTCAAATTTTGGAATCAATGGGCGCATCATTGGATCACAAAACACATAGAAATTTCAGATTTTTTTAAAATGTACATTTATTCAAAATTCGACCCATGTATGGCCCGCATTCAGGGGAGTTTTTGTAATTTATTGTAGCCAGATTCAGAATGTTTCTGACTGTTGCATAGCTCCCAACAGTCTATCTTTTGGAACCAAATCCTGCTGTCCTTTTTCTTCATCTCAGTTGTCCCTCTCTTTGTACTTGTGTACAGACCTACAGAAAAAAAAAAAATACTATTTAAAGCTGAATTCCAGGAATTTAGCCACTTTGTAAAAAGTGATGGTATGCTATATGTTAAGTCCAAGGAGGTACATGACATCTCCTGGGCTTATCTTTATTATTCATATTGGACAGACTTAATAATCTGCTAGAGCATACACTGACACTCAGGACTGTGAATTCGACACACAGAGCAGCTATGCCTGCTTCTCGTTCTGCTGCCCATTTAGAGAAGCCTTTGTAATTTGTGAATGAGTTCACATAATAAAAAGGCTTCTGTGATTGGGCAGGAGGAGGGGAGGGGCAGGCATAGCAGCTGCACAGACTCTAAAGTTAAAGATGCTTAGACCTGAAGCATCAGCATCGGGCTTCCGTAAATATAGCCATCTTCCGGGAGTGCAATAAAGCAGGCAGATGTAAATAATAGCGATAAGCCCAGGAGATGTCACGCCCCTCCTTGGACTTAACTCATAGGGTGCCTTCACTTATTACAAAGGAGCTCAATTCCTGGAATTCATCTTTCACTGCATACAGTTCCCTGTTGTCAAACCCTTCACAAAGCACAGCCACAGTGACGTCACAGGCTGTGCTTTGTGAATGCCTAAGCAGGGGGTGGAGGCACAACACTGGTGTTCTGACAAAATGAACAACCTGGCAGAATGTACAACCCGTGTCACTTCCTGTGACATCGGATCAGCAAACCACGCGCAACGAGTCACACATCCCTTCAGTGGCTGACGTCAGTGCACTGAGGAATTTGTCTGACAAAATGCCCGACCGATTACTGCGCATGCGCACGGCCATCTTGCTTCACCTTACACTCAAACTCATCACAACTACAGTAAGCAGGCGGGGCAGCGGACATGTTGCTACACCAAACGCGGTTTTGAATTAGCAAACTAATTTCAGCAATCAAGTGAGCTTATTTACATGAATATATATTTATGTAGATAAGCTCACTCGATTTCTGTAGTTAAGATAGTGTAAGGTGTATCCGTATAGTGCACGCAGGCGCACTTACTTTGTTTCTAACCGAGGATTCTTAACAACGTAAATATCGTATCGTAAGTTGTAGTTGATTTTTCCTGTGCGCATGCGCAGTTGTCGGTCGCGCATTCTGCCAGGCAAATTCCTGTGTGTAACGACGTCAGCTAATGAAGGCATGTATGACGCGTTGCGCATGCGAAGTGCGGGCGATACAGCTGATTAGACGTCACAGGAAACGACATGGGTTGCAGATTCTGCCAGGTTGGTCCTTTTGTCAGAACACAACGGAAGAGACACTTTACCAATGAGGCTGGGAGTGGGAATTCCCATTGTACACCGTCACTCAGTGGCGCTTTTAGACAAATATTATGACACAGGCTAGGTCAAGGGGCTCTGGACTCTAGTATTGATGGTATCAGTTTGAAGCAAATCTAGAATCATTCAAAGTTCACTGACCAGTATATCTGATGTGCAGTTGTCCTCCTCCGGACCTGCATTTGACCTGATTTAAGCAGGTTTTTTGCATTCCTAAAGATTTGCATACAAATGCAAATCCCGCTTGATTTACACAAAAGCCCATTGACACAGACCTTTAGGCCTTGCTTACACTGCTCCAAGCTTCATCTGCAAAGGCAGTCTGGATTGTGGTGTAAATATTCTTCAGCGCAAACCCATTCAGATCTTGACCCATTTACCTGAATGGGGCGGATCCCCAACCACATGCAATGCGCTGTAGGTTGCTGGTGCTGATTTATTTTTTAGCTAATTTTTTTTTAACTGATTTTTATTGCCATATTTATAAAAAATGTCACCAATGCAAAAATACATAGTTGAATACACACATTTCAGGAGAAGGAGAAATATTCCATAAGTACATTCACAGGTTAGCCTGTCTACATACAGTATGTTTCTTTTGTTGTTATCACAACCCATAAAAGGAGAGGCAGAAATATGTCTAACCTCCTAAAACCAAAACAAAAATGACAAAGAAAAGAGAATAAGGAAGGCAACGTCCTTCCTTTCAAACCTATTAGAGTGCACAACCGGCCCGTTCCTCACATTATACACTATATTACCAAAAGTATTGGGACACCTGCCTTTACACGCACATGAACTTTTTTTTTTAAATCACAAAAGTATATTATTGTGTAAACAATTAAAGCAGGTACAAACAATCAGAGAAAAAAAAAATCTCTGAAACTAAAAAGCATAAAGTTATCATAGACATAACATATGAAAGGTACCATTTGCAAAGTTATACCTTGCGTTCGAATGATAAATCTGCACAATAAGTATAATACCAAACATATTACCAGACTTGGAACTAAAGAAAACGCAGAAAACAGAACATCCCCCGAAGTGTATACTATCCATTAATATAAAAGAAAAGGAAAGTATCCTGTACAAACAAGTTGAGTCCCAAAACAGTATCCAGTGTGTTCTAATTAAAGATCCCGATTCCTACACAGGCCTTTAGAGCTGTAGCCAGAGCAATCCTGTTTTCTCAACTAGACCTGGAGGAGTCTGGTAAGAACAAGTTGAGGAGGGGCTACTCCTAGGTTCTCCAACCTTTCCTGACAGATTTTGGTAAATTTACCAGACACATTTCTGTGCTGATACGCAATCGTTTCCCTAACGAGTATTGCATTCACCTGTTATATCCATTGATTAGATGTGGGGGCTTGGGGGGACAGCCAAAACCGTGCGATCAATGTTCTAGCTAGGTAAAGCAATCTAGTTAAAGCAATATATAGGCCACCCAACAGACAAGTGAGCGGATCTAATGGCAACTGTAGATGATAATTATTATTAATGGTCGTAATAATCTCGTGCCAGTAGCATACCAGTTTAGGGCACGTCCAGAGTAGATAAATCAGAGTACCTTGATGCACGTGAACTTTAATGGCATCCCAGTCTTAGTCCTTAGGGTTCAACATTAAGTTGGCCCACCCTACCGTGTTGCAGCTATAACAGCTTCAACTCTTCTGGGAAGACTGTCCATGAGGTTTAGGAGTGTCTACGGGAATGTTTGGTCAGGTCAGGCACTGATGTGGACGAGAAGGCCGGGCCCTGTAGTCTAATTCATTCCAAAGGTGTTCTATCAGGTTGAGGTCAACTCTGTGCAGGCCAGTCAAGTTCCTCCACCCCAAACGCACTAATCCATGTCTTTATGGATCTTGCTTTGTGCACTGATCCAAATCATTTGGCGGAGGGGGAATTATGGTGTGGGGTTGTTCTTCAGGGATTGGGCTTGGCCCCTTAGTTCCAGTGAAGGGAACTCTTAAAGCATCAGCATACCAAGACATTTTGGACAATTTCATGCTCCCAACATTGCTGTTTGGGGATGGCACAAGCAAGGTCCATAAATACATGGATGAGCGAGTTTGGGGTGGAGGAATTTGACTGGCCTGCACAGAATCCTGTCCTTAACCCGATAGAACACCTTTGGGATGAATTAGAGGGGAGACTCTGAGCCAGGCCTTCTTGTCCACATCAGTGCCTGACCTCACAAATGCGCTTCTGGAAGATGGTTAAACATTACCATCAACACACTCCTAAACCTTGTGGACAGCCTTCCCAGAAGAGTTGAAGCTGTTATAGCTGCAGAGGGTGGCTCAACCCAATATTTAACTCAGACTAAGACTGGGATGCCATTAAATTTCATACTTTTGGTAATATAGTGTATGTTGTACACAAAGTTCACCGTTCTATAATGTTACACATCTGTAGGATAAACTATAAAACAAAAAACTGGTACCTATAGAAAAAAAAAAATAACTGAGGCTGTTTGACCTGTCATTGCTTTTTAAGGAAATCCGCCACTGTTTCCATAGAATCCAACCATCTTGCCCAATTTGTAAAAAATTTTTAGGACACCCCCTAGCTTCATACGTCAACCTATATAGGGTAACATTAGAATTGACCAAAACTTTCTAAGTGGACAGGGTAAGGTGATCTGTCCGTATTCAAATTAGTACGATCAGTTTTCGAGCATAGAAAAAAGTGTTTTGGTATTCCTATCCATAAGGTCATCCTCTATTCCCAGAAGTCCTACCATAGGGCTGCATATATTTGGAAGGTCATAGGTATCTGCATCAAATTGACTAACCTGGGACCATAATGGGCGAATTCTATTGCATTCCCACACCACATGCAAAAATGAGCCCTCAGTCAGTAAACATTTATGGCACAGAGGGGTGTCTCTCTTCCCCATTTTGAAAAGGCGCAGAGGTGTGTAATACATTTGATGCAGGTACCATAGCTGGATCATCTTGTCTTTTGCCGATATAAACATGTCTATATAGAAAATAGGAACTTCCTCCCATAATTCAGCTGTCAATTCGGGAATTATTATACACCATCTCTCCCTAGTCTTCTGATTGTGCCTACCCTCCACCTATGTCAGTGTAGTATGACAGCTGGAGATTATTATGGTGTTCAGGTCTCAGCAAAAGGTTTTCCAAACTGGTATTAGTAAGAATTATTGGGTCTGTCCCAAACTGGCATTGCACTGTGTGTTGTAGCCTGTTATGCTGGAAGTACCAAGAGTCCGGTATTCCCCATTCACTCTGCATTTGAACAAAGGATTTAAATTCACCTGCGTCAAAAAGTTGGTGGAGGTATTTGAGTCCAAATTGTGCCCACCTATATCTATCCTCTGGTGCTGATTTTTATATGGGTAAAACGCCTCCTCACCGCCTGTCAAATGTCCTCTGAAGAGCATTCCAGCAAGGAATGAAAAGTGTAAACCAGCCCTTACTGTAATGCTGCGTACACACGATCTGAAGTTCCATCAGAAAAAAACTTGAATGGTTTTTCTGACGGAATTCCGCTCAAGCTTGCCTTCCATACACACGGTCACACAAAGTTCTCTGAACTTTCGACCGTCAAGAACGCGGTGAAGTACAACACTACGACGGGCTGAGAAAATGAAGTTCAATGCTTCAGAGCATGCGTCAAATTGTTTCCAAGCAAGCCTGATTTTTTTTTTGCGCGTCCGAATTGCACACAGACAAACGAATTTTCGGATAGGAACTTTTCCCGACCGAAAAATAGAGAACATGCTCACAATCTTTTGCTGGCTGGAATTCCACCAGCAAAAGACAGATGGAGCATACACACGGTCGCATTTTCCGACAAAAAGCTCTCATCTGAGTTTTGCTGGCAGCATTTCCGATCGTGTGTATGCGGCATAAGTGAAAACTCTTGTGATATTTAACAGCAGTACAATATACATGAAATGCTGCAAACTCAGCTTAAATGGGAGGAAAAATGAATAATTATGGCATATCTTTGTTAGCATCAATAAGCTCAAACAGCGTCCTCACTGATGTTAGTATGTCTCAAAACAAAATATCTGCATGATTGAGCACTAAATGAAGTTAGTTCCTGGGTAGCAAAGCTAATCCTAGTCACTGACTCACAAAAAATAACATAGGGCACCTGAGTCAGGAATTGCTGCTTTCTTCAGAACCGAATAACACAGGTGTTGTGCCTCGTGACACGAGTCCCATTAAGCAGGCACCACTTAAAAGCCCGACTGCAATAACAAACTGTTGCTCTCTTATTCACCAGATGAGCAACAAGTATCGTGGAGGGAGAAAGCACAATGTGGAGTTCTCCCTGCAGCGCTGACATTTAATAAACTCCAATTTCAATGGGAAGACACATAAAATGCCAGGGCGTCATATGGCTGTACCTCTCGCCTGCTTGTCTAAGAAGACACTTCTCTTTATTTCCAATGAAAGGCCTCTCGGTGAGAGCCAGCCTGCTGTGAGTCAGCTCTTAGCTATGCCAGGTCTTTCTATTGTTCCACACAAATCAACAAGGAAAATTGATTCAGCACTTAAGTGTTTGAATGGTTGTATTAAAAATGAGAAATTTTGGGAAAGGTAAGCTATGATGTAGTAATTACACTTTTTGGTAAGGAAACATTTATTTTGCTTAAGAAAAAAAATACTAATGGACTATGGGCATGGCTAAAAGCCACTAGTACAAAAGTTATTTTTGCCCTGTATGTTAGAACAAATGGATTTATAATAACAGGCTTTAAATCTTCAATTTTGTTAAGGAGCCAGGATTTTAGCAAACTTCACAATAGGTTTTTGCCCAATTCTGCTTTGTGGATACTAAGGTATATTTAGTGAACATCCTAAAAGGCGATAGGTAGCCACCCTGTTTATCGCCACAAATTAAATTATCATAAAGGCATTTTGTAAGTTGGGATTATCTGGACTCTTAAAGCTGGCCATACACTAGCAAGTTTTTAAAAGAACTTTCATATGGAAATTCTTATCAGTACATTCGATGACTCGATGAATGTCATTCGAAAGTACTTAAAGAAGAGTTGCCTGCTGACTTCACAGAGCTGGTCGAGGCTGAGGCAAGATTTCAACAATATGGTTGAGATCCGCCCACAACCCTGGACCAGCACCTGGCTCAGCCTTTCAGCGAGCCGCTGAGAGCCTGAGCTAGCTGCTCCAGCCCCCTCCACAGCCCAGCGCTTTGGTGAGCACAGGGGGCAGAGCAGAGAGCTGATGACAGTCACAAGTTCTCTGAGAACCGAGCGATCAGCAGTCTTTGATCGCTTAGTTCTCATTTTTAAAGCAGGCGGGGGACCGATGCTGCATTCACCTAGGTAAGTATGATTTAAAAAATAAAAAAGCCATATTCCTCTTTTAATTACCTCAGTGCTTAACACTTGCACCCCCTTCCTGCCCAGGTAATTTTTAAATTTTTAGCGTTGTCACACTTTGAGTGTCAATTACTCAGTCATGCAACATTGTACCCAAATGAAATGTTACATATATTTTTTATTTTTAGACAGATAGAGCTTTCTTTTGGTGATATTTATTCACCACTGGTTTTATTTTTTAGTGGTATAAAAAAAAATTAAAATAAATGAAAATTCTGACCATCCCCTACGTTTTTATTTGTTTCTAGTAGACAATTTTGCAAATAAATAATCTTTAGGCCAAAATGTATTCTGCTTCATTTCTTTGGTAAAAATAACCCAAATTAGTGCAGATTTTTTAATCTGTGTGAAAGTTATAAAGTCTGAAAAATAAGGTACATGAATTGATATTGATCAATGAAAATTGATCAATCCTATGTACTGATTTCTTGAGTCCCTAAAATGACAGGAAAGTACAAACATCCCCCAAATGACCCATTTTTGGAAAGTAGACAGTCCAAGGTATTTAGAGAGGCATGGTAAGATTTTTTGGAAAATGAAGAAATTAGAATAAGTAATACTAAAGACACACTGTTTAATTTACATTGTCCCTTCTATTGCTGTATGTGGATGATGGCACAGTAATTATTTAAATAAATAAAAAATCTAAGTATCTTTTTTCCTAATCGATGTACAGCTGTCACATGGCCCAGCTCTTTCCCAGCCTGTCTGCAGGGAAACATAAGCAGGAGGAGCTTCTAGTCCTCTGCTGCTGGTCACATGTTCAAAAAAAAAAATCAGCATTTGGAATACAGAGTAAAAAATACATATCAATAAACTATTTTAAATGATCATAAAAATATGGCAGATTTCTGACAGTCGCAGGCTGGGTCATGCCCCTCCAGCCTGTGTCTTAGAAAGAGGGAGGTGAAGCTTCCATCAACCTACATGTAATTGTGTTTAGCTGGTTAGCGGGCATGGAGGAGGGAGTGGGCTATCATTTACCACTGTGTATACACCCATGTGTGTTACTCACACAATCACATGAGCTATTCAGATGTGATATAGGGAGGAAATGCTCAGCATAAAAACTCAATAAAAACTGAGCATGTGCAGAGTTGCCAACACTGCTCTGCAAAATCCCTAGCTGAATTGGGGAAGGAACAGGAGAGGGAGATAGAGAACAGCAGGATCAACTTTTTTTTTTTTTTTTTAGAAAACAAGATCAACAAGAGTATGATCAGCGTGTAATATACCATTTATTGATAGTTTTTTAATGATGTGAGTTTAGTGACACTAAGTAAAACATTTTTTTTACAATTTAACAGTTATTTCTCATACAGCATAGGCATACTTAGAATTACACCCCAAAACACATTCTGCTACTCCTCCCAAGTATGGGGATAACACGTGAGACTTTTTCACAGCCTGGTCACACAAAAATCACCAAAATCCAAGGAGCACCTTCAGGCTTTCTAAGAGCCTGAATTTAGGCATCTAATTTCCTGACTATATTTTCCATCCTACTTTTTTGAATTTTCTTGTCACTAGTCGAAAACAAACTACTGTTGTATGGGCAACTTTAGATTGCTCTCTTTCCCTGTTCTACTTTACAAATGGTCTCCTGCAAAGATTGCAAAAGACTGCACTGGATGTTTAGTCTCAGCATGGATTGCCACATGGCATACTGTATTTGATGCAGAGACTAAACACGCTATACCACTTTGACAGATGGGGAAAAGCACAGCATTTTAACTTTTATGTTCATAAACATATTGGCTATTGTTACTAATGATGCTGTAGAAAGTCTTTATATGAAGAGAACAAATATTAAAGTGGTGTTATGAGCAAAAGAAAAAAAAATACATATATCATAAAATCTGTCACTAAAGCTGGATATACACTATCAGATTTTTTTTAAATTCAGCCTGAATAGAGAAATGTAACGAATCCCTCCATTCACACTGTACAGCATTGATGGATGCAATCCTTTGCTGGGCTGGTGCCAGCTTTCAGAATATCTGATCAATGCCTGCATATGCTTGGATACAGCTGCAGTTCAGCCTACATTATTGCATCAAACACCTTAAGGCTGCATTCACAGCTGAGCGTTCCAAAGTCGCACGTTTTTTTACAGCGTTTTAGCTGCATTTTTTTCTGCGATTTTGTTCAGGTCACCAATGTAAAAGGCAGAAAAACGCCTGTAATCTGCCCCAAAGAAGCTCATGTTCTTTTTTGAGCTTAGGGCATTTTTCAGGCGTTTTGCTTCAGGTGACAAAACGCACAGATGTGCACAAGTGCCATTGAAAGGAATGGAAATTTGCTTGTTGGGCGTTTTTTCAGTCGTTTTTCCGGGCGTTTTACGAGTGTTTTATGAGCTGAAAACGCTCAGGTGTGAATGCAGCCTCAGCTTTTTAAAAGATGGATGTCTGGTGGGAGCCGACGGTCTTCCTGTATCATGCGAACTGGGCTAGCACCTGACTAGTGTGTGGGGGGATTAAAGGGGTTGTAAAGTCAGGTGGTTCTTTGTATCTTAATGCATTCTATGCATTAAGATAAAAAGCCATCTCTGTCCACGAGTGTCTCGGCCGTCTATGACTCTCCCCCTCCTGAAACACAGCAGCTGCACCATCGGCTCCCGCTGCTTTTAATCAGTCAGTTAACCAATGAGGAGAGAGAGAGGGGATGGAGTGGAACCACAGATCCGTGTCTGAATGCACACATGGAGCTGCAGCTTGGCTTGGGTGCTCCCATAGCAAGCTGCTTGCTGTGGGGGGCACTCACCAGGAGGGAGGGGCCAGGAGCACAGAAGAGGCACTCAAGAAGAGGAGGATCCGGGCTGCTCTGTGGAAATCTACTGCAACAGAGCAGGTAAGTAGAACAGATTTGTTATTGTTAAAGAAAAAAAAAAAACGAGACTTTACAATCACTTTAACTGGAGACTCACTCACCTGGAAAGGCTTTGTTTCACTGAGGGTCTTCCGGTAACAGACCATGCTGTGCAGCAATAGTGGCAGCAACAGAGTTAAGAAAAATCACACAACACAGCTGGGAAGGCTTACAGTGGTCACTTTTTATTTACACTGACCAGCCATAACATTATAACCACCCACTAAAACACGTCAAGGCATGAACTCCACTCTGAAAGTATCTGGAACCAAGTTGTCAGTAGCAGATCCTTTAAATCCTCGACATTGCGAGGTGGGGCCTCCATGATCAGACTTGTATTTCCAGCATATCCAAAAGATGCTTGTTTGGATTAAGATCTGGAGAATTTTGAGGCCAAATCAACTACTCAAACTCATTGTTATGTTTCTCAAACCATTCTTGAATTCATCAGACCAGGCCACTTTCTTCCATTGTTCCATGGTCCAGTTCTAAGGCTCACATTGCTCATTTTGGTCAGCATAGACACCCTGATTGGTCTGCAGCTATCGTGAGGGAAAAAAGTATTTGAACCCCTGCTGAATTTGTACGTTTGCCCACTGACAAAGAAATGGTCAGTCTATAATTTAAATGGTAGGTTAATTTTAACAGTGAGAGACGGAATAACAAAAATATCCAGAAAAACCCACGTCTAAAAAATATCATGAATTGATCTGCATTTTTAATGAGTGAAATAAGTATTTGATCCCCAACACAGATAAAGAGGGGGAGAGAAGGGAAGGGAATTGAAAGAGAAAGGAGAAAGTTTTGAATTTTATGTTATTTATTTTTCTTCCTCTTCTGGGTTTGTTTGTTTGGTAAGATAGTATGTCAGATTGCTTGTTTTGTTTTTTGTCTATACACACTGTTGGGTGGGTTAATGAGATGAAATTGATACCAATGTTCACTTTTTTTTGTAATATGTGAAAAAACTAAAAAAATTATATGATTAAAAAAAAAAAAAAAAGTATTTGATCCCCTATTAATCTGCAAGATTTTTGGCTCCATCTATAGAGGTAGTGAGCTGAGATTAGGCGCACTCTCCTAAAAGGAGTGCTCCTAATTTCAGCTTGTTGCCTGTAAAAAAAATAACTTTTCCTCAGAAGCAATCAATAAATCAGATTCCAATCTCTCCACCATTGTCAAGACTAAAGAGCTGTCCAAGGATGTCAGGGACAAGATTGTAGACCTACACAAGGCTGGAATGGGCTACAAGACCATCGCCAAGCAGCTTGGTGAGATTATTAGCAAATGGAATAAACACAAAATAACTGTCAAGCACCCGACTGTCTCCCAGGGGCACGTTCACACTTTTTACTCTCCATGCACAGAATACTAGTCCAGGCTTTATGTTTGCCGCTAGCATTACTCAACCCCACTAAAGGGTCTGCTCCTCTTGTGAATATTGGACCGCTCGAGAATATTATTGCTCTGCTTGTTCTGTGTATACTTTGAGTGAAGGTCTACATTCGCCCCTGTCCTTGTTATTTGGAATTTATTTATCATCCATAGTTTTGAAAACTCTCCGCCTATCTGGGCTCTGTACATAGGATGTATTTCAATCTAAGATCGTGAGATTTGTTCTCTCGTCTCTCTTTGTTACGTCTTTGAACCTTCGTCGTGTCCTGAAGAAGCCTAACAGCGAAACGCGTAGACGCACAAGGGCTCACTGTACAAACTGTATCATATGCATGTATTTTGCGCTTTTTATCTTTTTTGAACACTATGTTTATATTTTGTATTTTTTTCAATAAATGTGATGAACATTAATCTTGGTCATCTCTCCATTGTTTCCTTGCCTTCAAAGTCTGACATTTGGTCACTCTAGTAGTACCCTCCCCATTTTTTAACTGTCAATCTCCCTCGGTCTGGGGCTCCATGCAAGGTTTCACCTTATGGAGTTTCAATGATCATGAGAACGATGAGGAATCAGCCCAGAACTACACGGGAGTATCTTGTCAATGATCTCAAGGCAGCTGGGACTATATTCACCAAGAAAACAATTGGTAACACACTACGCAATGAAGGACTGAAATACTGCAGCACCCGCAAAGTCCCCCTGGTCAAGAAAGCACATGTACAGGCCGGTCTGAAGTTTGCTAATGAACATCTGAATAAGTCAGAAAAGAACTGTTTGAAAGTGTTGTGGTCAGATGAGACCAAAATCGAGCTTTTTGGCATTACCTCAACTCGCCGTGTTTGGAGGAGAAGAAATGCTGCCTATGGCCCCAAGAACACCATCCCAACCATCAAACATGGAGGTGGAAACATTATGCTTTGGAGGTATTTTTCTGCTAAGGGGACAGGACAACTTCACTGCATCAATAGGGACGATGGACAGGGCCACGTACCGTCAAATCTTGGATGAGAACCTCCTTCCCTCAGCCAGGGCATTTAAAATGGGTCGCGGATGGGTATTCCAGCATGACAATGACCCAAAACACACGGCCAAGGCAACAAAGAAGTGGCTTAAGAAGAAGCACATTAGGGTCTTGGAGTGGCCTAGCCAGTATCCAGACCTTAATCCCATAGAAAATATGTGGAAGGAGCTGAAGGTTTGAGTTACCAAATGTCAGCCTCGAAACCTTAAAGTGGAGTTCCACCCAAAAGTGGAACTTCCGCTCATCTGATTCCTCCCTCCCCCCGATTCCACATTTGGCACCTTTCGGGGGGGGGGGGGGGGGGTAGGATACCTGTATTTCACAGGTATCCTGTCCCCACTTCTGGGAGCTTGCGCCGTGGCCTTGACATCACCGCTCGGCTCCCTCCTCCTTCCCCCGCAACCGGGCCAATAGGAAAGAGAAGCGGAGCCTCGCACATCCGCAGTAGGGTTCCCGGCGTGAAGCCATAAGGCTACACTGCCGGGTTCCCTTAGCCGCAATGGCGGCGGCAGCACCCAACAGCATCACTGGACTCCAGGGCAGCTGCTGGCTTTTAATTTTTGAAGTGGTGGGCGGACCTCCGCTTTAATGACTTGGAGAGGATCTGCAAAGAGGAGTGGGACAGAATCCCTCCTGAGATGTGTGCAAACCTGGTGGCCAACTACAAGAAACATCTGACCTCTGTGATTGCCAATAAGGATTTGCCACCAAGTACTAAGTCATGTTTTGCGAAGGGGTCAAATACTTATTTCACGCATGAACATGCAAATCATTTGCAATCATTTTTTTGAAATTCGTTTTTCTGGATATTTTTGTTATTCCGTCTCTTACTGTTAAAATAAACCTACCATTAAAATTATAGACTGATCATTTCTTTGTCTGTGGACAAACATACAAAATTAGCAGGGGATCAATTACCTTTTTCCCTGTACGCAGCCCCATACGCAACAAACTACAATGCACTGTGTGTTCCTGACACCTTTTTATCATGCCACGGAAGAAGTCCTTTTGTCGACGAAGTCGGGCTGAAGCTGTATGTTCCTGTTATTGCTCATTTTACATGTTTGGATGTTCTGTAGTGGCCGCCTTCCTTTTTTACCATGCAATACTGTTTTTACTATGGATACGTGTAAGTACAATACTTTATATTAAATGCAACCCATAAGAGGTTTTACACTATCCAGCATTTTATGTGGATCTGACTACATGATCATCGTTTGGGTCCCCTGGATGCTCTGGAGATGTTCCTGATGTGGTTTCTTTGTATATACCCTGCTGATGATCCCTACCGGGACATACTCATCAAGCATGTTTGACCCTTCGTAAGAAAAAAGTCCAGGCTCTCTGGTAAGAGTCCAACCTACTGTGGTGGTGGCGTGTTTACTTGAAGAAGGGATTGGATAATCCCTTATCCACAGTTGAATAATGGAGTTTGCCATTTGACCATTATGGTCCATTTGAGAGACTGATTTTTCTGGACTGTTTATAATTTTTTTCAGTATTTTTAATATTAATCACTGTAGCACAACACTCCTTCATTTTGTACCTTTTTATCGGAAACAGCATTAACTTAGCAATTTGATCTACAGTAGATTTTCTACTGGATCAGACAATACAGGCCAGTCTTCACTCCCCACATGCATCAAGAGCCTTGGCTGCCCATGGCCCTATTTTCAGTTTCCTTCCTTGAACCACTTTTGGTCGGTCCTGACAACTGTAGACTGGAAACATCCTACAAGGGTTTTGGAGTTTTGACCCTGTCATCCAGTCATTACAATGTGACCCTTGTCAAAGTAATTCGAGTCCTTACGCTTGCCCATTTTTTTTTTTTAGCTTGCAACACATCAATATCAGGGACAACATGTCACTTGCATCCTAATATATCCCACCCACTTCCAGATGCTAATGTAACGAGATAATCAATGCTATTTATTTCACCTGTTAGTGGTCATAATGTTATAGCTGATTGTTATATATTGCTTAACCACTTGCTTACTGGGCACTTAAACCCCCCTCCTGCCCAGACCAATTTTGAGCTTCCAGCGCTGTCGCACTTTGAATGACAATTGCGCGGTCATACAACACTGTACCCAAATGAAATTTTTATCATTTTTTTCCCACAAATAGAGCTTTCTTTTGGTGGTATTTAATCACAGCTGGGGTTTTTATTTTTTGCTAAACAAACAAAAAAAGATGGAAAATTTTGAAAAAAAAAAAAATCATGTTTAATAGTTTGTTATAAAATTTTGCAAACAGGTAATTTTTCTCCTTCATTGATATGCGCTGATGAGGCGGCACTGGTGGGCACTGATAGGCTGCACTGATGGGCACAGATAAGGCGGCACAGATAGGCACAGATAAGGCGGCACTGATAAGCACAGTTAAGGCGGCACTGATAGGCACAGTTAAGGCGGCACTGATGGGGACAGATAAGGCGGTACTGATGGGCACAGATAAGGCGGCACTGATGGCCACGGATGGGCGGCACGGATGGGCGGCACGGATAGGTGGCACAGATAGGTGGCACTGATGGGGGGGCACTGATGGGGGGCACTGATGGGGGGCACTGATGGGGGGCACTGATGGGGGGCACTGATGGGGGGCACTGATGGGGGGCACTGATGGGGGGCACTGATGGGTGGCACTGATGGGTGGCACTGATGGGCAGTGATGGGCGGCACTGATGGGCATTTATGGGCACTGGTAGGTGACACTGATGGGCACTGATAGGTTGCACTGATGTGGGTGCTGATGGGTGGCACTGATGTGGGTGCTGATGGGTGGTGGGTGCTGATGGGTGGGCACTGATGGATGGCACTGTGGGCACTGATGGGTGGCACTGTGGGCACTGATGGGTGGCGCTGATTGATGGCACTGTGGGCACTGATGGGTTAATCTGGTGGGCACTGGTAGGCAGCACTGCTGCCTATTGCTTTGTGACAGATGATAGCCGTGATCGGGACTGATGTCCCGATCACGGCCGCCGGGGATCGGGTTTTTTTTTCCTCCTCACGCTGTCAGCGCGAGGAGGAAAAATAGCCGATTACCGGCTCTGTTTACATCACATGATCAGCTGTCATTGGCTGACAGCTGATCATGTGGTAAGGGGTTGGGACCAACCCCTTACTCTGATCTGTGATCAGGCGAGTCTCATAGACTCGCTGATCACCGAGCGCGCCGCGCGCGCCCTGCAGGGGGCGCGCAGGCCGCTCGTGCACGGGACGACGTCAATGGACGTAGTCCCGGCAATTTAGATCCGCGCTGTTGCCGTCATTTGGCAATGGCCCGGATCTGAAGCAGTTAAGCATGTTTTCCAAACAAAACAAAAAACCTTTTGTTCTAACAGCTTAAAAGATGTTAGTTGGAGTTTGGCTTTAATTTGTTAGTCTCTTAAACTTCATTTAAAACTACATGCCCATCTAAGACTACCTTGGTCAGTGGGTGACAACGCTGCTGTTTGATTTCACTGCAGAATAAACAGCCTTACTACTCTATTACAAGTAGAAAAACTGTTACAGCTGCATCATATATGTCAATTATTATTTTACGCATAGTCACACTTTAAAGAACATCTATAATTAAATGTGTTTAAAATAGATTTTAAGAGATTAATCTTCCAGGATTTTTTTTGTTCAATCCACTGGTTGAACTAATAAAAACGGCCTATTTAAGGCTCCCCTTCTGCCACAACTGATCCAACAACAGTTAGGAAGGAGACGGCCGCTTCATAACGGCAGGTAATAGAGGCCCTGAGCACATTCTCGAGACAAGCAACTGAAATGCAGAGATTGAGACGCGCCCTCTGCATTCCTCTTGCATTGCTTATCTATGGAAAGTGCTCACAGCCAAGATAAGCTGCTGTTATGAAGCAGTCATCTCCTTCCTAGCTGTTGTCAGGTAGACGAAGCTAAAAGGAGGAGGGACTGGGCAGGTCAGATCTCATAAGTAGACTTCAAAATTACTTTACACCATGTCACAAATTACTACATGTACCTTGTCAAATAGGAGTCAGGATATTTGAATATTCTGACAGTTTTAGAATATCATAGCTACTGTACATTTGAAATGGGAAATGCTTTAATAAAATACTGGTCATATCCCAATAGCAGTAGATATAGAAATAAGCTTCAGAGACTTTAAAACAATCACCTTCCCTCAACAGGCCCATACAAATGCATTCTGAAAGCCTGTGTACTCTGCTAGACAATTCTAAAGAGGGAGATGTATGGTGCGTCCAAGAAACCTAGGAAGGACAAACTTTCAAAGGTAGTGTTGTTGCCAGACTGTGGGGAAGCCACCATGGGCTTACAGGTATGGGATTTAAACTAAGCACTGTGTCTTTAAAACTACTGGGGCCCCTTGACTGCACGGTACATTTTATGACAAAGGTGAACTAACTCTATAAGTTTTTTAAAGGAGTGTGTAAGGAGCAAAGTACCATAACGCATAGAAACTAATCAGAATTCACATTACTAAAGCTCAACCAACACACTTCTGGCACTTTTTTTTAAACCCTGAAAGCATAATTCTATAATTCTCACAAAAGTAACTGTATTGCATGGCAGAAAATCAAACCTGTTCTGACAGCAGGAGCAGGGGCGAAAAATTTAATACAAAGGAGTCTGACACTCCTATCTGGGTGCCTACAGGTACTTTAATGCAGATAGGAAATGTATGCCTCCGTGTACAACAATAGAGAAGGCTGACAATACTGCTAGCTAATCAATATGTTGCCCTCTTCAAAAGGACTTCTAGAGCCTACAGCAGCAGACACATCTAGACAATACGTGTGTTAATACTTGTGCTCCTGTTAGCAACAGGTAACCTCTGTCGTTTAAGTAAGCTGAATGTCATAAAAATAATATTTTCTCAGTTTTTCTGCCTGTCAAACTGTGACATATGAACTACGGAACAGAAATACCCTCTACATCCAGTCCCATTAATAGAAGGATGCTGCATCTTAACCACTTGCCGACCGGGCCATAGACAAGACGCCCTGGTCGGCAAATGGAATACCGGGGTTACGGCTGCAGTAATATGCCATGACCCCAGTATTTTTTTCAGCCGGCCATTCTCTACAAGATAAAGTGGTCCGAGTGGCGAATTTGCTGCTGGATCACTTTTAGAAGCGGTGAATTACATCACTTCCAGTTCCTCTGGGATGTAAACAAGGACTTTTTTTTTTTTTGTTAAAGCAAAAGATCAAAAAAAATTTTCCCCCTTATTCCTCTCATGTCAGCTCAACTTTAAAGGCTAAGTTCTTTTTTTTTTTTTTTTCTAAAATCCAGCTCCCCTATGTACCAATATACGATTAATGTACCTCTGCTACACAAAAAATAGGATTTTTTAAACAGCTTACCTGTAAAATCTTTATCTGTCTTGGAGAACATCATGGGACACAGAGCCTTAAGTAATAACTTAATGGGTTATAGGCCACCTTCAGGTGATGGACACTGGTATACCCAATCCGGGAAGTTCACTCCCTATATAACACCCCTCCTCCTTCCAGGAGCACATCAGTTTTTGTAGCAAAGCAATATATTTAAATCCCAAAAGAGGGGAGGGACCTCTGTGTCCCATGATGTACTCCAAGAAAAGGATTTTTACAGGTAAGCTGATCCTATTTTCTTTATCGTACATCATGGGACACAGAGCCTGAAATAATATCTTAATGGGACATCCCATAGCAATGCTACTTGAGGGGAGGGAGACACCCCGGAGGGTACCCCCAGACCTGAGGACTTAAACTGCTGCCTGCAGCACACTGCGCCCAAAGGCGATATCCTCATACCTCCTTACATCCACTTGATAAAATTTGGTGAATGCATGTCCTGAAGACCAAGTTGCGGCCTTACAGATCTGAGCCATGGAGGCTTGGTGAAGCACTGCCCAAGAAGCACTAACCGCCCAGGTAGAGTGCGCCTTAACTTGAAAAAGGGGAATGTTACCCCTTAAATTATAAGTTTGAATTATAACTTGCCGAATCCACTTAGCGACAGTGGATTTTGACGCTGCCTGTCCTTTCTTAGGACCCTCTGGCAGAATAAATAAGACATCAGTCTCACAAACATGAGCAGTTGTCTTTAAATATATTTTCACTGCTCTCACCACATCAAGACAATGTAGTGACTTTTCTTCCCTAGAACATGGTTTTGGAAAAAACAATGGCAGGACAATATCTTTGTTCAGGTGAAAACCTGAAACCATTTTTGGCAAAAAGTCTGGACGAGGGCGTAACACCACCCTGTCCTCATGAATAATCAAATATGGCTCTTTACAAGAAAGAGCAACCAATTCCGAAACCCTCCTTGCTGGGGATATAGCAACCAAAAATATCAACTTCCTTGACAGAAGGACTAAGGGAATATGTTGTATCTGTTCAAATGGCTGTTTTTGTAACACAAACAAAACTAAGTTCAAGTCCCAAGGGTTCAAGGGAGGTTTGACTGGTGGATTAAGCAGCATCACCCCTTGCATAAAACCCCAGACTAAAGAATGTGTAGCAAGCGGTCTTTGAAATAAGACCGATAAAGCTGAGACTTGGCCTTTAATAGTACTCAAGGCCAATTTCATTTCTACCCCTAATTGTAGAAAGGCAAGAATTCAGCCTATGATATATCTCTGAGGGTGCCAACCCTTGGATTCATACCTGGAAAACTAAGCCCTCCAGACCCTATATTATATAGTTCTGGAAGCTAGCTTCCTTGCATTAATCAGGGTAGAGATAACTGACCCGGAAAAGCCCGCTTTTCTTCAGAACGTGGGTTTCAATAGCCAAGCCGTTAAATATAGAGACTTTAAGGTAGGATGGAATATCGGCCCCTGTGAGAGCAGATCTGGCCAATGTGGGAGGGACCATGGACCCTCCACTGCCATCTTTACGATTTCTGCATCCCATGACCTTCTGGGCCATGCTGGTGCTGCCAGAATTACCGGATTTCTTTCCAGCTTGATCCTGCAAAACAGATCCCATGGGGTCACCAATGCATCCGTTCCGCATGCGAGTGGAGTCCCCCATCTTTGGCAAGAAGCCCGAAATATTCCCATTCCCCTGGGAATAACTGCTGGCGACTCAAGTTGTCCACCTGCCAATTCTCTACTCCCGGAATGAAGACTGTTGATAGGCATGGAACATTCCTTTCTGCCCAAGTTAGAATATGGTTCACCTCTCTCTCTGCGCTGAGACACTCTTGGTGCCCCCTTGGTGATTGATATAGGCCACAGCTGTGGCATTGTCGGATTGGATCCTGACAGGACAATCCCGTAACCTGGAAGTCCAGGCCTTCACAGCCAGACGCACTGGCCGAATCTCTAGGATATTGATGGGCAAGGTTCTTCTGGCTCTTGACCACTGTCTCTGGACAGTTGTCTTTTCTAGTACTGCTCCCCAGTCTGATAGGCTGGCATCTGTCATTACCACTGGTCTGAAGGATTTTCCTTTCAGCAGATTCTGGGTTAGTAATCACCAAGTGAGGCTTTGGGACAGTCTTGGGGACAGCCACATTGGCAAGTCTAAAGCTTGAATTGTTTTGTTCCAAGTAGACAGGATACCGTTTTGCAACAGTCTTGAATGGAAGTGGGCATAGGGAACCGATTTGAATGAAGCCACCATGTTTCCTAGCAACCTCATGCAAAGGCGAATGGAGGGATCGCCTTTTGACCTGACCATCCACACCAGCTCTCTTATGGAGTTGATCTTTGCCTGAGGCAAGAACACATTTTCCTGGGCTGTGTCTATGATCAGACCCAAGTACTCCAGTCTTTTTAGTGGTATTAAGGAAGATTTCTCTAGGTTGAGAATCCAACCTAGACTTTACAGGTAACTGGTTGTAATGCGCATGCTTTGCTCCAAACAGGCCATCGACTGGTCTATTAGCAATAGATCATCTAGGTACGCCAAGACTGTTATGCCCTGTGCCCTTAACCTGGCTAGAGGTGGGGCCAGCATTTTTGTGAACACCCGGGGTGCTGTAGCTAGCCCGAAGGGCAGGGCTATAAACTGGAAATGCTGCTGTTCTAACTCGAACTGCAGAAACCTTTGGTGAGCGGGAAAAATAGGAACATGCAGATATGCATCCCTGATGTCGATAGATGCCAGGAGTTCTCCTCCTAGAAGGATAGAAACTACTGACCTGATCGTCTCCATGCAAAAGGAGCGGATCTTCAGAAACTGATTTAGATTTTTTAGATCTAGAATGGGTCTGACATTTCCATTTGGTTGTGGTACCATAAAAAGATTTGAATAAATCCCCAAACCTTGCTCTTTTGTGGGGATCTGTATGATCACCCCTTGAGCTATTAATCGGTCTAGTGCCTGAAACAGAGATTGTCTTTTTTCTGGATCTTTGGGAACGCTTGACCTCAGGAAACGAGATGGTGGAAAGTCCCAAAATTCCAGCTAGTACCCCAGCGTTACCGTGGAGATGACCCATCTGTCCTGAATTTCCTTTTTCCAGACTTCTGAAAATTGCAGAAGTCTTCCCCCCCATCTTGGTGAGGGGGGTTGCCTCTTCATGATGAGGCTTTAGGATTGTGCTTTGCAGGTTTCCGGACTTCTTTTGAGCCTGGGTCTGACCCTGAGGTTTAAATGAAGGGCATTTATACTTTCTTTTGACTGGAAAGAGTACTTTTCCCATTAGAAATTGTTTGGATATTTGTCCAAATCTTCCCCAAATAGCTGCTCCCCATGAAAAGGGAACCCAGCTAGGTGGTTTTTACATGGTGCTTCGGCTGACTAATTTTTTAACCACAGGATTCTACGCATATGTACAAGCATAAGCGTAATGCGGGACGCCTGGTGAATAGAATCTTTAATGGCATCTATAGCAAAGCATAATGCTTTTGGTAGTTCAGCCAATTCCCGGGCTTGTTGTGCAGGAACCTCTTTAAGGGCCTGTCTAAATTGGTCCTTTAGGGAGTGACAGATGCCTATTGCAGCGACTGCAGGCTGAGTAATGGCACCTGCCATGGAAAAAGTAAATTTTAACAGGAATTCCAACCTTTTATCTGTTGGATCCTTAAGCATTTGTGCATTGTCTACTGGACAAGTTAGGCTTTTATTCACACTGGAAATCGCAGCGTCAACAGCTGGTACTTTCCATTTTTTGGTGAATTTCTCCTCCAGGGGATAGAGAACTGAAAAGCTCTTTGGAGGGAGAAAATGCTTATCCGGATGATCCCATTCAGCAAAAATATGCTGTTCTAATAATGCATGGACAGGAAATGCATACAATGGCTGAGAAGGTTTTAAGGAACCCAAGGAAGAAACCAAGCTTTCAGGAGACTCAGTTAGGGGTAGCATGAAAGAAGAACGAACCATCTCCGTAAGAGATTGTATCAGCAATTTCTCAGATTGTGAGGCTGAAAAAGGTTCATCTACCGTTGTTTCCACCGCAGAGGAATCATCAGTTTGTTTTTCCTCCTGATCTCCTGAGGGTAATACCTCATCCTGTACCCTTGCAAAGGGTCTGAAGTGGGGGAGGGAGAACTAGCATGCTTCCTATCCATTTGAATGAAGGATGCAATTAAAGCCATTAATCTTCCTTCCAGACCCTGCAGGGTGGAGGAAAGGACATCTCCAGTCACCTATACAGGGGTTAAGATGTGAAAAGCAGTTGCACCATCAATTTGTTCCAATGACTCACCCTGGCTTGCCATAATTGGTAATTCAGGCGAGGATGACAGCGTGGAGATGCGACTCGAGATCCTAGCGCCTGGGGGTAAAACCTTTGGCACCTTTTTGGTCTTTGTGGTGTCTTTTTTGGTAGGCATAGTCCTAAGCACAAAAACAGAGGCACCATTAAATTGCACTTAATCGCTGAACATAGTCATCACAGTAAAGCCGCTATTAAGTTCAGCCTAGTGCTGGGAAAAAAAGTCCTTCTTGTATCAGGAATGCCAGTTGCAACCCTTACGTGCCCCACAGCTCCTGTGTCCCTGTGTGCAGACTGCTTGCTTCCTCCTCGTCAGCGGAGCCAGCTGTGTTTTTATTATCCTTGCCTGCTGTGCGTCCTCGTGGGCATTGCACGGTGCTGCGCCTAGGCCTCGCCCCCTCCAGAAACCCGCCCCCGTTTCATTTTTAAAAATGTTCCCGCGCTCATGCGGCTTTAGGGTCTAGACCCAACACGAGGGGGGGAGGAGAGGCAGAGCCCTGTCACCAGCAGGCAAAATCAAAAACAACAGTAACAGTCTGAGCAATACACTCGGGACCTCCACACCCCCCGCAGCGGGGGGGGGGGGGTGTTGGGGGGTGTTGGGGGGGTGTAATGCAAGGGGGTACACCGCTTTAGTTACCCAAATCCTTTGGTCCCTTCAGGGGGGAGAAAAGAAAGCATTTGGCAGATTTGCTCAATTAACAGACAATCCAACCTTCACCCAGCACGGCGGGCTGCGTTTAGCAAACCTTTAAGGACCGGGTCCCTTTATATCGAGGTTCCACTCCCTTGGACCTGTAAAAAGCACCCCACCAAGAAAGCTTTAGGTAATGTAGCATGACCAAAGCCCTGGGTCCCGGGGTCCAGCCCTAAAAGAGGCGTTACAGGCAAAATCTCGCGCTTCGGATACAAGGCCCAGGTACCATCCACTTTGGCCTCAGTGGCACTTTGGATGGATCTGGTCTATGGAGGCTATTAAAATCCAGCATGGATCCGCCTGGAGCTCCTTAAGAGCAGATCTTCACTCATGACCAACACCTTAAGACACTGGCGAAAAAACTGATGTGCTCCTGGAAGGAGGAGGGGTTATATAGGGAGTGAACTTCCTGGATTGGGTATACCAGTGTCCATCACCTGAAGGTGGCCTATAACCCATTAAGTAATTACCTAAGGCTCTGTGTCCTATGATGTAAGATAAAGAAATACAAGTTTTCTTTGATTTTGAAAACAAGGCCTGCCTTATCCATGGCTGTATTTTGCAGATCACTTCAGAAACTTCCTGGTATACAAACAGGACAGACTAACCAGTAGAACACAGGAAGGCATTTACCAGCTGACCTCATTAGCACACTTTCACCCATCAAGTTTTCACAGCATCCCCGGCATTCCTCCATGTGTGTATTTGCCTGACTACCCCAGAGACCCTTCAGACGGGCTCAGGCTCCATGCTAAACTCCCTGGGGCCACATGCAGCCCACGGGACACCCCTGATATAATGCAAGAGCCTGCCTGATTGGATATAGAGTGATTGGATAGATGGTGTACCCTCCTAATATATAGTTTTGGTAAATATAAAGGAGATTGTATAGTGTATGGGCACATGTATACACTTAAAATTACCTAGTTGCGCTTTCAGTTTTGGTAATTGTTAACAGCACACCAAACACAGAAGCAAACACATTTTGCCACATAAAAAAACAGGTGACAAATGCAGTAAAAAATTTTCAAAAATGTCCCATGAGCTACTTTGCCAGGTGTAGCGCAGCCCATTACAATCAACTGGCTGCCCTATGTGTGTCACTGGAAAAACGAGCCAAAAAAGACGTGCTCCCACAACTCTAGGTGTGACTGGGGCATGAAAGTGAAATTGGTGCATTTCCACAAGAACAATGAGGCTCCATTCACATCTGTGTGTTTCCAAATGCATGGTAAACTGCACAGAAATTGTGCTCCTTGCCATGCGTTTCAGAAATGTTGCAAATGTGCATCGTGTTTGTGTTGTCATTACATGTTAAAGGCTCCTCAAGTGCGGCAAAAGCACCAAAAACTGTGGTAACACACCATGCTCTGCTCCAAAGAAAGTTCTGGAGCTTCTCTGGGGCGACTGTTGCGTGTAGGGCAGCCTATTCAAGTGAATGGGCTGCCCTATGCGTAATGAGTGAAAACGCTCCAAAACACCTGATACAATTGCATGCAGAAATGTGAGTCTGCGCTACGTGGAGATGTGAACAAGGCCTAAAAAGTGAGTGTCCCCATCCACTCCCTCCAATGTAATTGTACACTATGCAATCTGATCATACAATCTCAAATTTCTTTAGATTTACCAGACCTTTGGAATAGAAGGACACACCTAAACAATCCATTAAATCTGCATCAAATCAGATAGGCCCTTGTACTACATAACTGATGTTAGAGTGGTGAACACACCCTATCACACCCTCTACTGTGATGCAACAAGGAAGTGAAGGCTTCTGGGAGATGACCTAACAGGAAGTGAATGCTGATACAAGCTACATCAAGTGATGGAATCTGAAAATCTATTCAAAGAGATACAAAGAAACTGGCAAGATTCTAAACATCCTGTGCATGAGGTAAGTGAGAGAAAGCACATTGGGAGGGCTGGGCCAGAAATGGCATTGGAAAACTCTTCTATTTATTAAAAAAAGTGAAATTCTGCCCAAAAAGGTGAACTTATTCTTTAAAGGTAAACTCCCTGCTACTTTAATTTAAATATATTAATCACTAGTCAAAGGATATAAATCCACTTTTAAAGCACAAAATGTCCTTGAAACTGAAATATTACCTTGTACAAGTAGAAGTGACATCATTGTGCTGACCAGTCTTTGCAATGAGCAGAGCTGTGGGAGGGACCCAGCAGATCCACCCAGAACACGCTACCTGCAAAAAAAACAACAGGAGGGGCAGAGACAAGACCAGTCACCCTACACAAGGAAGGAGAGCAGCAGTGACCGGCCTTTATTAACCGCTTGCCAAGCAGCACACGCCGATGTACGTCGGCACAATGGCACGGCTGCGCAAATGGGCGTACCTGTATGTCTATGTAGTGTTTTCTTCTATAACGTGTCAACCAGTGTTAAACCACACGCTGAATAAAACCGTGGCGCTCATTTCACACAGTATGCTATACTTTTACCATGGCTAATTAAATACCAGATAAAGTATATACAATATACCTATAAATACACAGTGAACTATACATATACACATATATCTTCATATATGTATAAAGTGAACACCAAGTGATAAGTGAAAATCATGTGACAAGTTGTAGAGTGCCAAATCTCATTCAAAGAAATGTAATAAATTAGTGTAACAGTGTTAACCATAAGTAAATAAATAAATAAGCACATCAAATTATATTGGTGATACAGTCCATCAAAAATAGTGATATATCTTCCTTCCAACTTCCACCACACCCACGTGTTGAGTGGACCCACTCCCGATGAAAAACTCACTCACCAACTCCAATTGCCCACACTTGCGTGTAAGGCTTTAGTGCCTAGTATTCCCAAACAGAAAGGATTAAGGTGATGAACCAGCCTTCCAAATGTATATATACACAATCCGTTCCACATGTGAATAAAAGAAAAGCTCCAATAGTGTAATTCGTACAACCAGTTTATTGAATAACACACAAGCCAAATCTTCAAAAGTTAAACTCACACTTTAAAATAAAAAAAAACCCAATGTGAAATTCCACAGCAAACTGTGTTCAACTGCACAGCACAGCACAGCACCACAACTTGTAAAACACTTCTCTAGGGGTTGCGGTCACGGCGGACCCGAGGTATGCAGGCGTCTGCTCGCTTATCTCACCCACTCCTGGATCGCCACCCCGCTTGGTCTGGTCCCCTCTCCTGGTAGGCTCAAACCGCGACGTTCGTGTCACTCCGCGTCACTCGTTCCTGGTATTCACTGTCACTCGGCCACGCCCCGACTTGTTTCGTCACGCCTGTGACTTACTCATGGGATAGGCCGCCCGGGTTGTCAATCTCTTATATACCCTCAGTTAGAACGGAGATCGCTCACCACGCATGCACAATGTACGTACGTCGCGCAAGTGTTTTACAAGTTGTGGTGCTGTGCAGTTGAACACAGTTTGCTGTAAGAAGTGTTTTACAAGTTGTGGTGCTGTGCTGTGCAGTTGAACACAGTTTGCTGTGGAATTTCACATTGCGTTTTTTTTTATTTTAAAGTATGAGTTTAACTTTTGAAGATTTGGCTTGTGTTTTATTCAATAAACTGGTTGTACGAATTACACTATTGGAGCTTTTCTTTTATTCACATGTGGAACGGATTGTGTATATATACATTTGGAAGGCTGGTTCATCACCTTAATCCTTTCTGTTTGGGAATACTAAGCACTAAAGCCTTACACGCAAGTGTGGGCAATTGGAGTTGGTGAGTGAGTTTTTCATCGGGAGTGGGTCCACTCAACACCTGGGTGTGGTGGAAGTTGGAAGGAAGATATATCACTATTTATGATGGACTGTATCACCAATATAATTTGATGTGCTTATTAATTTATTTACTTATGGTTAACACTGTTACACTAATTTATTACATTTCTTTGAATGAGATTTTGCACTCTACAACTTGTCACATGATTTTCACTTATCACTTGGTGTTCACTTTATACATATATGAAGATATATGTGTATATGTATAGTTCACTGTGTATTTATAGGTATATTGTATATACTTTATCTGGTATTTAATTAGCCATGGTAAAAGTATAGCATACTGTGTGAATTGAGCGCCACGGTTTTATTCAGCGTGTGGTTTAACACTGGTTGACACGTTATAGAAGAAAACACTACATAGATATATTTTATATAAAGTGGCAGCTAGACCGTAATTATTTATATTAACACATATTACACAATAACAATATTAATTTATTGTGTGTAGACTCCGAGGCGCAGTGGTGGTAAACAAGGTACAGGTGGGCAGTAATACTTTGGGAACCATTTTGACGGCGTACCTGTATGTCCCCTTTAAATCGTGGATGGGTGGGCGCACGTGCCCGCGGTCTCAATGTCCACCGGTGGCCCGCGATCGTGACACAGAGAGGCAGAACAGGGAGATGCCTATGTAAACAAGGCATTTCCCTGTTCTGCCTAGCAACATGACAGGGATCTACTACTCCCAGTGATTGGGAGCAGTGATCTCTGTCATGTTCTAGTGAGCCTATCCACCCCTACAGTTAGAATAGAGTGAGGGAACACAGTAACCCCTTCATCGCCCCCTAGTGTTTAACCCCCTAGCGTTAACTTCCCTGCCAGTGTCATTTACACGGCAATCAGTGCATTTTTAGACCACTGCTCGCTGAATAAATGTCACTGGTCCCAAAATAGTGTCAAAAGTGTCTGATGAGTCCGCTGCAATGTCACAGTCACGATAAAAATTGCAGATCACTGCGATTACTAATAAAAAAAAAAATAATAAAAATACCATAAATCTATCCCCTATTTTGTAGACGCTATAACTTTTGCACAAATAAAACAATATACGCTTATTGCGATTTTTTTTACCAAAAATATGTAGAAGAATACATATCGGCCTAAACTGAAGAAGAAATTAGTTTTTTAATAAATATTTTTAGGGATATTATAGCAAAAGGTAAAAAATATTGCTTTTTTTTCAAAATTGTCACTCTTTTTTTTGTTTATAGCGCAAAAATAAAAACCGCAGAGGTGATCAAATACCACCAAAAGAAAGCTCTATTTGTGGGAAAAAAAGGACAATTTTGTTTGGGTGCAATGTCGCACGACCGCGCAATTGTCAGTTAAAGCGACGCAGTGCCATATCGCAAAAAGTGCTCTGGTCAAAAAGGGGGTAAATCCTTCCAGGGCTGAAGTGGTTTAAAGGAAGCTTCTGTACATAAGCAAAGTTTCACACTGGATTACTACACAGATCTGTTAGAAATATAACATCAAGGACACCAAGATTCAGGTAAGGACATGTATGCCTCTTGTACTTAGACAATATCTGCATATCCTGGGGTTCAACTTTAAAGTGGACCGAATTCTTGCGAGGAATAGTTCTCTCTAGTTAAAAGTAGTAAACTCTGCTTTGCAGCTTTTCCCTACAGGGGAGCTTATAATGAAGCTTACCGGTAAGTAATATGAATATGCACAGGAGAGAAACAACAGGAGATATTCACGTTATGCAGCCAGTGACGTCGCCAGCGCATTCACACTGCGCTCTGAAGGATCCCTTCACAGTGCTGTGCCACGATCGTGGCTCCCGTGCACATACGCAGGAGGGATGCCATTGCGGCTTGGCCTTTTGAACCTGCAAACTCTGAAGGAAGACTGGGTGAAGATAGAAGCCCTGTCAGTGGTGACAGCACACTACTGGAGGGCTTTGTTTTAAAGGCAAATAGATTTTATTGAGTTTTGAAGTTTACAGATAGACAGAAACATAAGTCTGTATGTGAAGAAAAAAAAAATGCAATCAACTAAGCATACTTACGTAAACATACATGTGTATGAGGCCTCAGGAATATACAAGAATGGCATTAAACAGTTTATCATAAACCAATATTAGATAAAATGTGGGGGAATACAATAAGCGGGACTCAAACAATAAGTCTCGTAATGCAAACAAAAGCACAAGTGCACTTTGTTGGGTATAGAAGCCGAAGGCAACTTATTTCTTAGTGAAATAGAATAAGGTTCTAAGGCGTTTTTTATCCATAAGAAAGAAGAGTAAAAAGCAAGTATATCTTAGACAAAAAGACAAGAGAGAGATTAGAGAGGACATGGGGGAGGAGAGGATCCTGAGGGACAAGGCTCCACTAACAAAGGATCGTCAAGGTAAACAAAAGAAAAAGAAAAGAAATAGAAAACTTCAAAGGGCAAGATTACGACTTAAAAAGGTTGTCCTCGTCTTCAAAAACACAAAGAGAGCAGCGCCATCTAAGTGCAGTAATAAGTAAACTTTTTATTCCAAGAAAGACAAATGGAAACTCACAGGATCAAAGAGATGTCAGCGCATGTGGTATAATTAACCACTTCAGCCCCGGAAGGATTTGCCCCCTTCCTGACCAGAGCACTTTTTGCGATTCAGCACTGCGTCGCTTTAACTGACAATTGCACGGTCGTGCGACATTGCACCCAAACAAAATTGACGTCCTTTTTTTCCCACAAATAGAGCTTTCTTTTGGTGGTATTTGTTTTCAATCTCTTTTTATCATTTTCATTCGATATAAACACAAATCCATAAAAACATTCACACAACTTAGATTCTTTCAACTTTATCTAACTCTATGCTCATGCTATACATTAAAATAGTTCCCATATTCCATTCTCTTACATAGGGTCCCTTACATTATCTTTCTTCCATTCATTCTAGACACCACCTTCTCCACTCCCACTCAACACTATAGGTTAGAATGGTTCATTCTCTTCATAAATATATTTGCCGAGGACCTAAACTCTTCCCATTTTTCCCATATTTTCGATTTTTGGGTATTCATTTTTTTTTCAGTCATTATCATTGTTTCTATTCACTGTATTTCACTAATCTCACAAATCAATCCTGCTATTGCGGGACTATTTGTTTGCTGCCACTTTTTGGCTATTATTGTTTTGGCTGCTGTTATGTGGTGAAGGATATCTGTCTTGATTGTTTTTCTATCTCCTGGGATAACATTCAATATTGAAATGTTTACTGGACCACATGGCTCGATATCGTCCCATAAATTTTAAAAATATTTTTCCAGAAATCCTTCACCCCAGGGCAATTATGCCATATATGTGTCATAGTGCCCCTTTCCTTCAGACATCTCCAACATATTTCTGAATTGCTTCCATTTATTTTATGGAATTCCACCGGGGTCCTATACCATCTCATAATAATTTTATAATTCCTTTCTTGATTTCTAATCGCTATTGATGTTTTATGTGTCAGGGAGAATGCCCTATATCCCACTCCCACACATGAAGGATTTTTAGGAAAAGGAGGATTTTTTTGTATATATAATTTTGCACATTTGTATTTATATATATTTTTGTAGAAATCTCATGGAAGCACGACATATATAGATTTTACTTGTTATATTTAATTAGATTTCACTTGATATATTTATTATAAGGAGCTTATAGCTGTTTTAAAGCGCATACACATTTGAGTAAGGTTTATCACTGTGCGTTTTTTTATGAGCACATTTATGCATAATGGTGGGATTAGTTTAGTTTAATTTAATTTATTAATGAATATTTAGTGATATTATTAGAAGTGTATTTTTACCTTTTACTTTTACCACTTTTATGGGAATTTAGTGATATTATTAGAAATATATTTTTACCCTTCACTTTTATGGGAATATGAGGATAATATGAGCGCAACTGACCATTTTTACTATTTATTGATCTTATTACTCATTTAGTTGCAGCTATATTATTTGGTCATCTCATATTAACCATTTGGTTCTCATAGTAGTAAAATTGCAACCACGTCAGCACTTGAGTTCTTTTATATACCTATATCCCACTCTGCCACTGGGATTGAGATCCCCATTTCTTTCTCCCACTTCTTTATACATATTAATTCATTAAGAGGTTCCGTAGGATGTAGGAGCTTACAGTATATATAGTAGATAAATTATGTATCGGTTTTTGTTCCTTTATTAATAATTGTTCAAAAATAGTTGTCTATCAAGTAAGGAGGGTTGTAAAATAGTTCTAATATATGTATCCAACTGTTGATATTGCATCCATTAGTGTTCATGTTCAGGCCCCAGTTCGGACAATGGTGGAAGCTTGCCATCCACTAGGGTCTGAACTATCCTTACATTTTTAGTCCTTTTCCATTTAAAAAAGTTTTTAAACCCTTAATGCTGGAGGAAACTCTGGATTCCAAAATAATGGGGTCAATGGACCCATCAATGTAGATAGACCTCCCTTTTTGAAGATTTTATCCCATATCTTTAAGGTTGAGAACGTAAATAATGTTCAATCTTTTTTCTCTGGTCTAAACTGAGGCTTAATCCATGGAAGAGATCAAAGCTCCAATCCGATAATGTCTTCTCCCAAAAGTACCCACTGTTTATATTCCATATTATGGTACCAATCTATAATCCTATTTAGAGATGCGGCTTGTAAATATTTAGTAAAATGTGGTAGAGCAAGGCCTCCATCCTTTTTTATCCTAATTAATATAGTCCTCCTTATTCGTGGAGTTTTATGAGCCCAAATAAAGATTCCTACATTCTTACATAGCTGCTCCATTAAATTAATTGGGGGGATCAGAGTTATAGCTTGGAATAAATACAGCAAGTTTGGTAATATATCCATTTTTACTGTATTGATTCTCCCCATCCATGAATGAACCAGTTTATCATATTTTGGAAGCAATTTAAAAATCTTATTTATCATTGGGGTATAATTAAATTCCTGCAATTTAGTCAAGTCAGTTGGGATATATATCCCAAGATATTTAATTGCCACTTTTTGCCATTTAAATTGGAAATTTACCTGAAGATGTTCCTGATCTTTATTTGGCAATGATATATTTAACATCTCTGACTTATCGTAATTGACTTTACAATTACTTAAATTCCCAAATCTCTTAAATTCTTTCACAAGATTTGGTATAGTCATTATTGGATTGGTAACATATAATAATAAATAGTCTGCATATACTGAAATTTTATACTCCTTTCCTTTAACTCTTATTCCTTGAATATCCCTATTGTTTTGTATAGATGATGTCAGATTTTGGTGGTATTTGATTGTCTCTGCGGTTTTTATTTTTTGCGCTATAAGCAAAAAAAAAGCGACAATTTAAAAAAAAAAGGAATATTTATTACTTTTTGCTATAATAAATATCCCCCCCCCCCCCAAAAAAAAGAAAAAAATTATATATATATATATATATATATATATATATATATATATATATATATATATATATATATATATATATATATATATATATATATATATATATATATATATATATATAAAAACAATGTTTTTCCTCAGTTTAGGCCGATATATATTCTACATATTTTTGGTAAAATCGCAATAAGCGTAAATTGATTGGTTTGCGCAAAATTTATAGCGTCTACAAAATAGGGGGATAGTTTTATGTCATTTTTATTATAATTTTTTTTTATTAGTAATGGCGGCGAACTGCGATTTTTATCGTGACTGCGACATTATGGCGGACACATTGGACTCTTTTGACACTATTTTAGGACCATTGTCATTTATACAACGATCAGTGCTATCAAAATGCACTGATTACTGTGTAAAGGACACTGGCAGTGAAGGGGTTAACCACTAGGGGGAGATAAAGGGGTTAAGTGTGTCCTAGGAAGTCATTCTAACGGTGGGGGGGGGGATGGGCTTCAACACGCGACAGCAATCACTGCTCACAATGACAGGGAGCAGTGATCTCTGTCATGACACTAGGCAGAACGGGGAAATGCTTTGTTTACAAAAGGCATCTCCCTGTTCAACCTCTCCGTGACACGATCGCGGGCACCTGGCGGACATCGAGTCCGTGGGACCTGCGGTCACGGAGAACGTGGCGGGCGCGCCTGCAGTGCCGTTTCTTAAAGGGGACGTACCTGTACGCCCTTTTGCTCACCCGTGCCATTCTGCCGACGTATATCGTCGTGCAGCGGTTGGGAAGCAGTTAAGGTTCATCCACTCCTGGGGAGGACGGTTTGTTCGCAGGTGGAGCGGAAAGGATTGCCTGAAGAAGGCATGCTCCATCCGGAAGTGACATGCCGCCCCAAAGCCATTCTGAGTGTCTGGAAGTGCTAGGAGCCACCAGCGTAGTCGGATACACCAGATGCCTCTCAACCTGCGAGCAGACTGTCCCCCCCTGAAGAGGATGATGCTTCTTAAAGCGGAGTTCCGCCAGCGGAAAAAAAATGAAGTCCGCAGCTACAAATACTGTAGCTGCTGACTTTTAATATAAGGATAAATAAATAAAGACCAGAGTCTCTGAAAATAAACATAAAGAAAGTCTCGCAGCAGTGGTGGATGTTCTGAATGTTGAAAGGAGACTTGGAGGGGATTTGGAAAATCACTCAATGGAAACCTCCTCTATTTTCAATGGCATCAAAACAGATAATGGTAGGCGTAAACTCTTACCGGATCCAGTGGACTCCCCTGTCTGAGTCATGAAGGCATAGAGCCACCCTGGGCATGCGGAACGATATCCGGACCGTCAAGGTTAGCAGGTAAGTGGTTCACCGGTGTTGACCTGGTCGTCAGATAGATGTTCTCAATAGATGCAGGTGGGATGTCAGCTGGGATGCACAACGTATGGAGATGAATACATGGAGACAGAAATGAATGCCTGAGCTCCACCATACGTTGTGCATCCCAGCTGACATCTTCCCACCTGCATCTATCGAGAACATCTATCTGACTACCAGGTCAACACCGGTGAACCACTTACCTGCTAACCTTGACGGTCCAGATATCGTTCCGCATGCCCAGGGTGGCACTATGCCTTCACGACTCCATGTCTAAGACAGGGGAGTCCACTGGACTTGGTAAGAGTTTACGCCTACCATTATCTGTTTTGGTGCCATTGAAAGTAGAGGAGGCGTCCATTGAGTGATTTTCCAAATCCCCTCCAAGTCTCCTTTCAACATTCAGAACATCCACCACTGCTGAGAGACTTTCTTTATGTTTATTTTCAGAGACTCTGGTCTTTATTTATTTATCATTGTTAACTCACGGATTGTTATTTATATATGCTCCATTTACTTCACCTTGTTGATAGGTTAGTGGTCCTTTGGACCAACACACATTTACATTTATATGCGCTACATTTTTATAGTTTTCATTGTTTGCTTGTCACATTGTATGTAGCTGCTCTCTTATTTTGTCACTAGTTAGCGCAGTGTTTCCTCTCTTGCCATTTCCACTTTTAATATAAGGACACTTACCTGTTCAGGAAGAATGCGATGTCGGCACCCCAGCTGGGTGCTGATGCCACCATTCCTGGTAAGGGAACCAGGCAGTTAAGACTTTTGGTTTCACTCCTTGTTCCCTGCTGTGTATGCGCAAGTCGCGTTGCATGTTCTGATTGGTCCCTGCAGTTTTCCTGGGACCTGTGTGTCTCCCAGAAGACAGTGGGGGGGGGGCGGGTTGGGGGATTTGCTGGACATTGCGTAGATCGCCGTACAATGTGTGGCGATTTTCCCCGGAAGTGGGAGCAGATACCTGAATTTGACAGGTATCTGCTCCCCCCTTCCCCTTGAAAGGCGCCACCTGAATGGAGGAGGAGGAATCCAAACAGCGGAAGTTCCATTTCTGGGTGGAATTTCGTTTTAATTATACCACATGGGCTGAGATCTCTCTGATCCTGTGAGTTTCCATTTGACTTTCTTGGAATAAAATGTTTACTTATTGCGGCACTTAGATGGCGCTGCTCTCGGTGTTTTTGCAACCTACAGAGTCCCTTCTAGCTTGTTGCGAGTCGGCAGCCAGCTACAGTCAGCTCACCGGAGACCACCATTAGCTCTTGTACTGTATACAAACTTTCACATATGGACTCCCTGTGAAAGTTTAATTGCCCACTTTCTCTCCATCAAGCTGTAAGAGCGCACATGATTATATGTACTTTTTCCTGTGTCCTCATCTTCAATCGTCTCTCAAGTTGGATGTGGGGACCTCAACAGAGAGCGGTAGAAAATTGTAAATGGCATCTGAAGAGGAAAAATTAATCCAAACATACTACCATGGCTTGTAGATCGTGATTTGTATGAGACAGAGTGGCTGATTGGCTGGTCAAGCTAAATCCCAAATCAGCACTCATCTCATACAGATCTAACCCCTAAGCCACAGCTATAATCTGGAGGTGGTCAGGGAGAAACAGCATCTGTGATCCAGAGATCAATTACGCAGAGAACCCCAATGACCGTAACTGGCAGTAGAATCTTGGCTCTTTCACTCATTACCATTTCTAATGAGCAGGTCTTGGAAGTATTCTTGGTCAGCTATTGGAAGTCTCCGAGACGCCCTCTCTGATTCCTACTGTATTAAACTGTAATGTAATTGTGCTGTCTGCCCTCATGTTGTAAAGCGCTGCATAAACTGTTGGCGATATATAAATCCTGTATAATAATAATTTCAAGGGAAAAACAGGTTCCTAGGTTTTTAACCTTTAACATCAGCACAACTCCAAACCCTTTTTAATAAGTGTCTCCCCCAAAATCTGCCTACTGTGCTTGTGGTCTAAATGCATAACTTAAATCTGAACATTCAAAATACAACAGCAACAAGTTATAATCTCAATGTCAAACACCTGATGAGTCCAACAGCAAATTATTACCAAGTGTTTTTATTTATTAATAATGATTATATGGGTACAACTAGTGAGGGTACTCAGGAGGCCTCTCCCATGCTTGTTCTGTGGCATATATTTTATTATTCTCAAGTAAAAGCTGCTCATCTTTCATGTTTATTAGCCTTCAGCACAAGAAAGAGGGAAAAAACAAAACAAATTAGATTTTTTTTACTGATCAAATAATGGTTCAAAAGTCTGGCACCTCGCTGTTTAAGGGGAACTCCGCTAAAGCACCAAATTTCAACTGAAAAGATGTAAAGTGAATAGCTATTCTTTAGTGGGTTTTATATGCACCTGAGGAAGTCAAATGGTAGTGACGACACGTGTTGTGCAGAGTCGGGCGACGTGGATTAACCGGGATTGAGATACAAAGGAATACGCATTGTCTTGTTTAGATGCTTGTGCAATAAATGTTATACATTTTAAATACTACACAATGGAAGGATATTTATTTTAACCCAGGGATCAAGGAGGAGAGAGGATTTGTGCCTATATAGTCCATAATAACACTGCAGCTAAATCGTATGAGGGGAGAGGAGGAGTGAAGGAAAGGATACCGAACAGCTGTTTAACATGTGGAGTATATATACCCCAGCTGGGGAAGGCGTTGTTAGAAATAATACAGGTCTTTCATAGAGGTGAGCACAGCGGTGAACAGGTGAAGGGGCAACCAGTAGATCGCGGACAGGTGACTGGTAGCTCTCGGTCTGGGTTTGCTGACCTGCCATTCCAAAGCATCAGAGTGCAATACAGAGGGACTACTTGTAAAGTTGGAGCTGTAGTAGGGAGCAAGAGCCCCATAAGCCAGTGCCTCCTCTGTAGTGCTGCCTCTTGTCCTATGCAGAATTATACCAACTGCACTCCACCTCTTATGGCAGGTAGCTGTCTCCAGAGTGGTGCCAGCAGCAGGAAAGAAAAGATCTTCAGGCCAGTGTGAAGCAATACAACGGGCATAATAGTATAGGGCTGCTTTCACAATGATATGCTGTGGTTTACCCACACCATGGGAGCAGTGCAGTGTACCTACAGCTTTCCTGCGGGTTTTCTGCGCTTAGCCCTATTATATACTGCTGTTTTACCACCCCGAACTTTATGTGTGAACGATCCCTAAGGTGCTGCTGCTGAATACAACTAAGGGCTCATTCAAGTGCTATTGCTCTGAAAAGCGATCTGAGTGTGTGTTGATAGGTGGTGAGGAAGCAGTATGTTGCCTTCTCACCACCTGATTTAAACACATGATTGCCGTGCAATGCACACGTTTGTGACACGGTAGTACTGAAATTAGAGGTTTAAATCAGGTGTGAGGAGGCGATACTGTGCCCAGTGATCTTTGACTTCTCCTGTGTTGTTTAGGTAGATATCCACCAGTTTAAGGTTGCCTACGCCTGATGTATACTTATGCACCTATTAATCTGACACATGAGAAAAAGTTGGCGGAATGGGCACAATTTAAGAAGCACTCTGAATGAGGATTGAAGAATTGTTTTTTTTATTTATGAACTATTTGAATGATCACTGTATGAGGACTTTCTATGAATTCATTGTGATTCACATAATTTATAAAGACAAGCATATAATGGAGAACCACAAGGAGAAAAATTATTAAATTCTCACTAGAATGTTGCCAACATCCCAAATTTAAATGTAGAAAGGGATCCTCAAAAGAGAGGGAACCTATTTAGTACCCCCCCGGTAAAATACTTTAAAAAGGACATTTATAAAAACAAACATAGTAGTGGTCTATACAAAAAATTGATACAAAACAGAATTTGCATATAATAAATTCTCTACAGATTCAGAAATGAATATAGATTCCTCCATAAGCCTAACATGTCCCTTCTTCAAAGGCGTTTTTAAGAGAGAAAAAAATAAGTATATTCAATGCTTAATTGTATAGAAAATATATGATTATATGCAGGAAGTAATTTTCTTGAGTGGCTTAGAATAAATAA
Organism: Lithobates septentrionalis; assembly: GCA_037952835.1. NCBI lineage: Eukaryota > Metazoa > Chordata > Amphibia > Anura > Ranidae > Lithobates > Lithobates septentrionalis. Next base: position 473,468 of record JBBDGP010000161.1, on the reverse strand, counting down.
ATTTCTGCCGCCATTAGTCCACCAAAAAATAATGATGCAACCCGTCCGTGCTCAGAAAAGCTACACACAAAAGGTCCCCAAGGAGAACGACCACCACAATACAGCCGTAGGATAACCTTTAGACAGAGATCGAACATAAAAAGCTTGGGCGTTGTTCCTTAGACAGGCAGAGATGTGCCTAATTTATATAGACAAGCACAACCAATAGACAATACTGCATACATGTTTGAGTTGTGGGAACACAATTTTTCTTGGTTGCAGCGGTCACATAGGTAGAGTTTGGCAATAGTTAAGGAGATAACGCTGGATTAACACATTGTTTTATTTCGTTTGCAACAATATCACTGCATTTTAGAGCCTGTAGAAGAAATTAGACACTGTCCTGTTCCTATGGGTTCATGATAATCAACTATTACATAATGCAATTGTTTCAAAAGCATATTTCTCTACAGATCAAAGAGTAGGGAGTGGCGCTGTGTTAGGAGTATAAATAAAAATTAGCAAGAAATACAAGTGTATAAATAAAAGTGTAAAGATAAAAAATGTGAAATTTTTGGTATGTTCCAAAAATTACTTGCAAAAAATTATTATATATATATCCTCGTGTTAGTGAGAAACACCTTGGCCAGGTGAAAATTAATATTATATGTGCAAAAAATCGCAAATATTAAGCAGCATCACTACATAACCTAAATACGTCTTCAAATGAATAAATATAAAGTGATGAAGTGCCAAAAACAATAATTGTCCACCAATAATGTGTAAATGTGCAGTAATTATACGCAATAAAAAATCATTGATAATGTGTCAAAATCGCAACTCCAAATCACAAAGCCATATGTTGTTTGGTGCAAAAAAGTTCATAGCAATTGTGCAGAAAGTTCTTCCTAGGTGATAAAGTGCCGTGCTGTAACAACTGGTGATCCCCCCAATGTGGTTGCACTCACCGGAGCGCCCCACCCCTGCAGGGGTACGAGCGTGTAATGTTGGTCTTGTCACTCCAGTCCTATCGGTGTCAATTTCCTTCCACGCATTCCATTTCCAAAGAGCAGAGAGGTGGGGACTTCCTGTCCCTTGGTGTTAAAAGTCCCCACTGGATATCCGTGGTTCGCAGGGTGGAGGTGTTTCTTTGAGATGGGAAAGTGTCCTGGGATGTGCTGTTATCTTGTTTCCGGCTCAGATTTCATTCCTTCAGGCGTCTGGGTGTGGAGTCTGTACACAGGCTGAACTGCTGCATCCAGTGCATGGAAAGCTCCATGCTGACCACTCTGGAGTGCAGAAGAGGAAATGACGTCACTGATGCATGGCAAACGTCCAGGCTGGTGTTGGGGATAATGCAGGGATAGTACAGGCTACACGCTCGGGGCTCACAGCTCCTTCTACTGGACAACTTGTAGTTGGCCACCAGGTTGGCACATATCTCAGGAGGGATTTTGTCACACTCCTCTTTGCAGATCCTCTCCAAGTCATTAAGGTTTCAAAGGTTGACATTTGGTAACGCAAACCTTCAGCTCCCTCCACATATTTTCTATGAGAGTAAAATCTGGAGACTGGCTGGGCCACTCCAGGACGTTTATGTGCTTCTTCTTGAGCCTCTCCTTTGTTGCTTCGGCCGTGTGTTTTGGGTCATTGCCATGCTGGAATACCCATCCACGACCCATTTTCAATGCCCTGGCTGAGGGAAGGAGGTTCTTAGCCAAGTTTAATGGTACATGGCCCTGTCCATCGTCCCTTTGATGCAGTGAAGTTGTCTTGTCCCCTTAGCAGAAAAACACCCCCAAAGCATAATGTTTCCACCTCTACGTTAGATGGTGGGGATGTTGATCTTGGGGTCATAGGCAGTAATCCTCCTCCAAGCACAGCGAGTTGAGTTGATGCCAAAGAGCTTGATTTTAGTCGTATCTGACCACACCACTTTCACCCAGTTCTCCTCTGAATCATTCAGATGTTCATTAGCAAACTTCAGACAGGCCTGTACATGTGCTTTCTTGAGCAGGGGGACCTTGCGGGCGCTGCAGGAATTCAGTTCTTCACAGCGTAGTGTGTTACCAATTGTTTTCTTGGTTATTATGGTCCCAACTGCTTTGAGATTATTGACAAGATTCTCCCATGTAGTTCCAGGCTGATTCCTTACCGTTCTCATGATCATTGAAACTCCACGAAGTGAGATCTTGCATGGAGCCCCAGACCGAGGGAGATTGACAGTTATTTTGTGTTTGTTCCATTTATGAATTATCGCACCAACTGTTGTCACCCTCTCACCAAGCGGCTTGGCGATGGTCTTGTAGCCCATTCCAGGCTTCTGTAGGTCTAAAATCTTGTCCCTTACATACTTTTGGCCTTGGCCATCGTGCCAGTTTTGTATAGTGACCCCCATTTATGTCCAGGTGCTATCTAGGGGTTTTAGAGCAGTATCACATAGAGCTCCCACCATTGGTAGGACATTGTCCCCTAGCCTCTATACCAGTAGATCTCACCGTCCACACTGGCTGCAGTTTAAGGGATCGTATCGATGTGGAGATAGCAGATGTCCATGTTGCCTCCAAGGGAAATGGGGGGATGTCATAATTCTATGTCTTTGAATAAAGATTTCAAGGTCTCCACATTCATTAACTGTAACACTAGGTTCTTGGTCTATGTAGTCACTATGTTCTGTACAGTATGTGGGTCGTGCTACCCGCAGGTTGAGAGATTGGCTACAAGATCATTTATATGACATAACCAAAGATCGTTAGCAAGGCAATGGAATTCATGTCATGATAAGGACGTTAGTAGCTTGTGCATTCAGGGAGTGGAAAAGATGGTGTTATCCAGGAGGGGAGGTGACAAATTTAGACTATTGTGCAAAAGTAAAGTGTATTAGATTTTCCATCTCAATACTAGAAAGCCCATTGGGCTCAACTTTGAGTGGGATGTCTCACACTTCTATGAATAGATTGCAGCACTGCATTATCTGATGTTTGGTGGCTGCGTTGTTTTTCCTCGTCTCCTTATTTTTCTTCTTCCTTTTTTTTTTTCTTTCTTCTCCTTTTTCTTGTTGTCTCTTTACATCAGGGGTAGGCAACCTCGACCCTCCAGCTGTTTTAAAACTACAAGTCCCATGAGACATTGCAAGACCCTGATAATCACAGGCATGACTCCTAGAGGCAGAGGCATGATGGCATTTGTAGTTTCACAACAGCTGGAGTGCTAAGGTTGCCTACTCCTGCTTTACATCTTATATCTCCCTATACTATCTTTGGATGCCAGGTTACATATATATATTCATACTATAAGGGAGTCTAATATATAATAATTTAATGATTATAGTTGTATGTGTGTTTAAATTTGGCTTCCTTAAAAAACAGGGAATTGAGTTGTTTTTCTAGTGCCTTATATATATATATATATATATATATATATATATATAAATATAAATATATATATATATATATATATATATATATTTTTTTTTTTTTTTCATATATACAAATTCTTTTGGGTTCTGCTTTGCTCATCTTTCCTCTGTATTTTTTTCCCTTCTTTCAGTCTCCTTTCAAGTTAGTTTTAGGATATTTATATGTTTCTGTGGTTATTATTCCTCAAAGCCGTGTACAAGGGCCACTGGGATTGACATAATGTGTCATATTATATTCAGCTATTTAGATGTATTATATTCAGCTATTTAGATGTATATTTACTATCTATACATATTTTTCGCAGTGTGTTCTATATTACACAATCTCTGAGTGATTGTACCGGCATTTATTCGCTATTTTTCGCTACATCTTCTACATGTTTATTATATTTCTTATTTTTATTTTTTTGTTTTTCTCAGTATCTGTATTTTGTTATCAAAAAAATTCCTTTTAATTTGTTGATACATTGTGTTTGAAGTCTAATAGCCTAATGCCAGTACAGCAAGTAATTATATAGAAGGAGAATATTTAGGAGGAAACATTTGAGCTGCATGCACTGTCACCTATGCATTTGGAAGGAGGGTCATGTCCCTCTCTTCCTTCTTTTTAGTATATGTGTCCGTGCATGTATACTTTAATTTTAGTACATACAAGTTTTATATTGCACATTGATGTGTTTTATTTTATATTTTAGGGTTTTGGTTTGTATGTCTCTTGCTCCACATACATTTAATGTAGGATTCCCCGTCAGAACATTCTCAATGTTCTCATTAAGTGATGACATCTGCAGTTCAATGTCTACAGGTATTTGCTATTAACAAACAGTGATCTACATGCTTTATTTCATTTGACTTGATTACTCTGATGCATGTATATATATATATATATATATATATATATACACACACACACACACACACACACACGTTAGTATGTATTCTTTAGCTATGATTAAGCACCATTTGGTATGAAACGCGTTAGCTGTACGTGTTGGTACATGTTCACCTGGATGTCTTGGAACTTTGTCTCTTTTATGCACTAAAAGGTGATTTTTGGAGTGTGGCTGTACAGTATATTTTGTTCCTATGCCACCTTTGCAAACAGAGCTGACACGCATCTCATTGCAGAGACCGCTGATTCAAGGAGGGGCAATTGTATTAGAGCTGTGATTTATAGTTTCTTGGCCATGGTGGAGAGATTGGAATCCGATTGATTGATTGCTTCTGAGGACAGGCATCTTTTATACAGCTAACAAGCTGAGTGCTCCTGCACTGCCTTTAGGAGAGTGCTCCTAATCTCAGCTTGTTACCTGGACAGAAGAGACCAGAGAGCCAGAAATCTTGCTGATTGATAGGGGATCAAATACGTATTTCACTCATTAAAATGTAAATCAATTTATAATTTTTTTTAAATGTGTTTTTCTGGATATTTTTGGTATTTTGTCTCTCACTGTTAAAATAAACCTACCATTAAAATTATAGACTGATTATTTCTTTGTCAGCGGGCAAATATACAAAATCAGTAGGGGATCAAATACCTTTTCCCCTCACCCTTGAGGCCCTGGAGAATAAAATGGTGTTTTTTGTTATTAATATCACATAATATTTGTGCAGCTTTTTTTAAAACCCTAATTTGCTACACAAAAAAAGTTAAAGTTAAAAAAAAATCTGGTGCTAGAATTACTGCTCTCACTCTGACGTTTGCAGCAATGCATCACATGTGGGGTGCAATCACCGTTTACATATGCATATGGGACCTACGTATAAGTTCACGGGGGGGCTCTTTAAAAATCTTTTTTTTATAATTTTATTAAATTTTTTCTTTTTTATAAATACATGGTCCCTTTAATCAATTTGATTGCTATCAAAAGAAATAAAAAACATCCCTTGTAACAGCGTGGGCTATGACAGGTCCTCTTCATGGAGAGATATGGGGTCTAATAGACTACAGATCTCGCCCTCCAAGAGATTGGTTGTTAAACAAAAGGCCATGACAAAATACTTGTCGTTTCCACTTTCCTACAGAGAAATGATTGAGGAACATACGTTTCTCCTTCTCTATACAGGGGGCACAGCAGACAGCAGCACTGTTAGTCTGGGGGAGGGGAGTGTTAGATGTACTAGCAGATTTCGATACACTAACAAATTAAAGCCAAATTCCAGCTCACACTTTATAATCAGTTGCATCAAACAGTTTTTTTTTTCTTTTGGGATGAAGGTTTTACATGAATAAATAAAAGCTGATAATTGTAAGCATCCCTGTCAAGGTTAAATGGTTTGTCTCATCCTTGTAAACTGATACATCTGGAAGAGAGCTTGTTTTTTTAAAAAGCAACACCTAGATGGATGCAGCATTGGACTGTCCCCCGCCAGCTCTAATGCCCCGTACACACGATTGGATTTTCCGACGGAAAATGTTTGATGGGAGCTTGTTGGAAATTCCGACCGTGTGTAGGCTCCATCGGACATTTTCCATCGGAATTTCCGTCACACAAAAGATCTGGATCTCAAATTTCCGACAACAAAATTCGTTGTCGTAAATACCGATCGTGTGTACACAATTCTGGACACACAAAGTTCAACGCATGCTGGGAATCAAGCAGAAGAGCAGCACTGGCTATTGTACTTCATTTTTCTCGGTTGTCGTATGTGTTGTATGTCACCGCATTCTTGACGTTCGGAATTTCCGACAAGATTTGTGTGACCGTGTGTATGCAAGACAAGTTTGAGCCAAAATCCATCAGAAAAAATCCATGGATTTTGTTGTCGGAATGTGCGATCGTGTGTACGGGGCATAAGACTGGGAGTCAAGAACTCAAACACAGCTGATCGCTCAGTTCTCAGCCTTCAGTGAACAGAGGACCAGGGTCTGTCAGTCACCGGCTCTCTGCTCTGCCCCTCAAGCTCTTAATAGAGCACTGGGCTGTGGAGGGAGCGGCTGGTTCAGGTTCCCAGTTGCTCGCTGAGATGCTGAACCAGCAGGTCCAGGCATCTGGGCGAATCCCGACTATAAAGTCGGGATCTTTCCTGAGCCTGGACCAGCTGAAAACAGGTTACAGGAGTGCAGAACGAACTGCACTCCTGTGATCCCCAGAAGTATAACCAAAATAGCTTTGGCTATACTTCTTTAACTTCTAGTCAAAATGTTTTACCAAGATTTGGATAAAGCAGCCTGTCAGGCATTTCTTTTTTGTCTGTATGTGGAGATTTCCACACTCCAACCAAAACCAAAAGTTTTAGCTAGAGATGCTATATAAATCAACAAAAATTATTTTTGGAAATCTGGATACGGTTTACTGAGAGTTTGACTTGGAGAGTTGTTACACACTGCCAAACAACAAAAGAAACCTCTATCCAGCTTAAAGCTGTACTGTCATAAAGCAAGATGCACTAAAAGGGGTCAGTGCAGATGCCAAAGCTTTTATGCCTTCCTGCTGCAGAAGAGGGTGGTAAAAGCGCTAAATGTAATCAATGAACTCAGTAGTGGCCTTTTTTAAAACCTCCCTTTCCCTTAGAGCAGAGATCCTCTATATGTCCATCCCAAAATTACAAGAATGAAACAGATTTCTTTCAGAGTTCTTTCACTGATGATTAAGTAAATAAATGGTGTTATTGAAGTTTTGAACTGTGCTGTTTTTAGTTTGGGCCACCCACCTGTGAATGAAGTTCTTCTTCTCCAAATACTCCATAGCAGATGAGATCTGAGTCGCCATATGGAGCAGCACCACAGCTGTCACCTCCTGCCGATTGCAGTCCCGCAGGTAGTCCAGGAGGTTACCGTATGTCATGAACTCTGTGATGATGTAAAACGGGGGCTCCCGTGTGCAAACCCCTGGAACAAAGCAGGGTAGAGTAAAACATCTCTTAAACAATGAGATCTGATGGTTCAGTGTCATTGCTAATCATGTATGTATCTATATACCATATATACACACACACACACACACACACACACACACGAACACAAATATATATAGGGGTTTATTTCAGCTGGAACTTGGTGGAACTCACCTCTGGCTCGGGCCCTCTGCTCCCTGCTCACCACTATTACTTGTAAACACAGAAGTGTGGCTTCTGTGTTTACAACTGACAGCTTGTCTCCCAACGGCTCCCACAGATCTGATCTCCTGAGCGGCTCCCACTGAGTACAGGATGGGGACAAGGGAAAGGCGGGTGCCTAGGGTGCAGTGCAGATGCTGACACCCCCACTGGATGCTCTCCCTGCATGTGAGAGAGGCGGAGCCACCTACAGTGCGCGGGGAGGTACTAGAGCCAGCTGGGTGCTTCAGCTTAATACAGCAAGAAAAGTAAGATATGTGGAAGATGGTGGAGCTTTTAAGGAGGGGGGAGAAGATGGGAGGAGTGGAGTGGGGGTTGCATGCAGAGGTCAAAACTGAAGAGGAGTGAAAGTGAGATGTGGATGGTGATGCAGGAGGTAAGCAGCTGTGGTAGAAAGCTGAACTCTGCACTCTGTATGCAGCCCACCCGTGAACTCTGAACTAATTATGTAGCGCACTCCCAATTTCTGCACCCTGTGTGTAAACACACCCCCCCCCCCCCCCGAACTGTGCATGTAATGTACTCCTGGTATTTAATGCTCTTTTAAGACCCTCCCACCATTGTGAAATTTGACCACACCCACAATTAAACAAGGTTTAGAGGCTGTGGGGGGGGTTCTTGGTTGAGTTCCTGCACCTTTTTTCTGAGAAAAATGTATATATATATTATATATATATATATATATATATATATATATATATATATATATATATATATATATATATATATATATATATAAAAATATATATATATATACACATACATATACACACAAACACACAGTGCCCCTGAAATTTTCCACATTTTGTCATATTACAACCAAGCAATTATGTATTTTATTGGGATTTTATGTAATAGACCAACACAAAGTGACACATAATTGTGAAGTGGAAGGAAGTGGAAGGAAAATGATAAATGGTTTTCCAAATCTTTTACAAATAAATATGTGAAAAGTGTGGTGTGTATTTGTAATCAGCCCCCCTGAGTCAATACTTTGTAGAACTGCCTTTCACTGCAATTACAGCCACAAGTCTTTTTGCGGATGTCTCTACCAGGTTTGCACATCTAGAGTGAAATTTTGCCCATTCTTCTTTGCAAAATAGCTCAAGCTCTGTCAAATTGGATGGAGAGCTTCTGTGAACAGCAATTTTCAGGTCTTGCCACAGATTCTCAATTGGATTTAGGTCTGGACTTTGACTGGGCCATTCTAGCACATTAATATGCTTTGATCTAAACCAGGTCTAGTTAATTAAAATTCAGTGGGGTCTGATCAGAAAAATTTTCTTCTAGCGGAGGTCCGCGTGTCATATTGGTGCTATGACTCCACATGATATCCCCCACATCGCAGCCTCCTGTGCATGTCACAGACCCCCCATCACAGACTGACCCACCACAGACTGACCTCCCCATCACAGAATGACCCCCCTCAATAGTAGACCACTGTCCTCATAACAGCACAGCACTTCCCCCTCCCCACAGAGCCTTATTCCCACAAGACGGAAAGCACGGCAGCCCTTGACAATGGGCAGGACTATTCACGTTAAAGGTGAGTGATTGATTGCTGGGACCACCCCGCTGTGTAGCAACCAATCACCCGCTTCTTAACTTAAAAAGTCCTGCCCTTTGTCCATAGCAGCCACGCTTCTCATCTTGTTTGAATACGACAGACCGGAGGGGGGGGGGTTGGGGGGCAGTGTAGCGATCTTACCGAAGGGACAGACCCGTGCGCAGCTGGCCTGCCATGCTATGAACATAGCGGCAGCAGGCAGGCGAGCCGGCGGAGAGGACACACGGGCAACTATTTGGCGAGTGTTCATTTTCCGCCACACATAGCATTTTGCTTTTAGGCAAAGTAGTTCAATTTTGGCCTCATCTGACCAGAGAATCTTCTTCCTCATGTTTGCTGTGTTCCCCACATGGCTTCTCGCAAACTGCAAACGGGACTTATTATGGCTTTCTTCTTGCCACTCTTCTATAAAGACCAGATTTGTGGAGAGCACGACTAATAGTTGTCCTGTGGACAGATTCTCCCACCTGAGCTGTGGATCTTTGCAGCTCCTCCAGAGTTACCATGGGCCTCTTGGCTGCTTCTCTGATTAATGCTCTCCTTGCCCGGCCTGTCAGTTTAGGTGGACGGCCATGTCTTGGTAGGTTTTTAGTTGTGCCATACTCTTTCCACTTTCGGATGATGGTTGAACAGTGCTCTGTGAGATGTTCAAAGCTTGGGATATTTTTTATAACCTAACCCTGCTTTAAACTTCTCCACAACTTGATCCCTGACCTGTCTGGTGTGTTCCTTGGCCTTCATGATGCTGTTTGTTCACTAAGGTTCTATAACAAACCTCTAAGGGCTTCACAGAGCAGCTGTATTTATACTGAGATTAAATTATACACAGGTGCACTCTAATTACTAATTAGGTGACTTCTAAAGGCAATTGGTTCCACTAGATTTTAGTTAGAGGCATCAGAGTAAAGGGGGCTGAATACAAATGCACGCCACACTTTTCAGATATTTATTTGTAAAACATTTTGAAAACCATTTATTATTTTCCTTCCACTTCACAACTATGTTCCACTTTGTGTTGGTCTATCACATAAAATCCCAATAAAAAACATTTACGTTTTTGGTTGTCACACTATATATATATATATATATATAACTTTTTATATATTTATATTTATTTATAAAAAAACATTACACACGTATACATACTGCATAAAAGGACAGGAGAGTAAACTTAAGTAGTTGTATAGAGCAGGAAGCATAGCCTTTAGTGGAGAAACACATGATGGGAGTCCATCCCAGATCTGTTGAGACTCCTTCCCCCCACCCCACAAAAGCTAAACGCACACAGAACATACTGCATGGTGTAATGACACTTCCCATTCCTATGAAGCAAAATGAGAGGGGCTACTGCTGAATAATTCCACGATTACCAATATGCTGGGAAATCTTTTAATGACATTATGGGATCTGCTGATATTAGCAAGGTTCAGGAGTGAACAGCACAATTCATAAACCACAGTACTAATGGACATTATGGGGCTGATGCATTAAAAATGGATAACAGAAAATCAATGCAAAAAATTGAAGATAATGCCCATGGTAACTAATCAATAAAAAAACAGAAAGCTGCTAACCCCTTATAACCAAGATCATTTTATACTTTTGCTGTAGATTATGACAATCGCATTACAAATTGTTAGCTTTATAATAGATAGATGCACCACCTGAAAGCACAACTAAATATCCAACAAGATAGACATTGGGATAAAAACCTCAATTTTCCTAGTGTTACCTCCACTTTTCTGCTATAGCATTTGTAGTTATTTCTACATATGACTGTGCAATCCAACTGGCAGCCGAGTCTGGCCAAACTGCCCAGTGTATTCTACAATCTAACAGGCCCGGTCAGAACTGCCTCCCTGTAAATGCTGGGGCCCATGTAGAGGCCCTTTTGCTCAGTAACACACCAGGGTACATACAATTTGTGTATATATATATATATATATATATATATATACGCATAACTTGAAGACGATATACCTCACCACAACACCTTACTTTCCTTCCCTTTGGGATCCAAGGACGCTACCATAAGACTCCCTTTGGCAGTCACCATTGGTCTATAACCTGGTCCTATTAGGAATATCAGCTATTTGTGTCCTCTGTCCCTGGGGGGGCTCTGTGCGCCCCGCCAGCATGTGGCTCTATACTACCTCAGCTCCCATGACAGACTATTTTTCTGGCCTTGGCTCCATACTCACCACATTTTATCGCATTGACTCCTTATGTCCCAGAGCATCCGCCCCCGATGAATGTTCCATACACGAAACGCATCGGGAAATAGGGATGCAGATATATGCACTTATCCAATCATTACATTTTAAACATCAATTTCCAACTAATCATGGTTCCACTGGTTTTTTAATATTCTATTTCCTGTATTTCCTATATTCTATTGCTGCTCCGATGATACATGTATATATATCTGTGTATATATCTATATATATATATATATATATATATATATATATATATATAAACTCATTGAATGTATTAATCTATCAATTCAGACCACTATGTGGTGCCTGGTTGTTCTACACTGTTGTACCCTTGAAGTCTATATTGCATGCGCACATTCATTATAATGTTTTTCCTTTGTGTGGTTTCTGTTTTTGAGATGTATTATGCATTTTTCTATGATTAATAAACATGTACCCCCATTCAGTTTACCTCTACAATGTCTACAGCCTCATTTAAAGTCCCAAAATTCCTGCTTTAGTCAATGCATATGCCGTTCTCTGAAATGTGAATCTTAATGACAGATCTATCTTACCCGTAAGAATGTGGAAAAAAAAAAAAAGAAAATTAAAGAAAAGGAGATTGCTTTTTTAAAAGAAAGAATGTATATCTAGTTTACATACCCAGCAATTGCACCAGGTTCGGGTGTTTAACCTCCTTCATCACAGAAGCTTCTTTCAAAAACTCTTCCACTTCCATTGTGTCCTCCTGAAAATATGAGAGAAAATAAGCAGGTTATTTTTTCAGGTTCCATTTAAAAGGCTTCATAAGAAAGTATAAAGCAGGTAGAAGCACTCAGAAACAGCATTCTTTAATCCCAGAGTGCGTCCACTGACAGACTTTAATTAAAATTTGCTGCAAAAACATTAGTGTTTGGGTGCTATTATACAGCACTGCGTCTGAGGACAATGTAAAACTGCAAAACGTGAATCATTAGAGAAAACCTCCAGGCAATCACATGTTCTAGCATTCAACACCCATTCACAGGGTAAACATTGCCTTCCGCTGCATTCACACATCAATAGGAGCTTGCTGCTAGAGAAATGTCTTCATACAATAGCTAGGAGAGGCTTTAAGGACAAGTCAGCCACTAGGTGGCAGCAGCTTACAGGACTGGTACATTCTATAAATCAATTGATATGAAGATTTTAGTCTCCCTAGGGGTCACTTAGGAGAATTTAGGGCAATTCAGATTACTGAGCTGTGTACATTTGGACAGGGATCCCTTTAAGGGGCTCTCTACCTCCCAAACTAAACTTGAAAACTGATCCATCCGTGTCCTGTCCCAACATCATCAGAAGTCACCCAACTTATAGCTCCTCAATCAGCTGGTCCTTTGCAAATCTACTGATAAGATCCGAAGAGCTTGACATTTCATGTACAACGCTGATCTGGTTTTGAAAATCCAATAAAAAAATGCAGCACAGAGCCAGAACATTCCCACAGAATCTGGCCAATGGAATGAATGAATGCCCAAGCACTTTGTGTCAAAACACATTTACAAAACGTAGCTATATTTTTTTTTAAGCTAACCCTGCTTTAAACTTCTCCACAACTTTATCCCTGACCTGTCTGGTGTGTTCCCTGGCCTTCATGAGGCTGTTTGTTCACTAAGGTTTTCTAACAAACCTCTGAGGGCTTCACATTACAGTTGTATTTATACGGAGATTAAATTACACACAGGTGGCCTCTATTTACTAATTAGGTGACTTCTGAAGGCAATCGGTTCCACTAGATTTTAGTTAGGAGTATCAGAGTAAAGGGGGCTGAAAACAAATGCACGCCACACTTTTCACATATTTATTTGTAATAAAATTGGAAAACCTTTTTTTTAATTTTTCCTTACACTTCACAATTATGTGCTACTTTGTGTTGGTCTATCACATTAAGTCCTAATAAAACACACTGCTAAAAAAAAATGAAAGGAACACTTTGAAAAGACATCAGATCTCAATTGGAAAAATCTCATGCTGGATATCTATACTGATATGGACTGGGTAATGTGTTAGGAACGAAAGGATGCCACATCGTTTGGTGGAAATGAAAATGATCAACCTAGAGAGGGCTGAAATCAAAGACATCCCGAAAATCAAAATGATGCAGCAGGCTAGTCCATTTTGCTGAAAGTTCATTGCAGCAACTCAAAATGGTCCTCAGTAGTTTGTATGGCCCCCACGTGCTTGTATGAATGCCTGACAACGTCGGGGCATGCTCCTAATGAGACAACGGATGGTGTCCTGGGGAATTTCCTCCCAGATCTGGACCAGGACATCACTGAGCTCCTGAACAGACTGAGGTGCAACCTGGCCGCCTCGGATAGACCGAAACATGTCCCAGAGGTGTTCAATTGGATTTAGGTCAGACCAGCGTGGGGGCAATTCAATTATATCAATTCCATCATCCTCCAGGAATTGGTACTCTCGCCACATGAGGCCGGGCGTTGGCGTGCACCAGAAGGAACCCAGGACCCTCTACTCCAGTGTAGGGTCTGACAATCGGTCCAAGGATTTCATCCCGATGCCTAATGGCAGTCAGGGTGCCATTGTCTAGCCCAGTGTTTCTCACCCTTTTTACCGTCGGGGAACCCCTGGCAAAAAGATCTCAGGGGAACCCCTGAAATAATGTTAAGATCTAAAGCTTTATTTTCTGCACAGATGCTCAATTCTGGGTTTAACTGGAGATAAGCAGTGTACAGGGGGCAGCGGGGCAGAGCACAGGAGGTCAGGACACAATACAGGGGGGGGGGGGGGCAGCAGGGCACATTATGGGGCACACAGCAGAACATGGGGCACATCATGGGGCATACAACAGAACATGGGGCACATGGGGCATACAGCAGAGTACAGGACTCACAGCAAAGCATTGGGCACACAACAGAACATGGGGAACATAATAAGGACACACAGCAGAACATGAAGTGCGCAGTAGAAAATGGGGAACATCATGAGGCACACAGCAGAACATGGGGCACATCAAGGGACACAAAGCAGGGCACATTACAGGGCTCCCAGCAGGGCACGGGGCACACAGCAGGACATGTTACACATCATGGGGCATACAGCAGAACATGGGGCACACCGCAGGGCACGTGCCATATTACAGGGCTCACAGCAGGGCATTGGGCACATTAAGGGACAAACAGCGGGACACAGGGCACATAGCAGAACATGGGGCACACAGCAGAACATGGGGCATAACGCGGGGCACACAGCAGAACATGGGGCACACAGCAGAACGTGGGGAACACAGCAGGACATAGGGCACATTATGGGGCTCACAGCAGGGCACAGGGCAGATTATGGAGCTCACAGAAGCACATGGCAGGGCATGGGGCACACGGCAGAGCACATCACAGACACAAAGCAGGGCATAGGGCACATCACAGGGCACATGGCAGGTTATTAGGGACATCACAGGGGGCACATGGCAGGGCATGGGGCACATCACAGGGCACAAGGCAGGGCATGGGGCACATCACAGGGCACAAGGCAGGGCATGGGGCACAAGGCAGGGCATGGGGCACATCACGGGACACATGGCAGGGCATAGGGCATGGGGCACAAGGCAGGGCATGGGGCACATCACAGGACACATGGCAAAGCATAGGGCATGGGGCACATGGCAGGGCATGGGGCACATGGCAGGGCACATGACCGGGCATGGTGCACATCACAGGGCACATCACATGGCATGGGGCACATCGCAAGGTACATCACAGGGCATGGGGAACATCGCAAGGCACATCACAGGGCATGGGGAACATCACAGGGCATGGGGCACATCACAGGGCATGGGGCACATAAGCTCACACTCACAGCAGGGCATGGGGCACACCGGTACACTGTTGTAGCCATTTCAACTGCAGAGTAGCGAGGAAAACGGCTGGAATAAGTCTCTTTCATATCGCGCTGCTCCCTGTTGGCCCCTCCTCTCTTCTATCCCAGGTGAAGTCACAAGCTGTTGGGGTGGAAAAGAGGGTCCGGCGGGGAGCAGCGCGATATGAAAGTGAACTTACTACAGACACTTCCTGCGCTACTCTGCCTGTGTTAACAGAGACCCGATCTACCCGTCAGCTGTCTGTGATTGATGGGTAGATTGCCGCAGAATCCCTGGGGACTTCTTGCGGAACCCCGGTTGAGAAACACTGGTCTAGACTGTAGAGGTCTGTGCGACCCTCAATGGATATGCCTCCCCAGACCATCACTGACCCACCAAAAAAACAGCCATGCTGAATGATGTTACAGGCAGCATAACATTCTCCACGGCTTATCCAGGTTGACCCTGCTCTCATCTGTGAAAAGCACAGGGCACCAGTGGCGGACCTGCCAAAAGACAATCAAGCTTCACGGTGCCAGCAGTGAACGCAGGGCTCACTAGAGGACGTTGGGCCCTCAGGCCACCTTCATGAAGTCTGTTTCGGATTGTTTGGTCAGAGACATTCACACCAGTTGCCTGGTGGAGGTCATTTTGTAGGGCTTTGGCAGGGCTCACCCTGTCCCTTCTAGCACAAAGGAGCAGATACCGGTCCTGCTGCTGGGTTAAGGACCTTCTACGGTCCTGTCTAGCTCTCCTAGAGTCACTGCCTGTCTCCTGGAATCCCCTTATAAGCAAGTTCATTTTATACTATTGCTCTATAATATGACAATCACATTACAAATTGTTACCTTTAAAACAGGTAGATGCACCAACTGAAAGCACAACTAGATATCAAACGAGAAAGACATTGGGATAAAAACCTCCATTTTCCTAGTGTTAGCTCCACTTTTCTGCTATAGCATTTGTAGTTATTTCTACATATGACTGTGCAGTCCAACTGGCAGCCGAGTCTGGCCACACTGCCCAGTGTATTCTGCAATCTAACAGGCCTGGTCAGAACTGCCTCCCTGTAAATGCTGGGGCCCATGTAGAGGCCCTTTTGCTCGGTAACACACCAGGGTATATATAGTTGTGTGGCATGTAGATAGTAACTATTGGAACAGGATATCTAGCCATAGACCGCTATAGACCGGTGGGCCTCTGTTTACACAGACAAGAGATTTTCACCTCATTCAGCCAGAAACAACCAGATTTGACAATAATAATCTCAGGTCTATAGGCCATGGTAAAAACCACCCAAATGCATTCAAACTCATCGTCAAAGGAGACCTCCAGTTTTAGAAAATTGTTTCACCAACTGTATGAGCTACACAAGCCTTTTCATTTCATTCTGCAGTAAGCTATGATTTTGCAAACCTCCAAGTAAATCCTCATTTTAATTCCTTGCAAACATTCGGGTTGTGTACAAGTTTTCCCAAGTTCCCATCCCCCTGCTCTTGTAGGTGGCTAAAGGCCATTTCCAAAAATCTGCATGGAACTTAAAGTATAATGCCTCGTTTCCACAGAGCGGATCGGTTCGGGTTCGGTTCGGTACGGTACGCTATTTTGGGTGTTTGCATTATGAAAGCGGCCCATACAACCGAACCGAACCGTTCCATTCAGGGTCCTGCTTCAGATGTGGGGCCATAGAAAATGGAACGGTTCGGTTAGGGCGGAGCTACGATACTTTACACTGATTGGTGGACGTGTGACGCCATGACGGCATTTTTTCTAAACCCACGTATGGCCCCTGTCGGTCCCACTTGCAGTGGAAACGCTCGCCTGAATAGGCCGGACCATTCTAGGCCGTCCAAACCGATCCGACCCGAACCGATCCGCTCAGTGGAAACGAGGCATATGTGAGTATTTACAAGCCCCCTCACCTTGTAAAACAACCCACAGAGTTTAATAAACATGAAAGGAAAAACATTTGTGTATACATATAAAAACATTATAAATACCCGTTTCTTATAAGTGAACACCCTCTTTTCTGAGCTGCATAAGCAGCCCAGAGAGCTGGGGAGGAGAAGCAGCAGCACACCAGCCTTTCCAGTGACTGGCTATACAGAGGGGGGGGGGGGCAGCATGTCAGCACAAGTCTGATTATTAGAAGAGAGCAGGCTTAGTTCTCAGCACAGCTAGCTCTGCTCTCATGCCTAGTGTGGTCAGTGTTTATTATCAAAGCAGAGGAACACCAGGGATTTCACACAAGGAAAGCAATAAAAAGAGAACAGGATATTTTGTCATACAAGTACATGGTACAGCAGGCACATATCATATGAAACGTTGGGTTTACTTATTCGCTAAAGTTACAAACATCCCCCGTAATAAGATTTTAACCTATAACATATTTTCAATCATTGCTAGGTGTTTAGAGTGATGTACAACACTGCAGCGGACTATGTGACTTCACATGCATTTTCAGCCTATGTCAATATCTACAGAACAGAAGGGAAGGATCTGAAATAAATTTGTAAAAAAGAAATGTGATATATACTGCTGACCTAGATGGGATTGTTTTTTTTTTCTTCTTCTAAACTGCAATTTTAACCAAGATATGAAAACCTTTGCATAGCAGTGGCATATTCCATATCACATTACGGAGTGGGATTAACATTAGTCACTGTCCCTACATAAGCTTGCAATCTAATGTCCCTATATCAGCTACACATACAAACAACATACAGTTTAAGCTGAAGTCAATTGAAGCTTGGCTGTGTTCATTTCAAATTTGTGTCATTTAACAAGCACTGAGTATGTGTGGTTGTAAGGCGTTTTTTAGGCTTGCTTTAAAATATTGGATCACACGTGTCAAACACAAGGTCTGCGGGCAAAACGTGGCCCGCTAAGACATTTTATGTGGCCCTCGCACCTCACCTGCAGTCACAGCCCCCCTCTTCTCTGCCTTCTCAGCAGATGGCAGCAGAGAGGATGACAGAACTCGTCCTACAGATCCTGCGCCTCTCTATGCAGCCATAGCACAACCTTGTCTCCGCGCCCCCCCCCCCCCCCCCACCACCCAGCCTCAGCATTCAGCAGACTAACTCCAGCCCTTCTGTGGCCCTCCTCCAAATCCTGCATTTTCTGCTTCCCAGTTCCCCCCTCCAGCTTCTTCACGGCATCAGCCCAGGGTAAGGGGGGTGCATTTGATGTAAGGCAGGGTGGGGGGAGTCTTGACTTCTATGGCTCCATGCACACTGGGCTTAAAAAAAAACATCTGTTCTCTCTGGATCAGGGTCAATCACCACTGGTATCATTTATTATTAGTAAAACCAGTAATATTCAAATGCAGAGGCAACAATTTATTATGATAAAGAGTAGATACATTTATCTAGACTTACAGATACAACAGGCAAACCATAATACTGATGCAGCCTCCAATTAAATGGAGTTTGACATACCCTGCATAAGAAAAAACTAAATCAGGGGTAGGCAACCCCTGACACTGGTGCCGTCAGTGGCACTCGAAGCCTCTTTTGCCAACACTCGACTCCGTCCCCATCAGCAGAACAGCGCAGGGAAGTGTCAGTGAGACACTAATGCATTCCAATTTCAGAATTCCCCACACCGCACCTCCACTGAGGGGGAGGCACTGTGCCCCCACACATTGTAAAAGGATGGGAAACATTGTTTGGTTCTCTAACTTTGCTGTAGCTGCAATCGTCAGCTTTTCTGATGGTAAAGAGATTGGGTGCAGTTCTGCTAGGGGGGGGGGTCCCTGTTTCCAGGAGGAGGACGACTGGAGTATTCAGCGCAATGAAAAATCACACCCAACTTTTGCTGCGGCGCTTCACGCCTCAGCTTCGGGGGCCCAACTTATGATCCTGTACAAAAGCCCACTGCTTTCAGAAAATGGCCCTGACCTGAGCTCATTGTTGCGCATCCATTCCAGATGCTTGTATGTGACATCCCATACAAACACATGGGCTGGATGCGAGAGGTGGATCAGCAGGATGAGTGTGCCAGGACAGGTAGATGTGTCTCATCTCTGCTTCCTTTCACCACTCTGCATATCATAGATGAAAAGAGGGTACAGCGGTGGAGCAGATGACGACGCAGCGATGGGAAAAATGAGCAGGAGGGTTTCAGAGGTGGTACAGAAGAGCAGGAGGGTACAGCGATGGGGCAGATGTGCAGGGAGGTATAGTGGTGGAAGAGATGAGAAGGGGGTTCAGAAGTGGAACAGAAGAGCAGGGGGTACAGTAATGGGGCAGATGAGCAGGGGAGCATTGGGCCAGATGAGAAGGGGGTTACAGTGGTAGGACAGGTGAGCAGGGGGGTTCAGTGTTGGGCCAGATGGGAAGGGGGTTTAGTGGTGGGACAGAAAAGCAGGGGGTAGAGCAGTGGGGCAGATATGAAAGGAGGTGTATTGGTGGGATAGATGAGCAGAGGGTTACAATGGTGGGGCAGGAGAGCAGGGGGAACAGAGGTGAGACAGATGTGCAGGAGGTACATTGGTGGGGCAGATGATAAAGCGCCTTACAGTGGTGGGGCAGATGAGCAGATGGGTTTAGTGTTAGGACAGATGAGAAGGTGATTCAGTAGTGAGACACAAGAGCAGTGGATATGGTGGTGGAGCAGATGTGCAGGGAAGTACATTGGTGGGACAGATGAGAAAAGGGGTACATTGATGGGGCAGATGTGCAGGAGGTACAGTGGTGGGAGGGATGAGAAAAGGGTTACAGTGGTGGGAAAAATGAGCGGGGGGGGGTTCACTGTTGGGGCAAATGAGAAGGGGCTTCAGCAGTGGGACAGGAGAGCAAGAGGGTACAACAGTGGGGCAGATGTGAAAGGAAGTCCATTGGTGAGACAGATAAGCAGGGGTTACAGTGGTTGGGCAGAAGAGCAGGGGGTACAGAGGTGGGGCAGATGTACAGGGGGGTTCAGTGGCAGGGCAGAGGAGAAAGAAGGTACATTGGTGGGACAGATGAGTAGGGGGTTACAGCGGTGGGGCAGAGGAGCAGGGGGGTACAGAAGTGGGGCAGAGGAGCAGGGGGGTACAGAAGTAGGGCAAATGTGCAGAGGAGAAAGGAGGTACATCGGTGGAACACATGAGCAGGGGGTTACAGTGGTGGGGCAGATGTGCAGGGGGTTATAGTGGTGGGGCAGATGAGAAAGGGGGTACATTGGTGGGGCAGATGAGCAGGGGGTTAATGTTGTGGGACAGATGAGCAGGGGAGTACAGAGGTGGAGCAGATGTGCAGGGTAGTACAGTGGTGGGACAGATGAGCAGGCGGTTAATGTTGTGGGACAGATGAGCAGGGTAGTACAGTGGTGGTACAGATGAGCAGGTGAATTGGGGCTGATCTGAGGTGTGACGGTGCATGAATTGGGGCTGATCAGGGGCATCGGCAGGCGTAGTGTAAATATGCCATTATTGTCACGTTAACAGATTCATAATGGCACTGCTAAGTCTGCTCTTGGCATCAATGTCCTCTTAGTCATAAAAATGTGAAGCTGCAAGAGGAAACCATAGTATGGGAAGGAAAATCTCACAAACAAGTAAGGCTCTACTGCTGGAAATAGGTTCAGGAACAGCAAGGTACGAACGCTCACCAATGTGCGACTGCAACACAATGCCGAACAAAAAATAGATACATTCTGCCAGGCATGTCAATCCCACAGTTACAATGACAGGAGCCAAAGATAAAATTCATACCTTCAGAGTCTTTACCGCCACAGTCAAGTTGTACTTTTTCCACACGCCCTCATAAACTTCTCCATATTGACCGCCACCCAGCTTGTGCTTCATAGTGATGTCCGTCCTCTCAATCTCCCACTTGTCGTAGTTGGGCGACACACCATAGATAGTGGGCTTGTTGCGTTTTGGAGCTGGGTAGTGCAGTGTGGTAATTAGTCCATCAGACACCGTGGAGTGATGGTGGACCAGCTCTGCCAGTGTGTTAAATCGACTATCTGATGACACATAAAGCTGAGTGCGAGAAAAAAATAAAAGAAATAACATTAAAGTGACCCTAAAGATAGTCCGAAAAGCTTGACCTGTACAAAAAAAAAGAAAGAAAAAAAAAAAGAAAGAAAAAAAAAGCGCAAATATTTCTGCTTTACTAGGACGACAAACACAACCCCAATGTTCTGAAATCAATTACTTTAGACCGCTGGGAAACTGACATTGCCAGAAATGTCAATCTCCTGGGTCCCCTGCAGCTTTACTGGTTCCTCCTGCTGACCTCTAAGTCACTACTGTATCCTGAAATGTATGAAGGTCAGCAGGAGGAACCATTAAGAGCCGGGAGTGAGCCAGAAGATCGATCCTCCCAGAAGTGTCGGTCTCCCAGCAGAATTCAGGGCATTACTTCTCCTAATCTGAGTGGTGTTCAGCAGCACTGGCAGCAGGAAAGGTAAGCATTTACCTCCTTCTTTTAGGCTAAATTTACACTGCTGTGATCTGACTTTGATCAGATTTTCAGTGTGATTATGTATTGCGACTTGGATGCAACTTTGATAAGATCTGCATATGTTATGGGGCCAAAATAGCAATGGAATCACACCAAAGTACTACAGGAACATTTTCCAAAATCACACTGTGCTGAGTTGCATTGATGGACGAAACATTGAAAACAAAGCGATTTCCATTGTCATGCGATTCTGTGCGACTCTAGTCACATCTGAAATCCCACTAGTGTGAATGGAGCCTTAAATAAGAAGGATGAGGTTTGAAAAAAAACAAAAACAAAACATACATACTCACCTAGGTGGATACAGCATCAATAGGGTGCTGCATCTGTCCCCCGCTGCCTCTAAGATCGAGAACGGATTGATCAAAGATCGCTTGGTTCTCTGTCTTCAGTGAGCAAAGAATTGGTAACTGGCATTCTGCTCTGCCCCTCCAGTGCTCCCTGGAGTGCCGGGCTGTGCAGGGGGAGGGAGCCGCTGGCTTAGGCTTTCATTGGTGCGCTGGGAGTCTGAGCCAGCTGTCGTCCAGCATCTGGGTGGATCTCGACATTAAAGTTGAGATCCCTTCAGAGTCTGGAGCGACTGGGTGCCGTCAGCTGACAGCATTCTTTATCCAATTGTCATCTGAATATGAGTCACAGGAGGGCAGAACTAACTTTTTTTTACAAAAAGGCAATTTCTTTTTGTTTGTATTCATATCGGATGTGCCGCATCTTACTCGGGCCACCGCTGGGGTAACACAGTCTCTATTGAGAGGGAGAAGGTCCCCAGTGGGTGATTCCTCCCCCCTCCCTCTGCTCGCTGACACTGCATAATGCGAGCGCTCACACAACCACGGCCGCCCGATCTGCTCCTTCCCCTGCACCCTCATTGGCAGGGAGAAGAGCGAGTTGCAAGAAGGACTCCACCAGGACTCTCAGTTACTGAAAAAACAGACTGAGGGCAGGGGCAGGACAGCAAGAGGAGGCTGGGGAACCCCACAGTGGCAGAACACCAGGGCCCGGTGGCAAGACAACCTTTGCAACCCTGATAGTTCTCCCACTGCTTTGGACCCTTATATTTTCTTGGTATGCTGGTGACATATATCTCTTGTTCTCTGTCACCCTGGGGGGGCCCAATACAGTATGAAGGGAGCTCACTGCAGAACATGTGGAAGGGCCGTTGTGGGATCGTAGTAAAGGGGTAAAGGGCCCCAGGATATATATATATATATATTTGCATTTTATATTGCCCCCCTATTTTTGTCCCTGTCCCCCCATGTGCCCCCCCTAAATATGAAAGCTGGAGACGCCACTGGTTCTCAGATAACTAAACATCTTACATTTACTCATACAATCATATATAAATAAATAAAGCAATTTATCCAGACGAGTCAAGCCTCAGCACTCACTCTATCTCACATCCAACAGTATATAGGTAGTGTTTCAGGCGATGCTGCTCACTTTGAGCGGGGAAACTCCAAAGCACTATAGGAAAATAAAGGAGGGCGCAAATGCTCCGTGCATTACCTTCAACACCAGACAATTTATCATAAATCCAAAACTATACTCACAAACATGAGGAAATCACAAGCATATAGGATTACAAATTCAAGATCACTGTAGTTGGAAATCTGACGCATTTTGGGAGACAAGCCCCCTTCCATAGAGCTGATCCAACTTGTTATAAAACATAATTTATATGGGGATCGGACACACCGACTCCTTCCCACCACAACCCTCCCAAAATGGATCAGCTTTCTAACTACTGTGATCTGGTATTCACCATGTTGAAGTTGTGATCATACAGTGCCTTGAAAAAGTATTCATACCCCTTGAAATTTTCCACATTTTGTTATGTTACAAAAAAAAAAAAGGTAAATGTATTTTATTGAAATTTTTGTGATAGCCCAAACAAAGTGGCACTTAACTGTGAAGTGAGAGGAAAATGATAAATGGTTTTCAACATTGTTTACAAATAAATATGTGAAAAGTGTGGGATGCATTTGTATTCAGCCCCCCTAAGGGTCGGTTCACACAGGGGCGGCACGACTTGCAGGTCGCCTCACCGAGGCGACCTGCACACGACATGCACGGCGACTTGCAAAACGACTTCTGTATAGAAGTCTATGCAAGTCGCCTCAAGTCGCCCCAAAAGAAGTACAGGAACCTTTTTCTAAGTCGGAGCGACTTGCGTCGCTCCTATTAGAACGGTTCCATTGTACAGAACGGGAGGCGACTTGTCAGGCGACTAGGTCGCCTGACAAGTCGCCCCTGTGTGAACCGGCACTGAGTCAATACTTTGTAGAACCTCCTTTCACTGCAATTACAGCTGCAAGTCTTTTTGGGGATGTCTCTATCAGCTTTACACATCTAGAGAGGCACATTTTTGCCCATTCTTCTTTGCAAAATAGCTCGAGCTCTGTCAGATTGGATGGAGAGCGTCTGTGAACAGCAATTTTCAAGTCTTGTCACAGATTCTCAATTGGATTTAGGTCTGGACTTTGACTGGGCCATTCTAACACATGAATATGTTTTAATCTAAACCATTCTATTGTAGCTCTGGCTGTATGTTTAGGGTCGTTTTCCTGCTGGAAGGTGAACCTCCATCCCAGTCTCAAGTCTTGCAGACGCCAACAGGTTTTCTTCCAAGATTGCCCTGTATTTGGCTCCATCCATCTTCTCATTAACTTTGACCAGCTTCCCTGTCCCTGCTGAAGAAAAGCATCCCCACAACATGATGCTGCCACCACCATGTTTCACAGTGGGAATTGTGTGGTTAGGGTGATGTGCAGTGATAGTTTTCCGCCACACATAGCATTTTGCTTTTAGGGAAAACGTTTTATTTTGGTTTCATCTGACCAGAGCACCTACTTTCATGTTTGCTCTGGCCCCCACATGGCTTCTCACAAAGAGAAGGACTTTTTATGGCTTTCTTTCAACAATGTGTTTCTTCTTGCTACTCTTCCATAAAGACCAGATTTGTGGAGTGCACGACTAATAGTTGTCCTGTGGACAGATTCTCCCACCTGAGCTGTGGATCTCTGCATCTCCTCCAGAGTTACCATGGGCCTCTTGGCTGATTCTCTGATTATAACTCTCCTTGCCCGGCCTGTCAGTTTAGGTGGACGGCCATGTCTTGGTAGGTTTGCAGTTGTGCCATACTCTTTCCATTTTCCGATGATGGATTGAACAGTGCTCTGTGAGATGTTCAAAGCTTGGGAATTTTTTTTTATAACCTAACCCTGCTTTAAACTTCCCCACAACTTTATACCGGACCTGTCTGGTGTGTTTCTTGGCCTTTAAGATGCTGTTTGTTCACTAAGGTTCTCTAACAAATCTCTGAGGGCTTCACAGAACAGCTGTATTTATATGGAGATTACATTTCACACACTGGACTTTATTTACTAATTAGGTGACTTCTGAAGGCAATTGGTTTCATTCGATTTTAGTTAGAGGTATCAGAGTAAAGGAGGCTGAATACAATGCACACCACACTTTTCAGATATTTATTTGTAAAACATTTTGAAAACCATTTATCATTTCCCCTCCACTTCACAATTTTATGCCACTTTGTGTTGGTCTATCACATAAAATCCCAATAAAATACATTTACCTTTTTGGTTGTAACATGACAAAATGTGGAAAATGTCAAAGGGTATGAATACTTTTTCAAGGCACTGTATATGCTTGTGATTTCCTCATGTTTGTGAATATGGTTTTGTCTTTTTAATAAATTGTATGGTGTTGGAGGTAATGCACTAGATGTTTGCGCCCTCCTTTATTTTATTATAAATGAAGCAATAATAAAGGATATGTCCACAACTGCCATACCCAGGGCCTGCCCTGCATTTTAAAGGAATTGGCGGAATTAGTCCAAGGGTCTGCAGGAACCATTTCCCCATTACTCAATAGTATCAACTTTCTCTACCCTGTTTCCCCCGAAAATAAGACCTAGCATGATTGTCGGTGATGGGTGCAATATAAGCCCTACCCCCCAAATAAGCCCTACCCTGTTTCTCTAAAAATAAGCCCTACCCTGAAAATAAGACCTACAAGGACTTTAACTAGGGCTTATTTGGGGGGTAGGACTTATATTGCAGCCATCACCGACAATCACGCTAGGTCTTATTTTCGGGGAAACAGGGTAAGTGGATCTAGACCATAACTGGATGACATCAACCAAAGTGACTTAGAAAAAAACAAGGAAAAGATTCAGAAAAAAATATTTTTACTTGTTTTTCATCTCAGTGCTGCTGATCATTCCCAGCCTTTTTCAGCCAGCAACTGCATTGTAACATTGCTCTGGATCAGCTTCCAAATACAAGCATGGCCGGTGACAGACTCCACCAAGGATGCAGGTGACAGGGTAACAATGCAGAAGCACTACTAAAAGACAACTGTCACCCTATAACAGAAGGGTTTAAACAAAGGCCTTTATGGCAGGATCACCAAGTTTTATTGTAATGAAAATGAAGAAAAAAAAAGTGATTAGAAAGAACTGAACATGCTGATCAACTGTGAGAGTTCAGTGATTGGGGTTGCATCTAAATAAAAACCAAAAACGATATTCTAAAGCTTACCTGTTTTTTATGCTTTGTTCCCCCCCCTTCTAGTTTCACTTGGTGATTCTGACTATGACATGCTTCCCATCTTAGAGCAACAACACTCGCTCCCTGTACTGTATCTATGGAGGAGTGTCATTGTCACCCCAGAACAGGAAGTGTTAAAGACTACAGACCACCCCCCCCCCCCCCATCTCATCATCTTTATAACAGAGTCCACAGAGAGCTACATACTGTATGCAACCAATGAGAGTGCAGTGCAAGTGTACAGGAAGTAGAGCTGCACAATTAATCGTTAAAAAATCGTGATCTCGATTCACCTCCCCTGACGATCTCTCCTGCTGAGTTTGCCGATTCTTTCATATAAACAAGTGGAGAGATTATCTGCTCACTCAGCTGTCAAAAGAAAACATCCAGGCAGTCTGCCAAGTTTAGAACTTGAAACATTGTATCTAACTTCCTTCTTAGATCAAAGGGATAGAACTTCTCTGTGAAAGATGATGTTACGCCGCGAGAATCGTGAGAGAATCGTGATCTATCCTCTAAGCAAAAAAATCGTGATTCTCATTTTAGCCAGAATCGTGCAGCTCCAACAGGAAGGTATCCGCTCACTAGATTTTTGACAAGATAAACAAGTATTTTTTGCACTTATGGCACAGATATAACAAAAACAAACCGACTGAAAGGGAGAAAAAAAAAGAGAAGTTCATTGTTAGGATATATATATATACTAGAACAGGGATATGCAATTAGTGGACCTCCAGCTGTTGCAAAACTACAAGTCCCATCATGCCTCTGCCTCATGTAATGCTTGTGGCTGTCAGAGTCTTGCTATGCCTCATGGGAGTTGTAGTTATGCAACAGCTGGAGGTCCGCTAATTGCAAATCCCTGCAATAGAAGATGATGAAGCCCCTTTAAAGTACCATAATGAGAGAAACTCCTAGTCTGACAATGTTGACCTCCTAAAAAAATATATATATTTGTCTGGCTTTTGTTACACATGAAAACAGTAAGGTATTAAAGTTAACTAAACTTATACCTCCACCTTCCTCACCTCACCGGCTGCGGTCATCTCCTCCCCAAGAGCCGGGTTTTTGGCTTCTTGATTGGCCATTGGGGAATGACATCACGCGACGATGTGTAGAGGAGTCAGTCAGCGTGTGCATCGCAGGTCTCCTCTGTAATAAACTGCTTGCTTGCAGTTTTCTACAACTTAGTTCCACTTAAAAGTCAAAGCATTACTATGACTGCCAGGTAATGAGCATTTTCCAAAGGAAGGGTCAACATTGGCAGACTCTGTATTCTCTCAATAAAGGTTTTCTTTTTGAATAGTAAGAATGGATTAGGAATTGCATTGCTACAGCTTGCATGTTCAGGAGGATTGGTAAAGATTAAAGGTTTAGGTGGAAGGTCACCCTTCCTACCCACTTTGTCATTCCATTTCTACCCCCCTCCCCTCCTATCTAACAATCGGATATTTTCTTTATTGGGATCTGTCCCTCCACATGCTGGATTCTCGCCTAGGCGAGCATGATGTACAGTATTTGTTGCTGCAGCCCCCTACATCCCAGGGGGCAGGTCGTCTCTTCAGTTTTTTTTTTAGTTTTTTTTGCAGCTGGCACTCTAAAAAAAATTTTTTTTTTAAATGCACCACGGTACTTTTGCATCATCGGGGTGGCCAGGCTGCAAGAACCTGCCCCCATTTTGATGTCAGAGAAAGAGATGGCGATGCAGGACCAGGTTCAGATCCCTACAGATCTCCTTTGCATCATTGTGCATGTATATTTATTATGAATAATCCAGAGGAAAAAAAATACAGGGGGCTCGGGGTGGAGAAGGGGGTCAGGGGGGGTGAGAGTGAGTAAAGTTCTTCTTTAAGGCCTAGTACACACTAGTAGTTTTTTTTTTTTCCCGTTCAACTCAGCAGGGCTTAACGAAAAGAAAACGGACAGCTCACGTACCAACTATGCGATGTTAGGCTAGCAATCTCCCCTGCTGTTCTGACATGGGGACTGCAGGCTGAAAAAAAAAAAAAAAAAGAAACCAGAACACTCTGGTCAGCAATCCCAACCATTGGCTGAGAGTGCTGATCGGAAGACCTTTTTCGGTCATGCCCCTTCTACAGAAGCTGGCCGGCTTCTGTCAGACCGACTGCAGTACACACGGGCAGAATGTCGTCCGGTTTCTATTGAACTAGGCTATGCCCCGACATCCGGGCGCCCGCGTGCGTTCACTAGGCTTAAGGTCTCGTTCACACCATACATAAATCTGATGGAAAAAACAAAACAAAAAAAAAAACAATTGTTCTCTATGTGTCTTGTTCACACCACAGTGATGATGTCATGTGAGTTTTTTCCTGCGCAGAAAACTGCATACATGTTGTAGATCTCTGCGCAGAAAAAATAAGCAAATGATACCAGTGTTGTGGTGTGAACAGGACACATAGAGAACAATTGTTTTCTGTGTGTCCAGCTGCAGAAAAACTCACATCTCTGCACATGGTATGAACGAGGCCTAAAGAGCATCTCTGTGAGGATGTGCTATTCATCAACACACAGAAATTTTTGTTCATTCTCCGTACTTCCAAAAGACCGCTACATGAGGCTGCATTCACACCTCAGCGTAGCGTCTGAGTGCTTTTCTGGCGTTTTTTCACACGTTTTTATGTGCGGTTTTGGCGTGTTTGTTTGTGCGACTTTGCACGTTTGTATGCAGCATTTTTGGGCTTTGGCCTTTTTTTTATTAGCTAATAGGGAAAATGGTTATCTGTTGCATCATTTGTTGCTAGGTATTTCAGCTTTTCTAGCTTTTCCATTAGCTTTTATTTCTTCTTTTATTCATTTATTTGTTTATTTATTTTTTATTAACCACTTCAGTGTTTTCTTTTGAGAGACTTTTTTTTTTCAACTTGTCGTTCAAGACTCGTCCCTTCTCGGATTCACATCATCGTGGTTTCTTTTCAGATAGAAGTATACAAGAGTTAAAAACACTGAAGGTTCCTTCTTTAATAATAGTCCTATAAAATGTTTTTCCCATTCTACCCCTCCCACCTATTTTCCACCCTACTCTATTAATGTTTGTAGTAATTTCTTGCCAATATGAGCTGATTTTCGGACAGTCCCACCATATACAGGTAAAAGCCAGTAAATTAGAATATTTTGAAAAACTTGATTTATTTCAGTAATTGCATTCAAAAGGTGTAACTTGTACATTATATTTATTCATTGCACACAGACTGATGCATTCAAATGTTTATTTCATTTCATTTTGATGATTTGAAGTGGCAACAAATGAAAATCCAAAATTCCGTGTCACAAAATTAGAATATTACTTAAGGCTAATACAAAAAAGGGATTTTTTAGAAATGTTGGCCAACTGAA
Source organism: Lithobates septentrionalis (assembly GCA_037952835.1). Classification (NCBI taxonomy): domain Eukaryota; kingdom Metazoa; phylum Chordata; class Amphibia; order Anura; family Ranidae; genus Lithobates; species Lithobates septentrionalis. The sequence continues at coordinate 444,014 of JBBDGP010000161.1, read as the reverse complement.
AAGTATGAAAATGAAAAATATGAGCATGTACAATACTCAATACTTGGTTGGAGCTCCTTTTGCCTCAATTACTGCATTAATGCGGCGTGGCATGGAGTCGATGAGTTTCTGGCACTGCTCAGGTGTTATGAGAGCCCAGGTTGCTCTGATAGTGGCCTTCAACTCTTCTGCGTTGTTGGGTCTGGCATTCTGCATCTTCCTTTTCACAATACCCCACAGATTTTCTATGGGGCTAAGGTCAGGGGAGTTGGCTGGCCAATTTAGAACAGAAATACCATGGTCCGTAAACCAGGCACGGGTAGATTTTGCGCTGTGTGCAGGCGCCAAGTCCTGTTGGAACCTGAAATCTCCATCTCCATAGAGCAGGTCAGCAGCAGGAAGCATGAAGTGCTCTAAAACTTGCTGGTAGACGGCTGCGTTGACCCTGGATCTCAGGAAACAGAGTGGACCGACACCAGCAGATGACATGGCACCCCAAACCATCACTGATGGTGGAAACTTTACACTAGACTTCAGGCAACGTGGATCCTGTGCCTCTCCTGTCTTCCTCCAGACTCTGGGACTTCGATTTCCAAAGGAAATGCAAAATTTGCTTTCGTCAGAAAACATGACTTTGGACCACTCAGCAGCAGTCCAGCTCTTTTTTTCCTTAGCCCAGGTGAGACGCTTTTCGCGCTGTTTCTTGGTCAACAGTGGCTTGACACGAGGTATGCGGCAGTTGAAACCCATGTCTTTCAAGCGTCTCTTGGTGGTGGATCTTGAAGCACTGACTCCAGCAGCTGTCCACTCCTTGTGAATCTCCCCCACATTTTTGAAGGGGTTTTTTTTCACAATCTTGACTAGGGCGCGGTGATCCCTATCGCTTGTACACTTTTTCTGACCACAGTTTTTCCTTCCCTTTGCCTCTCTATTAATGTGTTTGGACACAGAGCTCTGAGAACAGCCAGCCTCTTCAGCAATAACCTTTTGTGTCTTTCCCTCCTTGTGCAATGTGTCGATGGTCGCCTTTTGGACAGCTGTCAAATCTGAAGTCTTCCCCATGTTTGTGTAGGCTTCAGAACTGGACTGAGAGACCATTTAAAGCCCTTTGCAGGTGTTTTGAGTTAATCAGCTGATTAGTTTGTGGCACCAGGTGTCTTCAAAATTTAACTCTTACACAATATTCTAATTTTGTGACACACGGAATTTTGGATTTTCATTTGTTGCCACTTCAAATCATCAAAATTAAATGAAATAAACATTTGAATGCATCAGTCTGTGTGCAATGAATAAATATAATGTACAAGTTACACCTTTTGAATGCAATTACTGAAATAAATCAAGTTTTTAAAAATATTCTAATTTACTGGCTTTCACCTGTATGTAACATTGTGGCTTTCTGTTTCTCCAACACAATGGTGTTTCAGCTTGATTAACCACTAGGTGTCCGCGCTATAGCCGAAAGACGGCTACAGCGTGGACTCCAATTGCCGGGAGGGCGTCCCTGGACGTCCTCCTGTTTACTTCCGCATTGCGCGCTCCTGCCGGCGCGCATCGCGGAAGTTTTGTGCTGTCCCTCGGACACAGCCAGTCACAGATCACCGTAAACGGCCAATGACAGCGGCCGTTTACAGTGCGATCGGCGGTGCCAACGAGAGAGGATCTAATATGTAAACATATGAGATCATCTCTCATCGCCGGCTCTCCCTCCTCAGACAGAGACAGCGTGTGAGGAGGGAGAGTGGAACCGCTGCGGCGGTAAGTGTAAAAGAAAAAAAAGGAAGAAAAGGTGTCCCACTGTTAACAGTCCCTGCCATCTGCCCTGCCATCTGCCCCTGCCATCTGCCCTGCCATCTGCCCTGCCATCTGCCCTGCCATCTGCCCTGCCATCTGTCCCCAGTGCCATCTGTCCCCACTGCCACGTATAAGTGCCATCTGTCATCAGTGCCACATAGTGCCATCTGTCATCAGTGCCACCTGTCAGTGTCACGTGCCATCTGTCATCAGTGTCACATGTCATCAGTGCCACGTATCAGTGCCACCTGTCATCAGTGTCATCAGTGCCACGTATCAGTGCCATCTGTCATCAGTGCCACGTATTAGTGCCATCTGTCATCAGTGCCACGTATTAGTGCCATCTGTCATCAGTGCCATGTATTAGTGGCATCCTTCATCAGTGCCACGTGTCATCAGTGCCACATATCAGTGCCATTTGTCATCAGTGCCACATGTCATCAGTGCCACATATTAGTGCCATCTGTCATCAGTGTCACGTGTCATCAGTGCCACATATTAGTGCCATCTGTCGGTGCCACGTATTAGTGCCATCTGTCATCAGTGCCACGTATTAGTGCCATCTGTCATCAGTGCCACGTATTAGTGCCATCTGTCATCAGTGCCACGTATTAGTGCCATCTGTCATCAGTGCTATCTGTCATCAGTGCCACATCAGTGTCAGTGCCACGTATCAGTGCCATCTGTCATCAGTGCCACATCAGTGCCACGTATCAGTGCCATTTGTCATCAGTGCCACGTCAGTGTCACATGTCATTGTCCTTCTTCTCCAGGGCCTTCAAAAGTGTAATAGGTAGTCAACAAATTAGATGTGTAATTTATGCTCCTAGAACACGTGACAGCGCTCCCTGCATGTTGGGCCTCTGTATGTGGCCAGGCAGTGAAAAAGTCACACACATGTGGTATCGTAATATTCAGGAGGAGTAGCAGAATGTATTTTGGGGTGTCATTTGTGGTATATACATGCCATGTGAGAGAAATAACCTATTACAATGACAATTTTTTTGGGGGGGGGGGGATCTTCATTTTGCAAAGAATTGTGGGAAAAAATAACATCAAAAACCTCACCCTGCATCATACTAAATACCTTGGAATGTCTACTTTCAAAAAAGGGGTCATTTGGGGGGTATTTGTACTTTCCTGACTTGTTCGGGTCGCAAGAAATGAGATAGGCCGTCAGTGCATCAGATGTGATCAATTTTTTATGATTTGCACCATAACTTGTAGACTCTCTAACTTTCACACAGACCAAATAATATCCACTAATTTGGGTTACTTTTACCAAAGATATGTAGCAGTATAAATTGTGGCCAAAATTTATGAAGAAAAATTACTAATTTGCAAAATTTTATCACAGAAACAAAGAAAAATGCGTTTTTTTTTCAAAATTTGCGGTCTTTTTTCATTTATAGCGCAAAAAAATAAAAAACCCAGAGGTGATCAAATACCACCAAAAGAAAGCTCTATTTGTATGAAAAAAAGGACAAAAAATTCATTTGGGTACAGTATTGCATGACTGAGTAATTGTCATTCAAAGTGTGAGAGCGCTGAAAGCTGAAAATTGGTCTGGTCATGAGGGGGGTTTAAGTGCCCAGTTGTCAAGTGGTTAATTTTATATATTCTCTCTGGGGTCATATACCACACCTAACTAGGAATTTATAATTCATCTCAATAGTTTTTATATCCCATGCTTGATTATATCCTCCTGCGATCATGCTCTTAATTTGTTGGTCCTCTAATTTTGTATCTAATTTTTTTCCCCACTTTTCAATGAAGGGTGGCCTATTTTTTCCTTCTAAATCTGTCAGGAACTCATATACCTTCGAGATGCCTCCCTTCAGTGGCATAGGTGTTATATAGAGCTTTTCCAATCAATTTAATCTTTCTCCATCTCTAAACGGGTGCGGTGATGTATTTATTAGATGATTTAATAATTTAAATATTCCCAATTTCTTAGTTTCCCCCCGAGTTTAGTCTCCAGTTCTTGTGCCGATTCCAACTTCCCTCTCCTTGTGATGTCTTTAATTAGTGTATTTTTTATTTTAAATCTTCGAAAAATATCTTCACCGGGTGTAAAAAAATTTGTTCCCGTAAGGGGTGTCAATGGTGAGTTATGTGTCCATTTTTGTTTCCTGTGTAGTGCATCCCATATTTTGAATATTCATTTATTATAATGTTTTTTCGTTAGGGTAAGGGGTTCGAGTTCAGTTTAGGTAAGGGTTATCTATTATTTTTTTTTTTTTATTATTATACGAATAAAATATAAGGGAATAAATAAATGTAAAATAAATAAAATAATAATGTATTTAATATTTAAGGTTAATTATTTTTTAATGTATTATTACATATCATTCATTTATTTTATCTAATTTACGATTTTTAGTTATTTGTGTATTTATTTTACATTTATTATTATTACTATTTTTTACTTTTTTTTCATTTGAGCAGAAAATCACACAAAAACGTGCGAATGGCGCGTTTCCATTTCTATGGAAATAAAAATGTGCCAAAACGCTCAAACCTGCCTGATTCAAGTGACAAAAAAGCTCCAGAACTTCTTTGAGCTTCAGGCGACTTGGTGTGGACCATCTCCATAGAGAATAATAGATTTTTTTCCTCCTCCAGCGTTTTTGAGCTTCAAGCAGATAATCGCTCAGGTGTGAATGGGGCCTGAGTGTTTGACCAAATTCTGGAGTATTGGCCATGTGATCATAGCTAAAGGGAATTTAAGGCACGGATGTTCATGCAGAGCTAGCCAATCGGCAATTGGAGGCTCTGTCTAAAAGTATAACTAAAGGCAATCCTTATTTTTTAGTTTTGAATAGAGTGGAGAGGGATTGTAACGTTTGCTGTCACTCTCCTGTTTACCATTTTATTTGAAAGTACAAGAAAATCCCAAATTTTGGGTTGTCCCCAGAAAAGTAAGAGGGGGACATTTTTCAATTGGGACACTAGTTCTGGTCACCTGGGGGTCCTCAAGGAATTCCCTTAATTTGCAGGGATTTCCCATCACTTCCTGTTTAGCTTTGGGACAGGAAGTGAAGGGAAATCTCCACAATGGGACACAGATGGTGAAAAATAATCGAAAATGAAAAAAAAAAAAAAGTTTTGCCTATAGTTCTACTTTGAATTTGGCTATGTGATCTCTGCTGAAGGGGCAGACTAGAATTTAAAGTGTGCTTACAGCATAAGCTGCTGTATGGAAAATGTCATTATTTGCAAATGATGTATTTAATATGTAGGATGGTCAGGGTAGGGAAGGGCTTGTTATTACAGTTCTGACCCATTCTTGTTTAACAAGAGCTGAACAGCCAAGAATTGGTTTAATGTTGGCAGCAGTGAGGAGATGACTTTACTCCAGTGATGTCCCCACTTCTACACAAGCATACTGTGCTAGAAAACGCACATCGTCTGGAAACTGATTTAGAAGCCACACTGCAGGTACATCATGAACTCACAAAAAGAAAAATCTTTTGCATAATCAGATGAGGTTTCCTGATGATTTCCATTCTGGCTGGTGTCTAGGTGAGATGACATCAACAGTGAATCACGACTGATTAATAGCCTGACACTCACAATTTCCGACAATTTAGCGGTTTTAGCAATGAACTAGCCAACCACTAAACAATGGTGGTAATGAATGTGAAAGGACAACAACATCCGGGGAGCCGCATATTCCGAAAACAAAAATCTTACACACAGCAGTGGCCCCTTCTCACCCTTCCCTCCCCAGCTGTCGGACACGCTATTGTCAAGGTCTGGCAGTGGAAGACAAGTGTGCACGCCAGCGTGTGCCTTCTGCCCCATTAAAGTGGTTGTAAAGTCACAAAATAACAAATCCTGGAATCCCCTCTGTTACAGAAGGGCAGTATCTGTGTTTGAAAAATTAAGCAGTGAAATATCTTATTTCTGAACGCCAATGTGCGCTCATGTGACCTCCCGGTGCTCTCCTTCCCCGATCTGAGGACTACATTGGAAGGGGCTGAGATTCCCCATTGACATCTGCAGGGAGGAGGAGACTGGCAGGAGGTCACGTGAGCGCATAGCGGCGCTATGAAATACGGTATTTCGCTGCATTATTTTTAAAACACAGATACTGCACAGTTAATCTTTCTGTAACAGAGGGGTTTCCAGGATTTGGGATCAGTGATTTCACAGCCATAGTGGCGGGAGGTGAGGGGCAGGGAGGAGATGGCTGACACACATACACCCAAGCTGACAGGCAGGGAGGAAGGGGAAGAGTGACGACTGAGGCACATAAACTGACCACGGTATCATGGATCAGCAGCCATGATTACCGTGGTCAGCACACTAAGGGGGGACACAGGAACAGACATGATCAACCAGGTATTTTACAGCATAGAAAGGTCAAATGACACCGCACAAGCACTGTGCTGTATATCCTGCTTTAAAGGAACAGGATCTTTTTTTTTTTTTTTTTAGGGTTATAACCATTTTCATTAACTGCACACTTAAAGTGGAACTTTAGTCAGAAAATTAAGTCCTGCTAGATCACTTCAGGCTGGCCCCTTTTGCAGGTATAGCCATGTAAAACATTAAAAATAAGTGCCTTTACTGTTTAAAATTCACTAATACACTGTCTCACCCTGCTCTGCACATGCTCAGTTCCTTTCCATTTTTAGCCATTTATAGGCACTGCCAAGTTTGTAGAGGCTGATCTGCTGACAGCCTTAAAGCGGAATTGAACCCTCCCATCTTTTATATCCAAGGAAGCTGCTCCTGTTTGATCTGCAACTGCCATGAAGCTTCATATGTGATTAGTTATGACACCAGACATTTGATGGTTTGAAACCGTTACAGGTTTAGTTCCGCTTTATGATTTACTGCTGTTCAGGGGCTCTGGGCTTCAGCAAAATAGTCTCTAGAAAGAAGAAAGAGGAGCGATGCTGGAGGTAATTTACAGCACACACTAATTTTGGTAGCATAATTATTAATGTAGAATGTATGTTCCTTGCTAAAGAACATAAATTTTTATCAAGTTGCATATTAGCTGTCCCCCCTCAACCATCTTCCCATCACCCCCCTCACCTCTACAACAGCAGCGTGTTATGAGCTTGCCTTGCTGCAAGTACCCTGCCACCCCCGCTCTCAGCACCCTGCCACCTTAGCTTCCAGCCCCCTACTAGTGTTGCGCCATGCACCCTGCCCTCCAAACATCCTGCTACACCTGCTTCCAACAACCTGACACCTTTGAACCCAGCACCGTGACACCCCAACACCTGCTACTCCTGCTCCCAGCACCCTACCAGCCCCTATTTTCAGCACACTGCCATCCAAGCACCCTGCCACCCTTGATCCCAGCACACTGTCACTCTTGCTCCCAGAACCCTGCCATGCCAGCACCCTGCAATCCCTTCTCCCAAAATCCTGCCACACTAGCACAATACAATTCCTGCTCCCTGCACCTTGCCATCCCTTCTGCCCATACCAGCAAGTGACTGGGGATTCAGATTTTACCCCCCCCCCAATCCTGGTGCCCTAAGGTGCCTGCTTAGGCTGCCTTATGGTTGCACCTGGTTATACTGTCTCATTAAATAAACATCAGCTTAACCACTTATTGACCAGAGGAAGTCCTTGGCTGGCAGTGGTTATACTGGGATGATGCAGCTACAGGCATCATCCCGGTATCAGAATTTTCATCCAGTGATTCTGTTTAGGCATAAGTGGTTCCACTGGCCCCCGCCTTTCACAGACTCTCTCGTCCAATCGCAGAAGCGGTTATCGGCGGCGAAGGCTGCACAGCAGAGAGAAAGAGACTCCAAATCTCTCCATAAACAGGACCTCTCACTGTTCATGCTGTCACAAGGAATGTTGTTCATCCCTTGTGATAGTAATAAAGTTAATACAAAAAAATTAAAGAGACAGTGTAAAAAATAGATTTAGACTATTATTTTTATTGTTTTAAGAGCCCCGTCCCCCCGTGCTTATGTGCAAATGCAAACGCAAGTCCCGCACACATATGTAAACAGTGATCGCACCACATGTGAGGTATCATTGGGAAACTTCCAAGCAACAGCAAAAATTTGAGTGCTAGACCTCCTCTGTAACTCTGAATTGGTAACCTGTAAACATTTTTAAAGCGTCTCCGATTGAGAAGTACCGTATTTGGTACCAAATTTAAAGCGTGACATGTTAGGTATCTATTTACTCGGCGTAATATATTTTACATTTTATAAAAAAACATTGGGTATTATATTCCGTTTGTGTGCAATAAAATACATTAAAATTATTTTTTCCAAAAAAGAGTGCGTTTGAACAACCACTGTGCAAGTACCGCAACGTAAAAAATAGCAAAACCCAACATTATATTCCATAGGGCCTCTGCTAAATACATATATGTATATGTAAGTGAGGAAGGGATGGAAAAGCATAGATGGGGTTGAGCTGATCGCAGGACATCACCAGAGTGCCTACTGCAAAAGCTTGAGGGTCCCTGAACCTTGGGACAAACCTCTCCTGTTTGTTGCTTAATAAGGATGCCAGAACACCTACCGTACATCTGGCTTTCTGCACCTGTGGCAAAGGGTTTGAAACACCTCCGTATTAGGAGTCCATTCCCCAGATCAAGACACTGACTGTGAAAGTCCAACTGTCAACCTACCATTCCTGGGATGGGAACGATGGACAGGGCTGAAACATGAAGTTCTGCCAAGAGAGGATCCATAAAGGATAAAACTGGGTTTCCATATTATACACTTAGCTTAGACAGCAATGGTCTGACTGACTGCCATATTTACAACTGTGATGCATAGCAAGGCCCACCAGGGCAAACAAAGCCTTAAAGTGGTTGTAAACCTCTGAAATGTATACTTGCCTCAATCCAAAGCACTGAGTGTCACTTCTCCCTACCTCAGCTGTCTATGTTTCCCTATGAGAGTGTGTAGAGTAGGTATATTAATTTCCTTCGCTTATGTCTTATATTACACTGAGCTTTTCTCACAATGCTGTGCAGTGTGTGATGTCAGATCCCTGTCTCCTGCCATCTGGAGCTGAGAAAAATCCTTTCATCTGTGCGTTTTAGAAGGCTGTAGAGAAAAGAGGGCTGCAGATAAAGAGGAACAGCTGATGTAGGAGAATTTGTTACATCTCTGTGTATCACCAGAGGCTAGTCACTTTAGTGGGTATATGTAAGGGTTTACAACCACTTTAAGGAGGGCATCTAACCTTTTATGTACTGGATCTTTAAACACAGGGTTATCCTCCATAGGGGCAGTGAGGATCTATTAAAGCGGAAGTAAACCCATCCATAAAACAGCTTCATTTCCGGCACATGCCGGAAATGTAACACTCCCATTGGTTGTGCTCTCAACCAAATTGTCAAACCATCCAATGGCTGGTGTCATAACTGATCACATGTGCAGCTTCATGGCAGTTGTAGAGTAAACAGAGGCAAAGATGGCAGCTTCCTTGGCTGAAAACGATAGGTGGGTTTACTTACACTTTAAGTTAAGAAATTACCAGATCTATCACAGGAATTGCTCATTTCCTAAAGTAACATTCTTTAACAGGATATTGTTAGGTGAAACATTTATGAGGAAAAAAAAAATCCTCTCTGGGTGAGGCCAGTCTCCATACAGGCAAAGCTCGACCAGAGCATGGTTTAGATGGTGTAGGGAATTTTAGACACCCCATACTGGAAACCATTGTACAAGCAGACTCTGGCCACTCCAATGCTATACAAAAGTGTACAGCTTCAATAATTGTAGCAAATGCCTTAAGCTTAGGGGAAATCACAATGATCATGGTGGCCTGCTACCTCAAAATGCGAGGACACCCCCTTCTTGCGCTGTGCCCGGCTCAAGGGCAAAGTCAAAGACTGATGCACGAGGAGAAGTTGAAGGGGAACTGTCATGCCCCGTGCTGTCCAGTGCTTCAACAAAAACAGACATTCTGCCCATGAACTTCTGACATAGTGGCAGAACATTTCTCTCTGGAAAGGAAGGATTTGGCTTTAGTGGCCAATGACCTGACTGAATGACCAGAAAAGAGAAGGGAGCCAGAATAGGGGCAACCATCAGAGGAGAGGGTACTAGGACCCTGCACAGATGTACTACAATCCTCAAGGCAGCTAAAGACTGAGCCTGAGCTATTGAGCTCATCTGACCCTCATCTCTGTGCTTATGGTGTAAACAGATGCTGCCCGTACTCATTGCAGGTCATCAAGTGCTGAAATATGGTGAGATTTGACACTTGCATACTAACCTGTAGCTCTCTGGGATGTGTCAGAGAGCACACCACTCTCACTTAGGTGAGAAATGAGCAACTGGGAGGGTAGAAATACAAAAATAAGGCATATTCAATATACTAAAAACAAAAACTATTTGCAATTGTGTAATAAAGAAGTGAAAGGAACGCAATGACAAACCTTAGAATAAATGGTGAAAGGCACATCTTTAAAAGAAAATCATTCCTTAAATAAATTTAAAAAAATCCATGTTGTTTACCAAAGAAGTTTCAACTGGAAGAAAAAAGTTCAAGGTCAAGTCTAAACAGAATGCAAAAGTTGTCAGACATGTGGAAATTGGAATAAACAATTAGATGGAAGCCCCATTCCGAAGGTCAGAAATCCTCAGGGAAAAAGTGTCCACGTTTCCTCTTCTTGTGCATTCCTCCCCAGCTAACCTTCGGCTGCATCCGTCGGTAGTGATGTCAGCTTTGTATTTGTTTATTTACAACAGATTGCAAGATGTTCTAAGAACGGGCAGGAGGCCGGAGTAATTAGATTACAGGCACGCTGGATTCTTTGGATCGGTTGCCAAGGGGGTTTGTGGTTGCTGCGAAAAGCGGAGACAGAGCCGCGGCTCTGCCAAGTCACATCCAATAATTTAGCATTTAAATTCTCGCTATGCCCAGTCGCCAGCTTTAGAAATCCATAAGGATTAACCCAGTTTTGCAGGTTTGCCTACTCTTTGCCAGAATCCACATTCTTTCGCTTCATTCTGGCATACTTAACATATTTAACAGCTTTTGTGCCGGAGAAAAGACTGGATGATAAATAAGCAATGGAGACTGTCACAAAACATTTTTTGTCAGATAATATATATGATTTCAAACCTTTCAGTTATTAGGTTCCTTAATATTTATGCGTAGAGCCAGTCCTAAAGGTCAAGTTCATCCAAATCTACGGACACAGGCTGGTTTACCCCTGTAATAATTTTTAATTATAAGCACTGGGCTCTCTGTCTACCATTCCTAGATACTGTAGTAAAAGTAGAAGGGGGTACACAGGGGCATTGCCCATAAGCCAATCAGTGGGTCTGGGAGAATTTTCTATAGCATGAAAATTTGACTGATAATATTTTTAAAGTAGCTGTAAAGGTAAAATCTTACACTTTCCTACCCTGTTTCCCCGAAAATAAGACCTAGCGTGATTGTCAGTGATGGCTGCAATATAAGCCCTACCCCCCAAATAAGCCCTAGTTAAAGTCCTTGTAGGTCTTCTTTTCAGGGTAGGGTTTATTTTCGGGGAAACAAGGAGGGCCTTATTTGGGGGGTAGGGCTTATATTGCAGCCATCACTGACAATCACGCTAGGTCTTATTTTCGGGGAAACAGGGTATGCATATATCTTCTTTTTAAAATGCTGTGCAAACTGTTGGCACTATATAAATCCTGCAGTGGCCATTTTGTTGTGGCCCAGAGTATGTTCTAAACAGTGTGTTCCACAAGGGTATGCCTTCTTTGCTCCAGGCTCTGACAGGCTACAACTGCAACAGCAGACTGTGATTGGCCACAGCATTGATCTACGGAGGCAGAGTTTAGGAGCTAAACGGGTGAAAATAGCTCTGCCCACATGGCCGCATTCTTCTTTTACAGTGTTCTGTGAATTAATCAAGTACCGCGACCCATTGCAGCTGATGGCTTGTAGTTCTCAATGAACTGCAAGGGCACTGGTGAGAGCTTTGCCAGTCTATTGAGAGCTCTCATAGTCCATTGTTCTTCCTGCTCTCAGGAAACTGCCTACGCGTATGAGGTAAGAGCCGCCAGCTATGCAGGAGCCTGAGGTTGCACCCAGGATCTGCTAATCGCAGGAGCAATGCTCCTTAATACAACAATAATACATGCAATTTTTTTTTTACCTGCAGAAAAATGTGCATTTTTGTTTTAAAAGGTAAACTTATCCTTGAAAGTTCTTGATAAGTTTACCTTGAAAGGTAAACTTATCCTTGAAGTATAGCCAAAGTTCTGCTTTAGGCCCCTTTCACACAGGATGGATCCGTGATGATCCGCCCGTGAACATCCGCTTGCTCAGCGGGGATCGCTTCGTTGATCCCCACTGAGCCGGCGAATGACAGGGCGGCCCCTGCACACTGTGCAGGGACCGCCCTGTCAGATCTCAGCTCACCCCTATGGGGGATTGGATGAACACGGACCGTCTGTCCTTGTTCATCCGATCCGCTCTGCAGACCGATAGAAAAATAGGATTTTCCTCCGTCTGCAGAATCGGACCATAGCGGGGACGGATGATATCGGGTGTCAGCGGATGTTCATCCGCTGATTCCCGCTATCCCATAGGGATGCATCTATGTCCGTATTTCATCCGAAAACGGATGGATGAAATACGGACATACTGTCCGCACGTGTGAAAGGGGCCTTAGGAGTAAGTGCAGTTTGAGTGTAGGAGCTTAACAGATTACAGAAGTTACAGGCACGCCGTGAGTGTGCACAGCATTCTGTAACTCCGAGCTGCAAGCACAGAAAGGCAAACTGGCCATGGAGGCACAAATGCGCTTCCATGCTTTGTGTGGTAAATTTTAAACATCGAAGAAAAGGGACTGGCCATTTCAACCAGGTATTTCATACTAAAAGGAATGCATTAACATACTTTGATTTTCTATGTGTACATATGTGAAGTCAAAATTCATGGTCACTGCCAGCCCCTCTATTAGAGCCTGGCATACCACACTATGCAAGTCATTTCTAAAAACGAGCGTTGTAAATACCTATTTAGAGCTATCTTCAGGCCGGTCACGTGACTCGCGGGCGCCTTACAGCCCCGATACATGGTTTCTGCGGGAGGGGTCGAGATCTCCCTCTGACGTCAGCCGGGGAGATCACGTGGCCTCCCGCAGAAGCCCTGTCTCGGAGCTGTAAAGCGGCCACGTGTGGTATGCTAGGCTCTAATAGAGGGGCTGGCAGTGACCATTGTAGGTTTTTTATTTTTAATAATAGTGGTGGGGGGGGGGGGACAGAGAGGGAGCTGACAGGCAAGGAGGAGCGAAGAGAGCAGAGAGGACAGCTGCATATGACACACTTTGACCACGGTGGTTAGGGCTCAGCAGCCCTGATTTTCGTGTTAGGTACAGAGAGGGGATACAGGAAGTGGCAGGTTCAGGGAGGTTTTTTTTACAGTTTAGAGGAGGGAAGATTACACAGCACAAGCACTGGGCTTTTTAATCTGCTTTAAGGGACCAGGATCTGAATTATTTTTTTTGGGTTAGCAAACGCTTTAAATATTTAGAGTAACAAACACCATTCTATAATTAATTTGAGACACTAGGAAGAAAATCTAGATTTGCATATGATATGTAATCGTGAAAAAATGGCTCTACTAGCAAGTAAATCTGATATATAGAGAGCTTTTATTTCTGACAAGACACACTTTAAAGATAAACTTCAGCCAACTTTAAAAAGTCACCTTCAGTGGAGCTTCTCCACACAGAAAAGGTTTTAGTGCTTGCTTTATCACGGGGGTGAAAGCTGCAGCTTTTCTCTACTCTCTGATGCTTCTGGAATGTGAGCGGACCATCAGAATCGCAAGCACAATGAAGGACCACTGTTGGAAAGCTGTGCTTGGGTAAGGCGTAAAGAAAAGTGGCTTTGGGGGACCAGTTGTACAGTGGGAAGAAAGCCTACAGAAGCAAGGAATAAGGTAAAGGCTGTGCAGGAAAGACTCTCCAGATGAACATCCCCACCAGGATTCTCACACAACTCCTTTCCATTTCATACTCTGGGCCACAACAAAATGGCCACTGAGTTTCCTTTGAACTTCCTAAAAGGAGTCTCGGTGGCCATTTTGTTGTATCTCATATCCTGAAAATAAGCTAGGGGGTAGGAATATAAACTTTGGGAGTATTATGGCCAGGCTTCATAGTTGACAGTAAAAATCTACAGGTATGGCATTTGCAATAAACAATATTTTTATAAACGGCACTTTATAGTTTAAACTACTGGCACTCCTTCTCTACATGGGCCAGTTTATGTAAACAGTGAACGTTAAAGGCCAAGTTCACTTTTGGAACAAGATGTATGTTCCAGCATCCGCAGCCTCTCTCCGATCCCCTTTCCCTGTGACTGTGGGCGGGGGATCTTCTCCCTGCACTAACTGTCAAAATTTGAAAATAGCTCTGTGTCCTTCTTTCACAGTTTCCTGTGAATACCCAAGTACCGCCAGCCATTGCAGCTGATGGCTCTGCCAGTCCATTTAGAGTTCTTGTAGTCCTACTCTCAGGAAACTGCCTACCCATATGAGGTACGATCCGTCAGCTATGCAAGAGCCTGAGATTGCAACTGGGATCTGCTGATTGCAGGTACAAGGCTCTGCAAGCTCCTTAGAACAATAATACATGCACTTTTTTTCTACCTGCAGAAAAATGTGCATTTTTTTAAAAAGATAAACTTATCCTTCAAGTATAGCCAAACTTCAGCATTAGGAGTAAGTGCATGTTTGACACAAAATCCTCTGCTCTTATTCTCAACAAATCTAAAATAAGCACAGACCTTGGATACTTTTCCTGGGCCAGGCAGCATTTACATTCTCTGATGCTTCAGTGTATTCCAAAGCTGTTGCATATGTATCAGGCTTGGCCATACAGAAATACAATCACACAAGTACATAGCTATGCCTGGGACAAATATTGTTCTTTATGGATGGACAGGCAAGGAATAGGACAATTTACATTTATTGACATTTGATGAGGTAGATTAGTGGAACTTGAATACATGGTTTTCTTTAAAGTGGTTCTAAAGCTAAAACAATTTTTACCCTAATGCATTCTCTACATTAAAAGGTTTTAGGGCTCCCCCCTTCCCCTCTAAATACTTACCTGACTGCCATACTGCAGTCTCCCTCTTCACACACAGACTGACAGGCAGCAGTGGGAGTCATTGGTTCCTGCTGCTGTCAGTCAAATCCAGTGAGAAGGGAGCGGAGGCGGGGCCTAGCCACACTGTATATATCAATACACGCAAACAGCCCAGCATGGGACCGAACCCACATGTGTGTCCTCAAACAAAGCGATTTCGTATGGGGGCAGATGGAGAAGAGCAAAAGCCTAGAGCTCCAGCAGGGGAACCTAGAAGAGCAGGTTTGGGGCCACTCTCTGCAAAACCACTGGAAAGAGCAGGTAAGTATTATCTGTTTGTTATTCAAAAATAACCCGAGACACTTACTTTTTTATGATCTATCTATAAAGATTTTCACCTAACTTTAAACCCCAAATTCACACAAACTTGCACAAAAGGTCTTATTTAAATTAACTTGGAAAAATGTGTAAATCCTATGTGAAAAAATGTAGATAGATAGACCCTTTGTACCTGTAACATCATGTTGCTAGTGCTTTTACACTGCTTGCTTAAGAAAACATTCATTTAATGATGTGTTAATAAATACAGAGCTATAATCAATTGTGTCTTTAAAAGCTGCCTTACGTTCAGCTTTAACGATTTTGTAATTAGCACTTAATTTGATAAAATTATATTTGTTTTCTTATATATTTTTTATGGTGTTCTCCTTATGACTGACACTGGAATTATCTTATTCTGTCCATCAGCAGCTTGTAGAGCCAGGCTGATTACATTGCAGGCTCTGTGGAAGTCAGCGGTGGCGGCGGCGGCGGGGACATGGCTCCCCAGAGCTGGAAACGTATGTACAGAATCTCAGGCATGTGGCTGAAGAGCTCACACAGTGAGTAAGAAGTATGAGTGGCCTTCCAGGCATGCTGAGCAAAACAACATCTTCTGTCCTCAGAGTAACCCCCTCCCCTGGAGCCTGCCCATTTCTCCAAATGTATGGTGCCCTGCCTCGTACACAATGACTTTCCACAGGCGGAATGAAGGAATGCCATTCTCTTTATATTAAATCCCCTTTGTGTATTTGTTAAGATTCTACAACTGAACAGTCACAATACATGAGTTATCAGCGGTGCACAGACCCAAAGAGCCAACGTACTACTGCATTAAGCCAAAAAAGGGCAAGCAGGTCCAACCCTGGCTGCAGCGAGTTTTATTACCTCTATAGGCTGCTAATCAGCAGAGACGAGGCTTTCTTGTTAAAAGTAGTAAACCATTTTAAAGGACATCTATATTTAGTTTAAAGATTTTTAGACAAAGTAATGTTATCACTTTAATGTGCAATTTTCGAATCAGTAGAATTTTTCCTAAATCTGACTTCACCCAGGTTTAGGAAAAAGACAGCAGGTACAAGTACTGGCCGAGTGTACGTCATCCTCGCCTACATGAGAAGGAAATGTCCTAATAGACTAGAGGAGCAGGAAGAGAAGGATGGGATCTCGATTCTTCAGCTTAAGGTTCACTTTAACTGCAGCGATACAAAAATTTCGCATAAACTAGCCATAGATATTGGGGAATGGTTGGGCATGCACTATGGCTCTATTCACACTTGGATACAAAGTCGCATAAGTAGCATCCCATTATTGTCAAAGGCACCCGTTCCTGCACTACTCTGATGCGACTTAGTGCCAGAGAGTGTAAAGTCGCATCAAAGTCGCACTGGAAATCGTGCGACTTTAGAGTCACAAAAGTGTGAATGGAGCCTTAGGCTGCTTTCACACGGCAGGTCCTGTAAAATGTGCTTTGCTTGCAATAAGTTTTAGCACAACACATCTGTGGTGAATAGCTCGTTGTTAAGGACGCCAGTGGGTTCCGGCTCATTAATCAGCTATTCACTGGTTGTTAAAGATGCCAGTGGGTGCTGGCTTTGTTATTCACTGGTTGGTAAGTAGCTGGCGTCCTTAACAACCAGTGATAACGACATTTAAACTCCCCCCCCCAGTAACTCCATGGTGGTCCACATTCTCCAGCTCCTCTTGCACAGGAGCGATGCTACCACCAAAGTGAGGAGGAGCTGGAAAGACTGGGAGGAACAGCCAAGAGCATTGGCTCCGGGAATGTGATGAGAGATGAGGGGGGCCACCGGACGAACTCCTCCACAGGAGTTGGATAATGGTGACCACCAAGGTGGGGCTGTGCAGGGGCAATGTAGGGGCATTGCTTGTTTTTATAGTCACCGATTGTGAAGGAAGCTGGCACGTGCCAGCTCTTTAACAATCAGGTATTCCCTGGTAGTTAAGGACACCGGCAGGTGTCCGCTCCTTAACAGCCAGCATCTTTGTGCCAAACTCTGAGTTTTTGGTGCTATTTTGATGGGTTTCCAATTAACCTAAATGAAAGATGCTGCATGCAGGAAATGCAGCGCAGCAATATGAAAAGTCACAAAGGATTTAAAGGGGAATATTTTTGCTGAGCTTTTGTCACTCTGGAAATGTGCACTTAAAGAGCACTTAAAATGAGACTGTCTTTACAACCAACATACACCTATCTAACTATTTGCCTAACTGGGACTGTGCTTAGGTGAAACAGACAGAGAGGGAGCCTTGGAACATTTTCCAACCTGCCTGACCATGTTATGTTTCCAGATAATGCACATTAAGGTTTAAAGTGGTTGTAAAGCCTTAATGCATAGAATGCATTAAGGTGAAAGCCCTTCTATGCTGCAGCGCCCCCCCCAGACCCCCCTTTTTCTTACCTGACCCCGATCCAGCAATGTGCACAAGCGCAGCAGCTCCAGCCGCTATCGCTCTCCTCACTGGACAGATTGATAGCAGCAGGAGCCATTGGCTCTGGCTGCTATAAAAAGGGAGTGGGAGACGGGAGTGGGAGGCGGGGCTGATGACAGCTGTCTGTGTCAATGGATGCAGCAGCAGGACTCGGGAGTGAGCCCGTACGGGTGCCCCCATGAAAAGCGGCTTTCCGTGAGGGCACCCAATGAAGAGGAGGGGCCCGAAGCTCCGGCGGGTGACCCCAGAAGAAGAGGATCAGGGCTGCTCTGTGCAAAACCATTGCACAGAGCACAAAAGTATAGGCATGTTTGTTTTTTTTGTTTTTTTTTAATTAACATTTACAACCACTTTAACCAATAGACATTGGAAAGCCAAAATATGCCAAATTGGGAGAATCTCCTCTAGTGTCTATGTCATCAAAATAATTTCAAGTCCACGGTCTATGCAAAAGTGCAATTTAACAGGGTACTAAATTTCTGCTGTTATTCAGTGCGAGCAGGCAGGCTTTTTATTGCATTAGAGACAAGCAATGTCCCTTCTGCAATAAAACACACCTACCTGTCTGCTCTCAGCGTTCCCTGGCATATAAAATGTGCTGAACATGTGCAGCTCAGCATACAGCAACCGGCCCAATCCCTGTGTGTTGAGATGACTAGCTCCTGTGCACGCACAAGATTGATGTCATCCTGTGCCGGCTAATATAGATGGCCCAATACTGGCACACAGAAGAAGATACCAGCGCAGACCATTGGAGGAGAGCAGAGCATTCCTCCATTGGAGGAGAGCAGAGCATTCCACCATTTAGTTCCTCTTATATTATAAATTTATAATTATAATATTTCATTTAAATCTGCAGCTTTCATTAAAATAATAACTGCCATGAGGGTAATTGTTCCATTTTTTCTTGTTACAGGGTGACAATATTCTGTCCCTTTCTCCCAACTGTGCTCATGTATTGTTACCAAGGTTTCCAATGCAGACTACAAGTGGCCGTCTCACCACTCATTACAGAGTTTACTCAACCACTGGAAACCTGCCTTGAGAAATACCAAGCAGCAATCACTTGAGTGTTTGTACACATGAAGTGGAAGGATGAAAAAAGCAAAAACAAGTATTTTATGTAAAAATTATCAATTGTTTATCGATGTTCCCTTGGATTACAGATCATCTCTGCCCTATGTTGTGGAGATGGGGGGGGGGGGGGGGTGGTGTTCTCTAGTAATATTTTAGGGTGACAACACCTCTCCTACATACATACTGTATGGTGAGTAAGCGTTGTCACCCTAGACTAGGAAGTGTCTTACTGGCAGGTTCACCAGGTGAAAATAAAGGAAAAGAGCCTAAGAATAAAAGCATTTAAAGAGAGGTAAGCTGAAAATTATTAGATTTTTGATCTTTGGTTTAGATATGCGTTAAGGGCACTACTGCTGTAGAGAGAGCAGGCTGGTGGCTGGGTCTTAGCCCAGCAGTAAGGGAAGCCTCATGTATAAAATATACAAAAATAAATGCGTACGGTATTTAGATACATAGTTAGTAAGGTTGAATAAAGACACCAGTCCATCCAGTTCAAACTGAGTGAGTGTGTGTCTACAACCCTGACCCTTGTCCCTAACCCTGTACATCGCACACTCACATCAGTCCCTACCCTCAATCCAAGGTCCCCATTCATATACTAGGGCCAATTTTGGACAGAAGCCAATTAACCTACCAGCATGTCTTTGGAGATGATGAGTAAAACAAAAAAGCTACCATGTAACCCCCACAAAAATACAACACAAACAAAATAACATAATCAACATAACGTAATCAAAAAAAGTCATGAGCTTCCTCCTACCTTTCCATCAGAAGCAGTGTTGATACGGTAGTGGTAAACCCTGCCTTCGTATCTCAGCGATATGGACCTCTGTCCAGGGCTACTCTCACTCTCCCGAACCAGGAAGCTGCCATTAATCCCGCTGCTCAGAAGATATTCGGCAGCGTTTCGAGACACAGGTCCATGGTACCAGGAATGCTTCTCAGGGCTGTTGACTGGTGTGATGTAGTTACTGGGCACCCAGCCCTGTCCATTTTTGGTCTGGGCCTCGCACCACTCCCCATTGTGATTGTATCCCAAAACACGGAGCTTCTCACCTAACACAAACAGAAAAAAGTTATGTAGAAGATCAGAGGTGATCAGCTTATGACCCTTTAGAGCCACTTGTTTGCAATCATGATACTCTTTACACTGACAATGAAGCCAAAACTCTTGTGAGGTTGAAAGCCCTGTCAGGTTTTATTTTCTCCTTTAGGGAGATTAATTATATCTATTCTTGACACCAAGACAGAAAGCGAGGGAAAATCCTAAATTATAGTCACCAGAACAACAGTAGAGGGGGGATCCTCTAATGGGGACAACAGGCGTTTTACCCATTTTCTACTACAGCGTCTGCAAACTTTGGCCTATGCAACAGATTCGGCCTGCTACAACATTTTATTAGACTATCTGATGTAAGAAGGAACTTTGATGGAGACCCTGAAGTAAGGGGTATCTGATGTAACGGGAACTTTGATGGGGACTCTGATGGGCTCAAGCCTCTTTGGAATTGCTTTGCGTTACTGAAGTTTTTTTTTAGTTAAATCATGGGGTCTCCAGGCTTTCTAAGCAAAGGGCCAGTTTACTGTTATTCAGGATATAGGAGGGCTGGACTGTGGCCAGAGGGAGTAGAAAATGCCCCGGCATCAGTGCCACATGCTAATATCAATGAGAAGAATAGTGCCCTATTGATGGTGTCAGTAGGGGGAATAGTGCCCCATTTATGGTTTCAGTAGGGTGAATGGTGCTCCATCATTGGTGTCAGTTGGTGGAATAGTGCCCCAAGGGCCAGATAAAGGCACGCAAAGGGACACATTTGGTCTGGAGACCACGGTTCTAAATCATAAAATGCTGTTTACAAATACACTCCAAGTAAAACATATTACTTTAAATTTGATTTGTTCATTTAAGAAACTGATTTTTTTGGGCCTGTGGAAATTTGTAAAACAAACACGTTTAGAGATCCCTGTCCTGCTCTATCCAAAATATAAAAAAAAAAAAAAATCAATTTTGGCTTCAGATAAACTGTTCCATTCTGTCCTTTTACCTATAGATCGTTTTTGTTTATGTCAAAAATTTTAATATTTCATTGTAAAGAGTGGTGCAAACAACTCAAAACTGCACACGCCATACATATAATAAGAAAATAAAGAGGTTATATATATATAATTATAAAAAAGTTATCTTTAGTACTGTCAACCATAATCCCTAATAGCAAAGCAAATAGTAGCCAGATTTGGGAAAGTTAGGCCTCTTGCACATGAACAAAATAATATACTGTTGTCTTTTTTTAAACTCTATAAGGCTACAAATGTGGTGCTTTTTTGCCCGTGTGCAAGAGGCCAAGGAGTCTTATTTAAAGCTAAACTTCAAGAAATACAAACACATATAAAGAATGGATTTAAATGTCAATATATTTGTAAGTCAGAGAACCCTACCAGACTGCAGAGCTAAATAGGTGACCTCACTGGAAATAGGAATCCAGTATGGTCAGCGGCCTGTGTTAGTGTATGTATAGTCAAAACTTTTTAATTTTTTTAATTTTGGATAGAGTAAGGAAGTAAGTAAGTAAGGACTCCTTGCTGTCTATGTCCCAGATAGATAGATTCACCATCTCTATTTGTCTTGGTGACCATTGCTATCAAGTCAGAAAGTGAGGGGAAACCCAAAATGTTAGATTTGCCACCAGAACAATTAGATTTTCCATTGAAGACACCTGTTGAGGTAACAACTGTCTAAGGCAGGCCATACATGGGTCCAATTTCGAAAGAATTTTCTTTTGAAAATCTTATCTAAGAATTTTCGTTCGTATTTCGTACCATTAGTGGGCTGCAGCAACAGCCGATTTTCGTGCGGCAATCAAATTTGAGTAATCGGACATGTTGGAAATTTTTTGAAAAACGAACCATTTTCTAATTAATGATGGGAGAATCGTGCAAGAAATGTAATCGAAAAAGAAATGCGCATGTGCAAGAAAAGAAAATTCCCGAGAAGAAAAGAAGATTCCCAGGCACAAAAATTCTTTTCTGTAGCACCATGAGGTGAAATTGAAGGCTTAGTTGGCCGAATTTCGAAATCAATGGTGGCACCATCGGATCACAAAACGCACAAATTTTCTGATTTTCAAAAGAAAATTCTTTCGAAATTCGACCATGTGTGGCCAGCCTAAGGGCCCGTTCACACCGGTGCAATGCCAGACATTGTATGTGATTCGCACCGCATTGCTGTGCAGATCACATGCAATGACTGTTTGATGCAAATTCAGCCATACAAACTGTATGGCTGAATTTGCATCGCATTCCGATCAAACTTGTACAGGACCCTTTTTTTTTGTCCGCACCAGAATAGGATTGCATGGGTGTTCACACCCATGTGATCTGATGCCTGTCCGAATTCACAGTTCACACTGCGATCTGATCTAGGGGCGTCATTAACTTTGTGTTGACACTTGCAGCGGTTCGCATAGGGCAGTGTGAACTGAGTTCTATGCGATGAGGGAGCCCGCACAGGATTCGCAGGGTTTCCCACATCGTACCAGTGTGAACCAAGCCTTAGGCTGTTTTCACAGTTCTCCACTTAAAGAAAATGTGGTAAAAACAAATGCGCTTTTGCCAAGTTTTCTGCACTACGGACTCCAATCATGCACCTGTAAAACTTGAACATTCGACTCAAAAATGGATCACGGGTGCGTTTTAAAAAGTTTTCTATAGAAACCAATGGGAAATGCGTTTTTGATACGCTTTTGAAACGCGCACCAAAAAGGTGCAGCATGCAGGACTTTTAAAAACTACCCCAAACCTGCTGTGCCCTGGTGTGAAGAGTTCCAGAGGATTTAAAAGGATGTATTTTTTTTACCCCAAAACGGCATAAAAAAAACACAATCGCTTTCATTACGCTTCCTGTTGTGTCTCTAAAACAGGAAGTGAAGGGAAATCTCCCCCCGAGACACAGAAAGCAAGAGATAAAACTACAAAAGGTTTTAGGCCTAAAGAAGTTTTGTGTACACATATACTGTGGCAGCACACCATTAAGGTCACACCTCTGCACATCCATTACTGTAAGCATTGAGCAATGCACAGAGTTATAGTGACATCTCATTCTTCCAGTCCTACTCACAGCAGGTGGATTTTAAAACAGATTCCACCACTTATAGTAATTTTGTATATCTGCTTGGAGCTTTAAACAAGTACCCATACAGAAGGCTATAAAACAGCGAGAATTACACAGAGACAAAATAATTACAATATCTGTCAAATCGAATTACTTCGCTGACAGATTTCTGCAAGGTTGGAGATGAGATTGAAAACGGTAATATTTACAGAGCAATGTATTAGACTGAGTATTCCAATAATACCCACGCTTCTGCACTGATCCTATGTTGCCAGTGTTTCCATGCTTTAGTCTCATTAAGTCAAAGGATGCCACCTACCAAAGGCAGTCCAATCACAGCCCGGAACATCACATCTGGACTCAGAAGTTTGCCTGAGGCGGACGCCGTTCTTCCAGGCAGGTTCATGCCCTTGAAAAAAAGGACTCCGCCTGGCTGGCCACTTAGGAGCCTCGGTCACTAAGGCTGTCTACGTGACAAACGTGGTGGCTGATAGACATGTGCAATTCGTTTATCGTCAAAATTCGGCATAATCAAAACCGTTTAACAAATTTTTTCTAAAAAAATTTTCTACAAGAACGAAAAATCTGAAAGAACGAAAATCTGAAAGAACGAAAATACAAAAATCTGAAAGAACGAAAATACAAAAATCCGAAAGAACGAAAATACAAAAATCCGAAAGAACGAAAATACAAAAATCCGAAAGAACGAAAATACAAAAATCCGAAAGAACAAAAATCCGAAAATGCCAAAGAACAAAAAACATTCACATAATTTCTATTATATTAACATTCTATTAACCCATTCAATTTATTAACCATTATTATAGTTTTTATCATTAATAAATAATAACAACAACTATAATAATAGTTATAAACTATTGGAATTTCCTTTCCAATCTGGCCGTTAGTGACCGTAACGAATACGAATGATCTGAAACAAATGCCGGATAATTCCTAACTTCGGATAAATTTGTATTTGTTAGGTTCACTAACAGCCAAATTTGAAAGGAAATTCCAATACCTGTAATTTAATAGTTTATAACTATTATAATAGTTATTATTATTATTAATAAATAAAAAAATTATAATAGAAATTATCCAAAAGTTTTTTGTTCTTTCGGATTTTCTCTCTTATTTTCGGATTTTCAGTCTTTAAAATTATTACGACTTATTGAAATAACAAATGCCGCATCTAAACGGATGGAATGTAACAAATTTAAATTTATCCAAAGTTACAAACTATCAAAATAACAAATACTGCATCTATATGAACAGAACGAATTAGAATTTATCAGAAGTTACGGATTTCAATCATAACGAATGATCTGAAAAACCAAAACAAAACAAAAAAAAAAATGAAACGAAAACGAAAAAAAAGATTTTTTTGGCCGTACACATACTAGTGGCTGGGCAGCAACTAGTAACGATCAGCCTGTGGTTTTACAAAGCATAGCCCAATTCTGGGTACACATGGTTCTGGCCAGCAGAGTGTTTGAAAATAGGCCTAGATGCTTTCCTAACTGCACATAATATAACTGGATACTAACATTTATAGGTAGAGTTGTACCAGGGAATATCTGATTGCCTTTTGCGGGATCAGGGGGGAATTTTTTTCCCAGCTGCAGCAAACTGGGTCATGCTTTATTTTGTTTTTTTGCCTTCCTCTGAATCAACCGTGGGTATAGGATTGTGTATATATCATATCTCCTGGAGGTTTTCGATTTGTGTATGTTTTATTGTTGCTTTTTTTTTTTCTTCTTCTTTCTGTTGGTTGAACTGGATGGACTTGTGTCTTTTTTCTATGTAACTATGACATTTAAATAAAACACTATTATACAACCTGCTGTTATATATCAGCTGCATTTTTAGGCTAAAAGAATGCTCTATGTAACAAATGCAGCATTCTTCTATAGTAGGTGTGTAAAATGTGGGTTATGTGGGCCTCGCTCGTCTTTTGTGGACCTTGGTGACATAAGGATTTAAGACTAGTGAGGCCCTGGCTGTTATTCAGTAGATGGAAGATACACTGTCTTGCAGAATACTTTGGTAACTATCATAGTAATTATAGCTTTTAAAATGTTTCCTGGAGATCGGGGCCTTACAATATTTCCCAAAGTGCATAATGTGACCCCTTGAAGATGTTAATGTTTCATTCAAACTTGACTTGCCTGTTCTATTGGGTTACTTTGTAGACCCCCCCCCAAAGCCCAATGATAGTACTACAAAGTCTCTGTATTATCACAAAATGAGCTCAAACCAATGAAAAAGCTGTAGCATCACTTTTGAAAACCACTGTGCCAATGACTCCCCTTTGCAGCTTGCTCTCTCAATCTCATATATCCTCATCTCTTGCCCGGGTGAAAGGCTTGTACCAGATTATCTTAGTAAATACATAGTTGATAAGGTTGAATAAAGACACCAGTCCATCAAGTTCGACCTGTGTGGGTATGGATGTGTATTATGTCTCTACCACTTCCCACATTTCTGTATATTGTGTTCAATAAGATGCCCATGTAAGAATTTTTGGAAATTAGTAATATTACCCGCTGAAACCACTGATTGTGGAAGGGAGTTCCACATCTTTACCACTCTAATGCCCCGTACACACGGTCGGACATTGATCGGACATTCCGACAACAAAATCCTAGGATTTTTTCCGACGGATGTTGGCTCAAACTTGTCTTGCATACACGGTCACACAAAGTTGTCGGAAAATCCAATCGTTCTGAACGCGATGACGTAAAACACGTACGTTGGGACTATAAACGGGGCAGTAGCCATTAGATTTCATCTCTTTATTTATTCTGAGCATGCGTGGCACTTTGTGCGTCGGATTTGGGTACACACGATCGGAAATTCCGACAACCGATTTTGTTGTCGGAAAATTTTATAGCCAGCTCTCAAACTTTGTGTGTCGGAAAATCCGATGGAAAATGTGTGATGGAGCCCACACACGGTCGGAATTTCCGACAACAAGGTCCTATCACACATTTTCTGTCAGAAAATCCGACCGTGTGTACGGGGCATTACAGTAAAAAAACCCTATTAACTTTAGGGTTAAACCGCTTCTCGTCCAACTTCATTGAGTGGCCACGTGTCTTCTTGCGTGACCTGAGACTGAATAGTTTTGTCCCAATGCTGGAATAGCCATTAAGATATTTGTATATCACTATCATATCTCCTCCTAAGAGTCTCTTGTCCAGGGAGAATAAGTTTAATGATTGTAAACGTTCCTCATAAGCGAGGTCCTCCAGATATCTTATTATCTTTGTTGCTCTTCTCTGGACTTTCTCCAGTTCCAGCACATCCCTTCTGAGGACTGGAGACCAGAACTGGACAGCATAATAAATGGGAAAATTATCTTGGTCTTGCTTTAACGCCAAAAGGGATCATGCCTTATTTTTTTCACTCAAGTCTTCCATCTCGTGCAGATTCCAGGAAGCTGGATACAAACGTCCAACCTGGTGGTATACACAAAATTGTTCTCTGCCACCCTACCGGGTGGTTGGAGGTGCCAACAAGAACGGGGGACCTTACTTCACATTTTTTGGGATTACCCACTATTACGTCCTTTCTGGGAAGACATCCAGAAAATAGTGTTCAAACAACACATGTTTAAATTGAGAATTACCCGAGGCATTTTTGTTGTATCTTACCCTGCTTCTTAACAACTGCAAAAAAAATTTAAAAATCAGCACCAGAAAATATGGTTTTACTGGAACACTTTCAAATTTTCCCGGGACTTCTGCTCTTATGTGTTCCAATAGCATCTTTGACCCTCGCCCCCATAGGCTCCACCTGCCATACGGAGATATTGCTAGATGAGAGTATGGGGGAGGCCACATGAGTGTCCACTTTTTTTTTTCCCTTTCTAGTTTCTGGTTTCCTACTTTCTTATTTTCTGATAGATGTCTACTTTGGAATACTTAGTCACCACAGCTTCTTTGTTGCTCTATTATTTTTTATTGTGAAAGCTTTTATCTTTCACATCTACTTAGGCTTGATTACCACTTCTGCGGGTGGTTGTTGGTGCAGGAATCGCACCTGTTCTACACCCCGCAACACACTGCTCTTTCACAGACGCATGTGTCTGCCATTCATTCCTAATGTTATCCTTACACATTTAAACATGCGGTGTGTTTGCGGGTGCAGGAAAGTGCATGGTGCAATAGCACCATGGGATTTCCCTGAGGCTATGGTTTTAAAAAGCTGCAGGAACCTTTTTCCTGCATTTCCCGCAGGTACAGCAGCCCATTCACGTGAATGGGCTGCTGTGCCCACACAAAAGTGGGCTGTGCCAACCGCACAGGTGTGGACCTAGCCTTAGACTCAAGAACATCACTTCTATTTGGGGACACCTGATATTGTATTGTGTGAGGAGTGCCTTTGATTGTGCATATTTTTCTTGTATATGAAGTTGTGTGAAGTTCATGACCATCCATACCCCTGAAATGTATTGGAACTGTGTTAAATGATTTAATAAAAGGCAGCAGCCATGTGCCCTGTCAAAGTCAAAAAGACTGGCATTGCATTAATTAGAAAGTCTTTCAAGCTTTGTTGAGCAAATAGAACTCTGTAGGATACCACAGGCTTTAAAATGCAGGCAGCTATATGGAGTAGAACGGAGACAGGATAGTAATAAACTATATCCAATACAAACATGCCGCTAAGTATTATGCAATGGAGATATACAGGCATCTAGCCTACTTTGACATATTTACTGGTAATTTTTAAAAGCATCAAATCCAAAAATGTCTTACCTTTAGTAATGCTGAGAGTATTGTCCCCGCTGGCTACAAAGTCATACAGTGCAACAAACAGATTGGGGTCATTTTCACTTGGTCCAGATAAGAGGTTTTCCTTGGAATTCCACCGAGCAGCTTCACTCAAACCTTGAGGTTCAAAATCAGATACTATTGGTCTTTGCAAGGCTTCTGCAGAAAAAACACAGAAAAATCATGTTACCACAAAGTCAGTTAACACAACCCATCAACTCAGTAAACCTAAAACATTTCCCGTAACTTAGACAGGTGACCTAAAGCTCAAACACAACCACTAGAAGGTCGAAGCTTACATTCATGTGCATCCATAATGATATTTTACAGGCATGCAAGCACATGGGATGATGGTTCACCTTTAGATGAATCCCACAGAGTAAAACCACCCAAAGCTTTCCTTGGGATCATTGAGGCTCTACTGGTGAAATCTCTGTCCCTAGTTTCCATTTTGCATACCTGCATAGGGGGCTTCCTACTCTCCCTGCTGGATATATCTAATTAGTTTTATGGCAAATTTAAAAGGAGGAACTGAAACACATAAAAGTTGTGGAGAACGCACTAAAGCCCACTGTCAGCTGATGTCACTCAGCCGGTCCAGACTCTAGAGCAGGGGTCTTAAACTGGTGGCCCTCCAGCTGTTGCAAAACTACAAGACCCATGAGGCATTGCAAGGCTCCCAGTTACAAGCCTGACTCCCACAGGCAGAGGCATGATGGGACTTGTAGTTTCGCAACAGCTGGAGGGCCGCCAGTTTGAGACCCCTTCTCTAGAGAGACCTTGACTTTAAATGTTGGGCTCCACCCAGATGCCTGGACCAGAAGCTGGCACACAGCTGCTCCTGTCCCCCGCATAACTCAGTGCTCCAGTGAGCGCTGGAAGAGCAAACAACCGTTGACTGACAGTTTCTGCTCACTGAAAACTGGGAACTGAGCGATCAGTGGTTTTTGATCGCTCAGATATCAGTGTAGAGGCAGCGTCCACCTAGGTGAATATAAATCTTTGGCTTTTTTTTTTTCTCTTTTAAGAACCTCTGTGAACCTAACTAAATCAATACACCTGCATCAACAAGGGTCCACATGGGTAAATAGTATTAGGTCTCCAAGAAAAAACAGTTGTTGCTGACATCTGGCAAAATCCCATGTGCCAGGTGATAAGTAGCAGAACTTCAACAGACTAATTATATGAGGGAAAAAATCATGTTAAATTACGCTCTAGGATTTCTGATTACGTTTTGATACAAAACACATTTTTTCATGTTAAAGTAAAGTAGAGTATACTTGACTTTACAATTGTTAGCAGGTACAGTGGGTATAGAAAAGAATCACCCCCTTTAAAATAATCACATTTTGTTGCTTTGCAGCCTGAAATGAAGAAAGGCACAGTTTTTGTTTTATCCAGCTATATTTACTCAGTGCAACTTATAACATCCAAGTGAAAGACATAACACCAGCATGTCAGAGAAAAATATAAAAAATAATCAAAAACAGAATCACTGAATTGGAAAAAGGATCACCCCTCCTAAAAATGACTTGTAAACTAAATCAGGTGTAGCTAATCACCTTCTCAATGGCACACAAAGCCATTTGACTTTCAACTGATCAGCTGTGGTCATTTTGATTAGCTCAGCATGAAAATAACTTTCCTGGAGCATTTCAGTATAATTGAAGCAATTAACTATGGGTAGCAAGGCCTTGTCACTGGGATCTCCGGAATAAAGTTGTGGACAGGCACAAGTCAGGAGATTGATACAAATTCAAAGGCTTTATCAAGGCCTAGAAGAACAGTGAAGTCAATTATTAAGAAATGGAAGTTATTTGGTATAACACAGACCCTCCCTGGATCAGGATGTCTCTCCAAACTGGATGAAAAATTTAGGAGGAAACTGGTGAAAGAGGCTACCAAGAGACCTACAGTAACTCTGAACTCGTTGCAGGAATTTCTGACAAAGAGTGGTCATTGTGTACATGTGACAATAATATCACAAATTCTCCACAAATGTGGCTTGTATGGGAGGGTTGCAAGAAAAAAAAAACACTCCTCAAGAAAGGCCACACGCAGTCAGGATTGGGCTTCGCCAAAACACACCTTGAAGATTCTGAGGCCACATGGAAAAAGGTGTTATGGTCAGATGAGACTAAAATTGAATAATTTGGCCTCAACACCAAACAATACGTTTTGCGGAAATCCAAAACAGCTCACCATCCAAATAACACCATAATTACAGTAAAGAATGGAGGTGGTTATATCCTGTTATGAGGGTGTTTCCTGTGCAGCAGGGACTGGAGCACTTGTCATGATAGAAGGAAAAATGGATGGGGTAAAACACCATCATTCTTGAGGGAAAATAAGCTGCCCTCTGCCAGAAAGTTGTCAAGAAGGCGGCTTACCTTCCAACAAGGCAATGACCCAAAGCTACCTCCAGGGCCGATTTGATCCGCCAAAAAAGAACAGTAGGGGAATCGGTAGCCTCCATCTTGCTAGATTGGATCGGAGGGCTGTTGGGTCCTGGGTTGTGTCTGCATAAGCAGAGGGGACACGGACCTGTCACCTGGCCGCTCTGCTCAGCTCAGCTCACCAGGGGATTAGCTGATGGATCCCCTGCTGAGCAAAACCAAATCCAGCCTGTGTGAATGTGGCCTAAAATGTATCTCTGCCATTTTACACTGGAAAAAAAAATCCTGGAGGCTTCTCACATATTAAAATTGTCCCAGATTTCTCCTTAATGATATGGTCTCTGCTATAAAAGTTTTACAAAAATACATATATTTCTGCTATTATATTACATGCATGGATTTATAGTTCAGCCACTAGAGGGAGCAGTCATTGACTTAGAACTACTAACTATTACAGTAAAACCTTGGATTGCGAGCATAATTTGTTCAGGAAACATGCTTGTAACACAAAGCACTTGTTTACCAAAGCGAATTTCCCCATAAGAAATAATGGAAACTCAGATGACTCGTTGTACAACAATGTATTCATAAATCCTTCAGTTTATAATCCATATAAAAAGATTATAGCAATGTGACCAGGTTGTGTAACCATAAATGTCCATCCACAAATGGAAGCCTCCACAAGGGGATTAGAAGAAAAATCCAGCAGGAGCTACGGAGGATTAAAGAGAAGAGAGGCGCCTCTAAGTATAGCAATATGGTTACATTTAATGAAGGTACAACATTTAGCAACTCACATGGTTGACGATTAAAAGAGGCATCCGGGGGAAAGCTGTTCACGTAGACCGTCCTCCTCACCGCCGGCTCTCACTGCTGTCAGTCTGCAATCCTGACCGGGAAAACTACCCTGCAGTAGAGCGATCTGAAAGCGATGCTTGAAGCGTTCGTGGAGTGCAGCGTGGAAGGGATGGCGTCAATGGCAGTGCAGAGGATGGTCTATGTGGACAGCTCTACCCCGGATGCCTGCATACTTAGATGTGCCGGTTTTAATCATAAACCATTGCTAAATGTTGTACCTTCATTAAGGCTGCATTCACACATGAGCGTATTCAGCTCATAAAATGCCCAAAAAACGCCCAACAAGGAAAATCCTATTCATTTCAATGGCACCTGTTCACATCTGAGCGTTTTGTCACCTGAAGCAAAACGCCTGAAAAGCGCCCTAAGCTCAAAAAAGAACATGAGCTTCTTTGGGGCAGATTACAGGCATTTTCCGCCTTTTACATTGGTGACCTGAACAAAATTGTGGCAAAATCTCGATTACAAATGCGTGACTTTGAAACGCTCAGGTGTGAATGCAGCCTAAGAGGCACCTCCCTTCTCTTTTACCTTGGGTTCACAATAGTGCAATGTGGGAACCAGCTCGATTCCAGCACCGGTTCCCGCATCGCTCCTCTTCCGCAGGCAGCTTATACTGCCTTGTGCGAACCGCTGCGGGTGTCATTAACTATGACACCCCCAGTTTAGTTCACAGTGCGAACTGTGAACTTGCACAGGAATCTGATCGCATAGGTGAGAACACCTATTCGATCCGATTCTAGTGCGGGGAAAACAAGTCCCTGCACTATTTTCTGTGCAAATCCAATGCGAGTTCAGCCATATAACTGTATGGCTAAACTCGCATTGCTCAGAGATCGGGTTGAGGTCAGGACTTGTCAAGTTCCTCCACCCCGCTCATCCATGTCTCTATGGACCTTGCATTGTGCACTGGTGCGTAGTCATGTTGGAACTCAAAGGGGTGGGGGAACTTGACTGGCCTTCACAGAGTTCTGACCTTAACCCGATAGAACACCTTTAGGATGAATTAGAGCGGACACTGCGAGCCAGATCTTCTCGTCCAACATCAGCGCCTGACCTCACAAATGTGCTTCTGGAAGAATGGTCCAACATTCCCATAGACACACTCCTAAACCTTGTGGACAGCCTTCCCAGAAGAGTTGAAGCTGTTATAGCTGCAAAGGGTGAGCCAACTCAATATTGAACCCTACGGACTAAGACTGGGATGCCATTACAGGTCATGTAAAGGCAGGTGTCCCAATACTTTTGGTAATATAGTGTATGTTAATCCATAAAAAAAAAAAAAAAAGACTATATATTACTTTCAAATGAATGCATGCTGTAAAGATTTTCTTTATTTATGTTGTGACTGCGATATTCATCACCTCCGAAGGTGTTGGAGACTCTGTTGTCACCTACTCTTGTTTATACAGTGATCACTGCAATGTCAACAAGATTCAAAGGTGTTATTTTACACTGGCCTGGAGATGGGAACCCCCTGAGATAACAGTTCTTTAGCTCTGCAATAAATGCCAGTTTTTCAATGGAATCAGCCTACAATTCCAGTGTACACGACACACAGGGCAGGATGTGGCTGTGCACATCATCAGTCAGGGCTGATTCAACAGGAAGACAGGAAATCCAGCTGTAACCCCCCCCCCCCACACACACACACACACAGAGACACACACACAGCCCCCCCCCCCCCCCCCCTGTCATTTAATTTAAAGAAGAACTCTGCATCTTTCAGAGAACTGCAATCAAAGTAATATGTATGATTTAAAAAAAAAAAAATTCACCCAGTGGATACTTTGTTTTCAGAAGCACCGTTTGCAAAAGGAGTAAATAAAATAATGATAATAACGATGACGATAATAATATTTATATGGTCAATACATATTAAGTTAGAAAGGTCAATATTTGAAATAAAGTCTAATATTTTCTGCAATGCCAGTTAAAGCTATATTAAACTCAAAATAAAAAATGTAATATATAATGGTCCATTTTCTCAGTTTAAACATTTGGCCTTAGGCCCCTTTCACACGAGGCGGACTCCGTTTCTACGGAGCCCACCTCAGTCCGCCGGCTCAGCGGGAGATCTGTCTGTTGATCTCCGCTGAGCTGGCGGATGACAGGTCCCTCTCTGCTCACTGAGCGGGGAGGGGCTTGCCAGGCGCCGCTGCCGCCTATGGAGGGATCGGATGAAAACGGACAGCATGTCCGTCTTCATCAGATCTCACCCGATCCGATAGCGACGGACCTGGACGTAGAGCTATCTGTCTGCTTTTAGCGGATCGGACCGGGTTGGTTGTCAGTGGACATGTCTCCACTGACATCCGACGCTCCATAGGCTAACATGGAGCGCCCGTTCAGGTCCGCCGTCAAAACTGACAGGTGGACCTGAACGTTCCGATCGCGTGAAAGGGGCCTTAGTCATAAGAATTATATACATTTTATTATGAAAATAAAGACATTTTATGATGCAACAAATTACATTCTGTTAGTGTCTATTTATGTTCCTGGATTATATTGGTGAGATCTATCTGAAGATTTTTTTTTGTTTTGTTTAGGGAGTACATCCCAATTGAGTTGAAGAATTACATTTTGGTAAGGATAGTTGTTCTGCAAGGGATATACAATATATGAAAGGGAAGGCCCCTCCATTTGCCAGAATCCGCTTTCTCCGCTGATTACCGCTGAGCAGGCGGATGACAGTTCCATCTCCACTTACTGAACAGAGCGGAGACGGACAGAGTCCAGCTCTCCTCTATGGGAAGATCAGATGAAAACGGATAGACTGTCCATTTTCATCCAATCATATCCGCCAGACAGATGGACTTTGCAGACAGGATCGGATCAGATAACGGCGGATGTCAGTGAACATGTGTCCGCTGACATCTGCAGCTCCATAGGGGTGAATGGAGGGTCCAATCAGGTCCGGCTGAAAAACTGACAGGCGGACCTGATCAGACAGTTCATGTGAAAAGGACCAAAGGGTTTGTTACAGGATAAGTGGGAGAGATCAGGTAAGGGTGGATAAATGTATGGTTTAGGAAATAAAGGAAGCAGGGGAAGAAAAATATAGATTGCAAGGTCTAAGGAGCGGGGGGCTCTCCGATTGCTCCTGTATTAAATTGTATTGGAACTGTACGGTCTGCCCTCATGCTGTAAAGCGCTGCGCAAACTGTTGCCGCTATATAAATCCTGTATGATGGTAATAATAAAGAAAAAAGGGGGGGGGTCTCTTAAAGAGAGGGATCTGGGTGGGAAATGTATGTATGCATTGGTCACTTTATTGCCATCTGTTCATACCTTCATAAAGATTGTGCATGACAAATGTCCTTTATTGTGATGACAAAAAAAATATATATATCACAATGCACAGCAGTGTCACTCGTTACAGAGTGCGCTTAGTTGGAAACACAATAATAAATCAGAATGCTCAGGTATATATCTGCTCCAAAAACCAGGCCACGTGTTTGTTGGGGCTTTAAGATGAGGAGACATTCGAGGGAATATTACATACAATATTATTGCTTGCTGGCCGCAATCTACACCGGGATATGTAGTCTTCAGAGGACATGAAGTGACTGAAAAGGCATCACAAATCCAGATTACAAGAAGTAGATGAAAGCAAAGTCTGGAGGATAGGCAGCGATCGGCCGATAGCGATAGTCGCAAGTGAATCCGGCAAGCTGGTTGTAACCAAGCTGATTGATCCATCCACTTGGTGCATTCAGCCTGCCCACACACTATTCTAATCTTGGCTGGTTCCTGCTGAACTGGCCAAGATTCGAATCGTCTATGGCCGGCCTAAGTCATGTCCCTAGTATGTTTTATTTTGTTTGGGGGGGCTTTCTGCTCCTAGGGTGGCCATAGGTGCCTGTTTTTTATCTCTGTGCTGTGCCATTGTGCACTGGCAGTAGAACTCCTTAGCTGACTGCAGCCACAATTGTGTATTCTGACAGCAAATTGTGCTGTCAGAAAATGGGCTCCCCTCTGACACTATGCCCTCGCCAATGTTTACTTGGTTTGCTCGTGGTCTCAGAGGAGGAGAAATATTTATCAATATTTATGCAGGAATCCCTCTTCATAGCCAGGTTACAAGTTGCTCAGCTGTGGCTTCGTCCTGACCCCCCCACTATGCAACAGTGGAAGAGAGCAGTGAACCTCACTTTACCCTACAAAAAGGTTTTGTATACCCACCGTGGTTGTCCAGCCAAATATCACAAAATATGGGACAGATGGATAAACGAAGCCTCTACGTGCACAGACTAGCAATGCATTGTATGTATATGACTGTTGACCCTATGGCACTCAACCTTACGTATGACCAAACTTCTTACTAGTATAATCAAAAGATACGCCTTGACGTTGATATGCAATAATCTGTTCAGACTCTCAGTGTATGAAGCTAATCCATCCGCTTCCAATGTATGCCATACTTTGTACTTTAGTATCTTTACTGTGTACTGACTATTACGCTCAATAAACTTTATCTTTGATTAAAAAAAAAAAATTGTGCTGTCAGAATACACAATCGTGGCTGCAGTCGGCTAATTGAGAAAGATTTTCTAGAACAGTACCTTCAACAGAAGTTTTGTTAGATCGTCTTCTGTTGAGCGGGAATGGCCATGGATGGATAGAAATCCACTGGTCCCTGCTGAACTGGCCTGAATTTCACTTCATCCATGGGCAGCTCCAGGCTTTAAAAAATCAATTGCTTCTATTTACAGCGGTAGGGAGGGGACTGTTATATGATGTGTCTCGTGTACTTGGCTCCTGAGATTCGTGCAGCCCTACAGAAATATCTTTTTGTATGAACGCCGAGGTGTGTACACTGACAGTTGTTAGAGAAATGCCAGGCAATACCTAATATAGGCAACAGAGAAACTGACAAACCAGGGCAAACTATGAATCTCATTTACTCTGAGCTCCAGGCAGATATAAAAGACACAAATTAATGCAGCTCTGTATTCATTCATAAATCATTAAAGGTATTATTTCATGAAAGCAGCGTTCCTAGCTGAATTCAACCTCTAGAAATCCACCGTATATCAGAGCTCAGACTAGGGTTGCCACCTTTTCTTCAAGCCAAACACCAACACTTTTGCGGCACAGGGCAAGTTTTTCTTTTTTTGCAGTAAACACAAAAAGGATTATAAAAGACCTGGGACATATTTGGGTGCCCCAAGGAGAGTAGTAATGTAGCGCACAGAGCGCGCCAGTGGGTGCTCTTGCTGACATCACCCCACCCTTCAGTAATGCCGAACCTGCCCCCAAACAGCCACCCACAGCGGCAACAGATTTGCGTACGACTATCTCAGTTACTTGTGGAGCCACAGCATGGTCTGAATAATGTGTCCGGGTTACAGGTGGACTGAAACCCGGACACATGATTCAAAACCCGAACTGTCCGGGGGAATCCTGGACAGGTGGCAACCCTAGCTCAGACTGGGAGAAGCAGAAGCAGCACAAGGAGCCAATCAGTTGTGCTCCAGTGCTAAAAATAATACAGGCAGTGCCAGAGTTACGAACCTCAGACTTGCGAACGACTCCTTCTTACGAACGGGAGGCGGCGTGACGTTCTGCGCCACTTTTCAATGGCAGGCACCTCGGAAGACGACGTCTGCGCATGTGTGGCTACTTGACAGAACATCAGAAAACGATGTCTTTGCCGTTCTGCGCATGCGCTTCCAACTTACGAACATTTCCCACTTAAGAACAAACCGGCAGTCCCTAACCCGTTCGTAACTCGGGGACTGCCTGTACACTGATAGGAGAATATAGCAGATAGAGAGGTGAGCTCTTCAGTCTGCTGCTTCCCGTGTACATGAGGCCTCAGAGAGAGAGAGCTGTGCATGATGTCTTAAGTCTAGGCTAATGACCAGACAAGAAGCCGAAAGTGGGCTGTATAAGGTATTTACTGGCAGGAAAAAAATGTTTTGCTATTCAAAGTTAAAACAACAAGGGCAGATGATTTAATAGATGGAAAGATGAAAAAATGACTGAAGATCGGCTTTTAAAATGTCACTAAACCCAGGACCCTGCTTTTGATTTATCTGGTCTCCCACAGTACACAGAACATAGAAATGCAATTAAAAGGCTAAATACCTTTTCTCATCAGCAGTATATAGCAGTCTTGTGACTTCTATCAGTGTCCGGTTAAAGCTTGTAGGAAAAGTTTTCACTCTCCTCTGACTGCCCTATGAGGCTGCATGACCCTGACCCATTGTCGAGACAGTGCTGATTGGCCCTGTGCTGATCACATGCACCCCGAGCATGTGCAGATTGCTATCAACATTGCACTGTTCTATCAAAAGGTGGATTAGGGACAGTAAAAGGAGGGGAGGATCAGAGAAGACAGGATAAAACAGCCTTTTTACACAATATGGAGGATTAACCCCTTAGGTTCCACAAGGAGTATAGAAAGCATGTTTTACTGCACATACAGACTGATTTTACTGTTGTGCCCCCTTTATTTTTTAAATCCGCACAAGGTACAGTACTTACATTGGATGACAAGTGTTCCTTGTGGTGGTGGCTCCTCTCTCAAGGCAGCCATAGAAGGAACAATTTTGCAGGTTGCAGGAAAGAAAATTTCTTGATTCCCCCATCAACAGTCAGTGCTGATGGGGGAATCCCTCCTGTGGAGCCATTGAGTTCTCCCAGCAGGAAGGAACACAGCGATTACCACTAGTGGGTAGAACAGCCGCTAGCAATAATCACGTCAAATCCGACAGGCTGTTTGTACCCAAGTTAATCGATCAACTTGGGTGCATTAAGTCTGGCCATACAAGGTTCAAATCTTGGCCAGTTCAGCAGGGACCGTTCGGACCATCTATGGCTGGCTTTAGTTGTAATCTCCCATCAGCACCCAGTTCCCCAATCCATCCACAGCTGTAACCTACTGGTGTAGCAAGGATGAATGTGAGCTGGGGGGGGGGGGGGGGCGGTCACAGGCGCTCTTCAAGGCTGCCCTTCCCTTCTTTTCTACCCCCCTCCTCCATTCATAGAAGCTGTACTACATGGAGGAAGACATTTCATTCATCCGCATGTCCTTCAGTCATAGCCATCTTTTCATTGATGGAAGCTAGGAGTACAGCTTCTCTGAATGGAGGAGCAGCAGAAAGAGTAGGCATATTCGGCACTCTGGACAAACCACTATGACAGGTCCAGTGGCTCATATTAAAGCGGATCTTCAGTCATTTTTTCATCTTTCCATCTATTAAATCTTCTGCTCTTGTTGTTTTAACTTTGGATAGTAAAACATTTTTTTTTTCTGCCAGTAAATACCTTATACAGCCCACTTCCTGTTTCTTGTCTGGTAAAAAGCCTAGGCTTATGACATCATGTACAGCTCTCTCTCTCTCGTCAGAGTTTGCCAGGAGGGGGGAGACATAAGAGGGCCAATGAGAGCTGCAGAGCTGGAGGTGTGTGTGTGTGTATATATCCAGGAAGTAAACAGGCAGCAGCTTCAGCTGCCCACAGTTAAAATGGCTGCAATCAGACTCAGTGGAGGAGATTTCTGTAACATATTTGGCAAGTACAGAATCACAGTATATATAAATAATATGCAAAGTGGTTGGAGGGAAGCTTCAGAATGGCAAAGATGTTTTTATTACAAATTATGTGAGCAGACTGCAGTTCCTCTTTAACCTGCAAAGCACCAGAAGATTACTACTGTGTGGGTATGGAGGAGGGGTGCAGGGGATGAAAGATTTAAACTAAGAGAGCAGCCACCAGCACAAGGGACACATCTTATTCAATGTAAGCACTGTCCCTTGTGTGGATTAAAAAAAAAGAAAAAAAAGAATATAACTAAATGTAAGCTTTAAAGATGAAACCTGGGCTATGCAAATTGTCAATTACCAGAGTTCTCCCTTCAATCTTGGTGTGCTTTGTGTACTTCTTCCAGATCTGTGCAGTTCCATTGTAAGATTTTGCCTCTGTACAGGAACTCCCTGTAATGCTAACTGCAGCAGAGAACAGTCATGTGACAAGTCTGGCTATGCGGTCTAGCAGGGTTGTGTAATTCTCAGGACTGGATGGGCAGTAATACAATGCCCTTGGCAAGTTAGACAGCTAGCATTTTCAGATCTAAAGAGTCGGTCTATTTAGTAATGATATTGTTGTTATAGATATGATACATGAAGGACCAGACCCCCCCCCCAATCTTTCGATTTTAGGATACATTTAAATGAATGGGCAGTGCTTCCGAAGCGCCTAAAAAGCACTTCAGAAACGCAAAAAACACAGGCGTTTGTAACCTCTTCTTTGGGGTTAAAAGCTCCCCTCTAGCAGCCAAAAATCGCTCTCATACAGTTTTAGTGCAAGAGAATAGGTTTACAAGCAAAACTATTCAAACTCCAAAAACATTATTAAAGAAATGATATAAGCAATGGTAGTGATGAAAACCAACGCAGGTTCCAGTGAAGCACTTAAATGAGGTCTTGGCATGATTTGTGTTCAGCAATAATGTGCCTGCAGGAAGATAAACAGTGACTTGACGTCATATCATCACTTATATTAAGAGGCGGATCCGCTACTTTAGGAATGGAGAACAGTCTTTCAATAGCCTCACAAATTCCCGAAACATTCTGTGCATCTGTTGGCTGCCAAAAACCCTGCAGCCCAGGCGGGTAAGTCTGTGGCATTGCATCACTGATAAAAACAAAGTACCAGGGAGCATTTTGTAGCTAAAGAAGCCCAGTTTGCCTTAAAAAAGTGAATCTGCATTTAGCCCATGTAGAGCAGAGCAAGAGTTTTACTTAGTTTTCCCTCTACAGCTTTCTGGAGCCGGAGAGGACCTGGTAACTGGACAATAGGAAGTGTATGTGTCACTCAAGCATTCTGAATAAATGCAAGGCGTTCTCTGATTGGAGAGAACACTTTTCAGAGCGCCATTCAAAGACGCTTTGCATTCGTACAGAAAATGCTGAGCATTCTCTGAATGGTACCCAGCCCGATCACCTATGTAAAGAATGCAGCAGCCTGGCTGCTCAATATGGGACCAAGAACCAAGTGGAGTCAGATCCACCAGAGGATGGAAGAGAGCAGGAGCCTCCATGCTGGTTCTTCACATTCTCTGGAAAGACGAGGTAGAGAGCGTGAAGTTAACATACCCCTCCAATCCCCCTAGTCCAATCAGAGAACACTTTGCGCAGTGTCGGCTTCCTGGCGGGATCGGGCACGTGGGATTTCAAACACGCCCGAGCCCAGCTCTAGTTCTGTGGACAGATTCTCCCACCTGAGCTGTGGATCTCTGCAGCTCCTCCAGAGTTACCATGGGCCTCTTGGCTGCTTCTCTGATTAATGCTCCCCAGTTTAGGTGGACGGCCATGTCTTGGTAGGTTTGTAGTTGTGCCATACTCTTTCCATTTTCAGATGATGGATTGAACAGTGCTTCATGAGACGTTTTAAAGCTTGGGATATTTTTTATAACCTAACCCTGCTTTAAACTTCTCCACATGTTTACCTCTGACCTGTCTGGTGTGTTCCTTGGCCTTCATGATGCGGTTTGTTCACTAAGGTTCTCTAACAAACAACTGAGGGCTTCACAGAACAGCTGTATTTATACTGAGACTAACTTACACACAGATGGACTCTATTTACTAATTGGGTGACTTCTGAAGGCAATTGGTTTCCCTAGATTTTAGTTAGGGGTATCAGAGTAAGCCCAGGTTCACACTGAGCTGCGGGAATGAACAACTCGCACGATTTCACTCCCCCATGTCAGTCCTGATTTCGGCCATGATTTTAGAAACATCTGTGCAGGTTTCTGCACAGATGTCAATGTAAATCGCAGTCCGATATCGCAAAAAGTAGTACAGAAACGACTTTTTGAAATCAGTGCAGCATCGCATCAATTAGGACGGTGCCATTTGACATGGGATTTGACATGACAAAATGCTCCCGAGTGAACCAGGGCTTAAGGGGGCTGAATACAAATGTACGCCACACTTTTCACATATTTGTAAATTTGGAAAACCATTTATCATTTTCCTTCCACTTCACAATTATGTGGCACTTTGTGTTGGTCTATCACATAAAATCCCAATAAAATGCATTTACATTTTTGGTCGTTACAAAATGTGGAAAATTTCAAGGGGTATTTATACTTTTTCAAGGCACTGTATGTGGCCAAAGCCCAGTGCAGTTGCATCATCAGGTGGTGTTGCCTCTGAACCCAGCAAACTATCCACCCCAAGACTCCCGTGTGAATGTAGCCCAAGGCCCCTTTCACACGGGGCAGACTCCATAACGCGCATCTCTCCACTGATCCCCACTGAGCAGGCGGATAACAGGTCCCTGTCCGCTCCGCTTTGCACAGCAGACACAGACACAACCTCGCTGTTCTCTATGGGGCAGTCGGATGGAAATGGACCTTCTGTCTTTTTCCATCTGAATGTCATTCGATCTGCAGGATGAACAGGGAATGGATCCCCCATCCGTCTGTTTCTGGTGGACAGGATCGGATCAGACGCCGGCGGGTGTCAGCAGACACATATCTGCTGACATCCGCCACTCCATAGAGAATAGCTGGTCCGATCAGGTCTGCCCAAAAAACTGACAGGCGGACCTGACTGGACCGCCCCTGTCAAACTAGCCTAAGGGCCTGTGTTGATGGGCTTTTGTTTGCTTTTTTCTCTCTATACAAGTCTATGGGAATGTAAAAGAAGCTGAAGCAGGACAGGGGCACCCACAGTGAATTCTGAATGTCCTCAGAACTGTCACAATGATGTCCAAGGCACCCTGCCTGACTTTTAGGGACTCATTCACACTATTGCACTGCAGTAATGTGGTGCAAAATGTGCGTTTAAGACTTATCAAATTAAAAATATTCTGCATTCCCAATACAAAGAAAAAAACTCCACCTACAACCAACTCTATAAAGATCACGGAGATATATGGCAGGGGTCTTCAAACTATGGCCCTCCAGTTGTTCAGAAACTACAACTCCCATCATGCCTAGTGAATGTCAGTTCATACACACGGCAGCTTTTTAACCAGTATTATGTTTTGTTTTGTTTTTCTTGACACAGTTTTAACGTTTTCTATGGGTCCATGCACAAAGCGCGATGAAGATCAGTAAACGTGCACTGTGTTCTGTGGGATCAAAAAACTCTGCATTCGAGGTTAGAAAATGTATGTGTGTACACATATAAATGTGCATGCAGAAACTTTTTACACACAGTGAGTTACCATTTACTTTGAAAGCCCACCAACACACCTAGGCAGTGCAGCACAATATACTTACATTGCAAATCACAAATATAAACCAGGTTTAAAGAAAAAAACAAAAAATAAATAACTACTGCGTGTCCATTTTTCCATGTGATAAGGTGAGTTGCAGCCTAATTCACAATGAGCGGGCTACCTTAATGCATGGCAACATGTTGCATAGTGTGAAAAGGTCTGAAGATGTATAGGGGATGATTTACTAAAACTGGGAGAGCGCACAATTCTGATGCAGCTGTGCATGGTAGCCAATCAGCTTCTAACTTCAGCTTGTTCAATTAAGCTTTGACAATAAAGCCTGGATGCCGGTTGGTTTTAATGCAGAGCTGCACCAGATTTTGCACTATCCAGTTTTAGTAAATCAGCTCCATCGATTCCTGTTTTTTGGGTTTGGACAACCTGTAGACGTCCAGTCTTTTTTTTTTTTTCCTTTTGCAGATACTATAACAAATAATGGGGAATATTTATGAAGGCAAGCAGGGGCGTTGCTAGGTCTACAAAAGATTT
Source organism: Lithobates septentrionalis (assembly GCA_037952835.1). Taxonomy (NCBI): domain Eukaryota; kingdom Metazoa; phylum Chordata; class Amphibia; order Anura; family Ranidae; genus Lithobates; species Lithobates septentrionalis. Next base: position 401,483 of record JBBDGP010000161.1, on the reverse strand, counting down.
GGGGCTAGAGCCCATAACAGCGTAGTAAAGAAAGTCATACGCTTGGGCGGGCATACACATGTATATACAGTAATATACGTGTGTGTATATATCCCCAGAGAGCCCCCCCCCCCCCACTTACATCAGAGCCCCTGGAGAGCCCCTCCTTACATCAGGGTCCCCAGAGAGCCTCCCCCTTAAATTAGGGTCCCCAGAGAGCCTCCCCCTTAAAATCAGGGTCCCCAGAGAGCTTCCCCTTGCATCAGGGTCCCCAGAGAGCTTCCCCTTGCATCAGGGTCCCCAGAGAGCTTCCCCTTGCATCAGGGTCCCTAGAGAGCCCCCCACTTACATCAGGATCCCCGGAGAGCCCCCCCCATCCCCTTGGGGTCCCCTGCAGAGACTCGGGGCTATGTGCCCCAGATTCGGGGCTATAGCCCCAAAAGCCACCCCCTAGCAACGCCACTGAAGGCAAGCAAATAAAACAAACTCTTTCTGTGATGTTGGCAAAACACACACCTTTGCTAATTGCCTCACCAAACACTAAGAACACCTCTCTGCATAATAAAGAACAGTCACTATGGAAAATGACACACACTGTAAACACTGAAATAGAAGCCCCAGCATGCGCTAGCCTGTTTAACCAAAACCACAAGAATCTAGGCCCTGAGGAACTACAAATCCCACTTGGCATGCTGTTGACCTGTCAGAAGCACAAATCCTGGCACAGCAAGAGCTTTGGCGGGCGTTTCAAGAACGAACAGTTCTGATGATGACGCATAGAGTTACGTAATTTTTTTTTTTTTTTGTAATCACATAACAGTCCTCTGTCACGGATCACCCCACAATTTAAACTTAATGGAAACAATAACGGATTCTGCGAGAAGCCAAGTAAAAGAGATCCAGTAAAAGACTTTGTGAAACTTTCAAGGAATCTGCTCCTGAACACTTTACCATGTAAGGTGAGGTCAGCAAAGGACGCAGGATGCGCTTATTCAAGGCCTGATCACCACATATGTACTAATGCCAAAAGACCTACAAAAAGTACTTTCTAAGACCTAGAAATCTTGTTCTGTCCTCATTTCAGAAACAACAAATTTTAAAAAGCTTTTGGCTGAAAAACATCGGTTTATCTGGTCACGACGGCGTGTTTTTAAAACAATCCTTCCAAAGTGATCACTTTTATCCATCGTCTTAATGTTTTGCCTAAGGCCACAAGAGAGAGGGGCAGCTGCTTGCTTCTATAATCTGTGCTGAGGCCTACAGAAAGGGGATTACAGATTTGAAGGCTCCAGCTGGCTGTAGCCTCCCCTCCTCTACCACCCCCCCCCCTTTTTCTTCCATGACACCCCCTTATCTCACCTTCCAGAGACCAGCTGGAGGAGGACAGTCCCTTTTTGGATTTGCAGCCCACTAACTTTAAACAGATCTCCAACATTTTCATCTGCTGGATACAGGACTTGCTGGATCTTTTCTTCCTCCGGGAACGCTTGATGATCTCCCCTCCCTCCAACATGCGAAAAGTCCAGAGCGGGATAGGCCACTTGGCCTCACACCAAATCCTATTCGGCTTCTTGTACTGTGGCCCTGTCTAACTCTTCGTCTTCTTGATGCAGGACAACTCCAAAACTCAGCAGAGACTCCGAACTTCATGGATCCGGACAGGATATTTGCCAGAAAAGGAGAGGCTCAGATCCCTAAAGAAGAAGGGGAGGGCTTGCTAGCGTCCCTTTGGAGCAATCCCCCCCATACTGACCACACAATCTTCCTAATCAGCACACGTAGGGAGTCAATCCTGCACTCTTTCAGCTAAGTTCTTGCTGTTCGTTTGGCCTCTTTCTTTCAGTCCAATAGGCGACTTGTGTTAGACGGGGAAAGCTGCTTACGTTAGACTGCCAACAAAGGGCCCCCTTCATCCTCTGGCTGCCTCTAGTGATGACATCCGAGGTCTAGCTACGCCTACCCGTGCACAAAGCACTATTAACCCTCGCCTGAAAGCTCTGCAACTTCTGCCCTTTCTATGGACTTAACCTTCACAAGTTCAAGCAAGGAAAGGATTTGTCAGTCTGCGGCAGAACAACAACTTCACAAGCTAGGAAGAGGAATACACGCAGGGAAGATCTGCTTTTAAATGAACCCAGCCGCATCTCCCTGCCTTTTGTATATTTTGCTGTGAGCTGTGCAAATAAAATAAATAAATAAATAAATAAATAAAAAGGACTGCACTTTTTGTAGAAGAAAATATTAACTTTAAACTGCAGCAAGCTCTGAGAGCAGACCAGTGCAATGTATCTAAACGCAAGAATTAAAAACGTCATACATGGCAGCTTAACTACTTGCCTACCGGGCACTTGTACCCCCTTCCTGCCCAGGCCAATTTTCTGCTTTTCAGCGCTGTCGCACTTTGAATGACAATTGCGCGGTCATGCAACACTGTACCCAAATGTATTTTTTCATCATTTTTTTCCACACAAATATAGCTTTCATTTGGTGATATTTTAACCTCTTGCCGACCAGCCGCCGTCATACCGCGGCAGGTTGGCACGACTGCGCAAACCGCCGTAAGTGTACGTCGGCCGCTTTAAGAGCTATAGGCGGCATGAAGGCAGAGCCGATGCGTAAGACCGCAATGTCCGCTGGCGAGCCACGATTGCTCCTCAGAGAGCCAAAATGGGGGATCTGTCAATGTAAACTGACTGATCCCCGTTCTGTCACGGGAGTAGAGATCTGCTGTTCCTAGTGATCAGGAACAGCGATCTCTCTTTACTCCCTGTCATACCACTCCCTCCACAGTTAGAACTATTACACACTGGGGCGTTTTTCAGGCGCATTAGCGTTAAAAAAAGCGCCTGTAAAGCGCCTGAAAGAAGCCTCATCTGCAATCTCAATGTGAAAGCCCGAGTGCTTTCACACTGGGGCGCTGCGCTGGCAGGGCGTCAAAAAAAGTCCTGCAAGCAGCTTCTTTGCAGCGCTTTTGTGTTTTTGCCCCGGGGCTGGGTGCGCAGATGGCCCGAGCCCTTTCACACTGCCAGCGCCCGAAAAACGCCCCAGTGTGACAGAGGTCTTAAGCGGCGTTTTACCAGCATTTTTTGGGCGCTGGCAGTGTGAAAGGGCTCGGGTTTTTACTTTGGGATTGCAGATGAGGCTTCTTTCAAGTGCTTTGTTTAATGCTAAAGCGCCTGAAAAACACCTGAAAAACGCCCCAGTGTGAAAGGGGTCTTAGAAACACCTCCTCAGGGAACACTTAACCCCTTGATCGCCCCCTAGTGTTAACCCCTTCTGTGCCAGTGACATTTATACAGTAATCAGAGGCTATTTTTAGCTCTGATCGATGTCAATGGTCCCAAAAAATTGGCAAAAGTATCCGATCTGTCTGCCGCAATGTGGCAGTCCCGCTAAAAATCGCTGATCACCGTCATTACTAGTAAAAAAAAAAAAAGGTATAATAACAATGTCATAAATATATCCCCTATTTTGTAGACGCTATAAATTTTGCGCAAACCAATCAATATACGCTTATTGCGGGGTTTTTTTTACCAAAAACATGTAGAAGAATACACATTGGCCTAATTCGATGAAAACATTTGTTTGGTTTTTTTTTTTTTACATTTTTTGTTTTGGATATTTACTATCGCAAAAAGTAGTTTTATTTTTTTTCAAAATTGTCACTTTTTTTTTGTTTATAGTGCAAAAAATAAAAACCACAGAGGTGATCAAATACCACCAAAACAAAGCTCTATTTGTGAGAAAAAAAGGCCAAATTTTGTTTGGGTACAACGTCGTAAGACCGCGCAATTGTCAGTTAAAGCGACACAGTGCCCTATCGCAAAAAATGGCCTGGTCAGGAAGTGGGTAAATCCTTCCGGGGCTGAAGTGGTTAATTACCACTGGGTTTTTTAATGTTTTGCTAATTAAATGAAAAAAAGACTGGGAAAAAAAAAAAGTTTTTCATAGTTTGTTATAAAAGTTTTCAAACAGGTAATATTTATCCTTCACTGATGTGCACTGATGAGGTGGCACTGGTGGGCACCGATAGGTGACACTGATGGGAACTGATGAGGCGGCACCGATGGGTACAGTTGGGACTGCACTTATAATCAGTGCCCCGATTATCAGTGTAAATGTTCCTTTAAAACAAGCCAGTTATCGGCTCTCCTCACCTCAAGCTGTCAACGTGAGGAAAGGAATGCCGATAACCGGCTTGTGTTTACATCATGATCAGCTGTGATTGGACACATCTGATCACATAGTAAATAGCTACTGATTGGCTCTTCATCCTGATCTGTGATCAGCTGTTTTTGGAGCAGTGGTCACAGAGCACGCTGCCACGGGTGTGATCGCAGGAGCACATCATAGGAGCACATCATAGGAGCACATCATAGGAGCACATCATAGGAGCACATCATAGGACACAGTCCCAAAACTGGCCAGCCGTCATTCGCTTATAGCGCAGTCGGCAAGTGGTTAAAATTGAATTTTGGGCTAAACCTATCCAATTTTAAAGCCCATCTCCAGGCAAAAAAAAATGTTTCCCCCATGCAGTGGAGCTGTGTCCGCACTGCACAGGTTAGCTGCTCGGTTTGTCTAGGGGTGAGCACAAAGCTTATACTCACCCGATCCTTTGGAAAACGGCACACCCCCACAGTGAAGTGGTGGACTGTTCCTGGTCTATGGAGCCTGCTCTGGGCATAATGACCTCAAGAACAGTCTTGTGCGGGGAGGATCGGAAAAGTATATCTCCGCTCTCCCTTCCCCTATACAACAAAAACAAGCAGTTAAAAAGAGGAACTGCTCACATAATTTGTAATAAAAACATCTTTGCCATTCTGTAGCTTCCTTCCAACCACTTTGCATATTATTTTATATATACTGTGATTCGGGACTTGCCAAATATGTTAGAGAAATCTCCTCCACTGAGTCTGGCTGCAATAAATTTAACTGTGGGCAGCTGAAGCTGCTGCCTGTACACTTCCTGTATTTACACAGACACACACCTCTAGCCCTGCAGCTCTCATTGGCCCTCTTATGACTCATCCGCCTCCCTTCTTGGCAAAGAGAGAGAGAGAGAGAGAGAGAGAGAGAGAGAGAGAGAGAGAGAGAGAGAGAGAGAGAGAGAGAGAGAGAGAGAGAGAGAGAGAGAGAGAGAGAGAGAGAGAGAGAGAGAGAGAGAGAGAGAGGTGCATGATGTCATAAGCCTAGGCTTTTTACCAGACAAGGAACAGGAAGTGGGCTGTATAAGGTATTTACTGGCAGAAAAAAAATATGTTTTACTATCCAAAGTTAAAACAACAAGGGCATTAGATTTAAAGTGGAGTTCCACCTAAATGTGGAACTTCCGCTTTAAGCACTCCTTGCCCCCTTACATGCCACATTTGGCATGTAATTTTTTTGGGGGGTGGGTGACTAGTTTTGAGTGGGACTTCCTGTCCCACTTACTTCTACGGACGCCTAGGCGACTCCTCCTCTCCCCCTAGGTGGCCCCTCCCTCTCTGCAATCTTCTGAGACATGTCACAGGTGCCAGAGGATTGCCTGTCCACTCAGAGAGCTCAGTGCCACTCAAGCAAGTGCAGTGCGCAAGCCACAAGCTGTCATGGCCGGGTGCCCACAGTTTCAATGGAGGCGCCACGGAGAGGAGTGGGAGAAGAGTGGGGCTCCGTGCGGCCGAATTGCTGGACCGTGGGACAGGTGACTGACTGTTTATTTAAAGTCAGGAGTTACACTTTTTGTAGCTGCTGACTTTTAAAAAAAGGGAAAAAAAGCCTGGAACTCTGCTTTAATAGATGGAAAGTTGAAAAAAATTGACTAAAGGTCCACTTTAACTTGTGCAATGTGGGCACAGCCCAACTACATGGGAATTATTTTTTCCCCAGAGGTGGGCTTTAAATCTGCTCCTATCCCCATTCTAAGTCCTATACTAGGTAGCCTGTAGAAGAAATGTGTCTATACTTGCCAATTCTAAGGGCACTCTGGTCTGGTCATGTGATCAGCTCCCAGCGCCAGCTTCAGGAGAGGGAGCATCCGTTGTTGGCTGTTCCTCCTCTCCCCTTAAGCTGGTGATGGGAGCCAATCACATGACAGGACTGGAGTGCCCTTAGAATAGGCATAGTATAGACATATTTCCTCTACAGGCTATTTAATGTCGGGCTTATAATGGCGGTGAGAGCAGGTTAAGGTTTAGCCTGGACTTCCACTTTAACATGTGATGGCCGCATTCGTTTTCTAATTTCAGGATATACATTTTTTCATTTTAGGGCTAGTACTCTCAAGCTGAGTTCAGGCTGGAGTACGGAGCAGCTCACAGCAGGGGTCCAGTGCGTTCCTGTTCATCGTTTCAGGTCCGATTTCAGTCCGAATTTTGGGCTGAATTCGGCCCTGAAATGGACCAGAAGACGCACAGGACTCCTGTGCAACTCACACCAGAGCCGCTCTGGAGATGTCTGCACCAGCTCCATAAAGAGCCAGTCACAATCTTCTGACATGCGAATTGGATGCGGGGAAAACCCACATCCAATTCGCAATAGTGTGAACCCAGCCTGAAGAGCATTGTATCTCCTCTTCACTGTCTGTTTTAACCCCTTAAATGCCACACTACTGCGCTGCAACACATGCATTGTGCATGGCTGCAGCACCACCCTAATCACTTGAAGGGGTCGCTCTCAGTAGGCAGTAGTGCCCACCAAATGTGACAGGGGGTAAATTTCCATGCCGTGGCTGCAAAACAAAGCATCACAGCCACGGATTATACACCCCTGTCCGTTGCCTTTCCAGCTAAAGGGGAAGCGGTTGAGGGGCGGTAAGAATGTAGTCAACCTTGTAGTTTTATTGCCTCCTCAACCGCTATTACTGTACTGTATTAAAGAGCAATGTTGTCACCCTAGAACAGGAAATGTGTAAGGACTATCAAACACCCATACCCTCTTCTCCACAGGTGGGAGAGGCTCAGTAGCCCTAAAACACTTCCAGATATTTCTTTTTATTACAGGTACTTATATAGCGCTATATATATAAATATATATATATATATATATATATATATATATATATATATATATATATATATATATATATATATATATATATACATATACATATACACACACACATACACACACGATAACACAAAAACTTTTCTTCCACTCATGGTTAGTGTTTGGCTGAAGGCATTTATTATCAATCAACTGTGTTTACTCTGTATAAATCATAATGACAGCAGAAACTACACAAATGACCCTGATCAAAAGTTTATATATCCCAGTACTTAATACCATGTATTGTCCCCTTTAACATCAATGACAGCTTGAAGTCTTTTGTGGTAATTGTGGATGAGGCTCTTTATCTTCTCAGATGGTAAAGCTGCCCATTCCTCTTGGCAAAAAGCCTCCAGTTCCTGTAAATTCTTGGGCTGTCTTGCATGAACTGCATGTTTGAGATCTCCCCAGAGTGGCTCAATTATATTGAGGTCAGGAGACTGAGATGGCCACTCCAGAACCTTCACTTTATTCTGCTGTAGCCAATGACAGGTCGACTTGGCCTTGTGTTTTGGATCATTGTCATGTTGGAATGTCCAAGTACGTCCCATGCGCAGCTTCCTGGCTGATGAATGCAAATGTTCCTCCTGTATTTTTTGATAACATACTGAATTCATCTTGTCATCAATTTTTACCAAATTTCCTGTGCCTTTGAAGCTCACAGATCCCCAAAACATCAGCGATTCACCTCCATGTTTCACAGTAGGAATGGTGTACCTTCCATCATAGGCCTTGTTGACTCCTCTCCAAATGTAGTGTTTATGGTTGTGGCCAAAAAGCTCAATTTTGGTCTCATGACCCCAAATGACTTTGTGCCAGAAGGTTTGAGGCTTGTCTCTGTGCTGTTTGGCGTATTGTAAGCGGGATACTTTGTGGCATTTGCGTAGTAATGGCTTTCTTCTGGTGACTGGACCATGCAGCCCGTCTTTCTTCAAGTGCTTCCTTATTGAGCATCTTGAAACAGCCACACCACATGTTTTCAGAAAGACCTGTATTTCACCTGAAGTTATTTGTGGGGTTTTCTTTGCATTCCAAACTATTTTCCTGGCAATTGTGGCCGAAATTTTAGTTGGTCTACCTGACCGTAGTTTGGTTTCAACAAAACCCCTCATTTTCCACTTCTAGATTAGAGTTTGAACACTGCTGATTGGCATTCTCAATTCCTTGGATATCTTTTTCTATCTCTTTCCTGTTTTATACAGGTCAACTACCTTTACCCACAGATCCTTTGGCAATTCTGTTGCTTTCTCCATGACTCAGAATCCAGAAATGTCAGTGTAGCACTGGATGAAAGCTGCAAGGGTCTGTCAGGAGTCCAGAAAATCATTGACCTTTTATACACGCACTAATTACAAGCAAACAGATCACAGGGGAGGATGGTTACCTTTAATAACCATTCAAACCCCTTATGTCAACTTGTGTGCTGTCAACTTGTGTTATCAGGCCGAAATCACCAGCGTATGTAAAATTTTGATCAGGGTCATTTGGCTAGTTTCTGTTATTATTATGATTTGGCTAATTTCTGTTACCATTATGATTTAAAACGAGTGTAAACAGTTGTTTGATAATAAATGGCTTCAGACAAACACTAAGCACGAGTGAAAGAAAAGTTTTTGTGTTATCATTCATGTTCTCTGAAAAATGGCCAAGAAATCATACATTTTGCCAGGGTATGTAAACTTATGAGCACAACTGTAAATACCTAATATCAATAGTGTACAAAGACATCCATATTATGTAAACAAAATCCAATGTGCATACAAAATATATTTTCCTCTGTGTATCCTACACAGTGACACCAAAAATTATACATAGAATAAATATAGTCCAATAAATGTCCAAAATTTATGAAAAAACGGTAAATAAATTCCAGCTTCAATCTTCTGAAATCACCGCTGTGACTTGCATAAAATAAAGAGAATCCACCACCTATACCTAATGGCCTCTCACCTCACTGACATGACCCCTGCTTTACCAGTAGGTCACACCACACAGTTTTCCCTCTCTCGGGATGAAGCTAAACCAGAATCTCTTCTAATTCCCATGAGTGGAATGATGGATGGATGGCTGGCTGAATGGATCTCCAATCACAGCAAAATATGCAGGGGGAAAAAAAAGCACACAAACCTAGCGCTCCCCGTTTAAAAACTCTAACTTTATTAAAAAGGAAAAATACAGTATTGCACTTACAGGAAACAGCACTATAGGCATTGCTGACCATATATCGCTCCTCTTTGGCAATCGCTTGCGAGACAACTTAGTGCAGAGATGGCCGTGGGATGACGCCATGCATGGGGTTCCTCGTCCTATACATACGTTGCATCCAATAGTCGGGACTTCCTCAGTAGGGGTATATATACTGAAATTTACACAGCTATAGATGCTATAATGTAATGGTGGCGATCAGCAACTTATAGTGGGACTGTGATAAGGTGGCGGCAATCTGGTGCTAATAGACACCGGCTGGGAGGGTCAAGGGGGAGATAGCCTAAAACTGGTGAGTGCAAAATCTGGTGCAGCACTGCATAGAATCCAATCAGCTTCCAGGTTTTATTGTCAAAGCTTAATTTAACAAGCTGAATTAGAAACTGATTGGCTAACATGCACAGCTTCTGAGTGTTTTAGTAAATCTCCCCCTAAGTGACACTGTACTAATGAGACTGGCTGGAAAGGGATTAACATCTAGGGGCAATCAAGGGGTTAACTGTGTGCCTAAAAATGTGTAATGTGTGCTGCTTTTACTTTCTGATCTGGCTGTTTTTTCTCCCTGCTTTAGAGGGAGAAGAAACAGCCTGATTGCTGTTCCCTGTACACAGTGTGCTGTGTTTTTGGAAACAGAACTCTGTATGTGATTGGACACAGCAGATTTCAGCTAAAATCAATGGCAGAAATTTGCCGCCAAACTTGTGCTGTGTACAATTACAGCTTGGGTCAGGCAGGGGGCGCAAGCATGCACACCCCAAACCTAGAAGGTGGCTGGTCACGTACATATATGTGTGACTGTGCCTGTACCTGCTGCCGGAAAGTAAAAAAGTTATAATCACTAAAGTGGTTCTACAGGCTGAATGTTTAATTCTATGCATGAAGGTAAACAAAAACTTCTGTGTGCAGTGCCCCCCCCCCCCCCCCCCCCCAATCTTTAGCTGAGCTCCCTTGGATCCAGAGATGTTCACGATAGCCTCGACTGTCCCTGGACTCTCCCTCCTCATTGGCTTAGACAGCAGCAAGAACCCATTGGCTCCCACTGCTGTCAATCACAGCCAGTGGGCCAATGAGAAGGCAGGGGGGGGGGGGGACGCGAAGCTGTATGTGTCTTATGGACACGTAAAGCAGTAGCTCGAGAATGAGCACACAACAGTGTCCCCAGGGCAAGCAGCTTACTCTGGGGGCACTGCTAGAGAAGGAGAAGCCAGGAGCGCCAGCGGGAGATCCAAAAATTAGAGGATGGGAGCTGCTTTGTGCAAAACCACTGCACAGATCAGGTAAGAATAACTTTAATATCACTTTAAAAAAAGATAACAAGGATTATTTTTTATTTTTTTCTGCTAATGGGAACAAGTAACAAAATGTAAGAGTAGGCGTTTATCCCAATTTGTCTGCAAAAAAGGGAAATATGCTTGAAAGGCGAATCAAAGCAACGCCAACATGAATCAAAGCATCTCAGAAACAGCAAAAAAGCAAATGACAGGTGGTTCCCTTCTGTGTATTGAATCCTGCATACAGAAGTATTAGGAGTGCTTGCTGGCTCCAGGATTAGACTGAATGTCCTCCAATATCACCATGATTATAATAACCGGGTTAGAGCCACCCGATTCCCAACACCATCCCAATTACATTTTGACTAGTGCCACCATGTGACCCATCCACTCCAATAATGTAAGACGACGGAGCCACGCTCACACAATGCTTATTCCTAACACATGAAAGTGCACAGCCAAGGAAACCAGAGGAAGAGATGATATATCACACCACTAATAATGGGGAATCCACATCTAATTTTAGAATGGATGCCAGCGCGCGTTAGACTAAACAAGTGAGCTATAAATTATCTTCATTGGCGCGGTGAAGCCATACAGTTAAGTGGATATTATACTGTAAAAGAAAACATTTGGAGTTATGTATATTGGATGGCTGATCTAAAACTCCCCCTGGTAATGTAAGACGTAATAAACACTAAACACCTGTACTGTGCAATCTAGCCTCACACATACGAGGTTATTTAAGGTGAATATGTTGATTATTTAAAGATCCAAATAAAATGAAGGCTGCAAGTTTGGACAACGGTAGGAGGCCTAAATCACCAAACCTTGTCCTAGATGGTCACTCTGGGGGGCTCCAAGAACAAGATGGCGCCACCTGCTGTAAGCAGTGTTAATTTCGTCGACTAAAAGGACTAGAACATTTTAGTCGACTAAATTAATATTATTTTAGTTGACTAAAACAACTGAGTTGACTAAAATGGGACTAAAACTAAAATGGCATTTTAGACAAAAGACTCTTTAAGACTAAAACTACATTGAAATTTGACTTCAAAATTAACCCTGGTCTGTAGTGCATGCTCATACCTCAATACCATAAATAACATATTAGATTTTTCACTCCAGCAGTATATAATGAGTTTGGAAATGTAGAGAAATGTTAACTAATACATTACAATTTCATTACACCCATTCGATTTCAGACGACTAAAATGTACTGGAGATTTAATTGACTAAATACGACTAAAACAATTGCAGAAGACTAAAATGGGACGAAAACTAAAATGCCATTTTAGTCCTAAGACTAAAACTAAATCGAAATCGAAATTTGCTGCCAAAATTAACACTGGCTGTAACCAGTGTGAAGAAAGTTCTGCTGAAGACTTTCAGCAGAAGGAATGAATGAGAGACTGTTGCTATAATGTCAAATACCTTAGCTAAGGCTGGCCATAGACAGTGCAAAATTTCTTTCCTGTAACCACGGGTTGTAGGAAAGGTTTTTTCACGATCCCCCCATCAATACAGACAGTGCTGACAAGAGAATCCCCCCCATCCAGACATTGTATTCTCCCAGCGGGGGGGCTGTTGAAGCCATCCCCTCCGAGAGAAGACCTTGATTATTGCCATCAGCGATAGCGGTGATAATCGCAAGTAAAATCTGGCAGGCTGATTGTACCCAACTGATCGATCAACTTGGTATATTCAGCCTGCCCATACACAGTTTGAATCTCCTGAGCTAAGCATTAAAATGAGATGCCATGTGATCTGGCAGAAGTTATTTCTAAGGTCCTCACACACCTGCATCGGAGAAGACAAGGGACATCGGCAACGTCTACCACCGCCGTTCTCCTCCTAACCCCAATCACTGAAACACATTAGTGTCTCTGTACAAGACCGCCTCAGGGCAAACGCATTGACAGTAGTTTGGTTAGCAGAAAACATTTAAAATTCATAGCTATAACACAAGATAGGAAGAATTACATTTACAAAGATAATCACACCAGTATGACGTTCCAAAACAAAACTGAGAAAGATCGAGTTGGGCTAAGAGAGTGAACCTATTTAACCTGGATAAGACCAACTCAGTCTATAATAAGCCAGATAAGCAACTTTGGTGAAAGCCTCATGTCAAAAAGTCATCCAGAAAATACAAGCAGCTACAGTTATATGCAAATATTGACTTTTCTGTAAAAGGTCAACCTAGACCTCACCCTTTTCACCTGCTGAGCTTGACTACTATTCAAAAAGGTTGTTTCTGATTTAAAGTGGTTGTAAACATGGGTGTTCACAACCTGTGGCCCCCCAGCCGTTGCTGAACTACAAATCCCATCATGCCTCTGCCTTTGGAAGTCATGCTCGAAACCATCAGCAGCTTACCATGCCACATGGGACTTGTAGCTCCGCAACAGCTTGAGGGCCACAGGTCAAGCCCCATGTTGTAAACCTTTACATATACAGTACTCAGTGAAGCAAGGTGATATACCAAAGAAAAAAATCCATTTACATAATTTGAACCTGTTTATCTGCAGTCCTCTGTTCTCCACATCTGTTCAAAGTCCAGAATTTATAAAGCTCATCTTAGCTATCAGAAAAAAAGGAAGCAGAGCAGCGCTGGCGCTACTGCTAGGCAAACTAGGCAGCCGCCTAGGGCGCACTTCCACCTAGGGAGCAGCCACCGATGCTGGCTTACCTACTCTCCACTGGGAGGAGGGGCATCTGGCGTTTGTCAGTGCCTCCTCCTCTAGCCTGCTTTGTGACCAGTAGCGTAGTGTGGGGGAGGCAGGCCGGTCTACCACCCCGGTGCAAAATTTAAAAGGGCGCTGTTCCAAGTGTGGGCAATATAGCATGCGGCAAATAGCCTCTTGTTATCCCCTAGAGTCAGGTTCTATTGCGGCAGCAATCAGCAGCATCTTTGGGGTGCGTGCGGGTGAGCGGAGGTCATCAGCAAGAGATCGGGAGAAGAGCTCTACCGCCCCCCACCCCCTTTACCTCGACCCCTGAAGAGGCAAGAAGCAGCGGGCACAGCGTACCCCTCACATTCAGGGCATGGACTCCTCCAACTTCCTCTGCGCTCTAACGTTCAGCCCAGAGGACAGGCTGACTGGGGGCACAGAGAATGGGTGGGAGTCGCAGGCAGCTGCGGGAGCCACTGGTAGGATCAAAGCAGATCAAGAAGGAGACAGACTGGCATCATGGAAGGAACTGTCATCATACACAGACTTGGCCTGCAGACAGAGACTGGGGTTATGGGAGAGAGTAGGAACTGCAGATAGGGACAAAGACAGGGGTCTCTCTCATCTCCCCCCCTCACTCCCCTCTCTATCTCAGCACCCCCCTTCTCAACCTCCCCTCCCTATCTCAGCCCTCCCTCACTCTCAGCCCCCCCCCTCTCAGCCCTCCGCATTTCTTAGTCCCTCCCCCTTTTTTAGCTCTCCCCCTCTCAGCTCCCCTCTTTCTCTCACCCCCCCGTTTCCAGCCCCCCTCTCTCACCCCCACTGCCTTTCATACCCCCTCTCACCCACGTCCCTCTCATCCTCCCTCGCTCACCCCCACTGTCTGTTAGGCCCCCCCACTCTCTCTCTCAGCCCTCCTCTCCTCTCTCATCCTTTCATCGCTTACCCCCACTGTCTGTTAGCCCCCCCATCCTCAATCTCACACCTCCTTTCCTCTCACTCAGCCCCCCCCCCTCTCTTAGCCCCACTGTTTCTCTGACCCCAGTGTCTCTCTGAGCATCTCTCTTTCTCTTAGCCTCCCTTTCGCTCTCACCCCACTGTCTCTCTCAACCCCCCCTTGATAAGTGGAGTCGGGGGGGGGGAGCCAAGAGACGCAGCAAAATGAGGTTTCGCCTAGGGTATCAAATATCTTTGCAACGGTCCTGGGGCAGAGAGCTGAAGTTGAACTCTGCAGAGCTTTGTGAGGAGAGCTCTGAGAGCTGATTGGAAGGAAGGGACACCCCCCCGTTTCACACAGCTCATAGGAACAGAGCTGAGGCTGTCAATTAGCTGGAGGTCACTCCCATGTCACCATTTTTCTTTTGGTGTCTAGAAAACTTGTCAAAAGTGACTAATACCGATAGAGGAACAAGGCAGTAGACAGAAATGACACTTAATGCTCTGGATTGAGACAAGTACACACCATGGAGGGATATGCTTTGTTCATATATCATGTCAGAGGTTTACATGAACTTTAAGGTTTAACAAGGCGATTTGAGGGAGGTGGGGCCTCGTTGTATGAAGAACTGTCCTGTGCTTTAATACCCCTTCTCTGACTCCTAAATCCCTATAGATATGTATGTTGCCATCACTCCCCTACTGCCAATTCAGTGTTGGGGTTTATGAAAATTACTGTTGCTTTCAGGTATGAAGGAACATGTGACAACACTGGGCCCTCACACAGTCCATAACCCTGTGTAACCTATGAATCCATGGACTTGCAGCTTATACAAGGCTTGCCATTTTCTCCCAGTGGCTAAATGGAGTAGCAGGAAAGCAAAAAGGAAGATAGATATGCATGTTCTATGGATGTACAAGTATATGCATCTGTGTAAGCCTACTGTAACCCGTGGCTTCGTCCTGCATTATGAAAACACATGGAATGTTAAAGTGTATGTATAGCCCAATCTTTTTTTAATTTTGGATTCAGTAGGGAAGGGTTAAAGCTAAACTCTAGGAGTGATCTTCATTGCATATTTACATTAACAGCTTGGACCAACATAAGTACGTATATCTCATTCTTGCTGCTGGGGAAGCCAATGATCACTGGTAGGTGCGACCGCAGCGATATCCACCATCTTCTGGGTCCTGTGCATAACTGGTTCCCCTCTTCTGACTACAAGGGGTCGCTTTTGGCACTGCGGCAATTTACATAATGTCTTATATTTTTTCAATGCATAAACGGTGTCCTCCAATTGGACGAAAGACTGAGGAGGCTTCCCTTTCCACCCCGTCCAATCAGAAAATGCCTTATCTTTGAAAGACGGCAGTGGCAAGCAAGTGCCCATCTTGATGTCCAGCTGCTCACTGGAGTTACCCACTTAGACAGCTTTTGAGAGCCAACAACAGTTCATGAGAAATTATTCAAAGGGACAAAAAATGTTCTCGTATGATACCAGAACATACAATTTTCATTTAATCAGTACAGTATTCTTCTGAAAAAAAAAGTGGAAGACCAAGAGCATGCATGCTTGGAAACTAAAGAATACATTACAATACAACACATTACATCACTTCCCAAGTTGTATTCTGTCATACGAGAATTGTCATAACTTTAGTAACCTATTGGTTTTCTATACAAGACTAGCATGCAAAAAAAAAAAAAAAAAAATGGAGGATCATTCGTCCGATATTCTCAGTGACAAATCAAATCTGCTCACCTCCCGGTTACAGAGCAGTTAATACCCCAACATGGCCGCTAAGGATGTTAAAAGCCATTCGCTTTCATTTCACCTTCAATCCTCTCCAACTCATATCACAGATGTCACATACCACATATAAAAGAAAAGGGAACTGATAGTGCTCATTGCCATTGTATTTGAACAAAGGTAAAGGGAATAAAAACACTCTCAAAAGGAGATACAAAGAGACCGCATATCACAAATAATCCTCCATTGTGTGCAATCAGCTGTCATGTATGACATCCCACAGCTCTGCATCTAAACTCTGGAACTACAGCGCGATGACGTCATTGGCATGTGACTCTGCCCCTATACGAGTTACGTCCAGCCAATCAGGACTTCCTCACATACCATTTGTAAGTGGGGTGGAATCATCTATCGGGTGTTTGCGTGCAGCTCAATATAGTTGGGGAGTGTGACTGCGCAGGTTAAATTGTTTGACTACAATGGTTATTAGGACAAAACAGAGGACTGAATCTCCTCAGTGGAGACTAAGATTGCATAACAACTTGAGAATTTTTTTTTTTTTTTCACGAGATAGATACACTTGAAGGGCTTTAGGGAAGCTTCCCTTAGTTTCCTGTCCTGTAGATGTAGAAACTGTAGGAAGTAAAAGGAAATCTTTCCAAGGCGAGCAAAATGTACTCTTATGCCGTGTACACACGGGCCGACTTTTCGGCATCAAATGTCCGACGGTCTTTCCGACGGACTTTTGGACGGACTTCTGACAGACTTCCGAACGAACGGACTTGGCTACACACGATCACACCAAAGTCCGACGGATTCGTACGTGATGATGTACGAATGGACTAAAATAAGGAAGTTCATAGCCAGTAGCCAATAGCTGCCCTAGCGTCGGTTTTCGTCCGTCAGACTAGCATACAGACGAGCAGGTTTTTCGACCGGACTTGAGTCCGTCGGAAAGATTTGAAACATGTTCCAAATCTAAAGTCCATCAGATTTTTGAACGAAAAAGTCTGCTGCAGGATTCGTCCCGTCGGACCAGTCCGGTCGAAAAGTCCGCCCGTGTGTACACGGCGTAAGGCCGACCATAGACAAGTCAAAAACCCAACGAAAATTCTTAGTCATTCGTTTTTCGCATCCTTAGTGTGCCAGTTTTTCGTGGCACAATCGTAAGTGCCTGATCCAACATACTGGTTTTGTTTAGAAAAACATGGCACAACTGTATGCGTTATTTTAGTTTTTCCATCTACAGAACGTTCGATTTCCTACGTGTCTCTGGCTGGCCTTAGTAGCGGTCACTGAAACAGGTAAATTTCCCCTCTTTTGGTGACAAGTGTAAAATTTCAGACTTCCCATCACATTCTGGTGATATAAAAGTAAAGTAAATAAAGAGGGAAAATCTTTCCAGTAGAGACACCGGCAGCAATTCTTGTTCTGGTGCCAAAAGTAAAATTCTGGATTTCTCCTCGCTTGCCGTCCCACTGACAAGGGCGAATAGAAAAAGGTAGGTTTTGAAAAGGGGGACACCAACAAATAAAAAACCAGCAGGGATTTAACTGCCTCATACTGCATCCAAAACAAACAAAAAATATTGGTTTTAGATTCACTTTCTGAAAGCGATGGTCTTTATACTAACACCTATGAGAAGGATCAAAGGCCCATGTTTGAGTTTTTCTTTTAAAAAGCACAAACTGCGCAATATACTTGCCAATGCTAAAGCTTCCTAACAATAAAGTGGATGAATAGCAGGTAGAATTGAAGTATGGACAGTGCGGAGGTGAATTTGATTACCAGAGGAAATCCAGCACTTCTCCATTTACTGCAATTTCTTCCAAATAAACAACCAGCCAATCGAAGCAATGGACACCGGATCAGCAATATAAGCATCTTTTTTTTTTAATGTGAACAGCAATTTACACTCAACTTTCAACCTCCTTTCCACTCTCGCTTATCGATGGCTAAACTGCACAATCCATTACTGCTCCGTATAGGTGTATGATAAGAAATATAAATGTGTAATTCTTAATAACACAACACCATCTGCAGCAGTTAGATACAAATGTAAAAACCCAGATAAAAATCTATCACACAAAATAGCTCAACTCAAACTCAGCTGAACCCAAAAGTGAAAGAGTATATATTTATTCTTATTATACACGATTTATATTGCGCCAACAGTTTACACAGCGCTTTACAATGTAGAGGGGGGACAGCACAATTACTATACAGTTCAATATATACATATACACACACACACACTCTAAATAGTGCATGCAATTATTTGTATATCTACACGTGACGTCCCAGGGCATTTCCTCTTCGGCTCCGGTGTCAGCAGTCGTCTTCAAGAGCATTGTCCCCTTTTTAAGCCAGCGCCGCTTTGTGCAATACTGTACTGTGTACCTAAGCTGGCATGATGGTGCACCTCCAGGGTGTCCTGGGCTCACAGGAAGTGAACTGAATAAAGATGGCGACTATTCATTTTGAAAGATGAAACGCGTCAGATCGGACTTTCTGCAGGTGCATAAAAGGCAAGTCCTGTATTGAACGGAAATTTTTTTCTTTTATTTTAAAATTTCTGTGCAATTTATCTTTTAAATAAATGTTAAATCTGAACTATAAACAAATACCAATTTGTGCAATTAAGTATTCATTTGAAATCATTACACTTGTACAAAGAAGAACACATATGCCCAACAGGGCACCCCCACCAACCAATAATACCTTTCTCCGACTCACCTGCCACCATTTTCGCTTGCATGAACACTAATGCCCCGCACACACGGTCGGACATTGATCGGACATTCCGACAACAAAATCCCAGGATTTTTTCCGATGGATGTTGGCTCAGACTTGTCTTGCATACACACGGTCACACAAAGTTGTCGGAAAATCCGATCATTCTAAACGCGGTGACGTAAAACACGTACGTCAGAGCTATAAACGGGGCAGTGGCCAATAGCTTTCATCTCTTTATTTATTCTGAACATGCGTGGCACTTTGTGCGTCGGATTTGTGTACACACGATCGGAATTTCCGACAACGGATTTTGTTGTTGGAAAATTTTATATCCTGCTCTCAAACTTTGTGTGTTGGAAAATCCGATGGAAAATGTGTGATGGAGCCCACACACGGTCGTAATTTCCGACAACAAGGTCCTATCACACATTTTCCGTCGGAAAATCCGACCGTGTGTACAGGGCATTATTCTAATACTTTTGAAGGATCTATGTCAGAACTTACAGAGGTAATTTCCTTTATATCACATGGGTGCTCAGGCCTGGAAATTCGTCACTAAGGCCTGAAAACTGCAACCTGAGAGGAAGGGGAGAGGCTCACAAGATCCCCCATACCTGGAAGTACTGGGGATTTCCAAAGGCTCGGAGTGGCGGGGTGCAAGGGAAATGTAGGCATCAGTGGGTAGAGGGTTCTCTATCAAGATTCTCTTTAACACTAGAAGAACGGGTGGCAGCATTCAATCAGATTCTGCTGGAATGCACATGTGTTGCCAGGATACATCCTAAGAGAAGGCGATAAAAGGGTGTTGATAACTCATCATGTCCTATTCCTCCATCAGGCCTCATGCCCACGGACGTTTTTTAAAAACGAGCTGTAAAGCTAGTTCCGACGCCTGGAAAAAGCGGCGTTAAAACATCGATTTTTACCGCGTTTTGCATTAGCGTTTATGCGCTTTAGCGTTAAGTAGCGTTTTTTAAGAAAAATACATCTCTCGGCTATATTACACTCCCAAATTGCCCACAATGCAACAGAAACCAAATAAAATATGTTAGAGAGCATGTGTCGGTGCCATTTTGGTAGGAGAGAGAGAGGAGAGAGCATTTGAGAGTTTGTTGGAGTCTTTTTTGCGTTTAGGTGATTTTTCCGAGTTTTTCGTATAGATCCTGTCATCCAGAAGATAGACGAGGCAATCCTTCTGATTGTCTTGCGGAGGCTGCGGAGAAGGAGAGAAGGAGCAGACGTCCAGACAGGGGATAATGTAATGTCCAGACAGAAATTTCCTGTTTTCACAGAGATTACAGTGTCCAATAAAATTTTTACAGCTTAAAAACGCCAGAGCTCACAAATGCGCAAAAACGGTGATGCTGCGTTTAACGTTTGGCGTTTTTACAGCTCTAGCGCCTGCACCTCAGAAAGCCCTGGTCCTGGGTTTTTTTTTGAAGCTTAGAAATGCCTATGCCATTTACAGCTCAAAAACGCCATGGTGGGCATGAGGCCATAAGCTAACATGGAGAGGAGTTTTTAAGCTGCAAAAAACACTCATAAAAGCGGCTGTAAAAACGTCCGCGGGCATGAGGCCTAATTGTCCAGGCATAGACTGGGGTGGGCTCTGGAACCTGAATAAAATTAGTTGGACATACTTAGAAATCCTGTACATTTTGTTTATTGCCTGGAGCTATGCTTTAAGGCTTAGTTCACACTGATGCAATCTGAGAACCCTGCGAATCCAGAGTGGATTCCTGAATCACACACTGGTTCACACTGCCATATGCCACTACAAAGTTAATGACACCCCCAGATCAGTTCGCATATCGCGGGTGCAAACTGTCAGTTCGGACATGAATCGGATCGCATTGTGTGAACACCCATGCGATCCGATTCTGGTGCAGACCAAAAAAGGGGTCCTGCACGACTTTGATCCGAATGTGATGTGAATTCAGCAATACAATCTATATTGTGGAGACATAGAATGTGATTTGCACTGCAGTGCGAATCACATGCGATCTCGCATAAACTAATCTATTGGTTTATTGCAGGCTGGTTATACTATGGGATTTGTTTTCTGTATTCTACTGTTCTCTATCTCCCCCTCCTGTCCATGTCCCCACTGCAGTTGGGGATTTTACAAACCAGTGTTAGCAGCTAGCCCACATGCTCAGTTTTCAGTGTATTTTCTACCTTAAGAATTTCCTCTCTATCACATTTGAGCAGCCCATGGGACTATAGAGTCACACATGGTATACAGTGTGGTAAATCACAGCCCACTCCCTCCCCCTCCTCCTCCATGCCCACTAACCAGCTAAACACAATGGAGTTGGGATATTACATCTTGATTGATGGAGGCTTCACCTCCCTGTTATTCTAAGACACAGGCTGGAAGGGCGTGACATAGCCTGTGTCTGGCAGAAATCCGTCCACATCATGTTAATTCCAAAAAATAATAAAGATTTGATTTCAAATATGTATTTCTATGACAATTTAAAACAGTTTATTGATTTTTTAAAATTATTTTTACTCTGTATTCGACTTTTTTTTAACATGTGTCTAGTAGCAGAGGACTAGAAGCTCCTCCTGCCACTGTTTCTCTGGAGACAGGCTGGGAAACAACTGGGTCATGTGACAGCTGTGTATCGATTAGGAAAGAAGGGACTTTTTTTTTTTTTTTTAAATGAAAATAATTACAGCGTCATCATCCACATACAAAAAAGAGAAGGGGGTAATGTAAATTAAACAGTGTGTCCTTAGTTTCACTTTACGCTCAAATTGACCTTTTCTCTTATTAGGTAGACCACACATCTCCCTGATTTTCACTAACATGACTCAGGACTCCAGCACTGCAAGGTAAGAGTCTTGACCTGTTAACCCCTGTGATACTAATTATTCTTTGACTGAGGGGTTTAAAGAATATTTTAATATTGACAGACTTTGAGAAATTAGGCACAAGGCAGGCTTTTTGAAAAGGAGGTCCATTACTTGATATCTGCTCAGAGCCAATGTGTCAAACACAAGGGCCGCAGGCTGAATTCAGCCACCAGGCCATTTCATGTGGCCCTCGCACCTCTCCTGTGGCACCCCCCGTCTCCGCCCCCACCTTGTCTCAGCAAGTCGGCAGCAGAGAGGACGACAGAACTCCTCTACCAGGTCCTGTGGTTCTCTGTGCAGTCGTGGAGAGTCTCGTCTGTTGTACAATAGTTGTACAGCGGAACCTCGGATTACGAGCATAATCCGTTCCAGGAGAATGCTCGTAATCCAAAGTACTCGCATATCAAAGCGAGTTTCCCCATTGAAGTAAATGGAAACGAAAATAATTTGTTCCGCATTGACTTCAATGGCATGCAATACCGCATGCAGCCAGAGGTGGGGGGGCGCGCCAGAGAGTCTCGGAAACGGGCGGGAAGGCCCGACGACACCTCGGCTGACCTCAGCAAACCTCGGAAACACAGCCGAGCTGTCCTCGGGCATTTCCGTGCATTTCCGAACAGTGCCGATCTGCGCTGCTTGGCTCCAGCGCCCCCCCCCCACCTCAGGCCAAACGCGGTACTGCACACGCTTTGGCCTGAATCGTTGTCGTTTTGCGAGACAACACTCGCAAACCGAGTTACGATTTTTAGATATATACAGTGCTCGTATTGCGAAACGCTCGTTAACCGCGTTACTCGCAATCCAAGGTTCTACTGTACACATCAATATCTGCTTGCTATTATTTTTCTTAGACTTCTACGTTAAAGCTAGTTATTACTTAAAGCGGAGGTTCACACAAAAAAATGAACCTCTGATTTTCGGAACCCCCCCCCCCCCCCCTCCGGTGTCACATTTTGGCACCTTTCAGGGGGGAGGGGGGGTGCAGATACCTGTCTGTCTAAGACAGGTATTTGCACCTACATTCGGGCATAGACTCCCACGGGAGTCTATGCCTCTTCCCGTCACACACGGGTCCCAGAGACAGCACGGACCATTCAGATTGCGATGCGCGACTTGCGCATGTGCAGTCGGAAACTGAGAAGTGAAGCCGCAAGGATATACGATTCCCATACCCAAGATGGCAGCGGCAGCAGCATCCGAGGACCGATTCGGCCTCGGGTGCCGTCATCGCTGGACCCTGTGACAGGTGAGTGTCCAAATTTTCAAAGTCAGCAGCTGCAGTATTTGTAGCTGCTGACTTTTAAAAAAAAACATTTTTCGCGGGACTCCCTCTAAGGTTTTACTAAGGTTATTTTAAAGTTAAGGTTATTACTTAAGGTTTTACTAAAACCAGTAATAATCTAAGGCAGGGGAGATTATGTATTATGATAAAGAGCATTATATATTATATATATATATATATATATATATAGATATATATATATATCTATATATATATATATCTATATATCCTGTTTCCCCGAAAATAAGACCTAGCGTGATTGTCGTGATGGCTGCAATATAAGCCCTAGTTAAAGTCCTTGTAGGTCCTATTTTCAGGGTAGGGCTTATTTTTGTGGAAAAAGGGTAGGGCTTATTTGGAGGGGTGTAGGGCTTATATTGCAGCCATCACTGCCAATCATGCTAGGTCTTATTTTAGGGGAAACAGAGTAGTTAGTCTTACATATACAACCAGCACTTTGATGGGCAACCCTAATGCTGATGTGGCCCGCAATGAAGTTGAGTTGGACATTGCTGATCCAAAGAATCTGATAGCTGATAATAATTTGCCACTGGCTTAGGTTTCTGGGAGAAAGAAAAAAAAATCTGAAGTATCCTGTGTAAAGATCTGCGGAAATGTCAGGGTCTCAATGTTAATTTAGATTTATCTTGAGATCAATTTTTATCACAGCACATTTTCATGAGCCCTCAGAATAGGCTCTGATATTGTCTTGTTAAAGTCAGTGAGTTCTGGATTTCGAATTAGACATATAAAGTACCTGCCTACAGGAAGTTAACGGAAGAGGGCAATTGAGTCAAGCTGCTCTTACTTGCTGATCTCATCTATTTAAATGAAATCCATCAATTTTCTGTACCCAAGGGATCGTTACAATAATTCTGTTCTACCTAGATTTTCCTGTAAAATGCCAGGGAGAGCAATATGTAGAAAGGCAGTACTTGGCTCCAGTGGCCCTGGTGTCCAATTAAATGCCAGTTATCTCCCTGCACCTTGCTGCATGAAAACTAGCACAAAGATGTTGTAATGAGCGGAAACCTCAAATCTTGCTCACATTTCATTCTTCTGTACTTGTTTCAACTCCGCAAGGTGCGGAAAGAAATGAGAATTATGTCAGGGAGATCCCACTGTTGTGGTATTTAAGACACACTTTATAAGACGCTGATTGATTCGTCCCACATTTTCTAAAACACCCAGATGGTCAAGACGCAGCAAACACAACGCACCGAAAAATCGGTAGCGGTTTCCTTAATTTCCGAATGGGTTCATCCTGTCCCGGAAAAGCACCACAGACGCCTTTGGAGAGCAGCATTTGTTATTCTAGGGAGAGGGAAGTGTTCGATGGACTTGACTAACAAATGAATCCAAACTCCGGCTAACAGTTTTGTTTAGCAATTCCACAAAGCTTTTACATGAATAAAAGCCGACTATTGTAAGCACTTCTGTCAGTGGCAGTGGCGTAGAGCAGGTTGTCAGCACCCGGGGCAAGGCAAGTAATTTGCGCCCCCCCCTAACCTGCGGACTTTTAGCTATCCCTGAGTCCCTTCAAATACAATAGTACTGACCTACCTGATTCCTATACTGACCACTACACTACATTGTCCACTACACTGACCACTATACTATACTGTCCACTATACTACACTGACCATTATACTGACCACCATACTACACTGTCCACTATACTACACTATACTGACCACTATACTACACTATACACTATACTACACTGTCCACTATACTACACTGTCCACTATACTACATTACACTGACCACTATACTATACTGTCCACTATATTACACTGACCACTACACTGACCACCATACTACACTGTCCACTATACTACACTATACTGACCACTATACTACACTATACACTATACTACACTGTCCACTATACTACACTGTCCACTATACTACATTACACTGACCACTATACTACACTACACTGACCACTATACTACACTACACTACACTGACCACTATACTGACCACCATACTACACTGTCCACTATACTACACTACACTGTCCACTATACTACACTATACTGACCACCATACTACACTGACCACTATACTACACTGTCCACTATACTACACTACACTGACCACTATACTACACTATACTGACCACCATACTACACTGTCCACTATACTACACTATACTGACCTCCATACTACACTGTCCACTATACTACACTACACTGACCACTATACTGACCAACATACTACACTGTTCACTATACTACACTACACTGTCCACTATACTACACTACACTGTCCACTATACTACACTATACTGACCACCATACTACACTGTCCACTATACTACACTACACTGACCACTATACTGACCACCATACTACACTACACTGACCACTATACTACACTATACTGACCACCATACTACACTGTCCACTATACTACACTACACTGACCACAATACTACACTACACTGACCACTATACTACACTACACTGACCACTATACTACACTACACTGACCACCATACTACACTGTCCACTATACTACACTATACTGACCACCATACTACACTGACCACTATACTACACTGTCCACTATACTACACTACACTGACCACTATACTGACCACCATACTACACTGTCCACTATACTACACTATACTGACCACCATACTACACTGTCCACTATACTACACTATACTGACCACCATACTACACTGACCACTATACTACACTACACTGACCACTATACTACACTATACTGACCACCATACTACACTGTCCACTATACTACACTGACCACTATACTACACTATACTGTCCTGTCCACTACACTACACTGTCCACTATACTACACTGTCCACTCTACTATACTGTCCACTACACTAACCACTACACTACACTGTCCACTATACTGACCACCATACCACACTGTCCACTATACTACACTGTCCAATACACTACACTGACCTCCATACTAAACTACACTATACTGACCACTATACTATACTACACTAACCACTATACTGACCACTATACTACACTACACTGACCACTATACTACACTGTCTGTTATACTACACTGTCCACTACACTACATTATACTGACTACCATACTACACTGTCCACTATACTACACTGACCACTATACTACACTATACTGTCCTGTCCACTACACTACACTGTCCACTATACTACACTGTCCACTATACTATACTGTCCACTACACTAACCACTACACTACACTGTCCACTATACTACACTATACTGACCACCATACTACACTGTCCACTATACTACACTACACTGACCACTATACTACACTGTCCAATACACTACACTGACCTCCATACTAAACTACACTATACTGACCACTATACTATACTACACTAACCACTATACTGACCACTATACTACACTGACCACTATACTACACTGTCTGTTACACTACACTGTCTACCATACTACACTGTCCACTATACTACATTACAATGTCCACTATACTGACCACCATACTACACTGTCCACTATACTGTACTACACTACACTGACCACTATACTACACTGTCCACAACACTACATTGACCTCCATACTAAACTACACTATACTGACCACTATACTAACCAGTATACTATACTACACTAACCACTATACTGACCACCATACTACACTGACCACTATACTACACTGTCCACTACACTACACTGTCCACTACACTGACCACCATACTACACTACACTGACCACCATACTACACTACACTGACCACCATACTACACTACACTGACCACCATACTACACTACACTGACCACCACACTATACTACACTGTCCACTACACTATACTGACCACTATACTGTCCACTACACTAACCACCATACTGACCACTATACTACACTACACTGACCACTATACTACACTACACTGACCTCCATACTAAACTACACTATACTGACCACTATGCTAACCACTATATTACACTGTCCACTATACTACACTACACTGTCCACTACACTGCCCCCCATACTGACCACTACACTAAACTGACCTCCATACTACACTACACTGTCCTGCCTACAGTCTCTCTCTCGCCCCCCCTCCCCCTCCCAGTAACAAGACTCTCACTCACCTTCTTATCCTGGCTGCATCGATCCGGAGGAGGAGGAGGAGAAGACAGCGGCGGCTCACATTCTTCTCTCCCCTGCGCTCTGCCTGCTGCCATGTTCAGTATCCAGCGCCCTGTGATTGGGCGTATGGGGGATCATGTGCGGAGGCGGGACTTCAGGAGCGATCGAGGATAGGCCAGCCCTACGCCTCACATGACCCCCATACGCCCAATCACAGGGCGCCAGACACTTAACATGGCGGCCGGCGCCCGGGGACACAGGAATTAGAAATTAGGAGGAGGCAGCCAGTGACACATACTGGCGCCCCCCTAAATGTCGCGCCCGGGGCCACGGCACCCCCTGCACCCCCCACGCTACGCCACTGGTCAGTGGTAAAAGGTTTGCACCAACCATCTAATGGCAACGTTTGCTGGACAGCTTGTTCTGGTAAAGGAAGTTGAAATATAAAACACTTAAAGCGGTTCTCCCCCTCAAAAAATTAAAATTCAGCAGCTACAAAACCTGTAGCTGCTGACTTTTAATATATTGACACTTACCTGTCCAGGGATTCCTCAGTGTCCTCACCCAAGCGGATTCTTCAATTGGCCTCAGGTCCAGGAGCCGGTGTCTTGCCAAGAAAGTTCCCCCCGGAGGATAAGGACCCCCCCTCTACTGCGCAGGCGCAGCGCTTGCGCAGTAGGAACAACCAGGGGGCCGAGCGCAGCGAGGCCATGCCCGAAGCGTGGCGAGCATAGCGAGCCCGCGAGGGGCCTGTTACAAATTCTTTTTTTAGTAAAATAGTCTTGGCACGCAGGCGCCGTGTACAGCTGACTCAGTTGTTCAGCTTCGGCTCTTTTCGGCGGCTCCCTTGTTGTTCCTACTGCGCAAGCGCTGTGCCTGCGCAGTAGAGGGGGGTCCTTATCGGCCGAAGGGAACTTTCTCGGCAGAACACCGGCATCTTAACTAAGAGAAACTGGTAGTGACGCCTTTTGGCTTCACAGCTGGTTTCCCACTGCGCATGTACGAGCTGTGCTACGCTCTTTGAATGGTCCTGCAGTCTTCTGAAGGCTGTGGAGGAAGAATGGGGGGGGGGGGGGCGAACTACCACTCTGATCGCTGAGACCATCCAACTGGAAGTGGGTACAGTATATGTCAAAACGAGACAACCCCCCCCCCCCCCCCAACTCCCAAAAAAGTGCCAAATGTCAAAGAGGAAGGGGGGGGGGATGCAAATAAGTGGAACTTCTCATTTTAAGTGAAGATCCGCTTTAGCCCAGCCATACATGGATCAAAATTCAGGCCAGTTCAGCAGTAACCAGAGGAATTTTGATCCGTGTATATATGCAGGAAGGTTGTACAGATGTCAATCAGATTTTCCCTGTGTGATCAGCACTGCAGACTAGAGCCTGCAACACTGATCAGTGTATTCTCGCTGTCAAAATATAATAGCTCAGCAGGGAAGATACCTGCTGGTTGAATGGAAAAAAAAACAAAAACGGATTTATGGGCTGCCTTACATGGTTGGATTTCCAGGTGAAAAAAAGTCTAGAAAAACAAAAAGGAATGCAGTGGTCTAAGAACTAGTAAGCTACAATAAACTCATTCTTTATTTTTGGGTATAACACTATTTCAGCAGTTCTACCTCTCATTGTACACAGATAAATACCAGGTTGGGAATGTTGATATAATAGACAGAGACTGATATGGAAGTTCGATACACCAGCATTTATCATTTATTTTCCATGAGAGTTTAGAAAAATGGGAACGATTTTTGTGATTAGCATAGTTGAGAAGCTTCCCAGATAACATTAACATTATACTGCTTTTATATGATGTCTGGCATAGCACTTTAAATGAAGTGAAATATTCTGTGTGAAACGGACACCTAGTCTTGCACACCATCACATTGATGGTTCTCCACACTGCAGCTCCGCCCCCCCCCTCTAGATTCCTGGATAAGCGCAGTGAGATGTGCGCTGCACCTGGTTCCAATACAGAGCACATAATGCAATGTTTAGCCTGCCAACAACATTATAGCGTCCAAGAGATGACATACAGTTTAGCCTGAATTATATAAATGATAAATGTAAAGGCCTTCTTCAGTCCCGGCACACACTGGATATTGGCAACAGGTCGAGATGAGACAATGTGTGCAGAAGAGCAGAGATATATATTTTCAAGAGGGCATACAAGGTCCTATAGTGGTGTGGCCTACGTGCTCACCTGGTATGGATGGATGTACATTGCAAAAGAGATGTGACCAATTCCGCAGTATCATCATACAGAGATAATGTTTCCATTCATATAGCGCAGTGCATTCGATTTGGTTGTTATTTTGATACCAAATAAAGTGGATACATTCCTACCTGATCTCTAACCCATCCATAACACTTCATGCTAAAGACATTGTTTAAAGAAAAATAGAAAAAAGAGATTATATTTAGCTGTCCTGTGCAACTATTTTACACTCGGCACAGGGCTCGCTATGACGGCACATATGCGGGCAAGTTCCTGAGCCAGGCTGTGTGCATCCATAGACACACACAGTTGAGCCACACCCCCCTGCTCCTTCCTCACAAGATTTGACTGACAGCAATAGGAGACAATGGCTCCTGCTTCTCTCAGCGTAGAGTGACTGTGAGGAGGAAGAGGGGAGGGCACTCAGGTAAGCGTTTGGTGGAGGATTGGAATAGTTAGTGGGGTGTGTCTTACTTTAATGCAGGGAATGCATTAAGGTAATAAAAATACACCCCCCTGGACTTACCACTAACCATTTTAAAGAATAAGTTCCCCTTTTTTAACATCCTGCTGATCTCCCGTTTTGACAGAGAGCGGGGGATCTTCTCCCCTTGCTCGCTCTCACAATCACCCTCCACCCGCCCGGCTTTGTCATTCATTCACAGTGTTCGGTGGATGTAAAAACTACAAGTACAAACAGCTTTTGC
Source organism: Lithobates septentrionalis (assembly GCA_037952835.1). Classification (NCBI taxonomy): domain Eukaryota; kingdom Metazoa; phylum Chordata; class Amphibia; order Anura; family Ranidae; genus Lithobates; species Lithobates septentrionalis. The sequence goes on along the minus strand of JBBDGP010000161.1, from coordinate 371,731 downwards.
GGCTGTTGGCGTGTAGTACTCCATGAACTACCAGGGTGCTGTTGGCAGTTCATGGAGTTTCCTGTCACCGTGTACCTGCCTGCCCGTATCCGAGGTACAGGCAGACAGCTACAGGACCCAAGCATTACATTATCTGATGATTGTAGGGACAATGCTCTATGGGCCTCTAGCAAACAAAATAAATAAATGGATATTATTTAAGCTGCAATAAATGTGCATGTATTATTTTTTTTTGTAAAAGGCGAAAATTATCTTTTAACTGCACCCAAACACAAAACACGTAACTTTTTGTTTTTAGTTAGAAGGAGTGGATCAGACTTAGAACTTTGAGTTTTTTACTTTCCGAGACATCATTTAGAGAACCCCCCCCACACACACACACACACACACACACACACACACACACACACTTCCTGTGCTAATAGCAATATTTTGTTCTGGACAGGAAGTATGGTAAAATGTCCAGTGGGAATGCAGACAGCAGCAAATAGGTGAGCGGGGCAACAGCTTCCCCCCTAATCAACTGAAAAGATTGTATATAAAGTTGTGCTCATAAGTTTACATACCCTGGCAGAATTTATAATTTCTTTGCCATTTTTCAGAGAATATGAATGATAACACAAAAACATTTCTTTCACTCATCGTTTCTGTTTGGCTGAAGCCATTTATTATCAATCAACTGTGTTTACTCTTTTTAAATCATAATGAAAACAGAAATTACACAAATGATACACATACCCTGTTGATTTCAGCCTGATAACATGCACATAAGTTGACACGAAGGGGTTGGATGGCTATTAAAGGTAACCATCCTCACCTGTGATCTGTTTGCTTGTAATTACTGTGTGTATAAAAGGTCAATGAGTTTCTGGACTCCTGACAGACCCTTGCATCTTCTATCCAGTGCTGCACTGACGTTTCTGGATTCTGAGTCATGGGGTAAGCAAAAGAATTGTCTAAGGATCTGCAGAAAAAGGTAGTTGAACTGTATAAAACAGGAGAGGGATATAAAAAGATATCCAAGGAATTGAGAATTCCAATCAGCAGTGTTCAAGCTCTAATCAAGAAGTGGAAAATGAGGGGTTCTGTTGAAACCAAACCATGGTCAGGTAGACCAACTAAAATTTCAGCCACAACTGCCAGGAAAATTGTTCGGGATGCAAAAAAAAAAAACCTGCAAATAAATACAGGACTCTCTGAAAACATGTGGTGTGGCTGTTTCAAGATGCACAATAAGGAGGCACTTGAAGAAAGACAGGCTGTGTGGTCGAGTCGCCAGAAGAAAGCCATTACTACGCAAATGCCACAAAGTATCCGGCTTACAATACACCAAACAGCACAGAGACAAGCCTCAAACCTTCTGGCACAAAGTCATTTGGAGTGATGAGACCAAAATTTAGCTTTTTGGCCACAATATAAACGCTACATTTGGAGAGGAGTCAACAAGGCCTATGATGGAAGGTACACCATTCCTACTGTGAAACACGGAGGTGCATCGCTGATGTTTTGGGGATGTGTGAGCTACAAAGGCACAGGAGATTTGGTCAAAATTGATGGCAAGATGAATGCAGTATGTTATCAAAAAATACTGGAGGAACATTTGCATTCATCAGCCAGGAAGCTGCGCATGGGACGTACTTTGACATTCCAACATGACAATGATCCAAAACACAAGGTCAAGTTGGCCTGTCATTAGCTACAGCAGAATGAAGTGAAGGTTCTCAGTCTCCTCACCTCAATATCATTGAGCCAATCTGGGGAGATCTCAAATGTGCAGCTCATGCAAGACAGCCCAAGAATTTACAGGAACTGGAGGCTTTTTGCCAAGAGGAATGGGCAGCTTTACCATCTGAGAAGATAAAGAGCCTCATCCACAAATACCACAAAAGACTTCAAGCTGTTGATGTTAAAGGGGCAATACAGGGTATTAAGAACTGGGATATGTAAACTTTTGATCAGGGTAATCTGGGTAGTTTTTGTTGCCGTTATGATTTAAAAAGAGTAAACACAGTTGATTGATAATAAATGGCTTCAGCCAAACACTAACCATGAGTGAAAGAAAAGTTTATGCTATCATTCATATTCTCTGCAAAATGGCCAAGAAATCAAATTTTGCCAGGGTATGTAAACTTATGAGCACAACTCTACTTGTGTGTCCCTCTTTAAAGTGTTGCTAAACCCAAAAAAGTAAAATCTGTCTGTATATGCAGTAAAGCATGCCTGTTATACTCACTGTGGGACCTAAGGGATCAATCCTTCGCATTGTGTAAAAAGGCTGTTTGACCCTGTCTTCTCTGATCTTCCCCTTCTACCACTGTCCCCAATCCATCTGCTGATTGTACAGACCCTTGGGGGCACTCTGCACATGCTCAAATTGGAGTGTATTGCTGGAGAGTTTGTGTTTGCATGGATGCATGTGATCAACACTGCCCAGACAGAGGGTCAGGGGTCATGCAGCCTCATAGGACAGTCAGGGGAGCATAAAAACACCACCTACAAAATTGAACCAGACACTGAAGTGTCACAAGACTGCTATATACTGCTGATGAGAAAAGGTTTTTAGCAGTTTATATTTACTGATCATACTGATTGGATGCAGACACTGTTCGTCTGACAACTTTCCACCCAGTTCCTTCAACTTACAGATAAAAGGTGGTCAGGCGGGAGGGTGCCAACAGGGCCACCCACAGCTGGAATTTCAGCTGGCTCATCAGGAATCGGTTGAAATCTGTGTATGGCCAATAAATTGTGTTTCAGAACCTCTTCATACTAGACGTGCTTCAGAAATACCAGGTACATAACAGTTTTATTATTACATTTATCTGTAAAGCATTTCCCTAACTTTTTCAGGCATGTGAAGCTGACAATTCTTGATTTCAGTGCACAGTATTCCGGCCTGAATGTGACTAGTACCAGCTAAAAACAATGCGATTCACCATGCCAAAGCATTCAGACAGAATTTAAAAGAGCTGAAAAATGCTTAGAAAAGGTTGCAGAATAAAGGGATCCTAACAGTTCCCTTCTCTAAGAGCCCTTGCACACTGGGGCGGGGGGCGGCGTCGGCGGTAAAACGCCGCTATTATTAGCGGCGTTTTACCGTCGGTATTCGGCCGCTAGCGGGGCGGTTTTACCCCCTGCTAGCGGCCGAGAGAGGGTTAAATACCACCGCAAAGCGCCTCTGCAGAGGCGCTTTGCCGGCGGTATAGCCGCGCCGTCCCATTGATTTCAATGGGCAGGAGCGGTAAAGGAGCGGTATACACACCGCTCCTTCACCGCTCCGAAGATGCTGCTGGCAGGACTTTTTTTACCGTCCTGCCAGCGCATCGCTCCAGTGTGCAAGCCCTCGGGGCTTTCACACTGGAATGACAGTAGCGGCACTTTCGGGGCGGTTTGCAGGCGCTATTATTAGCGCAATAGCGCCTGCAAACCGCCCCAGTGTGCAAGGGCTCTTAGAGCTAATCTATGGGTCAGCTTTACCTTGATGAAAACCAAAGGACACGATTTGTGTCAATTGCTTATTTCAGTCTTCAAGCAAGGATGCTGATTTCATGGGCATCTACACATGGCCACTAGAGGGAGTACTTACAATTTCTGATGTATGAAGTGTATTATGCAGCACAGATTTTGCAAATGCTGCAAACATGCACAAATGTAATAGTCACAACAGAAAGGACTTTCAGCTAAATGCTATAGAATAGAGAACGTCAAAAACATTTACTGCATACTAAACACTCAAATCTACCAATTACCCTGAAACACCTTGGAATATTTAGCGCTGTCCAGGATGTCTGGTTAATCTCACAATATCCAAATTGAATCTAACAACTGCCAGCAAGCTCATAGATCATGTGAGATATTAAAACTTATTATAGTTCTCCACAGCGACCAGCCCTCTTGGAAACTGATCACATCAGGCCAAGTGCAAGCTACCAGGAATATGAAAGGAATTAAATACATAAATCAGAAAGCCAGAGCTTGGCACAAGACTCAGCGATGTTACTTGTGTTGCAAGGTTTCATGGAGGGCTTCTAGAAAGCGGGACAAAAACAACAGTTAATTCTTGACTCAAAGTCCTTTGAGCCCCATTCACACTTGCGAATAGGGCCACTAGTGAATACATGCGGGAGACCTACCCTGTTTCCCCGAAAATAAGACCTAGCGTGATTGTCGGTGATGGCTGCAATATAAGCCCTACCCCTCAAATAAGCCTTAGTTAAAGTCCTTGTAGGTCTTATTTTCAGGGTAGGGCTTATTTTCGGGGAAACAGGGTAGGGCTTATTTGGGGGGTAGGGCTTATATTGCAGCCATCACCGACAATCATGCTAGGTCTTATTTTTGGGTAAACAGGGTAGCAGGAGCTCCTGGCGATTAGCTACGGGTGGGAGCCCCATTGAAGACTCTTCAGTTCCCACACTTCATCACAGCCACTCGTATTTTAACTGCTCATAGAGCGATAAATTGGAAACGATCATCCCTGGACATAAACAGCGTCCAGGGCCAATCATTTTCAGGTAATTGACGTTTCTTGTTACTTCCCGGGTACTGAAATGAAACCTCAGACAATGGTATCAGCTTTACTGGCCTTCTTCTCTGAAATGAACACCCCCACCCAGATGGAGATGAGGAGAGAAGGGTGTTTGTAGTCAGTGGCGGCCCGTCCATAAGGGGCACCGTCCCTCTAATCGATGTGCCTGGTCCCTAATCTGCATGCAGGGCGCCAGAAGCATGGATTCCAATGGGGCTTTATTTTTGGTGAAGCACATGCTTAGAGCCAGAGGCTCCAATTAGCTTCAAAAAAGGGTGGGCTCGGAATACTGAGCCCTGAGCCCATCCAGTTATGTGACAAAAGCTTATTAACATTCGCTATTTTCTTCCTGATTCTCCTCTCGGCCAATCAGGAAAAGTGTCCTGAGCCCAATCGGCTGAGAGGAAAAGCAATCGTATTGGCTGCCAAGAAGGAGGAGATGCAGGGGAAGTCACCGTGAAGCCGAGGAGGAGGAGACGCAGGGAGAAGCTGATGAGGCGGAAGCGCTGCCCTCGACCTAGATGGGGTAAGTGCAGGACTGGTGGGCTGACGATCGAGCCCACAGAAATTCTGGCATTTTTACTGTATTTCCCTATTGATGCATTTACTTTTTTTTAGCGGCTTTACAGAACAACTCTAGACAGCACGTCAATCTTTTCTGCGTGGTTAAAGTGGTTCGAAACTCAAACAGCTTTTTACCTTGATGCATTCTCTCTGCATTTTGGTAAAAAACACCCACTAACTGCTCCCCCCCCCCCCCACCACCACCAATCCTTAAACGCTTACCTGATTCTCCTCACAGTTCCAGCACTAGCTCGGTAACAGCACTGCTCTCTTTACTTCACAAGAGACTTCAGGAGCAGAGGGAGTGGGAGCGTGGTTTGCTGGAGCTGTGCATGTCTATGGACGCACACAGCCTGGAGTGTGGGATCACTTGTAAGAAGAAGTGCAAACCGCGTCGGCGGAGGACCGCCAAAAAGGATATAAGTGACCATTCTGTGCAATATCGTTACACAGAGCAGGTAAGTATAACAACATCTATCTTATTTTTAGAAATAAAATTATTGCGATTGATGTATGCGGCCCACCTGAGTTTGCTATTCTGGGATTCGGTTTGCCTGACTAGTGGAGGACGAAGGGCATTTTGAGCTGTCGGTCTGGGTACATGCTGTATGGATCTCTATCATCTGAGATACACAATAGTGGTTAAGAGGCACATTTGTGGTGGAGGGTCACGAGATCGTTTGGAATATTCCTTGCACCATCTTTCTGTTGAGGGTGAATTCAGGAATCTGCACAACAATTTTGTTTGGTGGATTGACTTTTGAACTTTTTTTGCACTTCTCAGAAATTTTATGTGGGGTTGTCCTTATATTAACTTAGCACTTGATTGATTTAGTTGATAATGCACTTTTTGATTTGTCTTTATATACGGCATATATGTATATTCAATTTTTATCTAGTGACACAGACATCAAAAATAGCAAACCTCGCTCTTACCCTTGAAGTGATTCTAAAGGCTATTCTTTTCTTATACCACCTAAAACCAATGTGTGGTGAAAAAAAATAGCCTTTAGAATCACTATAATGCCCTGTACACACGGTCGGATTTTCCGATGGAAAATGTGTGATAGGACCTTGTTGTCGGAAATTCCGACCGTGTGTGGGCTCCATCACACATTTTCCATCCCAATTTCCGACACACAAAGTTTGAGAGCAGGCTATAAAATTTTCCGACAACAAAATCCGTTGTTGGAAATTCCGATCGTGTGTACACAAATCCGACGCACAAAGTGCCACGCATGCTCAGAATAAATAAAGAGATGAAATCTATTGGCCACTGCCCCGTTTATAGTCCCGACGTACGTGTTTTACGTCACCGCGTTCAGAACGATCGAATTTTCCGTCAATTTTGTGTGACCGTGTGTATGCAAGACAAGTTTGAGCCAACATCCGTCGGAAAAAATCCTAGGATTTTGTTGTCGGAATGTCTGAACAAAGTCCGACCGTGTGTACGGGGCATTAGTGAAAGAGCTAAGATTAGATTTTTTTTATGTCTGTGTCCCTCTCGCTTTTAGTTCTAGAGATGTTGGCCATTGGTAAAGGGACGTAAAGGGGACATAAAAGGGGACCCCCCCCCCCCCCCAACAGGGACACAAAATAATAGTTCTAAGCCTTCCTCGTTCCATCTAAAATGTGGGGTTCTACTTTAAAGCATACCTGTTAACGATCAAAAGTTCTAATGTTGCTACACCGAAGCAGGTGCCTTAATGGAAACCTGTGCTTTAAAGCCTTACTTTTTACAGGAAAGCGCTTTAAAGCCTTAAATCTTACTGGAAAAAAATAGCATTGGGAGACCGTGAAATGCTATCAGTCTGGTAGGCTGAACATGTTCACATGATTTTCTATTCATGTCTTCTTATAAACCAGAGATCTGTAGATAGAACACAGAGCTGTTCATTTCTGAGTAATAGGCAGTACAAGGGCGATTGCCTGACATGCAGAAAATAGTGGACATGTATGAAGGTCTAACTGATCCATATTGATTGGTCTGACACCCATGGGGGTGCCATTAAAGCTAAATCAGCGAAACATGTTTACACATTGAAACCATTTATAGCTGTACAAACAAAGGTTTCTGTATGACAGTTTCATGATGACATGATGTGGAAGCTGAATTAGGAGGACTTCGCTGGCAGTCTCAACTTTGGGACTTTGCAGGGGGGCCAAGAAAACAAAGTACATATATAGTTTTATTTGGGTGTTGCAGCATTAATTTTTTTAATAGAGGCCATTGGCTCCTGCTGCTATCAATCGCAAGCCAATAAGAAGGGAGCAGGGGGCAGGGCAGAGCCATGCTCTCTGTGTCTTATGGATGCAGAGAGTGGGCTTGGAAGAAAGCACACACGAGTGCCCCCACAGCAAAAGGCTTGCTATGGGGGCACTGAGCAAATGGGAGGGGCCCAGAGCACCGACAGGGGACCTGAGAATATTATATTTATATATACATATATATTAGGGCTGCAACTAACGATTATTTTCATAATCGATTAGTTGGCCGATTATTGTTTCGATTAATCGATTAATCGGTTAATAAGCTTAGAAAAAAATGGCGTGGTGTATAATTTAGTTAATATGTAAAGTTTAAAAAAAAAGACAATTTATTCTTAAATATCTCTATGCAGTGATAAATATAAATAAACTATATGGTTAGGGAGCAAAATATCTAATCCACTCTGAGAATAACAGACAGAAGAGATATACTATTAGAGGAGATGTACTGTATATACTATTAGAGGAGAGATATACTGTATATGCTATTGGAGGATATATACTAATAAAGGGTGAATCTGGTAAATATCATCAGACTCAGAGATCAAAATATTTTTTTATTTAAAAAATAATGTCTTTCTTCAAAAAAAATAAAAATAAAAAATGGCATTTTAAGAACTTTAGTTCGATTTTTTAATCGTTAGTGGGGTCAAATCGACGTTCATTTTCAACCATGGTGATAATTTGGAAATAATAGAAAACTTCTTGGTCAAAGGAATTTTCAGACGGTGTATGTGGTTTTCCTTCATTTTAAAAACAGAATGTTAAAAACAAGTGAAAATTTCAAACATTCTTTCATTCAGCGAATGTACAAAGATTTTCCGTATGAAAATTCTTGTCTGAAAAATGATAGGTGTGGCCAGCATAAGGCTCGGTACACACCTATGCAGTTTGCTTTTGATCTATTTCTGCAGTGCATTTTGATTTTTGCACACGTGATTCTGCAGGAATTTGCGTTTTTGCATTTTTTTTGGCCAACTTGTTGTTGGGCAGATTAAAAAACACAAATTTCTGCAAAAACGCATTACATGCTTTTCTGCAGCTTCTTCATTGAAGTATATTGAATCAAAAAAGCACAGTTTTGCGTTTAAAAAAAAGTCCCTGACCCTTTCCAAATACGCAGCGCTAAAAAAAGTATAGATGTGTATGTGTCCCATAGGAAACCATGTGAATGAACTGTAGTGCAACCAGGTCTAAGACGTTTAGTAACATAATGGGGTTAAAAAAAACTAAAATTAGCCCTTTATAGTACAAAAAAAAGCAGATAATCACTACTGTAAGGGGTTCATTTTTTTACTGTAGAACTGTGAAAGTAGTATTTACAGTAGCGATTTGCTCTTTTTGTACTATAAAGGGCTAATTTTAGTTTTTCTTAACCCCATTATGTTACAGGCCGATTAATCGATTATGAAAATAGTAATCGATTAATTTCATAATCGATTAGTTGTCGATTAATCGATTAGTTGTTTCAGCCCTAATATATATCTATATCTATCTATCTATATCTATCTATATATCTATATCTATATCTATCTATATATCTATATCTATATCCATCTATCTATATCCAGCTATCTATATCCATCTATCTATATATATCTATATCTATATATATATATATAGATATCTATATAGATATATATATCTATATATATATATATCTATAGATATATATATATATATATATATAGATATATAGATATATATAGATATATATATAGATATATATATCTATATATATATATATATCTATATATATATATATATATAGATATATATATATATCTATATATATATATATATATATATATGGCTTACCTGTATGTACTGGAAATATCTTCTAAACCTTCACAGTTTAGGAGATATTTACCATATAGGCTTGCGCCAATGTCATTGGCACATGCGCTGTGAAGAAATGGTCCTCCGTGACGTTTCTTTACTAGCAAGTACAGTGAATGACTATGTGCGGGAGTGACGTCACATAGCAAGAGTCCGCGGCCCCGGAAGGAAGAGGGGCGAAGATGGATGCGGCCACCAGCAGGGACAACGTGGGCTTCAATTTCAGGTAAGTGCCACATACTGCCACATTATGCTTTTACTTTGCAGGGGAAAAAAGAGGAAGTAAAACCCATGAGGGTTCACTTCCCCTTTAAGTACAATAAAAGGAGCTGTACAATGACCACATAGACCAGACACAAACCCAATGTGATAATGAACATCAGTCATTGTGCAGGGTTGCTCTCACCACCTGGCAGGTTCATTTCTGACACATGATAACTAAAGCAATAAAAGATAATTCAGAATTGAAGTCCGCACAGCCTGCCAGACTCCTTTAAGATCCAGCTGGCTCCAAAATCTGACCGACAAGTCTTTCTGTTCAATATTACTTATTCTGCCCCAAAGCAGGGAACTGGGAGATTTACCCAAAAAATGAGATCCAAAGAGAAGTTCCTATATGTTATCGCCAACATATGCCATGCTATTCTGAACATAATGCAGTAACTGGAGCTGCTCCCAATTAGAATGCTGCAAACATTTTTATATGAATTCCTCCAATAACGTCAGAGGGAACAGAGCCAGCTCTGAGATCTCAGCTCGCAGACTCCATCCTATTGTGGTTAAAAGAAAAGGAAGGCGGAGAATATCCCAGAAGGTACGCGTTTAATGTGTTCAGGAAAAGATGTGGTTTTCTTGTTCTTGGAGCTAACTAAAGAAACATTCTCGCTCGAGGAAGAAAAAAAAAAAGCATTTCTGCTAAAAACGTGTTACTATATTATCCACGTAGTGTTACAATGTGCAAAGAGATGTGATAACAATCCTCTACACACAGAGAATGTGAGAGAATCAACAATGTCTGAAATAAACCGATAAGCAATGCAGGAAGGATTGTTGCCTGGTGTAGGTGATCTGAAAGATCGACACTCAACCCAAAAAATAGGTGAAGTTTGAATAGGTGATCTCACTGGTGTATGTGACAAAGATTTGCTAAATCTGTTAGAGAAATAATGTTTGATCTATTTATTAGCACGGACTTCACTGCAAGGTAAGTTTGGGTGGTTCTCAGGCTACGGGGAACTCAGCAGAGGCTGGGAATATTCATGAGCTCCTATCAGTTCCCTAAAGCCCTGTACACACGGGCAGAATGTCTTTGAACTGGTAATTGAACGTTGTAATGCAACGCTGTACCCAAACAAACTTTATACCATTTTTTTCACATACATGCAGCTTTCCTTCGGTGGTATGTGATCATGACTGTTTTTTTTTTTTTTTTTTATTATTATTATTCAAAATGAAAAAAGACCAAAAAATGTAAAAAAAAAAAATATATATATATATATATATATATATATTTTTGTTACTTTCTGCTATAAAACATACCCAATAAAATTTTTTGCCCAAAATATATGCTACTACATGTCTTCGGTAAAAAAAAAAAAAAATCCCAATAAGTGTATATTGACCGATTTGTGTTATAATCTACAAACTATGGTGTATATATACACTGGAATTATTTATTTAATATACTAAAAGGTGGTGATCAGCGACTTAGTGTCTGCGATAGTACAGCAGGCAACCTAAGACACCTTTCACACCGAGCCGCCCATAGCGTCGGCGGTAAAACGCCGCTACCTTTAGCGGTGTTTTACCGTCGGATTTGCGGCGCACTTCGGCGCTTTTACCCCCCTCCCGCTAGCGGCTGAGAAAGGGTTAAAACTGCCCGCAATAGCAGCGTTTTGCCGGTGGTATTGCAGCGCTGCCCCATTGATTTCAATGGGGAGCAGTGGTGGAGGAGCGGTATACACTCTGCTCCTTCACCGCTCCAAAGAAGCTGCTGGCAGGACTTTTCCTGACATACTGCCAGCACACAGCTCCAGTGTGAAAGCCTCTGGCTTTCACACTGGAGACAATGGAGCAGCTGTTTGAGGGGCGGATTGCAGGCGCTATTTTTAACGCTATAGCGCTCACAAAACGCCCTCGGTGTGAAAGGGGTCTAACTGACACTGAGTGGGAACAAACGCCCTGTACACACGACTGGTTTTCCCGTCAGAATAAACTCTGAAGGTTTTCCCGACGGAATTCCGCTCAAGCTGCCTTGCATACACACGGTCACACCAAATTCCGACCGTCCAGAACGCGGTGACGTACAACACGTACGAGACTAGAAAACGGAAGTTCAAAAGCCAGTAGCCAATAGCTTCCGTCTCGTACTTGCTTCAGAGCATGCGTCGTTTTTGGTACGTTGGAACAGCGTACAGACGAGCGGTTTTCCCGATAGTAGTTGGTTCTGTCGGAAAAATTTAGAACATGTTCTCTTTCTAGGTCCGTCAGAATTTTCGACCTAAAAAGTCTGTTGGGGCATACACACGATCGGAATATACGATGAAAAGCTCCCGTAGGACTTTTTCTGTCAGACATTCCGCTCGTGTGTACACGGCATAACTGCCACGGACATCACCAGTGACACTAATACAGTGATAAGTGCTAATACTATACTAATGATACTGGTTGGGAAAAGGTAAACATCTCAGGTAATCAAGGGGTTAAATGTGTGCCTAACAATGTGTTATGTGTGCTGATTTTGACTAAAGATCTGTTTCTCCTCCCTGCTTTGCAGGGAGAAGAAACAGAGAGATTGTTCCATCTGCACAGAGCCCTGTGTTGATTGTCAACACAGGGCTCTGGGCTGTGATTGGACGCAGACGATCAGCAGGTTCTGACCATTGATTATTGTCCGGGACCTGCTGACAGACAACCGTTGTGTACAATTACAGCAAGTGCCGGCGCAAGGGGTGGGGTGGGGGTGTGTGTGTGTGCGTGAGCACGACCTAAACCCAGAAAAGGGCAGAGACGTACCAGTGGTTAAAAGATCTATGGTCACAGGATACACTTTAATATAGGACATCAGCATTGTAACATCACTACAAACTATAGTTATTTTTGACAATCCAATATAAGTTTACTTGAAAAATCTATTTTCATATTGTGAGTTCTGCCTGTCTGCTGGCCATCTCTTTCCACAACTTTCTAGATTCCTTGCATGCTTTGCAGCTTCTCCCCTGCCATTTGATTTCCATTTCTAAGGACTATATATCCCATGGTACCTTGCTGCCCGCAAGCATCGATTCTTTTACTGGCTCCGCCTGCTGAAACTCCTCCTCTCAGGAATTCTGTAGTTCAGGCTCTGTGAAATGTGTGACACAGCAGTGCCTACTCCCAGGGCATAGTGATTATGTCACAGAATTCAAGGGGGTAAATGTGTGGGGATCATCTCAAAGTAAGTTTACAAACCTCAAGATCGATCAGATTATCAAGTAGGCTGTAAATAATTGAAATATAATATAGAAATGAATATGAGATTTTAAATTATGATACACAGATACACTTTTTATACCTCCAGTCGGGTTCCTGGTCAATCAACAACTGCCTGGACAAATTTGATAACACCACTGCGTTTTAAAGTATAAGGCCCCATGCACACTGGACGTTTTTTAATGCTGCTGTTAGGGGTACCTGGCATTTTCTTTTTCTCTAAACGCCCCTACATGTTAGCCTATGTGCCCATGCAGACATAAGCATTTAATGGTGTTGGAGGCAGGAAAAAAAATTCCACTGCCAGTGCGTCCAGGAGGAGCAGCATTTTGGCAGAAAAAAAAGCTTGACGCATGTAAATACGTCTAGACCAGTGGTCTCCAAACTGGGGCCCTTTGACTGCCTTTATCTGGCCCTCGAGACATTATTCCTCTCACTGACACCAAAGAGGAGGGAACCATTCCCTTCACTAATACCAACATTGGGGCATAATTTGTCCCACTCATATTAACATTATTACTCCCACCAACACCAAAGATGGGGCACCTTTCCTTCCTCTGATACCATCAATCCTTCCACTGACACCAGTGATGGGGCACCATTTCTGTGGCGTTTTCCACTCCCCCTGGTCACAATCTGGCCCCCCGTAAAATCTTAAGACCAGTAAACTGGCCCTTTGTTCAGAAAGTTTGGAGACCCTTGGTCTAGATATGTTAACCCTAGGTGCATCAAGTGCTTGCGCGTTAAATCATTTCAATGACCAGAAAAAATAATTTTTCTGGCCAATGAAATGAATGCGTCTAGACATATTTACAAGCGTCAAGGCTGCTGCCAGGAGGAAAGGTGCCTAGGAAAGCCGGGTAAATGCCGACTATAAAAATTTGCTTGTATATTTTTCTGAATTGCAGTGCAAAGCGGTAGTGAACACCGCATGGTGACTTGTACCTACAGGTAAGCTTATAATAAAGCTTACCTGCAGGTAAAGGGAATACATGCAACATTTAGGAGACATTCACTTTTTCTGCAGCGGGTGACGTCACGGGCACATGCCCACTGTTTTATGAAGGGACGTCATACTGAGTACAACAATTTGTCAGGCTGCCTTACAGAATGTCAGGTAGATGTAGGAAAGGGCAGGCCAAAACATGGACTTCTTAGCTCTTGTTGGAATTTGCACAGTAGAGTGACCTGAGGTTTGCAGCTTCCAGGATGCTCTGAAAAAACCTGCAGGTATATTCAGGCTCCTCTAATTTAGAACTGCCTATAGCACTTCAATGTAACTTGGGTGAAAAAACTCCATAGAAAATGTATGGGTTATTCTTTAATAGCATCAAGCAGTGCAGGGGTTACAAGAGGACTTGTTCCATTCATTATGAAGAGCCACGATCCATCCCAGTCTCTGCAGAGCACAGTTCAGGCAAGGGGAAGCTCGCAGTCTAACTTGGGATAAGGCTGCTCTCCTTATTCATTCTTCTGGTATTTGCTGCATTGGGATGGAGGCCGATGAGGTCATCCTTAGTGAGCGTGGAGGGGGAGAGACAAGAATGCCGATGGTCTTCTGGAATGTGTTATTCATTCTTGGTCCCCAGGATATGACATGATCACTCTGGGACAAAGCTTGGCAGAGTTACCTTTGACTAATAGCGTTTAGAAAGTCAGATTACGGGTAAACTTCATTTTAAACAATGCACTAAATTATGTCCAGTGCAGATCATATTAATACTGTATGTTGCAGAGTTTTATTTAAATCCAGTTTACATTTAGGCCTTATGTACATGGGCGGAAAAAACTAGCTGCAAAGCCATTACCAATGCCAGGAAAAAGCAGCTGTGAAAACGCGCTTTTAGTAGCTTTTTGCATTGGTGTTAATGCGTGTTTAGCTTTTAGAAGTGTTTCTCTGCCTCTATTCAAAATCAATGGTTCCCTATGAAAGTCGTCTACTGATCTGACTTTCAGCCCATTTATTTGAATAGAAGTTCAAATCAGGATGATCCGACTTGTGCGCTGAGGATGTTGAAGGGGAAACCTGCGCCAAAAAAAAACAAAAAAAAAAAACACAGAGTGGGGTCCCCCCCCCCAAGATCCATACCAGGCCCTTTGAGTATGGATCTTGAAAGGGAACCCAATGTCAAAATGGAGAAAAAAAAAAACTGTGTGGGGTCCCCACCCCCCAAGACCAAACCAGACCCTTATCCGAGCATGTAGCTCGGCAGGTCAGGAAAAGGGGGGGGGGGGTAGGGTGAGCGAGCCTCCCCCCCCTCCTTGACTATACCTCTTTCCGACAACCCTTGGCTGTGGTTGTCGGGGTCCGCGGGTGGGGGGCTTATCAAAATCTGGAAGCCCCCTTTAACAAGAGGGGCCTCCAGATGCCTCCCCCCCCCAAAAAGGCAGCGTAGTGTTAATAAACACGAGACGGTTTTGACAAGTCCCTAATTAAAAATCTTACTCCGGTCTTCTTCACTGCCAACCCGGTCCTCCTCGACGCCGTCTCCTGTCTTTGTGCCAGCACCACTCTCTGCCAGTTCTTACACAGCAACGGGGCATGGCCATCTGGTGATGTCACCATGAGACCCTGTCCCTAAAGTGACATTAAAAGTTTGGATGTTTGTGTAAAACCACTGCACAGAGCAGGTAAGTATGACATGTTTGTTACACAGTAGCACCGATTCTCCTCTGCTCAGGTCACCCGCCGGCGCTCCTGGCTCCTCTCCCTTGACCAGTGACCCCCCTGCAAGCAGCTTACAATAGGGGCACTGGTGCGTGCTCGCTCCTGAGCCCGACTCTATGCATCCATAAGACACAGAGCTGTGGCTTAGCCCCGCCCCACACAACCTCCTCATTGGCTCACTGGCTGTGATTGACAGCAGTGAGAGTCAATGGCACACGCTGCTGTCTCAGCCAATGAGGAGAGGGGGTCCCAGGGCAGTTGAGTCTCTTGTGCACATCACTGGATCGAGAGGGGGCTTACCTACTCACCTGAGTATTAGGAGGGCTGTGAGGGGGGGGGGATCAGCACACAGAAGGTTTTTTACCTTCTTGCATAGAATGCACGAAGGTAAAAACAAACTTCTTTCTTTACAACCACTTTAAAAATGCAGAGGTATGTCTACAGCCCTATCTGGCTGTATCGGGACAGTTCAGGTAGGTGACCAGGGGGAGCAGTAAAACCACGCCTCAGCTGCCCAATTTTACCTTCGACGTTAGGGGCAATACCTTAGTGACCCTTCCCAAATTACACATTATTTGTAGTACAAAAGGAAGGGACAGTGCAATTTCAACCATGTGTGTCAGATGCTGTCAACATTTTAAAGAAAGACAACAGTAGAAGCCGTCTGTAAGGACAGATGGTTTATACTTGTTTTGTAACCATTTAAATAGAAAAATAAGATATCCTGTTAAAATAATTCTATGCATTCTAAAATACATTATAAGCACCAGAAATCTCTGGTTTGGAAGACATTACCAGATTCCATTTTGCTTCAAGCCCCTCTTCCCCACTACTGCTCAAACTCCAGGTGCTGGAAGTCCAGCTAAGCCGTCCACATTCAAACTCAATGCAGAAATGAAAGACCGGTAAAGGTCACCGAGAGTCCTTGTTCATTGTATGGAACAACCATAAACACTACAATGACAGTCCTCACCCAGGGATTGCACCCTCTAATCCATTTGACCCAGTAGGGCTTAGTCACAGAGAACAAGAAATCTCTATTTGTGTTCATTTCCCAAGTGAAAGGTTTTAATTATCCGCTCTACATCTCTGTACTCCAAAGAATTATAGGAAGCATTAATGCCACTTTCACACGAAGGGTCCGATCAGGTCTGCCTGAAAAAATGACAGGTGGACCTGATCAGACCCTCCATTCACCCCTATGGACCAGCAGGTGTAAACAGACTTGTGTCTGTAAATCCCCGCCGACCTCCGATCTGGTTTGTTAAAACCAAATGGAAGGTGGATCCGTTCTCCTCCGTGTAGGCAGATCGGAGAATAGCGGAGTCTGTTTACACCCGGTCGCCCATAGAGCAGAGCAGGCTCGTCCATGTCTGCTCTGCATAGACAGAGGGACCTAGACCTGTCATGTGCCTGCTCTGCTCAGCAGACAGATCCCCTGCTGACCAAAACAGGAGGCACCTGTGTGAAAGGGTCCTAATCAAGATATGAAGCAGAGTTCAAAGAGTTAAAGCTCATCTCCTGGAGAACATGCATAGTCCCCTTATTTATGATAGGAGAAAAGAAACACTACCCAATTGCTGCACAGCTCCAGAAGAGACGTGACATTAGCGGATGGGATCCCGTTCACAAGCTCATTTGCGGCACTGGCACTGGATTGGTGGTCCACCCAGACACAGCGGTGGTGAGGGATCTGGACAGGAGACTTTGGTGTGCGAAACTTTCTTCAGGAGGCAGAAAAAGAAATTCTTGCAGCATGAGTTAGAGGGGGGTGAGAGGGAGTGGGGCTATAAGAAAATCTGTCAGTCTGGAACAATCTCTAGTTTGGATTATTATACAACTTCAGCCATTTTATACTTTTAAATGCTTGTAATACACTTCTAAAAACGTTCAAAAACTCTCAAATTAAAATGCCTAAAAGTCGCTCTGCTCAGGTGTGAATGCAGTCTAAATGTTACACAACTACTTCATATTTGGAGGCAATTTGAAATTCTTTGAGCAGGAATTGTTCTACACCCCTAACATATTGCATGGTCATTGGGTGCTACTAATATTTTTATTTTCAGCTTTGAAGATTTAGGTGTTGGGAAGCTACAAAGCTTAAACTGTAAATAGCAGTGTTACCTGACTATGCAGTGAGGCAATAATGCGTGAATTACAAAAACTACCTGAGTTGAAAATCCTTTGTCAGGTTAAACGCTTAACATTGATGTATTTCAGGTGTGTGTTCAGCTGTAAGCCTCGAGACCTGCTCTAAATAAAAGGCATTAAAAGGATAAGTTTGCCTTTAGTAACATGTTTTACCAATATTTAGGGTGTAACATGTTACTAATTGAGCAGCCCCCGCATTCCCTCTCCAATACCCCGTTGCGACAGCAGGCGGGGGATCTTCTTCCAGCACTTCCTGTCACAATTTTGAAACAATAAGCCTGCCCACCCTTGTCAACCATTTACAGAGTTCTGTGAACGGGGAAACTACAACAACCATCAGCCATTGCAGCTAAGCGCTTGTAGTTCTCAATGAACTACTAGGGTGCTGATGGGTACTCTAGGTAGTTTATTGATGCTTCCTGTCATTCAGTAACTGCCTGCCCCTACGAGATACAGGCAAACAGCTTCACGGAAAGTCTGAAGGAGCTGAGATTGCATCATGGGTACAAAGCTTTACAGGCTCCTAATAAAAAAATTAAAAAAGCCATTTTTTTTTTTACCTGCAAAAAGATGATAAAAGATTATTTATTTTTTTAAAAGGTGAACTTATTCTTTAAATCCCCTGTAATATTATTAAAGAGGAAGGGTTCATTTAAACTAGCTTCGGCTTCAACACACATTAACGACTAGTTTACTCTTGCGTCAAAGCAAGGCTTCGGACACGCTTTGTTAAAGCTCTCTGAACCCCAGTCAAAGCTCCTGTCAAACAAAATGGTTAGCTTACAGTCCATTTTACACCTTGCTTTTGCTTGAAAAATTAAACCCCATTTAGCTTTAGTGGTGCTTCAAAGCGTCTTCAAAGCCTTCATAGAAGTCGCTTGAAGCCCCACCAAAGCCCCACCAAAGCCCCACCAAAGCCCCACCAAAGCCCCATCGAAGCATCAAGCAAAAGCAAGGTGTAAACAGGACTGTAAGCTAACCATTTTATTTAGTGACAGGAGCTTTGACTGGTGTTCAGAGAGCTTTAACAAAGCGTGTCCGAAGCCTTGTTTTTAAGCAAACTAGCCCTAACTCCAAAAAAAAAAAAAAAAAAAACAACATTCCCCTCTGGGTGATCTATGTACTTTGCAAGGATTTTAACAAACTTTGTTGCAGATTCCTACCTATAGTAATTCTGGAGAAATCCCTGTGTGTCTGTCTGTGCCCATGTGGGAAAGTGAGTCTAATGGGAGTGGTTTCATAATCATCAATCAGCTACTGCACCTGCAGGGCTCTAATGAGGAAAGCAGCAGAGTCTGCATCCCTTTAGATGTGATTTCCTATTCAGATTATCTCACCAAAAACAAGATTTTTGTTGCAGGGGATGCCCGATATCTGACTTGTACCTTGGTGCAGACTTCTGGGAAAATCAGTGAGCCAATCACACTAACAGGAAATGATGTTTCTGGGGGGTGCTCTGTGCACACTTTGTGTAGAGAACACCTCCTGGTAGCCATATTGTATTCCACAGAAAATTACAGAGCTCCAGATTGAAAAGGAAAGATCATTTTTAATAACATTAAACGACAATATGACATGTGCCGCTATTGTATATTCAATATTATTTTTATTTGCTATTTTTTTCCCCCACGAAAGTGGAGCTACTCTTTAAAGAGGAGGGCCACTAAAAAAAAAAAAAATTAAAAGTCAGCAACTACAAATACTGCAGCTGCTGACTTTTAATTGGACACTTACCTGTCCCAGGGTCCAGCGATGTGGGGGATTCAAGCCCCGCTCGTCTCCCCCTCCGTTCGGCAGCGCCGGCATTGCAACTGTGGGCGCCAGGCTGTGGCTTCACAGCCTGGCACCCACTGCGCATGCGCGAGCGGCGCCAAGCGCAGTGATTGGCCGCTCAGTCACCTGGGACCTGTAATGGGTCCCAGATGATTGACAGGAGGGAGGGAGCAGAGCTGAGCCCTTCGTGTGCCGAGACGGAAGTGATGTCACCAGCCCAGGCACTGAAAGAGGCAGACTACGAGGGACCCCCTAGCAACAGGTATTTAGAGGTGAGTAAAAAAAAAAAAAAAATATCCAAATTTTTTTTTTGTATTTCTTTTAGGATTTTTCATGTAGTTTTTTTTTTTTTTTGATTGGAACACCACTTTAACTGAGAACACCTCCAGGTAGCCATATTGTATTCCACAGAAAATTACAGAGCTTCAGATTGAAAAGGAAAGGTCATTTTTAATAACATTAAACGACAATATGACATGTGCCGCTATTGTATATTCTATATTATTTTTTTTTGCTATTTTTTTTCCCCACGAAAATGGAGCTACTCTTTAACTGAAAAAATGTTTTTCCCAATCAAGGTCAGGCCAATAAATATTGCAATTTTTAACGGTGTCGGTGTTGTGGTGATAAACACCAGAAATCGCTGCGAAAAATCGCCCACTAATCAAGGATCTGTGGACGAGACAAGGCGCTCTCTCGGCGGCACAAATGATTTTACGAGTCTAGTCATAAAACACCATAGCTCATTTTGCCTGTCCATCAGTCAAAGACAGCAGGATTCCACCAAAGATGCGATTTCAGGACACTAATCCTCTCAAAGACAGCTGAAGCGTCACTCAGAAATATACTCCTTAATACAATAATATTGCCTCTCAATCCACACCCCGCTGTCTCTCGTTCCGCCTGCTACCACCTCGTGCTGGAGCAAAGGTCTGGGCTGCGCTGTGGAAATCTCGAGCAGTAACAGGATTACTGGTAATATAGCATAATTCAAAAGAGCAGAACAAAAGCTAATAGGAAGACAGGAAAAAAAGAAAAAAAAAGTCATAAAAGTATAGACAGAGAGGATGCGAAGGTAGGTGGATAAAGAGCCCACAAAAAAAAAAAAAAGGTTTTTTTTTCCTCTAGAGCGACGACAAACAAAAGATGTTATAATCCTGTCATTTGTCTCAATTGCGGGCAGCGGGACACCCACAGAAAAATACAGTCACAAATCGGTGTGTAATTACCAGAAAATCTGTGATTTGGGGGTCCTGGAGGGAAGAAGGTTTTATCAGTGCTACCTGGAAGCTGGAGGAGGAGGAAAATGATGTCTCCAACATACATGAGTAATGGGTGGGAGGTCAGCTGACTCAAACGCACATTGCCTGGTACTCATTAAGTGACAGAATAAGCACAACTTTCATAAAAAAATAAATAAAAAAAAACTGCTGCCATGGGGAAAGAAAACACAGCGAAGAAAAAGAATAGGCATCGTACTGTACAGCATCTGTATTTTCTTCTTGACAAACTCATCCATTAATGTGACAGCCATTTTCATCCCTCGTCTATTTATGTCAGGAGAAATTACCAGCCACTTATTCAAGGAAAGAGTAGCAAGCCAGCACATAAAAAGATAATATGACGTCGTCATCTTCAAAGTTATAGGTGCTCTTAGGCAGAGAATAGAGAAGAATTGCTGCTTTCAATAATGATGCTATACAAAGACACAGACAGCAAGAAATTCCGCCTACAGTCACAGTGTGGAGAGCGGAATGTATTGAGAGTTTGTCCGGGCTAAAAAAAACATTCCGTGCATCTCTGCAATACATACACTTCCCAATGTTTTATACCAATGGTCTCCAAACTGCAGCCCTTTGCTAGCAATTATCTGGCCATTAGGACACGATTTCTCACACTGACACCAAAGATGTGGTACTATTCCTCCATCTGATATCAATGATGAGGAACTACTCCTCCCACTGACACCAACGATGTGGTACTACTCCTCCCACTGACACCAACAATGAGGAACTATTCCTCCCACTGACACCAACGATGAGGAACTATTCCTCCCACTGACACCAACGATGTGGTACTACTCCTCCCACTGACACCAACGATGTGGTACTACTCCTCCCACTGACACCAACGATGAGGAACTATTCCTCCCACTGACACCAACGATGAGGAACTATTCCTCCCACTGACACCAACGATGAGGAACTATTCCTCCCACTGACACCAACAATGAAGAACTATTCCTCCCACTGACACCAATGATGAGTTACTATTCCTCCCTCTGATATCAATGATGAGGAACTATTCCTCCCACTGACACCAACAAAGAACTATTCCTCCCACTGACACCAACAATGAAGAACTATTCCTCCCACTGACACCAACAATGAAGAACTATTCCTCCCACTGACACCAACGATGTGGTACTACTCCTCCCACTGACACCAACAATGTGGTACTACTCCTCCCACTGACACCAACAATGAGGAACTATTCCTCCCACTGACACCAACAATGAAGAACTATTCCTCCCACTGACACCGATGAGGAACTAATCCTCCCTCTGATACCAATGATGAGGAACTAATCCTCCCACCGATACCAATGATGGAGCACTTCCCCCCCCCTCGCTGATACCAATGATGAGGAACTTTTCCTCCCACTAGCACCAATGACGGGGCACTATTCCTCCCACTGACACCAATGACTGGACACTATTCCTCCCACTAGCACCAATGACGGGGCACTTTTCCTCCCATGGATACCAATGATGGGGCACTTTTCCTCCCACTGATGCCATTGATGGGGCATTTTTCATCCCATTGATGCCATTGATGGGGCACTATTCCTTTCACTGATACCAATGATCGGGTACTTTTCCTCCCACTGATACCAATGATGAGGAACTATTCCTCCCACTGACACCAATGACGGGGCACTATTCCGCTCACTGACACCAACGATGGGGCACTTTTCCTCCCACTGATACCAATGATGGGGAACTATTTCTCCCACTGATACCAATGATGAAGAACTAATCCTATACCAATAATAGGGCACTATTCATCCCACTAAAACCAATGATGAGGAACTATGCCTCCCACTGATAGCAATGATCGGGTACTACTCCTCCCACTGATACCAATGATGGCGCACTCTTCCTCCCATGGGTACCAATGATGGGGCACTATTCCCCCCCACACTGATGCCAATGATGGAGCACTTTTCCTCCCATGGATACCAATGATGGGGCAGTATTCCTCCCACTGATACCAATGATGGGGAACTATTCCTCCCACTGAAACCAATAATGGGGCACGATTCCTCCCACTGAAACCAATGAGGGGGCACTTTTCTTCTCACTGACACCAAAGATGTGGTATTACTCCTCCCACTGAAACCAATGATGGGGCACTATTCCTCCCACTGATACCAATAATAGGGCACTATTCCTCCCAACTATTACCAATGATGGAGCACTATCACCCCCCTCCCCCCCACATTAACACAAGGCTTTGTAGTGTCTGCAAGTATATTTGTTCATAACACTAATATGTGGCAGAGGAACCCCAGGAATGTACACACACACACCATATTTAATTTAGTACAAATATTTATACAGCTTCAACAATGTATGCAGCGCTTTAAATATTGTGAATTCACATTAGTCCCTGCCCTCAAAGAGCTTACAATCTACGGTCCCCACTACATAGACGTACAGTACAAATACATAAAAAGAACAACTAAACAGGAGCCAATTAATCTACCGCTCTTTGGAGTGTGAAAAGTAATAGGTGTACCACGCAAGCACAGGGAGAACATGCAAACTGAAACATTGTGAATAAAAAAAACTTTGAGGGGTTTTTTTCAGACGTTTTTTGAACTTTTTCTGGAAAAATTGAAAAAAAAAAAATTAAAGACATTTTGCAATGATAAAAGAATATATCTATGAAATGATATTCAAACTATATAACAAAGACTTTAATGAAAGTTTTCTGAGACCTTACATAAAGTCTTAAAATATTTTAAAGTGGTGTTCCACCCTAAAAAAAAAAAAAAGTCATGATTGTGCCTAAAAAAGAATAAAAAAAAACATTTGGATATTTTTTTTTTTTTTTACTTACCTCTAAATGCCTGTTGCTAGGGGGTCCCTCGTAGTCTGCCTCTTCCAGTGCCTGGGCTGGTGACATCACTTCCCCCTCGGCACAGGAAGGGCTCAGCTCTGCTCCCTCCCTCCTGTCAATCAGCTGGGACCCATTACAGGTCCCAGGTGACTAAGCGGCCAATCACGGCGCGCGGCGCCGCTCGCGCATACGCAGTGAGTGCCAGGCTGTGAAGCCACAGCCCGGCGCCCACAGTTGCAATGCCGGTGCCACTGAACGGAGGGGGAGACGAGCGGGGCTTCGATCCCCTGCATCGCTGGACCCTGGGACAGGTAAGTGTCCAATTAAAAGTCAGCAGCTGCAGTATTTGTAGCTGCTGACTTTTAATTTTTTTTTTTTTTGACTGGCCCTCCTCTTTAAGTTCTCTCATAGAAACAAATCCTGGAATACAATTCAAGTAACACTGAACTTTACAATGCAGTTCTGAAACAAGAGAAATATGCATATCTTCCACTAGGGGGCACTGCAGGGACAAGGCTCCATCTTGTACCTCCTACAGTTGGGTGATTGTTGGGATACAGTAGAACAATGTTTCTAAACTCCAGTCCTCAAGTACCCCCAACAAGTCATGTTTTCAGGCTTTCCATTATTTTGCACAGATGATTTGATTTCATTGCCTTAGTTATTACCACAGCCGTTTCATCTGAGGGAAATTCTGAAAACATGACCTGTTTGGGGTACTTGAGGACTGGAGTTGAGAAACATTGATCTACTGTATCCCAACAATCACCCAACTGTAGGAGGTACAAGATGGAGCCCACAAGCAAACTAAACTAGAGCCTTGCCCCTGCAGTGCCCCCTAGTGGAAGATATGCATATTTCTCTTGTTTCAGAACTGCATTGGAAAGTTCAGTGTTACTTGAATTGTATTCCAGGATTTGTTTCTATGAGAGAACTTAAAATATTTTAAGACTTTATGTAAGGTCTCAGAAAACTAAGGTCTTTGTTATATAGTTTGAATATCATTTCATAGATATATTCTTTATCATTGCAAAAGAACGTATTCCAAATGTCTTTAATTTTTTTTTTAATTTTTCCAGAAAAAGTTCAAAAAACTTCTGAAAAAAAATTTTTATTTTTTTTTATTTTATTTTTATTATTTTTAAATTTATTTTTTGTGCTACAAACAAAAAAGGACCGACAATTTTGAAAAAAAAACAAAAAAAAACAATATTTTTTACTTTCTGCTAAAACATATCCAATAAAAATTTTTTAAAAAATCTAATTTCTTCATCAATTTAGGTCAATATGTATTCTGCTACATATTTTTGTAAAAAAATCCCAATAAGCGTAACTGAGATATTTTTATGGAATTTCTTTTTTTTTACTAGTAATGGCGGCGATCAGAGATTTTTAGCGGGACTGCGACATTGTGGTGGACAAACCTGACACTGACACTTTTTGACGACCAGTGACACCAACACAGTGATCGGTGCTAAAAAAATTGCACTGTCACTGTACTGGCAGAGAAGGGGTCAACATCAGGGGCGATCAGAGAGTTAAATGTGTTCCCTGGGAGTGCTTGCTAACTGTGTGTGTGTGGGTGCTTTGACTGGGGGAAGACAGATCTGTGTTCCTGCTTAACAGAAACACAAGATCTCCATCTTCCCCTCTGACTGAATTGTGATCTGCCTTGTTTACATAGGCAGATTGCTGCTCTGTCTGTCTCGGGAATGATTAGCAGGTTCTGACGGACATGAGGTCCGCCGGACCCGCTGATTGGCTCCCGCTGTGTCCAAACACAGCAGGAGCGGATCGCCGTCGGCACTCATGCACGCCCCCGACCCAAAAGAAAAAAAAAATACGTGACTTCGCGCTGAAGGGCTGCCCTGCCGCAGTATATATGCGTGGGGAAGTCCGGAAGCAGTTAAATAATTCTTATTAAATAGTAAGTAAACTTGCTGGGTTCATTTATTTTTTTTCCTGACCTGTAAATTAAAGCCATGCATCGCATACTGGCACATTATGTGACACTTATCTGCAAACGAAGCTCTCCACCGATGAGCTGTCACCACTGGAGGCCGCATACATCTTCACTCGTCTTTCTTCTGGGACCACAGACTCCATTTGTGTGACTGGCCGGAGCCGCGTGACATGACTCCTGCGCGGAGGAGCTGCTGTTTTTACGGCACAGGAATCTGAAGGAACGGCACTGTCATCCTTCAGAGCGCATGCACCGATGACGTCATTGGCTGCATATACAGGAAATATCTCCTAAACGGTATACGTTTAGGAGATATTTATAGGACCTATAAGTAAGCCTCATTATAGGCTTACCTATAGGTACAATTAATGGATGGGAGTTTACCACCACTTTAATGTTCTCCGCCATCACTGCATAATGTTTCCCTATAGTCTGCTCGGTAAATTGTTTTTTCATTTCCTCCTCTCGGTAAAATGGTGAGACCAACATCTAAAGTTTGGAAACATTTTCATAATGCAATTTCTGCGCTATGGAAATGGAAGTCTGAAGCTATAGTATGAGCTACTATTTTTGTTCAAGCCTTGAGCTAACAGTCTCTGGGTGGAATGCCCTTTGAAAAAAACAGAATATCCAAAATGTGTACAACTTAATACTGAGAAACCAAACAGGGAATTACCGCTGTCATCTCGAGGACATTAAAGTCTCAACTGAAAAAAAAAAAAAAAGCACCCCATCTTGACCTCAGTCATTTGTCCAGATTGCGCAGTCCTTTTTATATGTAACAAGCCTTGAAGGTACATTACACTTTTGCTGCTCTCGCCGTGATCTGTAATCCACTCCAGATATCCTTCTTATTTATATCAGAGAAATGACAGGAATAAAAGCTTGAGTCCAATGTAATTACCTCTAATAGCTGACCATTTCTACTTACGGCTGTACTATCACAAACACCAGAGAGTGGATCAAGAGGAAAGAAGAAAACCATCTTCTAACCAGCGGAAATGTAGAACACCCACGATAAGAGTAGAGTATAAGTACTGCATGCTGGTTCACTGGCCTAATGTACTGAAGCCATGAGGTCAGCATGAAGACCCAAGCAATTCGAATTTTCTAGAGGAAGTCTGCAATGGCGGCCAAAATACTTCCCTCATCACAGGTTGACTTTTTAAAAACACAGCTTGACTTCTAGAATTTTGTTTTTCCATAGGTACATTGGTCCAGCTTGGACCGATGCAAGAATACATATTCCATATAGAAAAATGGACGAATGGCTGCACGCTCCGGAAGGATGCCAAAATCTTTATTGTAGTATTATGATTAAGCGCTGTTATCTGCATGAAATGCGTTAACATTTTTATCTCCTGATGCTTGCTGTGCTGTATATGCTTTTATTTGTTGATCACTACAAGATTTTGGCATCCTGCCGGAGTGTGCAGCCGATAATTCATTTTTCCATGTTGATCTCAGAGGCGAGCCGGGTGGCCGCCTCTGCTTTGAAAGCAACACTAGACTTGCAGCACTCACACCTTGAGCAGGGTTTCCTCATCATTGGACTAGTACATACTCCATATCTGCTAATCCCTGTTGAAGCGAAGAATCACTGTAGCAAAGGAGGAGTTCAGGTTGTCACCGCCCATCTCGCCTCTCCACCTCATGTAGTCATAGCTTTGCATTCATTGAGAAAAATGCAGGGAGTTCTATGAACGGCACCTGTGCCAAACGAGCGTCCCCCTGTGGTTACTATGCAGGGGGTAGCCACTCGGCACGGGACCCAGAAGATGGGGATGATCCCTGTAACAGCAGCAGTGTTTTAGTTTTAGAATAATAGCCCTAGCATTACTGTTCTCACTCAGGCAGGTGCAGCAATATGCAATGTGTAGCACAATCAATGTTTCTGTACTTGGTTATTATTATTATTTAAAGGTTTTTATATGGCGCTGTCAATTTACGCAGCGCTTTACATATACATTGTACATTCACATCGGTCCCTACCCTCAAGGAGCTTACAATCTAAGGTCCCTAACTCACATTCATATACTAGGGCCAGTTTAGGCAGAAGCCAATTAACCTACCAGCATGTCTTTGGAGTGTGGGAGGAAACCGGAGTACCCGGAGGAAACCCACGCAAGCACAGGGAGAACATGCAAACTCCAGGCAGGTAGTGTCGTGGTTGGGATTCGAACCAGCGACCCTTTTTACTGGTTGCCCCCCATGTGTGCGTGTAAACAAAGTAGGGAAGTTTTAGGAGCACGTAATTTTTTTTATAACTTTATATTTATTGCACAAATAGGACCAATATTGCTTATGTGATAGCAGGTTTATAGTGGCGGGTTCTCATTAATAAGTTATCAAGAGACCCCCATTGACCCTTGATATCTTCTCTTAAGCTAACAGAGTGCAGATCATGCACTATATGACCCCTTTCACACTGAGGGCGTTTTGCAGGCGCTATAGCGTTAAAAATAACGCCTGCAAACCCCCCTAAAACAGCTGCTCCATTCACACCAGTGTGAAAGCCCGAGGGCTTTTACACTGGAGCGGTGCGCTGGCAGGGCGTCAGAAAGTCCTGCCAGCAGTTTCTTTGGAGCGGTGAAGTCACCGCTGCTCCCCATGGAAATCAATGGGTTGCTATATATGCGCTGCTATACCAACGGCAAAACGCTGCAGCGGCGGAGTTTTGCGGGCGGATTCAATCCCTTTTCGGCCGCTAGCGGGGGGTTAAAACCGCCTTGCTAGCGGCCGTATAATGCCGCTAAGACGACGCTAAAAAAAAGCACCGCTTTACCACTGACGCCCTATACGGCACAGTGTGAAAGGGCTCAAAGCGTCTACCCTGGCCACAGCAGCCAGGGAAAGTGACCTCAGAGACCAGAAGCGACAAAAATATTGTTGCTTCCAGGTTCTTACTAGCTAGGGAAGATCATTGAATGGAAGTTCACTGGTCTCCCTCCCCTCTACCCAGCAACACCCACCAGGTTCGAAGATGGGACAGTGGGGCAGGGGAGATAATGGTGGGGAGGGCATTCATTCTGATTGCTCCCATCTAAAAGCCAATGTCACGCTTACCCCTAACGTAGGTGTTCAGATACTACAGCTGGCTTCTGTGTTATTCAACAAAAGCAGCC
This sequence comes from Lithobates septentrionalis, assembly GCA_037952835.1. Lineage (NCBI taxonomy): Eukaryota > Metazoa > Chordata > Amphibia > Anura > Ranidae > Lithobates > Lithobates septentrionalis. The sequence goes on along the minus strand of JBBDGP010000161.1, from coordinate 343,260 downwards.
CCCTTTCCCATAAGGCAAACAGGCCTACCGTTACTCGGTTGCCCTCTGGTCATATACACAATGCTATAGTGCCTGGACACCTCGCCAGGGCATGCGCGAACTGAGCAAAGCAAACAGGTAAGGTTCAGAATAGTCAGGGTTAAAGTCTGAAGTCAAAGGCAGGCAAAAGTTCAGGGAATAGAGCTGCACGATTTTGGCTAAAATGAGAATCACGATTTTTTTGCTTAGAATAAAGATCACGATTCTCGCGGTGTAACATCTTTCACATTATACAAAAAAATTGGGCTAACGTTACTGTTTCGTTTTTTTTTTTTAATTCATTAAAGTGTATTTTAAAAAAAAAATAGCGTTTGAAAGTCCACTGCGCAAATACGGTGGGACATAAAATATTGCAACAACCACCATTTTTTCTATAGGGTCTCTGCTAAAAAAAAAAATTATATATATATATATAAATATAATGTTTGGGTGTTCCAAGGAATTTTCTAGCAGAAAATAATGATTTTTACTTGTAATCAACAAATGTCAGAAAAGGTTTGGTCTTTAAATAGTTAAACTTCCTTCATTTACATGCTGGATTTCTTTCCTTTGATAAAAGAACGAAAAGATACTTTGTTTCTACTTATTCCAATTTTGTGATTAAACTTGGCAGGCTGTCCGATTTATTTATTTTTTCTTTTCCAGTTGTGAGAACTCTCTGCACTTTTTAGAAAGAATCGTGACATGCCGTTTTGATGATCGGGAAGAGAAAAAGATTGCGACTTCGATTCTTAACGATTAATCTTGCAGCATTATCAAGTAATAATTGATATCCCATCAGAGGTCCTCAACGAGGGAATCCAATCTAGCAGAGCAGGGCAGACAAACAGGTAGCTTGATCTGGTATTACACACGCTATCACAAGCATGAGACTGCAGGCCTAAATCAGGTTTGGTGTCCACCCAGAGACTGACCACATCAATCACCTTGCAGGTGGACAGGCAGAGAGAAAGTATTACAACCAAAACCAGGATGCTGGAATGAGGCCAGCAGCTGTCAACGAAGAAAAGCGTTTACTGAACACACTCCGCAACCGCAACCTGTTCACATGAGACCATAAGGAGAGTGACACACGCTGAATACATCTACGTTTAAAGAGGGAGTCCACCTAAACCGCCAAAAAAAAAAAATATTAAAAGCCAGCAGCTACAAATACTGCAGCTGCTGACTTTTAATACATGGCCACTTACCTGTCCCAGGGTCCAGCGATGTCGGCAGGCGACGCCAAGAACCCGCTCGGTTCTCGGCAGCTGCCGCCGCCATCCTAGCTGAGGGAATCAGGAAGTGAAGCGTTGCGGCTTCACTTCCCGGTTCCCTACTGTGCATGCGCGAGTCGCGCTGCGCATCGTAACTGGTCCCCGCTATCTCCTGGGACCTGTGTGTTTCCCAGGAGACAGCGCAGAGGGACAGGAAGAGGCATAGACTTCCATGGGAGTCTATGCCGGAAGTGGGTGCAAATACCTGTCTTAGACAGGTATCTGCACCCCCCACCCCCCTCCCCCCTGAAAGGTGCCAAATGTGACACCGGAGGGGGGGGGGGGGGTTCCGAAAAGCGGAAGTTACATTTTTGTCTCTGGTAGACACTGAAACGCGTCGGGTGAAGGATTAATTGTACTACCTTCTACCTCTACTTCTTGCAGTATCAGTTATGGTTGACATGTATACCCCACGATTCATATTTTTACTTATGTATTTTCAATAAATTTTTACCTTTTTTTTTACTATACTATTTTGTGACTCTATACAAGTGCCGTTAAAGTCCTACCCCAAGGGGAACCCTCCTTTACTCTATATTTCGATATTTGGATGTTGGCACTGTGCAACAGTCATTGCTATTTCTTCATTACTGAACACACTCCTAAGCCCCGGTTCACACAGGGGCGGCACGACTTGCAGGTCGTCTTAGCGAGGCGACCTGCAAACGACTTCCGCGGCGACTTGCAAAACGACTTCTGTATAGAAGTCTATGCAAGTCGCCCCAAGTCGCCCCCAAAGTAGTACAGGAACCTTTTCCTAAGTCGGAGCGACTTGCGTCGCGTCGCTCCTATTAGAACGGTTCCATTGTACAGAACGGGAGGCGACTTGTCAGGCGGCTAGGTCGCCTGACAAGTCGCCCGTGTGAACCGGCTCTGACAGTCAACATGTGGAATTAACACACCTCCCCTGCTGCTGGTGGTAGTAAAAGGGTTAAAACCCAAAACATTTTCTAATAGCAGAGACATTGTACAATAAAATGGTCTAGAAATGATCAGATCACTTTACTGCCCCCCCCAATTACTTTTACTAAAAGGGTTAAAACTCTACAAACAGCAGGCCTCTTACAACAGGAGGTAAGGAGAAACTTGAAAAGCTTGAAACTTATCCTAAAGCTCCACCAGCTGGCGGGGTGCAAGAATATGAATTATTTATATACCATATTTGATTATCTGAATAAAAAAAACAAACAAAACATGCTCATTTAATAGATCGAGCTTCCATTGTCACGCTCCCTATACTTCTAAGACACTAGGTTCCGCATGCTTCCATGACTCTGTTTAATCCCTGTGTAAGTAAAAAGTTGGGACTTATACCGGGCTAAGGACGCTCCATGTGAGTGCTTAGGCCTGGGATTGCGCACTTAAACAGCATGGCATCATTAGATAAAGTGCCACAAGCCCCCCCATACCCATGTATTTTACTCTGCATTGGTAGAATGCCAGGGCAATAAATAGGAAGGTAAATATTGCAGCTTGGAGGCAAACATGTTACTTTGTCCTAAGTGGCAAACAAATAGCCCTGCCTTCATGATTGTATAGAAATTTCCTTTTGGAAATATGGATATGTTTACGCAACAATCTGTCTGATGTCACATCCCTTCAAAATTACAAATGATAAAACTCAATTACCGGTATATCCATTACACAAATATGAATAGCAGGTGATCGTGACATGTATTAATCACAATCTCATATGCCCCATTACACCCTCCCCCGTGACGCTGCATACAATTATACACCCACTAGAGCTGACGTACCTCGCTAAGGCATGGGCTGAAGTGCCTGTAATTAAGGGAGTGCTGCAGAGAAAACACAGCCTGAAAGATGCAAAGTGGAGCTGTACTAAAAAGAGCGATCTTTTCATTGAAACGCACCATTAATAACCGGGCTGCTCTAAACGCACAATACCGAGAGCAATGCCGCTTAAATGCTTGTTGAGTCGGATGGCTAACGCCATTCATTTCTTGGCGGTGGGTTATCAATCTGCGCTGAGTTAATGAGCAGCAATCTAACGCGGTTTTAACGTAAACAGGAAACTAAGTGCTGACCCGCTCTCAGGCAGACCGCCATGGAGTATAAAGCCACGTCAAGATCCATTTCTGCTTTATAGCCGTACATTAGCTGAGTATGTACCACCTTCTGAGTGCTCATATTGACTGTAAACGAAAATCATGCACGGCTAGGAAAAGCTTTTGTCAAGGTAAATAAGCAACTCCAGGCAAGGATTAAAACCATTTATCATAAGCTGGGCTGCCCAGGAGGCATTAACATTGCAGAACACTCAGAAAACGAATGGGGGCTATATATATACACCGCACATGTGCAGTATATACGCTGCAAGGAGTCACAGCCGGCTTCCCACAGTTAGCATGACGGCACCGGGGACCCGAGGACTGGTGAAGAACCAGCCCAGGTGAGGACAGTGCTGGATCCCCGCACAGATGAGTGTCCTTTTATTATTACAGTATTCTGCTGATGACTATTTTTTTTTTTTGGGGGGGGGGGGGGGGGGGGGACTAAAGAACTGCTTTAGGCTGTAACCTTGTAGAAAATCTGCCTCATTGGCCCTATTTAGCTCTGTCTTGCTGTGTGACAGATATGATAAACATTCCCCCTAGCCCGATGTATGGAGGGCAGCGCTTATGTTTGGCGATTAGCCCACTGATATCACAGGGGGACGGGGAAGAGACCCTCAGCCCTGTGTAAACGGACAAACTCAAACATAGGGCAGGAGTAAAAGACATAACTTTTTAAAGTGGTTGTAAACCTCAGACATGAAATATGAAGAAAGCATATCCCTCTCTAATGTGTACTTGTCTCAATCCAGAGCACTAAGTGTCATTTCTGTCTGCTGCTTTGTTCCTCTGCTTTCAGCCTGAATCACTTCTGACAAGTTTTCCTGACACCAAGAGAAAAATGGTGACAGGGGAGGGATCTGCAGCTGATAGACAGCCTACACTCTGTTCCTGTGAGCAGGGGAGTGTGTCCCTTTCCTCCAATCAGCTGTCAGAGCTCTTCTCACTGATGTAACTTCATATCTCTGCCCCCTGCTTTTCAGAGCTGATAGATCCTGGGTAAATTCTGCACTTTGAATGGATGTAGGAGAAAGACAGCTGTATATAAACAGGTACAATTAATGTACTAGGATTTCTTTCTTCTGTGTAATACCAGAGATTAGTCACTTCACTGGGTATATGTGAGGGTTTACCACCACTTTAATGTAGCTCTGTAATTATTAATACATCCTTAAAGAGGACATAAACTCCCCTTGTAAATGTTTTTACCTATAGGTAAGCCTATAATAAAGCTTACCTATAGGCCTGTAAATATCTCCTAAATTTGCACCGTTTAGGAGATATTTACTGTATACTGCCCTGATTACATCATCAGCGCATGCGCTCATAAGGAACGCCGGTGCCGTTTCTTCCGGAGCGTGTGCCCTGACCGGCAGCTCCCACGCGCATGCACGGGAGTGACGTCACACGGCTCCGGCCAGTCACAGAGCCAGGGTCTGCGGACCCAGAAGGAAGACAGGTGAAGATGGATGCGGCCACCAGAGGGGACGACAAGGGCTTAGTTTGCCGGTAAGTGTCCCATAATGTGCTGGTATGCATTGGTGGGGACGACGAGGGCTTCATTTGCAGGTAAGTGTCACATAATCTGCGATGCATACTAGCATTTTATACCTTTACTTTGCAGGTAAGAAAAAAAGCCCAAAAAACTGCAGATTTTACTTCCTCTTTAAATGCATTTTATTTTTAAATGCAATTATCAGCCTTGAGGTAGCTGCACAGCAGAGCTCACAGAGTGGGAGATAGAAGCAGCACAAGGATCCAATAAGGTGGGTGGCCATGTAAGTTGCTAGGAGAGAGCAGAAAGTTTAGGTCATCAGTCTGCTGCTTCTCCTGGTCACTATCTAGCCATATAGTGGGGTTTGTGGGGATATGTGTGAAACATGGCTGCATTGCCCAGAACTGAAATGATATTAAACTGAGTGGACATTGTAACTTTACAGTTTGCTTACAGGCATTAGCAATTCACTTATTAGTTTCACGTGTTGCCTAAAACTACTTTTTAATAAAAGTCCACAAGAAGGAACATTCCGTGCATTTAATTACATTTTCATATTCTTAATAAGCAAGCATAACAAAAACATAATGAATATTTAATATTAAATAATTACATTTTTTTCCCCTGTATTTCAGAAAAAGTGACAGCTCACCGCAGAGCTTTAAATGCGTCAGCCTGACTGTAGTGCAGCTGATAACTTTTATGCGTCAGCTGTCCTTTTGCGCATGAGTGAGAAGAGCAGAGATGGAGGTTAGAAGTTGAGCCATGTGAGCAGTTTATTAAAATAGCCGGGTTTGGCCTTTGATCATTTCATTTGATGGCTGAGTCTTTTCCAGATTCTTCTCAGCAAAATAATATCACGAGGAAATAGAGCTTACAGAAAACTGTTTATAACAGGGTTCACAAGATACAAATCTATATGCATTTGCAGCACATTAAGTTTAACAGCCTGCCAACCGCTGGAATAAAGACACAAAAGAAGAATAACCGCTCGTAAAGACGATGCTTTATATCCAGCATGGAAAGACTCAGACTGAACTAGACCACGCTGCATACCCGGCAGGTCAAAATATTCATGATGTTCATCTTCCTTTAAAGCAACCTGCAGTAAAATAGACTGTCCAAAATTGGAGAAAAGCTCCATATTTCAACTTTGTTACATATTAGAGTTCAGCTCACATACAATCTAACTATGATAGCCAAGTCCTAAATAAAAATCCCATTTCTTTTTGCATTTACCGTATATACTCGAGTATAAGTCGTTCCGAGTATAAGTCGAGGCCCTAATTTACCACAAAAAAATGGGAAAAACTTATTGACCCGAGTATAAGACGAGGGTGAGAAATGCACAGCTACTGTAAGTGGGAAAGAGGGTCAACAATGCTCATTTGCAGCCTCACTGTGCCCATTTGCATGCCTCACTGTGCCCATTTGCAGCCATAGGTCCCCCGAACTTCAAACTCGGTAGTTAAGTGTTCCTAGATGCCCCCTAGCTGCAGCCAAAATTTGGGGTCTCTGAACCCAAAGGGTCCCAAAATGACATTGCTGCAGATGGACACAGTTGACCGAATTTGGGGCCTCGTATCTTGGGGCCACTTAGTGCTAAGAACCCCAAATTTGGTGTGCAAACCCAGTGGAACTAGCACCATAAAATATCCAAAGCTGGGGTTTCAAGCACCAAGTGGCCCCGAGAAACAGGGCCCCAAAAATCGGTTCAGAAAATGTCAAGCACTTTTCCGTAGCAGAGAATGACCTTTTCTGAACCAGGTTTGGGGCCCCGTATTTCAGGGCCACTTGATGCTAGGAACTCCATCTTTGGATATGTTGTGGTACCCATTTCACTGGGTTTGCACACCAAATTTGGGGCTCCTAGCACCAAGTGGCCCTGAGATACGGGGCCCCAAAGTCGGTTCGGAAAATGAAATTTTTTGCTGCAGAAAAGTGCTTGACTCGAGTATAAGTAGAGGAGGGTACTTTCAGCACAAAAAAATGTGCTGAAAAACTCGACTTCTACTCGAGTATATACAGTAATTTAGATCATGATGATTACCTGAGCATGCTCAACATCCTCATCATGTTGGGAACCTCTAAGCACTTTGCGTCAGTTCTTGCTTTGGCACAGGTCCTCACTCTCATGATGTCCTCTTTACCATCAGTTCCCAAATTCCAGTAAGAGGAGCACAGCAATTTATCCAAGATGGCCCCCAGTTTCGCCAGGCGGAAAAATTAATGCAGACTATCAAGCTAGAACAGTTGAGAAGACGAATCCTGAATTTTGGAATAGTCCTGAGTATTTTGTGGCAAATAATAGAGTTGTTTTTTTGCTTATGCAAACGGAAGGGTTCTGCTGTAAGTGCAAGAGTTCCGATTTAAAGGGCAGCAGTGGGAGCACCATCTTTGGTTTTTCCAGGGCCTCAAAACTTGGAGACAAGTCAGTTCACAGCCCTGACACCACTATACTAGGCCTGTACCCTCCTACCTCTATTAAAGTGATTCTGACACTAAAGAAAACCCAGACTACGCATAATAAAATACTTAGATGTTCTGAACAAGCAGTACAAGCACTTTAAAGTGGTAGCAAACATCATATTGGCCCACGTACATAAGTCCATTTTGGCCAATAGCATTTAGCTACAGTAAGTAAAACAAAACTAGGAATTTCTGCATTCATGGCCACACATTTATCTGTATTTTTATATTGTTCGTATGGAGGCGTTTGTGTTAGCATTTACAGACTTCCAACGTACATGGACCCTATTGGCTGCCACCACTAGTAAGGGCTAACATGTAAATATTGTACATGGACTCTATTGGCTGCCACCACTGGTAAGGGCTAACATGTAAATATCGTACATGGACCATATTGGGTGCCACCACTGGTAAGGGCTAACATGTAAATATCGTACATGGGCCATATTGGGTGCCACCACTGGTAAGGGCTAACATGTAAATATCGTACATGGACCCTATTGGGTGCCACCACTGGTAAGGGCTAACATGTAAATATCGTACATGGACCCTATTGGGTGCCACCACTGGTAAGGGCTAACATGTAAATATCGTACATGGACCCTATTGGGTGCCACCACTGGTAAGTGCTAACATGTAAATATCGTACATGGACCCTATTGGGTGCCACCACTGGTAAGGGCTAACATGTAAATATCGTACATGGACCCTATTAGGTGCCACCACTGGTAAGGGCTAACATGTAAATATCGTACATGGACCCTATTGGGTGCCACCACTGGTAAGGGCTAACATGTAAATATTGTACATGGACCTTATTGGGTGCCACCACTGGTAAGGGCTAACATGTAAATATCGTACATGGACCCTATTGGGTGCCACCACTGGTAAGGGCTAACATGTAAATATCGTACATGGACCCTATTGGGTGCCACCACTGTTAAGGGCTAACATGTAAATATCGTACATGGACACTACTGGGTGCCACCACTGGTAAGGGCCAACATGTAAATATCGTACATGGACCCTATTGGGTGCCACCACTGGTAAGGGCTAACATGTAAATATTGTACATGGACCCTATTGAGTGCCACCACTGGTAAGGGCTAACATGTAAATAACAATGTGTAGCCAACAGCGCCACCACCAGTTACACACTCCGGAGGTTTGCATTTCCCTCTGTGAATAAGTAATTCATGCGCTGGAGGTGCATGCACAGAATGACCTAAGTTTACATTGACTGACGGCTGAGGTCATTCTGCGCATGTGCCGCCGCATTATTGACTCACTCAGAGCCAACATGTATACGGTATGTACCCAATGGCAGTGGCGCCCGCTGCAGTTTACATGTTGGCCTAAGCAGGTGCCTAGTGAATGACTTTTTTGAGTCATTGGACAAGGGTGAAGTAATAATACAAGCTGTCTGTATGCACCTCAGCAATAGGAACTGTATGTCCATACAGTTCAGATCCAGTACAGACAGTCCTTTATGCAGGATCTTTCTGGCGGCAAGGCCCTGTTCTCTATGGTGCAGTCCGTTTCTATCCGACTGTCATTTGTCCCAATCTGCCAGACAGATGGGGGAACAGATCCCCATCGGTCTGATTTTAGCAGACAGGATCAGATCAGATGTCAGCGGGCGTCAGTGGACACATGTCCGCTGACATCCGCAGCTTCATAGAGAGCAATGAAGGTTCCAATCATGTCCTTCTGAAAAACAGACAGGTGGACCCGATCATTCTGTCCGTGTGAAAGGGGCCTAAATCTTGCATGACTGTGTACATAACGTCTTAGAAACAGATCTAAATCCGACTCTAGAATTTTTGTTGGGGTCTTTGAGAAAGAATAACATAAAAAGCAGCTAGAAGTCAGTGATGGCTTGTGCTAAAGTTCTTTTACTGCATATTATTAAGTACTGTATGTGGTTTCATGTCCATAACCTGAGCATAGGTGCCCTTTAACTCACATACATATACATTTTACTGGAAAAAGCAAACTATAAACAGGCCCATATATAAAACTCTCGTGAGATTCAACTGTCAAGCAGCAATCACACAAAACTATAATAACATTCCAAATAATAGATGACATTTAGTACTTGTACTGAGATAAAGAAGGGCAAAAGAAATCTTTGAATGACGGCAATTCCTAGGAGAATATGACAAACCTGCTATACTACCAGACATAACATCGGGCTGTAGCACAAGCATATTTCCATACCAATTGCAAATCTGTGAGGGGATTAAAATATATAAATTTCTTCAATAAATATATTGCTAATACAATAAAACAGACGTTTAGGGGTGAAATGAACATATGGCAAGGTAATAAGAGGCCAGCTTACAACAGGGTACTTGCAATGCTGTCTGCGCAGTGAATTATTCAGCTGCAAAATGGAATTGAAAAACTGCTGATAGAGCACATCCTGGCAGCCCAAAGTGCTTCTGCAAGCAGTTGGACCCACTATGTTTGACTGGTGTGTGACCTGTCGAAAGAGTGATGAAGTAAAGATTATTGAGCAGATACAAAGAAATTTGCCATCTCTGAAGTTTCAGGATGTATATAATAAAGGGTATTTGCAGAGTAACTAAAAACCACAGGGCCTTTATAAAATCAGGTGAAAGCTAAGATATGCAGTAAAAAATTTAACTAAGGATATACCATTGGAAGAAAAGAAAAAAAAAAACGCCAAAAAGTGAGGCTCTGTACAGATTTGTCTAAGTCAAGACAGCCAAGTTGTCATTTGGACTAGTGAGGATGCACATAGGGATCGGCTACTGTCAAATCCTGACTTTACTACCTAGTGTGCCATTGAACACCATTACAACTAGTGGTCTAGAGCAGGAGTCTCCAAACGTTCTAAACAAAGGGCCAGTTTATTGCCCTACAGACTTTAGGGGGCTAGACTGTGCCCAGTGAGAGCAGAAAATGCCCCAGCTTCGGTGTGAGTACACCATGTCTCAGACTTGAGGGTCAGAGGGCATAAAAAATACATAGCACTTGTGGTCAGTAGGAGGAGGAATATTGCTTCATCATTGGTATTAGTGGGAGGAATGGTGCCTTATCATTGGTGTCACTGGAAGAATAGTGCTCCATCATTGGTATTAGCGAGAGGAATTATTCCTCATCATTAGGCCCAGAGGCGGAGATAGTCAGCGCGGAACATATTCCAGAGGGTAGTATTGGGGGCATTCGTGTTAGGTTGACTAAAGCACATAAACCCAAGGTAAGTATAGTAACAAGTCCTTTTTGCAATCTCGGAACACCCATAAGAGGATAGTATGAGACCGATCTACATGGCATGTTCACCAATGCCAGGAGCCTGGCGGATAAGATGGGTGAACTGGAGATACTGTTGTACGAGAAGGATTTGGATTTTGTGGGAATTTAAGAGACCTAGTTCAACAGCTCTCATGATTGGCTGGCAACCATTCAAGGGTATTCCCTTTATCACAGGCATAGAGAGGGTAAAAAAAGGGGGAGGGGTATGCCTATATATCAAGAATATTGTACAAGTGAATGTGAGAGATGACATCACTAAGGGAGCTAGGGAGGAGGTGGAATCCTTATGGGTAGAGCTCCAAAGGGATGAAGCCAAGGGGAAAATAATACTGGGAGTATGCTATAGGCCCCCTAACCTGAGGGAAGAGGGGGAGATGGATCTCCTATCACAAGTTGGATTAGCAGCAAAGATGGTTAGTGTTATCATAATGGGGGATTTTAATTAACCAGACATAGACTGGGCGGAGGGAACCGCGCATTCGTCTAAGGCTCGCCAGTTCCTAAATGTCTTGCAGGACAACTTTATGGTTCAGATGGTAGACGCGCCAACTAGAAATAAAGCGTTACTGGATCTACAGATTATCAACAATACAGACCAGATCACGGATGTGGAAATACGGGGGAATTTAGGAAACAGCGATCACAGGTCAATTGGCTTCAGTATATATATCAGACAAATAAGAAACATTAAGGGGAATACAAAGACACTGAATTTCAAGAGAGCCAAATTCCCTAAACTACGAACCTTGCTAGAAGGCATGATTTGGGATAAAATATTAGGAACAAAGAACACGGAGTAGAGATGGGTTTGCTTTAAGAGCATATTAAATAAGGGCATTAGCCAATGCATTCCTTTGGGTAATAGATTTAAAAGAGCGAACAAAAGTGCTGGATGGCTTAACTCCAATGTAAAAGTGAATATAAAAGCAAAGGAGGAGGCCTTCAAAAAATACAAGGTTGAGGGATCATCATCAGCATTCAGACTTTATAAAGAATGCAACAAGAAATGTAAGGGTGCAATTAGGGTGGCTAAGATAGAACACGAAAGACACATAGCGGAGGAGAGTAAAAAAAACCCCAAGAAATTCTTTAACCACTTGCCGACCGCCGCACGCCGATGTACGTCCAAAGTTTGGCAGCGGATATCATTGTTATCTCAGCAGCTAGCTGCCATAACCCCAGTATCCCCGTTTTCGTGCGGCGGTCGGCTTTCAGATAAAAGTAATCTCTGCGGTGGATTCGCCGCGAGATCACTTTTAATTGGTGGCGGGAGAGGCCCCCCTCCCGCCGCGATCCGGTGCCCTCCGCCGCTTACCGGAGCCATCGGTAGCGGCGGAGGCGATCGCGTCTGTCTCCCTGCTGTGCCTGGAGAAGAGTGAGGCTAAAATGGCGAACACTCGTCTCCATGACACTGCTGGGCGGAAGCGACATCCAAACGTCACTTCCGCCCATACGTCTTAAAGGCACTTTAGTGTAAATATGAGATCTGAGGTATTTTTGACTTCAGATCTCATATTTAAGAGGTCCTGTCATGCTTTTTTTCTATTTTATTAATAAATAAAATCATGTAAAATAAATAATAAAAATACATTTAAAAAAAAAAAACTCCATCCAGACAAGCTCGCGCGCAGAAACGAACGCATAGGTGAGTAGCGCCCGCATATGAAAACGGGGGGAGAACTTCTGGGGGAATCTAGGATGGAAAAGAACATGGGGGTCCTAGTAGATGCAAGGCTCAGCAATGGCATGCAATGCCAAGCTGCTGATAACAAAGCAATCAGAAAATTGGCATGCATTAAAAAGGGGATCAACTCCAATGATAAAACCATATTTCTCCCGCTCTATAAGACTCTGGTCCGGCCTCACCTGGAGTATGCTGTCCAGTTCTGGGCACCAGTCCTCAGGAAGGATGTACTGGAAATGGAGCGAGTACAAAGAAGGGCAACTAAGCTAATAAAGGCTCTGGAGGATATTAGTTATGAGGAAAGGTTGGTAGCACTGAACTTATTCTCTCTGGAGAAGAGACGCTTGAGAGGGGATATGATTTCAATTTATAAATACCATAATGGTGACCCCACAATAGGGATAAAACATTTTCGTGAAAGGGAGTTTAATAAGACACGTGGCCACTCATTAAAATTAGAAAAGAGGTTTAACCTTAAACTACGTAGAGGGTTCTTTACTGTAACAGCGGCAAGGATGGGGAATTCACTTCCACAGGCGGTGGTCTCAGCGGGGGAATCGATAGTTTCAAAGAACTATTAGATAAGCACCTGAACGACCAACATACAGGGATATGCAATGTAATACTGACATATAATCACACACATAGGTTGGACTTGATGGACTTGTGTCTTTTTTTCAACCTCACCTACTATTTAACTATTAGTGTCAGTGGAAGAATAGTGGCCTATCATTGGTATTATTGGGAGGAATTAAGCTTCATTATTAGTGTCAGTGAAAGGATAGTGCCCCATCATTGGCATTAGTGGGAGGAATTATGCCTCATCATTAGTGTCAGTGGAAGAATAGTGCCCCTGCCCATCATTGGAATTAGTGGGAGGAATTATGCCTCATTAGTGTCAGTGGAAGGATAGTGCCCCATCATTGGAATTAGTGGGAGGAATTATGCCTCATTAGTGTCAGTGGAAGGATAGTACCCCATCATTGGTATTAGTGGGAGGAATTATGCCTCATCATTAGTGTCAGTGGAAGGAACAGCCTTCCATCAAAGCCCCATCATTGGTGTTCACCGAAGAAATAGTGCCCCAAGGTTGGGGGTCAGTGGGAATAATGGTGCCTCATTGGTGATGGTGAAGCGCTGCTCCTCCCACTTATATGAAGCACTAATCATTCCAAGGGCTGGATAAAGGAAAGCAAAGGGCCACATCCTACCCACGGGCTGCAGTTTGGAGACCACTGATCTAAAAGAGTCCAGGGCACCTAGTATTATCCAGCTTGTCTATCCAAGAAAGAAAGATTAAAAAAATGGACTGGCCGGTTTTCCTCCTGCCTTGTTACATCCTTTGTGGCCTTTACTGGTAGATCGCCTGATATAGTAACTGGTCCTGTGTAAGCCCACCCTGGGAGTTCACATTCTTCTGATTGCAATCTCCATAATATAAATAGATTTTAAATCTCAAAACGAGCGAAGGACCCCTTTGTAACAGGTGCAGGTGTACAGACCTGGGAAGTGCTGAATAGCACAGATCTTCACAGCAGGCTATTTGAGAAAACTACACCATTCGGTTGTTTAAATCTGCAGCATCTATCAAAGACTGGAATGTTACTTTTATATCAATACCCAAACCTACACATCAGCAAAAAGTTGACATTACAGAGACACAGAGAAGAGTCGTGTCAAAGTTTCACTATGTAACAGTTGGGAAATCGGGTGGAAAAAAATCACACCACTTGAATCCCAGAGATCTATAGGAAGCCAGTGTGATTCCTACTGAAAGCCGCCATCCACAAAACAACTTTCAGTTTTGAAAGAAGTTTGCGTTTTTTAAATCCTATTGTAGGGGAAAAAAAAAAAAATATGCCACTGTGCTAAAGGGAACATAATTAAAACTAAATAAATGCAACGACAAAATGCTTACCTAAACGAGTACAGTCATGCACTGATGGTTTTTGGGTTGCACATTTTGCATTTTCTCTGGTATGGAAATTGTTAACAGCATCATACAAGGTGTCAAAAGAGGAAAGAAATAGGCTCAGGAGATCAAATTACTGCTGGAGCAGCAGGATGGGTAGGTAGAGAGGAGGAAAAGAAAAGTAAAATTAAAAAGGGAGAAAACAGAGAAGAAAAACAACTATTTGGAACATCCGCAGTACATTAAACTCAGTGGGGATTATGAGAGATCAAAGAGGTATTTACAATGAGTGGGCCTGCCAAGACCTTACAGGAGAGAACAGAAAAAACTCCCCTCAACTTTAAGTGAAAGAAAAGAAACATTAAAAGTAAACTCATCACAAACTTGGGGAATTCAAAAAAACCTCATAAAAAAAATCCACAATCAGAAAAAGTGCATCACAAGACAATCACGTGATACGGAAATACAGACTGCTGAAGCTACGTGCAAAGCTCCACTTTCCCTACAGAAGCCTAGCCCTGCTCGCCTTCCTATTGACCTATTAAAGTGGAATTTCACTGTATCCAAGCGTCACAAACAAAAAACATCATTTACTTCACCCCCCCCCCCCCACCCCCTTTACATACCTTTCACCCTGGCTCCCATTGGAGCAATTTGACATGTCAAATTGACAATGACACTGTCCAAATCGGTGTAACGCCGGCCGACTTTGCGGCGCCGCACTGATTCCCAAAAGTAGTTTCTGCACTACTTTTGGGGATTTCAGGTGCAATTTCTATTGACATCTGTGCAGCAACCCGCACAGATGTCTCTGAAATCGCACAATTTAATTTCCACTGTCCGTGTGAACCAGGGCTTACTTGAGAAGTGAGCAATGGATTGCTCTAAGATAAGTAACTACTGACATCAGTTATTTTTTTTAGCCATCTGTAAGGAGGTATTCTTGCCACTGGCCATCAAGGTGAGGACGTCCTTGCCACTGGCCATCAAGGTGAGGATGTCCTTGCCACTGGCCATCAAGGTGAGGACGTTCTTCCCACTGACCATCAAGGTGAGGACGTTCTTCCCACTGACCATCAAGGTGAGGACGTTCTTCCCACTGACCATCAAGGTGAGGACGTTCTTCCCACTGACCATCAAGGTGAGGACGTTCTTCCCACTGACCATCAAGGTGAGGACGTTCTTCCCACTGACCATCAAGGTGAGGACGTTCTTCCCACTGACCATCAAGGTGAGGACGTTCTTCCCACTGACCATCAAGGTGAGGACGTTCTTCCCACTGACCATCAAGGTGAGGACGTTCTTCCCACTGACCATCAAGGTGAGGACGTTCTTCCCACTGACCATCAAGGTGAGGACGTTCTTCCCACTGACCATCAAGGTGAGGATGTTCTTCCCACTGACCATCAAGGTGAGGACGTTCTTCCCACTGACCATCAAGCTGAGGACATTCTTCCCACTGATCATCAATGTAAAGGCATTCTTCCACAATGACCACCAATGTAAGGAAAAATTACTAAAAATTTAATTATATAGTGCAACCCTCAAGAGTCAAATATTTTATATATGTCACATTCCTTAATCTTTATTTTCAACTTACTGCTCCTGTCAATGCACAGCCTGAGCTTCAGATAAAGCAAATATTAGCAGGGGTCCCAGAGATTAGAAATATAGTTCAAGGGTTACTCTGTGGTAAAAAAAAGTCTGAGAAAGGCTGCCCAACACAAAAGTATCAGGACTGTACAGAGCAATGATGAACATATACCCACAAAAGAGAACTTGGCAAAGATTGCTATGTAAACTATGTACCAAACACTTGTCAGTAAACACTGCTGAAGGCCAGCTCCACTCACAAACAGTATTTCGATTTTATAAGATTGCTGGCAAGTTGAATCATAGGTCAGTTTAAATCTCTGTGGGACTTCAGTGGCAATATCCGTCCATCAGGGTTCCCAGTACCACCAACTACAACAGTCATTACAATGCCAGATAACGGTGTCATGATACCCATGGGTTCTTCATAATAAAGAATTTAGGAGTCTAGATGTCAAAATATCACACCTGCTTTACAGCCTTGTAGGAAGTAGGTGGATATAAACTACTACAACATGTTCTCATTAATGATGTAAGAGACATACAAGGCCAGGCAGGAGATGCACATCTCTCAACAATCAGTTATAAATGGTATAAGCCTTAACCACTTAAAGCGGTTGTATTCTCGCTGAAATTTTTTTTTCTTTTAACCCCTGTAAAGCAAAAGGCATAATGAGCTAGTATGCACCGCATACTAGCTCATGATGAAATACTTACCTTAGAACGAGGCGTCGGGAACTTACCTGGTCCACGCCGAGGGAGCAGTCATGTTGCCTCGGCGTGTCTTCCGGGTATCGCGGTTCCAGCGCTGTGAGTGGCTGGAGCCGCAATGTCATCACTCCCGCGCACGGGAGATTTCTTACCCGGCAAGGTCCAGTTGCCGGGCCTTCAGCCGAGAATCCCCTGTGCGCATGTGCCGCTGCAGTCAGCGGCGCATAGCAAGGGGGATATCCCCTAAACCGTAAAGGTTTAGGAGATATTTTTTTTACCTACAGGTAAGCCTTATTATAGGCTTACCTGTAGGTAAAAGTTAAAAAAAACACTATACAACCACTTTAAGGACTAGCCTCGTTTTGGATTTTAGGTGTTTACATGTTTAAAACAGTTTTTTTTGCTAGAAAATTACTTAGAACCCCCAAACATTATATATTGTTTTTTTCTAACACCCTAGAGAATAAAATGGCAGTCAATGCAATACTTTTTTTTGCACCGTATTTGCGCAGCGGTCTTATAAGCGCACTTTATTGGAAAAAATTCACTTTTATGAATAAAAAAATAAGACAACAGTAAAGTTAGCCCAATTTTTTTTTTATATTGTTAAATATAATGTTACGCCAAGTAAATTGATACCCAACATGTCACGCTTCAAAATTGCGCCCGCTCGTGGAATGGCGTCAAACTTTTACCCTCAAAAATCTCCATAGGCGACGTTTAAAAAATTCTACAGGTTGCATGTTTTGCGTTACAGAGGTCTAGGGCTAGAATTTTTGCTCTCGCTCTACCGGTCACAGCGATACCTCACATGTGTGGTTTGACCACAGTTTTCATATGCGGGCGCTACTCACGTATGCGTTCGCTTCTGCGCGCGAGCTCATCGGGACGGGGGGTTTTTAAAAATAAAAAAATGTATTTTTACTATTTATTTTACATGATTTTATTTTTTTTACACTGTTTTTAAAAAAAAAATTGTGTCACTTTTATTCCTATTACAAGGAATGTAAATATCCCTTGTAATAGAAAAAAGCATGACAGGACCTCTTAAATATGAGATTTGGGGTCAAAAAGACCTCAGATCTCATATTTACACTAAAATGCAATAAATAAAAAATGTCATTTTAAAAAAATGACATTGAAAAAAAATGTGCCTTTAAGAGGCGTGGGCGGAAGTGACGTTTTGACGTCGCTTCCGCCCAGCAGTGTCATGGAGACGAGTGGGGGCCATCTTAGCCCCACTCGTCTCCAGGCACAGAAGGGAGACGGACGCGATCGCCTCCGCCGCTACCGACGGCTCCGGTAAGCGGCGAAGGGCACCGGATTGTGGCGGGAGGGGGGCCCCCTCTACCGCCACCGATAAAAGTGTTCTTGCGGCGAATCCGCCGCAGGCACCACTTTTATCTGAAAGCCGCTAGCTGCTGCCATAACAACGATATCCGCCGCCAAAGTTTGGACGTACATCGGCGTGCGGCGGTCAGCAAGTGGTTAGGCCAAGTTCACCTGAAAAAAAAAATAAATGCACGTTTTCGCAGGTAAAAAATGTGCATTTATTTTTTTTTATTTTTGTAGCCCACACTCAGTGGACTGTGGGTGCAATGTCAGGCTCCTGACAAGTGTCAGATATTTGTACAGCTCTCTGCCTGTACCTCTGTACGGGCTTATAGTTGCTGAGCTGCAGGAAGTGTCAGACTATGAGGGCGCTGATCAGTTCATTGAGAACTACAAGTCCATCTGCCACAGAGGCAGACAGAACTTGTAAATTTAAACAGAAGAAACAGACAGCGCAAAACCTAATTACTAAAACTCAGCAGCTGGACACTGTAGGTCAATATACAAAACCTAAAAAGACATACACAAAATATAGCAGTGCAGCGCTCAATACAGGTCAGATGTATACACATAAAATGTACATATTAAACGTACATAAATAAAACGCATGAGGCAAAGTCCCAAAAAGTATATCTTCGTCCGAGGAGATCAAAAGCTGCCCACTTGCAGAAGGGGGATCCCTCAGTCGGCAAGGAAAGGGTGCAGTGATAGGATAAGATTGTATTCGTTGTATCACCACCAATGTGAACCTCCACCAAGGGTCTAGGCTGCTCACCTTATTGAGTGGACCTTCTACGTTAACAGCAAGGTCACTCATGCAATCCCTTCCACAGGGTAGATCAGGGGTCCTCAAACTACGGCCCGCGGGCCGAATCCGGCCCACCAGCGTTTTTTATCCGGCCCGCGGACTGCCCCTTTAAAATTGCAGCACTCCCCCTGCCCTCTGTTCCCTCCATCACACAGGACGTGAAACATGACAGGCCGGACAAAGGACCTTCTGTGCTAAGAAGCAGGTGATTGGTTACTAGGCATCAGGGCGGTCCCAGGAACCAATCACCTGCCCCTCACTTCCAAAGTCCCGCCCTCCGTCCGGACCTACCATGCCTCGTGTCCTGCGTGATACAGGTAAGTGTTGAGTGGGAGTGCTGTCATATTATAGGGGGCGGCAGTGTAAAATTGATATGGGGGGATCTGTGACACACGGGGGGACTCTGTGCTATGGTGGGGATCTGTGATGTGGGGGACTCTGTGCTATGGTGGGGGACTCTGTGCTATGGTGGGGGACTCTGTGCTATGGTGGGGGACTCTGTGCTATGGTGGGGGACTCTGTGCTATGGTGGGGGACTCTGTGCTATGGTGGGGGACTCTGTGCTATGGTGGGGGACTCTGTGCTATGGTGGGGGACTCTGTGCTATGGTGGGGGACTCTGTGCTATGGTGGGGGACTCTGTGCTATGGTGGGGGACTCTGTGCTATGGTGGGGGACTCTGTGCTATGGTGGGGGACTCTGTGCTATGGTGGGGATCTGTGCTATGGTGGGGGACTGATGTGGGGGACTCTGTGCTATGTGGGGGACTCTGTGCTATGGTGGGGGACTCTGTGCTATGGTGGGGGACTGATGTGGGGGACTCTGTGCTATGGTGGGGGACTGATGTGGGGGACTCTGTGCTATGGTGGGGGACTGATGTGGGGGACTCTGTGATGGGGGAAGTATGTGATTGGGAGGGGTTCTGTAATGAGGGGAGTCTGTGAAATACTGATAAGTTTATATTGATTACAATTGTTCTTTATTTTAAATATTGTAGTTTTTTTCCTGTGTTTTTTTTTTTTGCACTACAAATAAGATGTGTGCATAGGAATTAGTTTGAGGGACCGTGAACTGGCCCCCTGTCTAAAAAGTTTGAGGACCCCTGGGGTAGATTATGGAGATAGGGGTCCACAAGCAGTATCCCAAATTCAGTCTCATAGGTTGATATATATCATGTTAAAAACAAAAATAACAGGACATTGTGCTCTCCATACGAAAAGGTATAAAATTTATTAAAGAAAAAAATATTACTCACAAAGCAAGCACTGTTTACCAGTGCAGGAGTATACAGCATAAAATGAACCAGATGGGTGGCTGTACTGACATCACAGAGCCCCTCGCACGAGTATCGTCCGTGTGAACTTCCTCAGCGAATCGCGAATATTTTTCTTATTTAATACATTTTATACCTTTTCGTATGCAGAGCACTATGTCCTGTTATTTTTGTTTTTAACATGATATATATCAACCAATGAGACTAAATTTGGGATACTGCCTGTGGACCCCTATCTCCATAATCTACCCTGTGGAAGGGAATGCATGAGTGACCTTGCTGTTAACGCAGAAGGTCCACTCAATAAGGTGAGCAGCCTAGACCCTTGGTGGAGGTTCACATTGGTGGTGATACAACGAATACAATCTTATCCTATCACTGCACCCTTTACTTGCCAACTGAGGGATCCCCCTTCTGATGTGGGCAGCTTTTGATCTCCTCGGACTAAGATATACTTTTTGGGACTTTGCCTCATGCGTTTTATTTATGTACGTTTAATATGTACATTTTATGTGTATACATCTGACCTGTATTGAGCGCTGCACAGATATATTTTGTGTAGAACTTGTAAATTATTCATTTGCTGATTGCTCCACCTGCACAGCTACACCAATTTTAAAGACAACAGCAGCTGTTGGGAAAGGAATCCCCAACTGCTGTCATCGGAGAAGTGAAGTGGAGTGGGGGGGGGGGGGGGGGATAAATACAGGCGTAACATGAAATGTTCCAAAAGGTGAATCCTTTAATGCAGAATTGACTGCTTAAAGCTGAATGCCAACTTTTGTTCCCCTAGAACTGAATGGAATGATCAGTCACAGCATTGATCATACCTCTGTACCATGTTGCTCCGTTGTCTGCAGATCCCTTGATACTCTGGGTTTAGTTGTGGTTTTGTATCATGTCACACTCTGTATATCCTGCTGATTGACTTCAACAGCAACTTCCTGCAGCAGCTACAATCTAGAAGACTCCCCTTTGTAGTATTTCAGACTCTGCAATGAAGTAACTTCCTTCACAGATCTGATGGTGGGTGGAATTGAATACATCCTAATTGGCATTTAATCCCGCCCAGTCACACCTACAGGAAGAGTACCGCCTCACAGATCACCCCTTCATAAAAAGCCTGTTCTGAAAGCCCGGTCGGAAATAAATCCACAGTTTGGTTGTTGGAAATTCCGATCGTCTGTACGCAGTATTAGGCTGAACCTGGACAGTTAGACAGCCCCCTGTATAGTCTATATATGATACAGCACCACCAAAAGCCATGTTTTGTTTTTTAGTATCTGCAACTCAAGAGCATTCAGTGTAATTTCTCACTTATCCCAAAAAACCCTTATCACAAAAGATTTCTAGTAATAGTCTATTTAGCCAAATGTGGTATTTTTTTTCAGAAGGTTTAATAATATGCACTTTGCAAACTGGTGGAACTGTGTGGGAAGAGGGTGATACAGAGTTGTGTGAACTGTGCCTTTTGTTTAAGCATACCATAGTAAATCAGGCCTCCTAGTCATCTTTCTTTGAAGTGATTTTAAAGTCTAGTTTAAAAAAACGAACAAAAAAAACAAACATGTTATACTTACCTCCTCTGTGCAGTTGGTTTTGCAAAGAGCAGCCCAGATCCTCCTCTTCTCGGGTCCCTCTATGCTGCTTCCGGCCCCTTCCTCCTATTGAGTGCCCCCACAGTCAGCAGCTTCCTATGGGGGCACCGGAGCCGAGTCACAGCTGTGTGTGTCCATTCAGACACTGAGCCCCAACCCAGCCCGCCCCCTCTCTCCCCTGATTGGCTGACTGATTTTGATTGACAGCCGCGGAAGCCAGCGGCATTGCTGCTGTGTCTCAGCCGACCATGACACCATCTGCCTGGAGTTTGCATGTTCTCCCTGTGCCTGCATGTGTTTCCTCCGGGTACTCCAGTTTCCTCCCACACTCTAAAGACATGCTGGTAGGTTAATTAGATCCTGTCGAAAAAAATTGGCCAAATATGTGTATGTTGTATGTGTTTGTAAGCGTGTCGGGACCCCATGGGGTAAAAGACCGTGCTATGCCGCAGATGGACACCGGCGGCAAAAAGCACCCTGAGGCGATTCAGTCCGCATAGGTAGCGCTATACAAGTCACTCATTCATTTAAGCTAAAAGACACAAATGAATGCAGATCTGTAATCATTATTACATCATCAAACGTATTTTTCAAATGCAAACACTGTAAGTACCTGAATTTGACCTGGTATCAGCCGCTTGCAATCCATGTACAGCAGGTTTGGAGTGTGAGAGGAAGAAGCCAATCCGATGATGTGCTGACAAAAAGCATACCAATAGAGGGAAAATGCAGAGTGACAATGAGATGAGATCATTACTGTGCTGCTTCTCCTTTCACTGTCAAGTCACAGGCTGGGGGCAGATCCATTACAACCTGAGCTCAGAAGAAGAGGGTTGAATAATGCTGCCCTTTAGAATGAGGACATCTAGTGGCTAGAGCTGCAGGATTCTGGCTAAAATGAGAATCACGATTCTCGCGGCATAACATCATCTTTCACATTATACAAAAAAACTGGGCTAACTTTACTGTTTAATTAAAAAAAAAAAAAAAAAACTAAAGTGTATTTTTTCCAAAAAATACTGTGTTTGAAAGACTGCTGTGCAAATATAGTGTGACAAAATATTACAACTGCCATTTTTATTCTCTAGGGTCTCTGCTAAAAATGATATATAATGTTTGGCGGTTCCAAGTAATTTTCAAGCAAAAAATACTGATTTTAACTTGTACGCAACAAGTGTCAGAAAAAGGCTTAGTCTTTAAATGGTTAAACTGCCCTCATCTATAGACAGAAGTGTAGTCCTTTGATCTAAAAGAAGCAAATGTTACAAAGTTTCTCTTTATCTCAACTGAGGGGGGTAGAATCGTAATCTCGATTCTTTAACCATTAATCGTGCAGCTCTGCTAGTGGCTGGTTTTGTGATTATATTTTTTTAATGGGCAATTCATTTTTATGTTATTTTTGCCTGCCTGGTTCCTACTATACAGCAACTCTGTCATTTATAAAACATCAAGAACAAGGAGTGAGAAGAATCAGTAGGATGCAAAGAATTTAGTTTTTTGTAAAATATGAAGGCTACGCCTGTGGAGCAGTGGTGGTCAACTTTCTTGAAACTAGGGACCTCAAAATCACCAAAGGGCTGTACATAAAATTCACTGAACATTCAGTGTCAGAAACAGGAGACACACAACAGGGTATAGTCAAAGACTATAGGCATTATAAAATAGATGTCAGAGACTGCAGACATAACACAAGGGATGGCCAGAGACTGAGGACTCAATACCAGAAATGCTCAGATCTGTGGAAAGAATACAGGAGATGGTCAGACATTGTGGACAGAATACAGGAGATGCTTGGATCTGTGGACAGAATACAGGAGATGCTCGATGCTCAAATCTATAGAGTTGTTGGTGACCAGGGACTTGATTCAAGAGACCGTCATAGACTGGAACTGTATTATGAGACAGTTAGAAATCATTGCTATAACAGGGCAATCGGGAAACATAGATTAGTATCTGCTGTGGACCCAAGGGCTTTAGATGCTTAGAAACCACCTTCAGGTTCAATGAACAAAAATGGGCTCACCAAGGGGCTGTACATAAAATTCACTGAACATTCAGCGTCAGAAACAGCAGACACACAACAGGATATAGTCAAAGACTATAGGCATTATAAAATAGACTGTCAGAGACTGGGGACAGAACACAAGGGATGGCCAGAGACTGGGGACAGAACACAAGGGATGGCCAGAGACTGGGGACAGAACACAAGGGATGGCCAGAGACTGGGGACAGAACACAAGGGATGGCCAGAGACTGGGGACAGAACACAAGGGATGGCCAGAGACTGGGGACAGAACACAAGGGATGGCCAGAGACTGGGGACAGAACACAAGGGATGGCCAGAGACTGGGGACAGAACACAAGGGATGGCCAGAGACTGGGGACAGAACACAAGGGATGGCCAGAGACTGGGGACAGAACACAAGGGATGGCCAGAGACTGGGGACAGAACACAAGGGATGGCCAGAGACTGGGGACAGAACACAAGGGATGGCCAGAGACTGGGGACAGAACACAAGGGATGGCCAGAGACTGGGGACAGAACACAAGGGATGGCCAGAGACTGGGGACAGAACACAAGGGATGGCCAGAGACTGGGGACAGAACACAAGGGATGGCCAGAGACTGGGGACAGAACACAAGGGATGGCCAGAGACTGGGGACAGAACACAAGGGATGGCCAGAGACTGGGGACAGAACACAAGGGATGGCCAGAGACTGGGGACAGAACACAAGGGATGGCCAGAGACTGGGGACAGAACACAAGGGATAGCCAGAGACTGGGGACAGAACACAAGGGATGGCCAGAGACTGGGGACAGAACACAAGGGATGGCCAGAGACTGGGGACAGAACACAAGGGATAGCCAGAGACTGGGGACAGAACACAGGGGATGGCCAGAGACTGGGGACTAGGGGTGCAACGGATCGTCATCGATCCGTGATCCGATCCGCGGAGGTTGATCCGTACGGGACACCCGCGATCCGCGGAGCGCTCTGTGGCCTGGGCCATAGGAAAGGCCGCGGCTTCGGCCTAGCTCCGGAGCGGCGGCCACCTTGGTACACCCGACGGCCGTTTAGCACGTGATCGCTTCGTCAAATGATGGAGCGATAACTTGTAACAAACCGGCGTCATGTCATGATGCCAGTTCCTCTCTCCCCTCTATGTACTGATCTGTACAGTGGAAGGGAGAGATCGGATGGCAGCAGTGCCAATGCTCTGCAATGCTCTGCTGCAATGCCTTGCCAATACCCTGCCAATAGGGAGATTGTGGATATTACAGTGGGGGAGATTTTTTTTTTTCGTTAATCCGAAAATGATCCGAGCCGTGACTCCTGATCCGAGGAACGATCCGAACCGCAACCACGGTTTTTGATCCGTTGCACCCCTACTGGGGACAGAACACAGGGGATGGCCAGAGACTGGGGACAGAACACAAGGGATGGCCAGAGACTGGGGACAGAACACAAGGGATGGCCAGAGACTGGGGACTCAATACCAGAAATGCTCAGATCTGTGGAAAGAATACAGGAGATGGTCAGACATTGTGGACAGAATACAGGAGATGCTTGGATCTGTGGACAGAATACAGGAGATGCTCGATGCTCAAATCTATAGAGTTGTTGGTGACCAGGGACTTGATTCAAGAGACCGTCATAGACTGGAACTGTATTATGAGACAGTTAGAAATCATTGCTATAACAGGGCAATCGGGAAACATAGATTAGTATCTGCTGTGGACCCAAGGGCTTTAGATGCTTAGAAACCACCTTCAGGTTCAATGAACAAAAATGGGCTCACCAAGGGGCTGTACATAAAATTCACTGAACATTCAGCGTCAGAAACAGCAGACACACAACAGGATATAGTCAAAGACTATAGGCATTATAAAATAGACTGTCAGAGACTGGGGACATAACACAAGGGATGGCCAGAGACTGGGGACAGAACACAAGGGATGGCCAGAGACTGGGGACAGAACACAAGGGATGGCCAGAGACTGGGGACAGAACACAAGGGATGGCCAGAGACTGGGGACAGAACACAAGGGATGGCCAGAGACTGGGGACAGAACACAAGGGATGGCCAGAGACTGGGGACAGAACACAAGGGATGGCCAGAGACTGGGGACAGAACACAAGGGATGGCCAGAGACTGGGGACAGAACACAAGGGATGGCCAGAGACTGGGGACAGAACACAAGGGATGGCCAGAGACTGGGGACAGAACACAAGGGATGGCCAGAGACTGGGGACAGAACACAAGGGATGGCCAGAGACTGGGGACAGAACACAAGGGATGGCCAGAGACTGGGGACAGAACACAAGGGATGGCCAGAGACTGGGGACAGAACACAAGGGATGGCCAGAGACTGGGGACAGAACACAAGGGATGGCCAGAGACTGGGGACAGAACACAAGGGATGGCCAGAGACTGGGGACAGAACACAAGGGATGGCCAGAGACTGGGGACAGAACACAAGGGATGGCCAGAGACTGGGGACAGAACACAAGGGATGGCCAGAGACTGGGGACAGAACACAAGGGATAGCCAGAGACTGGGGACAGAACACAAGGGATGGCCAGAGACTGGGGACAGAACACAAGGGATGGCCAGAGACTGGGGACAGAACACAAGGGATAGCCAGAGACTGGGGACAGAACACAGGGGATGGCCAGAGACTGGGGACTAGGGGTGCAACGGATCGTCATCGATCCGTGATCCGATCCGCGGAGGTTGATCCGTACGGGACACCCGCGATCCGCGGAGCGCTCTGTGGCCTGGGCCATAGGAAAGGCCGCGGCTTCGGCCTAGCTCCGGAGCGGCGGCCACCTTGGTACACCCGACGGCCGTTTAGCACGTGATCGCTTCGTCAAATGATGGAGCGATAACTTGTAACAAACCGGCGTCATGTCATGATGCCAGTTCCTCTCTCCCCTCTATGTACTGATCTGTACAGTGGAAGGGAGAGATCGGATGGCAGCAGTGCCAATGCTCTGCAATGCTCTGCTGCAATGCCTTGCCAATACCCTGCCAATAGGGAGATTGTGGATATTACAGTGGGGGAGATTTTTTTTTTTCGTTAATCCGAAAATGATCCGAGCCGTGACTCCTGATCCGAGGAACGATCCGAACCGCAACCACGGTTTTTGATCCGTTGCACCCCTACTGGGGACAGAACACAGGGGATGGCCAGAGACTGGGGACAGAACACAAGGGATGGCCAGAGACTGGGGACAGAACACAAGGGATGGCCAGAGACTGGGGACATAACACAAGAGATGGCCAGAGACTGGGGACATAACACAGGAGATGGCCAGAGACTGGGGACAGAACACAGGAGATGCTCGGATCTGTGGACAGAACACAGGAGATGCTCGGATCTGTGGACAGAACACAGGAGTTGCTCGGATCTGTGGACAGAACACAGGAGATGCTCGGATCTGTGGACAGAACACAGGAGATGCTCGGATCTGTGGATAGAACACAGGAGATGCTCGGATCTGTGGACAGAACACAGGAGATGCTCGGATCTGTGGACAGAACACAGGAGTTGCTCGGATCTGTGGACAGAACACAGGAGATGCTCGGATCTGTGGACAGAACACAGGAGATGCTCGGATCTGTGGATAGAACACAGGAGATGCTCGGATCTGTGGATAGAACACAGGAGATGCTCGGATCTGTGGATAGAACACAGGAGATGCTCGGATCTGTGGACAGAACACAGGAGATGCTCGGATC
This sequence comes from Lithobates septentrionalis, assembly GCA_037952835.1. Taxonomy (NCBI): domain Eukaryota; kingdom Metazoa; phylum Chordata; class Amphibia; order Anura; family Ranidae; genus Lithobates; species Lithobates septentrionalis. Next base: position 315,989 of record JBBDGP010000161.1, on the reverse strand, counting down.
TGTGGACAGAATACAGGAAATGCTCGATGCTCAAATCTATAGAGTTGTTGGTGACCAGGGACTTGATTCAAGAGACCATCATAGACTGGAACTGTATTATGAGACAGTTAGAAATCATTGCTATACCAGGGCAATAGGGAAACACAGATTCGTGTCTGCTGTGGCCCCAAGGGCTTTAGATGCTTAGAAACCGCCTTCAGGTTCAATGAACAAAAATGGACAACCACACTGGTGATCTGCTGCTGAAAGCCTTTTATTTGCCAGAATTGGATCACAAAGGACCCATCTGACATAAGCCTCTGAAGGGCAGACTGCAGATTTGATAAGCAAAACCTAATTCGCTTAATCATTTGTCAGCACAACAGAACTCCTGGGACCCAGCAGACCTCTACCAAAGCCAATTTCCATTCATAATTTCTCAGATAAGAAAAAAAATAAAAAAAAGTAAAAGCTGTCCGTTATTAGAGGTACAAGCACACACTTGGGCACTCTAATATTAGCGGAATAAAAATCTAAGTGGAAAGAGAAAAGGGCTATTACTGAGAACATCACAAATAATGGATGAAATGGTTAGTGTTCATTTTTATTTAATTTCCAGTTGTAGCGTGCAGCAGAATAGGATGCAGCCAGCAGTAATAATAATCCTTTTCATTCTTCAAGTTAATTTAAGAGGAGAGGTTGTTGCTGGTCATTGATGTAAATTATGCAACGCTATCTGTACGCACAGGCAACTTTAATGAAGAAAGCAGCATATTCATTTTGGGCATGAATTTAATATGGCAGCGCAATGACAGGGCAATGATTTCATAATCGTCTCATGAGAATTAAGGCTTTGGGGCCCACAAGGTTACCTTGACTAACCCTTGAAGAACCAGCCAAAGGGCTGCAGCATCAGCTAGCCTTCAGTATGGAAAACTGCAGCCAAATTTTTAGATATTAAATGCACACCTCTGTAAAATGGAAAAGGGCCCCAGACAAATATATAAAAATTGAAACCAACAGGTGGGCTGTCATTGCGGACTACCTTCTCAAAACGTTAGTTGCCTGGTTATGTTTGGTTTCAGGACATTCTTAGGGCCCGTTGGCCCCATTCACACTTGCAAATGGGACTGTTAGCAATTACATGCGGGAGACCCAGCAGGGATTTCAGGTGAATAAATGTGTGGGGGCAACTCGTTAAAAGGAAAGGGAGGCCAACAAGTCCTGCAACCAATTGTGGCTGCTCACATGTAATTGCTGAAGGAGCGATTACCTGTGAATGATCTCTGAAGGAAAACTGTCTGAAACCAATCACCAGGAATACCCGCTAGGGACCCCACATGTAGTCAGTAACAGCCCCATTTGCAAACATAAATGGGCCCTTAACACAATGGGCGTGCCATTGTACTCAAAAGGTTCATTCACACTTGAGCATAGCGGATGATGTCTTCGGTGATTTTACAGGCATTTTCCGTGCTTTGCATGCTTTAAAAACAATGTGCTATACAGGAGCTTCTTTGGGGCAAGACAGCAGGTTTCTGGAGCCATAGACTTATTTTGGGAACGTCTGAATAATGCATTTTCAGGTGTGAAGTCTAAAGCCAAAAATGCCTAAATTTGCCTGAAGAGGCTCTTGCACTTTTTCTAGCAACAAAAACCTGGGAGCTCAGGTGTGAAATGTAGAGCATTATGTAGCTTTGAGCTGATGAAGCAACTTATCTTATCCACAAATTATAGTATCTCACCACTTGGCTCCATTCCTGACATCTCACTGATGCGGAGCATGCACATCGTACTGAGCACGTGCCACCGTGACTGTACAGATTTAAACAATTTGCTAGCAAAAGAAATTCTGGCAGAAGTCTAATGCCCCGTACACACGGTCCGATTTTCCGATGGAAAATGTCCGATCGGAGCGTGTTGTCGGAAATTCCGACCGTGTGTGGGCTCCATCGGACATTTTCCATCGGATTTTCCGACACACAAAGTTGGAGAGCAGGAGATAAAATTTTCCGACAACAAAATCCGTTGTCGGAAATTCCAATCGTGTGTACACAAATCCGACGGACAAAGTGCCACGCATGCTCAGAATAAATAAAGAGATGAAAGCCATTGGCCACTGCCCCGTTTAGAGTCCCGACGTACATGTTTTACGTCACAACGTTCAGAACGATCGGATTTTCCGACAATTTTGTGTGACCGTGTGTATGAAAGACAAGTTTGAGCCAACATCCGTCGGAAAAAATCCTAGGATTTTGTTGTCGGAATGTCCGAACAAAGTCCGACCGTGTGTACGCCCTATTAGAGCGCTTTACCAATGGTCGTGCCGGTATTCATCAGCAGGAATCCATGAACAGGTCCTGCTGGATCGGAGCTAACCGGATGACACATTCGTGTCCGCTCAGTTTTGCCCTCCTGGAGCATAACGTGGAAAACCATTTAAATTCTAACTAAGGCAAAATCTACTCTCACCCCCCCTTCTAAGCCTATTCTATCTATCCTGTGAACGAAAAGATGTCTGTACTTACCTATTCTGAAGCTGCTCTGGTCTAGTCACATGGCCGTCTTCCAGCACTTGTTTCAGTGTAGAGGACAGATCACCACAACTGCTGCAGAGCAGGCGATGGTGTCACCCACAGACTTACTACGTTGTCGGCTGTCCCTCCTCTACACTGAAGCCACTGCTGGAAGCTGGTCATATGAACAGACCAGAGTGTGTTCAGAATAGGCAAGTATAGACCTCTTTTTTTTCACAGGGTAGACAGAATGAAATAAAAGTCTTATGCCCCGTACACACGGTCGGACATTGATCGGACATTCCCACAACAAAATCCTAGGATTTTTTCCGACGGATGTTGGCTCAAACTTGTCTTGCATACACACGGTCACACAAAGTTGTCGGAAAATCCGATCGTTCTGAACATGGTGACGTAAAACACGTACGTCGGGACTATAAACGGGGCAGTGGCCAATAGCTTTCATCTCTTTATTTATTCTGAGCATGCGTGGCACTTTGTCCGTCGGATTTGTGTACACACGATCAGAATTTCCGACAACGGATTTTGTTGTCGGAAAATTTTATAGCCTGCTCTCAAACTTTGTGTGTCGGAAAATCCGATGCAAAATGTGTGATGGAGCCTACACACGGTCGGAATTTCTGACAACAAGGTCCTATCACACATTTTCCGTAGGAAAATCCGACCGTGTGTACGGGGCATTAGAATGGGAGTGGGAGTAGATTTAGCCTTAGTTAGAATTTGACTGGAATTACAGTTTAATGGACCCATGTTAGGTCTACCGGCAGGAAAATATAAATGGATTTGCATCAGTTTACATCAACCTACCTCCAAATCCCTCACATTCATGTCTGAAAAAAACAGAAGTGGAATTGTTCTCTCCCCCCCGCCCCTTCTACTAAAGCCTGGTAGACCCCAAGTTTTTTTTTTATTGTTCAACCCAGTGAACTGAAGAAAAAAAAACTGACGAGCACGGAAGGAGCTTGCTGTACTAACCATGCAATGTTAGTACAGTGACCTCCCCATTGCGCTATTGTGTTTTGACAATGTCTCAGTGGGTTCCTCTCATCCATCTATGGCCAGCTTGGAGATTCCGTTCAGATCCACCTGATCTGATCAGCCCTGTGAAGTGGGCCTTAACAAAGCCTCTTCTACATAAAAATCCTAACTGCTGGCAAAAGTTCCTAAACTTTACTTTCACTTTAACTAAGACAGGAAGTGCTGTCACCTTACTGGCTCTGTCTGGCAAAGTTGTATAAATCACACAAGTGGCTGGACTGAATTAGGAATCGTTTGGCAGATCAGATTTAGCGGGTTGCCTAAATAGTTCATGAATATTACGACAAAGCTAAAAGTAATCAAAGTACAGCATGAAATGTTTGCAGGCGGTAAACAGGAAGACAGCAGCACTTATAACTTCCGATATTCCTGATAACTGCCAGCACACAGAGCAGCAAGATTTGGAATAGAACAATACATATTGTTTTCACTGCGGCATCTCTGCTTCCCGTCAGCCACAGATTTTATGCACATCTTACGGGAGGTAAGGGCTTTTAATTCCCTACCCGATGACGTTATGAGATTTCAGAATCCTTCCACCTGCGCAGAGGAAGAGGCTGGATAAGATCTTCGGTGACCTTTGCTGCCCTTTATGCAAACATATTCTTGCTCGGTGGCTCTGCATGCAATAGATCCATATAAAATTATCTTACAGATCATGACTTATGGGAGAAGGCTTTTTTTCGAGGGGGGCCTAGAACGACAACTTTTACAGCTTCTAATCTAAGGAAATTTACTGTAACTACGTGCGGGGCAGTTATGTGATCCACCATTTGTTCTTTCTACCAACTAACCATAACAAAGCAAATAATACAGAATCTGGGGATTATGTGCACAGCAGTGATAATCAAAGATATCCTGGAGAATTCTTGGTCAGTCAGTACAGGCGGTCCCCCCCCCCCGGGTTACAAACATCCGACTTACAAAACGACTCCGACTTACAGAGGGTGACAACAGGAAGTGAGAGGAAATCTCCCCCTAGGAAGGGAAATTCACTCCAGTAAGTGTTATCATGGGAAAAAGGTACCTCCACCGAAGCTTTATCACCAAGGCTTGTTTCCACAACCCAAAATTTTCAAAGTCCAATTGTCACAGGACAGAAAGTGAGGTGAAATCTTCTGAACAGGGGCACAGACAGCAAAACAAATGTTACAGGGGTGTTAAAGTGATTGTAGGCTTGTTAAAAAAACAAACAAAACAAAAAAAAGAACAAAACGTTATACTTCATCTGTGCAGTTGGTTTTGCACGGAGCAGCCCGGATCCCCCTCTTCTCGGGTCCCTCTTTGCTGTTTCTGGCCCCTCCCTCCTTTGAGTGCCCCTCAGCCAGCAGCTTGCTACAGGGTGCGCCCAAGCCAAGTCAGAGCTCTGTGTATCCATTCAGACATGGAGCCCCGGACCTGACCGCGCCCCCTCTCTCTCCTGATTGGCTGACAGACTGAATGACAGCCATGTGAGCCAATGGCACCGCTGCTCTCTCTCAGTCAATCAGGAGGAGTGTCGTGGATGGCCGAGGGGATCGTGGACATTGCTGGAGAAAGAAGGGGGGCCCAGGTGAGTAATTAGGGCGGTGCTGCTATACACAGAAGGTTTTTTATCTGAACCACAGCCCGACTGCCTCATGCAGATATACTGCAGCAGAAGGGCACGTACAGGCAGATTAACGTACCTGTACATTGCCCTTTAAGAGGTGGCTTGCGGGCGCGCGCCGCCGCCCGCCGTGAGCATGATCGCGGGTCCCGTGAACTCAATGTCCGCGGGGATACCCGCGATAGTCTCACGGTGAGGAAGAACGGGGTTATGCTAATGTAAACAAGCATTTCCCCATTCTGTCTAATGACACTGTTTACAGCTCCCTGTAATCGGAAGTGGTGATCAGTGTCACGTCACACACAGCCCCCCCCCCATAGTTAGAATCACTCCCTAGGACACACTTAACCCCTACAGCGCCACCTAGTGGTGAACCCCTTCACTGCCAGTCACATTTACACAGTAATCAATGCATTTTTAATCGCACTGATCGCTGTATAAATGTGAAGGGTCCCAAAATAGCGCCAAAAGTGTCCGATCTGTCCGCCATAATGTCGCAGTCACTATAAAAATCGCTGATCGCCGCCATTACTAGTAAAAAAAAAAAATGAATAAAAATGCCATAAAACTATTCCCTATTTTGTACACGCTATAACTTTTGTGCAAACCAATTAATAAACGCTTATTGCGATTTTTTTTAAACCAAAAATATGTAGAAGAATACATATCGGCCTAAACTGAGGAAAAAAATAAATTATATAATTTTTGGGGATATTTATTATAGCAAAAAGTAAAAAATAATGCGTTTTCAAAATTGTCACTTTTTTTGATTATAGCGCAAAAAATAAAAAGCGCAGAGGTGATCAAATACCAGCAAAAAAAAGCTCTATTTGTGGGGGGAAAAAAGGACATCAATTTTGTTTGGGAGCCACGTCGCACAACCGCACAATTGTCAGTTAAAACGACGCAGTGCCGAATCGCAAAAAGTGCTCTGGTCTTTGGCCAGCAAAATGGTCCGGGGCTTAAGTGGTTAATGCATTAAGATAAAAAAACCTTCTGCCTTTACAACTCCTTTAACCCTTCCCTATGCTATTATGCCATCCAAAAAAAGTAACTTTTTTTTTGGCTGGAGCTACACTTAAAAAATGTACCTGTTCCGACTTACGTACAACTCCAACTTAAGAACAGACCCTATCTTGTTTGTAACCCGGGGACTGGAAGTATTCCATAGAATTCTGGCATGCCTTCTTTTCACAAGGCATTATGTTAAAACTGAACATTGGGCACAAAAATGATCATTTAAATAGATTTCTCAATAGCTATAAAGGATTTGATCCTACTTTTTGTGCACAAAATGTGTATGCAAAACCAGATATATCTAATAAATGTAGTAGTGACATCACTGTGTTGTACAGGGAACAGAGCTGTGGAAAAGCCCAGCAGGCCCCACCCACTACAGGCCGAAGAAAACTACAGAAGGGGTGGAGACAAGACCAGTCCCCCTGCACAAGGAGAGAGAGCAGCAGTGAGCGGTCTTTATTACAGAAAGCTGCTATATAGAGGAAAGTCTCACACTGGATTACTACACAGATCAGGAAGAAGTACACAAAACACTCCAATATTCAAGAATACACGTGGATCTTTGTATTTAAACAACCTTTGCTTATTTCAGAGTGAAGCTGCAAAGCAAAAATCTACTTGTGAGAAAATAAAAATGACAAAATATAACAGCTACGTAAGCATTTTCTTGTATTTTAAAGTGAATCTCTAGACAAGCTTGTTGTTATTATATAGGTTATGTCGGTGCCAGTGGGACAAAACATGGTGAGAAATTCAACGTTACAACGGTCAGTGGAGTATGAAGGAAAAATCTAATCAAGACATCTAATGATGGCTGTAAAAGGTGGGATTACCCCTCACTTTGGGGGGACATGCCCAGGACAGGAAGTGAACTGAAACCTCTCCAATGGGAACACAGGCTGTACTGCCCCAACCACTCCACATTAAAGTATATATAAACCAAATACGTAAAACCTCATATTTGCTTTAACAGGGTCATTTACGTTTCAGCATCTTTGCAATATTTTGAAAAATGCAGCTTGAATTAAAAAAATATCTGGTGCTCCTGCCACAAAGGCCCTTTTTTTAGGCACTTCCTGTAATAGTGTGACAACGCTCTGTCCTTGTCTCTCAGTTGTGCAGAAGCATCGTCTCTCTGTCACAAGGGCTTCCGATGGAGACTACAAGTGGCTGTTTTTACAAGCATTTCATACAGGCATGGTCTACTGTTGTCACCATCCAGAATCCAGACAGGTAAAATGGAAAGCAGCCATTGGTAGGCTGTAGGTAAATAGGAAGAGGCTGCATGAGATCAGCAGCAACAGGATGCAACAAAAATAGATAAGTAAAATCAGTAATTAAAAAAAATAGAAATGATTTAGGATACACAGTAACAAAATAGACAGCACTGCAACCCTACTACAGTGGAACCTTGGATTATGAGCATAATCCGTTCCAGAACGCTTGTAATCCAAAGCACTCGCATTTCCCCATAAAAGTCAACAGAAACAAAGATAATTCGTTCTGCATTGACTTCTATTGCATGCAATACCACCAATAGAGCCTCCGAAATACTTGGGGACAGCTTAGCTGAACTCGGAATGGAGTATTTCCAAGTGATTCTGAGTATTTCCGAACGGCTCCGAACCGTAAGATTACAGTACTGTATGTGTTATGATTTTCACTTTTTTTTTAATTTGCCGCCAGGCTCTGCCCCCGTGCGTCGCGATGCTCGCAGGGAACGGAGCCTGGCACGGAGAGGCTTCGGAGGAGGACAGAGCCCGCAGACACAGCGGACACAGCGGGAGACATCGCAGGATCCTGGGCACAAGGTAAGTAACACCGCACCAGGATCCTGCAATGTAATCCCGAGTGTGGCTCGGGGTTACCGCTAATGGTGCTGAAATTTAACCCCGAGCCACACTTGGGAAAACCGTAAAGAAGAATGGACTGCAGTTTACCGTGTTGCCGGCTCCTTTGATCATTTATGATACACAGTCCTTAAAGTGGAGTTCCATCAAACTTTACAAGGTGATCTTAACCACTTACCGACCGCCGCACGACGATGTCCAAACTTTGGCAGCGGATAACGTTGTTATGGCAGCAGCTAGCTGCCATAACCCCGGTATCCCCGTTTTCGTGCGGCGGCCGGCTTTCAGATAAAAGTGGATTCACCGCGAGATCACTTTTATCAGTGGCGGGAGAGGGCCCCCCCCTCCCGCCGCGATCCGGTGCCCTCCGCCGCTTACCGGAGCCAATAGCGTCCGTCTCCGTCCTGTGTCTGGAGACGAGTGAGGCTAAGATGGCGCCCACTCGTCTCCATGACACTGCTGGGCGGAAGCTACGTCAAAACGTCACTTCCATCCACCCCTCTTAAAGGCACATTTTTTCAAATGTCATTTTTTTTAAATAACTTTTTTTGTTTGTTTTTTTATTGCATTTTAGTGTAAATATGAGATCTGAGGTCTTTTTGACCCCAGATCTCATATTTAAGAGGTCCTGCCATGCTTTTTTCTATTACAAGGGATGTTTACATTCCTTGTAATAGGAATAAAAGTGACACCATTTTATTTTTTTTTTAAAACAGTGTAAAAATAAATAAATGCGCGTAGAAGCGAATGCATACGCGAGTAGCGCCCGCATATGAAAACGGTGATCAAACCACATATGTGAGGTGTCGCCGCGATCGCTAGAGCGAGAGCAATAATTCTAGCCCTAGACCTCTTCTGTACCGCAAAATATGACCCCTGTAGAATTTTTTAAACGCCGCCTATGGAGATTTTTGAGGGTAAAAGTTTGACGCCATTCCATGAGCAGGCGCAATTTTCAAGCGTGACATGTTGGGTATCAATTTACTTGGCGTAACATTATATTTCACAATATGAAAAAAAATTGGGCTAACTTTACTGTTGTCTTATTTTTTTATTCAAAAAAGTGAATTTTTTCCAAAAAAAAGTGCGCTTTTAAGACCGCTGCGCAAATACGGTGCAAAAAAAAGTATTGCATCGACCGCCATTTTATTCTCTAGGGTGTTAGAAGAAAAACCATATATAATGTTTGGGGGTTCTAAGTAATTTTCTAGCAAAAAAACGCTCTTTTAAACATGTAAACACCTAAAATCCAAAACGAGGCTGGTCCTTAAGTGGTTAAACTACCACCCCTCGTTTTTGGACATCTATATTAATTATTCTTACTTCCTACCGTTTAAGAAGTTGAAGCCTGAAGGCCCCACTGGCGTTTTCCCTTCGTTGTAATGGCAGCGCCTGCACCCGAGCCGGTGGATGAATCGGCCTCAGGGGGCCGACATGGTGGGCTCCATGAACAGGTTAGTGTCCTTATTAAAAGTCAGCAGCTACAGTACTTGTAGCTGTTGACTTAAAAAAAAAAAAAGTTTTGCAGCTGGAGCTCCTCTTTAAGCAAACTAAAGGTCATTCAAACGGAAGATGTAGATTGTTTACCTAAAGAAAATTACAGAGGATTACATTGTTTTTATATCCCCTGAAGGCTAAGGGATTATCCACCAGCAAATGTCTGTGAAAGCCACATTGTCAGTAATATAAAAATAGACCCCCTAGTGTCAGTGAACCCAAAAGGCTGAGAACATCCTGTGAACGCAGGGGACTGAAATGGGGAGTTCCTTTGACCTCCAAAATGCGTTGGCTGTCTTAACACATCAATAAATAAATTTGGACTCGTATCTTTTGGTCTGGCACTCCTTCTATACATACACGTCTTTTTCCTGGAAACCTGCTGGAATACCCACAGTAGGGTAGCCTTGCCTGTTGTGAGCAGCCTAACCTGAGCCAATGAGCTCTTCAAATGGTTCTTGCCCTCTCACTACCTCTTGGATGCCCTTTTGTATCATAGGACCGCTCACTGAGGGCCTCCAGGGGGCACCAGAAATTCGACTTTAATGAAAATGAGTAGAATGCGGTGCTCCATCTATAGACAACTTACAATATTTTTTTTGTTCCTGTTTAGGTAGTTCTGCAAAATGCCAAAAAGCTCTTTAAACACAAAAAGCACAGCAGATAATAAATATCCTAAACAAAATGTTCTTCGTGTTATCCTGAAAACTGGCACATAAAAAAAAATAAAAAAAATCAGTAAAAACACAAAGAGAAGCTAAGAAATAGAACAATAAGGAAGATTAGAGCTGGATGGCCTGATTTAGGAGTAATTTCCCTGCCTTTTTATTCTAAGTAATTGGGCGTCATTTACAAACCTAGGTGCTATTTGAACTTCATTTTGCAAGTCTTATGCCCCGTACACACGGTCGGACTTTGTTCGGACATTCCGACAACAAAATCCTAGGATTTTTTCCCACGGATGTTGGCTCAAACTTGTCTTGCATACACACGGTCACACAAAGTTGTCGGAAAATCCGATCATTCTGAACGCAGTGACGTAAAACAAGTACGTCGGGACTATAAACGGGGCAGTGGCCAATAGCTTTCATCTCTTTATTTATTCTGAACATGCGTGGCACTTTGTCCGTCGGATTTGTGTACACACGATCGGAATTTCCGACAACGGATTTTGTTGTCGGAAAATTTTATATCCTGCTCTCAAACTTTGTGTGTCGGAAAATCCGATGGAAAATGTGTGATGGAGCCCACACACGGTCGGAATTTCCGACAACAAGGTCCTATCATACATTTTCCATCGGAAAATCCGACCGCGTGTACAGGGCATTAGAAGTTTTTTGTTTTTTTTATAAATGTTTAGATTTCACATGTGTATCTTGTTTAATGGTATTACTGCACACTTTAATGAAGTCCTGTTCACTCTACACATTTATTATTTGCAGGTCCTTTGTGGAGATTTTTGCTCTGTTGTAAATTATTTACATATCAGCTTTGCTTTTGAAAGAATGCAGTAAAATGAGTACATTGTGATGGAATATTCCCCATTGTATGGAAGCCTGGCACAGGTCTAAGAATGCAGTGAGGTATGCAGCCATGATCTCAAGGCCCTCAGGCAAAAAAAGACTGAAGAAAGGCTCAAAAACCTAAGCTCAGCTCAGTAGTGTAGAGCCACGGAGAGGGCAAGCGGGCAGAGATGGCTTATCAGCGGAATTTGATCGTCCAGAAGCGTACTCGCATCTCCAAAAACTGATATTTTTGCCAATAATTTCCCAAGTCTCAGAGTGTGAACAGGCTCTAGATCAAACTGAATAAGGGAGAGGAAGAGTCTAAAGCATGGGTGCTCAACCTGTGGCCCTCCAGCTGTTTCAGAACTACAAGTCCCATCATGCCTCTGCCTTTGGGCCACAGGTTGAGCACCCATGGTCTAAAGCAGGGGTCTCAAACCGGTGGCCTTCCCAGGAGACATAGCAAGGCTGACATTTACAAGTTTGACTCCCACAGGCAGAGGCATGATGGGACTTGTGGATTCGCAACAGCTGGAGGGCCACCAGTTTGAGACCCCTGGTCTAAAGGCTCATTCATACTTGGGGGTGGTAAAAAAAATTACCAAAAACTGGAAAGTTTCTGTTATAATTTTTTTTCTCCTTCACTGATGTGCACTGATGAGCACTGTTAGGTCAGCAAACATTATCAGGACACTGATAGATCAGTACCCTGACTATCAGTGCCAATGTCCCCTTTCACACTAGCCGGTAACCGGCTCTCTCCTCTCCTCATGTTACGACAGTGTAGGGAATGCCGATAACCAGCAAGTGTGTTTAGCTTGTCATCAACTGACTAGACACAGCGGATGATGTGGTAATGAGTCGCGGATTGGCTCTTTACCCCGATCTCTGATCACCTATGTCTGGAGGACACATCGATCACAGAGAGCGCCGCAGCGGGCGCAATCAAGGGAGGACGTCATATGACGCCCTCCCACAACTGGCTGACCATGCTGTAGCCGTCATTTTGCTATAGCACCGTCAGCAAGTGGTTAAAGTGGTTGTCAACCTTTTCATATACCACCCAGTGAAATTACTTGCATCAGGTGATACACAGAGATAAAACAAATCCTCCTACATAATTTGTATCTGTTTAATCTGCAGTCTTCTCTTCCTTAAACCCCTTTAAAAGAGCACAAGAAAACAAACAAAGGCGCCTCTAAGTGTAGAAGAAAGACAAGTTTAATGCCCCAACTGGGTTCCAAAAGCACTTACAAGATGGACCCTGCTTCAGTCTTATTAAGCTGCAGCCCTTTGTGTTGAAGAGTACCATCCCATTACTTCCATCACTTCCACCAGCATCTTCATGCTTATTTGGGACTGCCTTATATAGAGACATTATCTAGACTATACTAGCCCTGTGCGCCCTATAGAAATATTTTTTAAATATTTTTTGATTTTTTATTGCCTTTAAAAGAGCAGAATCATCTTAAACTCCTTCTCCAGGTTAGAATCACAGATAAGGGGATGGAGAGCTGAAGTTACAGTGAGAGAGCTGATTGGAGGAAAGCCACCCCCCCCCCCCCCTCCACACAGCAAACAGGAGGGAAGGAAGGATACAGAGCTGTGTTGTGAATAGACAAGCTGTGTGCGGAGCTCCCTCCCCCGTCACATATTTATCTCATGTGTTGGGAAAACTTCTCAGAAGCAAGACATGCTGATGATAACAGAGGAACGAGAGAAACGACACTTAGAGCTTTGGAGACAGAGAGAAGTAAACACTACAGACATATGTGCTTTGTTCAGATTTCATAGCTGAGGTTTACAACCACTTTAACCCAAACAACTGCAAATTTTGCTTTTCTGTCATGACTGATGGGCAGCGGTGCCACCACCGAGCGCAACTCATTCAAATCAACTAGGCCACACTGCAACGACATGCAATGCACACGGTTGCAGTGATGACCATGCAGGCTTTTTCGGGTTAAAACAGGCAATAAGGAGGTAACAGCTTGCTTCCCAGCTGCCTTCTGAAAAGCAATCTACTGTGGATGGCTGTTTAGAGGTGCGGCAAGGGCTTCTGCTAGTGTAAACAAACCCTTAAAGTGAATGTAAACCTGATTTATGAAATTTGAGCTGGGCGCATATCTGTAGTGTTTTCCTTTCTCTCTCTAAAGCCCCAAGTCCCGTGGCTTTCTCCTGCTCCGTTCCTCTGTTATTAGCATGATAACTTCTGACAAGCTCTCCATCAACTGATAAAACCAGGCTGAATTTTGTGTCAGGGTGGGTGCTATAAATAGATTAGCAGAGAGCTGGTCTTTTCACAGCACAGCTCTGCAAGTCTCTGCCTACTGGGAGGGAGGTGTGTGCCTTTCCTCCAATCAGCTGTCTCACAGTGTATGACAAGAATACACAACCACAAGTGAATCATGAAGAGAAAATGCTAACAGGACGTGCACTTTTGAAACAGTATATAAAGCTGAAGAGAGCAGATATGCATGTAAAACTTATGTAAGAGGCTTTGTTTAATCCCTGTGTATCTGAGGCGGCTCACTTCACTGGGTATATGTGAGGCTTTACATCCACTTTAAGCTGGCCACCGTTCCAACTAGAGAGAAGTCCAGCTAACGATCGACTTCTCTAATGCCGCATACACAGGAGCGGACTTTCCGGCAGAAAAGGTCCAACGGAACGAATCCGTCGGACATTTCGATCGTGTGTGTGCTTTATCGGACCTTTTCCTATTGAAAAGATCCGATAAAGGGCAGCTATTGGCTACTGGCTATTGAACTTCCTTTTCTAGTCCGGTCGTACGCCATCACGTTCGAAATGATTGGACTTTGGTGGGATCGTGTGTAGGCAAGTCCTTTTCGTCGGAACTCCGTCGAAAAGTCCTTCGGAGTATAGTCCGACGAGAAGCCTGCTCGTGTGTACGCGGCATTAATCAGGAATGTTGGAAAGTGTTCACTTGATCAGCACATGCAGCTAAAACAACTGCAGCGCTGATTAGTGTATTTTGAAAGCAGAAGATTCCTTTATCCACATCACTTGAGTGGATGGGGTAATCTGTTCATTTTTTTATTTTTTTGAAATCACCCAGCTAGCTGGTCAAAAAAACAAAAACAAAAAAAAAATCTATGGGCAGCTTAATGCTCATCATACATGCATAACCGCCAGCACTTTTACATTTTGAAAAAATAAGTCCTTACACATCGGTGTGTAAATGTGAGTGCTAATGAGGATCTTAGGGAAAGAATATCTTAGTTTTAAAAACAGCTAAAGAGATCACTGGTAGCTTGTTTTACAGCTCATTAATTGCTTAAATATTTAAATAATTTAATGTCCATAGTATATACAGTAAAAAATGTATGTTTAAATGTATTTATTTATTGCAACAGTGCATTTAGTTGTATGCAAACAACCAGCTTGACCCAAACAAACAAGGTCCCTCACTAACATTTGAAGCTGCTAAATGTGCAATATAAAAACTGTATGTAGTTCTGGCTACATACAGCATACCTTACTGTGTTCCCGGTTCGAGCCGAGACTTCCTGTCTCAGGCCGGGTTCACACTGGTACGACATGCCAGTCGTACGACTGTGGATCAGACTTTGCCCTGCGACTTCATGTCAGACTTCAATGAACGGGATCCTGATCCCGACAATACCAGGCTCTTTGAGTCTGGTATGAATCTTGAGGAGGAACCCTTGCCAAAATAATAAAATAAAAAAAAAACTGTGCATGGTTGCGAGTGCCCCGTCTGCCCCCCCCCCCCCCCCACCTCACCTCCTGGACGATACCAGGCCACATGCCCTCAACATTGGAGGGGGGGGTGCAGCTTGTCCCCATGCTGATGGGGATAAGGGCCTCTTCCCAAAAACACTTCCCGACAACCCTTGGTGGTGGCTGTTGGGGTCTGTGGGCTGGGGGCTTATTGGAATCTGTGAAAGACCCCTTTAACAGTGTCAAAGAAATAAAGCCAGCACTCAGGTTTTTAGCAAAGTCCTTTATTGAAGCATCCCCAACGTCTTCTCCCTCTGATTTCTTCTCCCTCCAGTTCTTCTTGCTGCGCTGATGTCTTCCTCCTCTGCCAGTTCTTCCTCCATTTCTCCTTCTCTCTGCCGTCTCCTTCCTCTGCCGGTTCTTCCTCCCATCTTCACCCGACGCTAGCTCCCGCAGTTGTGCAAGCTCCACTCACTGCAGGTTCTTTATTAGCCATGGGGCATAGCCATCTGTTGATGTCATCCGGAGACCCCGCCCCCCTGTGATGTCACCGCTCGGGACACGATGGGGCAGTGAAATCAGTGTAAGCAATTTCAGTACAGGAGAAAATCATTACGCAATTGTACAGGATCCAAGAGTAAGGCCGGCCAGGGATATTTCTTTTTTTTTTTTTCAATCAGCCAAAAACAGATTCCCCCATCCACACAAGTAAGGTGGATGGAGGAATTCTCCCCTCTGTACTTTATTGTATTCTGGCAGCGGGACTCTCTGCTGTAAGTATACACTGATAAGCTGCTGCAGATGCTGATCGACAAAAGTTTTCCCAAAATCCCCGTACAAGAGCAGTTAACCATTTTCTGCCTCTGTTAATCACAGCCTGTAAGGAGTGAGGGGGGATGGCACCAAGCTGCACTGTGTGAGTCTATAGACACACAGAGCCCAGCTTGGGATCAAACCTGCACACGTGCCCTCACAGCAAGAGTCATTCAGGAGGGGGAGGGGGGGGGGGACGCCATCCAGGGACCCAAGAAGAGGGGGATCAGGGCTGCTCAGATAAGTATGACAGGTTTGTTATTAAAAAAGAAAATACCTTTACAAATCACTTTAAGGCTTTTTCACAGCCCCGGAACTAGCACGAAGCAAAGTAGAGAACTACCTGCTTCCTTCACAGACCTTCTCACACAGGTATTTCACTATCTGATAAATTTCCCTTAAGGAAAACCATGGAAACTGCATACAAACCCTGTGCATAATTTAATACAGCTGCTCTCCCTGAGTGATCTAATCAAGGAAGATTTGTAATGACGGCCTCTCTCTGAGCATTTCACTCCATTTCATAGTCTGCGTTTGTCACCAGTGTTAATGCTGTCAATGGTTTTATTTGCCTTGTCACTAACAGCTCTCCGTAGAATAGCGGCACACTACAAAGGAGGAGTGTCACAACCGCAGCGCTTCCTATAAACATCTCATAAACCTCACCATTCAAATGGATTTCATTTCACACTCTGAATGGATACATGTTTTTCCATTAAAACTCCAAAGTGATCTATGAAATTAATAAGGGGGCAGTGGCTGGCCTTTGCAGAATAATTTTAGTCTTTGCCGACCATCGGACACCTCTCACAATATGCTTTGAGCTATTTACTACCCCCCACCCCCACCAGAATCCTATAATGCAATGTGACTGCTATTTGTTTTTGCCAGTCAAATGTGGCCCGCAATTGGGTAGAGAAACTAGACGGATTGTATGGTGCCAATAGCTTCAAGTTAACCTGTCAGCCATTACAAATATTAACTCCATTCATGCCTAAGGGTAAAACAAATCTAAAAATAAGCATAATTTTGCAACTTTGAAATGTGTTAGTAAAAAACTGTACATATCATCACAGCTACTTTGTGCATCCAGGTGGATAATACCTTTTTTTTTTACCACTAAAGAACAACCCAAAATAAATTCTCCTGCTCCTGATGATCGCAGCAATACCACATATGTGTATGTTATTTGTACCCGTAGTACAGCCCAGAAGCAATAGAGCACATTTTGCTTTTTTTTTTTGTCCTACCTAAAACACACTGACACTGATGTTAACGAGAGAGAAAAAAAACCTCCCTAAAATATACTGACCCTGACTTTTAACCCTTACTTGATCCAAACACTAACCCTGGCACTAACCTAGATCAAACCTTGATCTAGATATTTTTTCTTTGTTTTATTTTTTGACACTTTTTTTCCCCTATCTGCAAGGAAAGAGGAAAAGGTACATTGCATATTTCCTCTCCATTCAGTGAGAGAGAATCACAGGGGTGGGCTTCACAGTGACTGATCACTAGCCAATCAGATGGTACCACAGCAATCAGGAATCGTGAGTTCCGGGTCCCAATTGCTAGTACGGGGCGCCGGAGCTCTCGGTGATTACCCAGCACAAAGAGAGATACGCATATGCGGCCCCACAGAAAAAAGCCCACTTCCGTAAGGCTGCATATATATGGGTTACGTCGGCTTAGCTAGAGTATCCTGTTATTTGCAACCCCGGCAACTTTAGTTTAGGCCTCATTCACATGCCATATTCAAAATCAAGGATAAGTGCATTAGATCCAGGACTCTCACCCTGAAAAACAAGTCAATAATGGAAATTCCCATATTTAAAGCCTAAGTTTTTATAGAATGAGCTTTATTGCTTGGCTGAAGTTGCTCTTTGATGGGCCTACTGTAGTTGTCTGCCGGGGGGGGGGGCATATCTAATTTTTTCAGCTACATAGGGGCATGCGGGAGGGCTGCCCCCTCTCCCCCACCTTATTTTCTTTGGCCATGGAACCAATCGCAGGGGCTCCGTTTGTCTCCCCGACTATTCAGGCTCTACAGGTTGGCTGGTTGGAGGAGAGGGTCGCTCTGTACACAGATGACTTCCCGTTCTTGAATGATGCTGCCCTCCTTACAGGGTGCTCTATAGGTCATGCAAGAGTTTTCACTGGTCTCTGGCTTGAAAGTTAACTGGCATAAGTCACTTTTCTTTCCAACAGATTATGAGGCTTCTGTCCAGGCCCCAGGAGACCTACAGCTGCAGTGGCTAACAACTTTTACCTATCTTGGGGTGGCGGTAACACGCTATGCCAAAATGTATGTTGATAAGAATTTGATTCAATGGCTGGCAGAGATCAAACTCAAAAACTTAAGGTGTAGAGAAACTTGCCCTTATCTTTACTGGGTCGTATTGATCTGGTCAAAATGAAAATTCTGCCCAAGTTCATGTAACTTTTCAAGAATTCACTAACGTGGGTCACAAATCCTTTTTAAGCAGCTTAATCAATTGTTACTCTTGTTTCTTTGGGGGTCTCAGGCTCCAAGGTTCAAACTCACCATGTTAACTAGAACGATCCTATAGGAGGCTTAGCCATGCCAGATTTCTTTAAATATTTTATAGCTTCCCAGTTGGTTACCCTCCCACTGGTGGCTGGTACCCAATTTGAATAACTCCTTTACTGTGCTGGAGGCGCCATCCTTGGCTCCCTGGAGGCACTCAGACATCTCCCTTTAAAAGGCGTCAAAGCCCTGTACCCACTTACGCCCCTTAAGGCCCCTTAAGGCCATTTAAGGCCAACAAAACCTGGTTAGCTGGCCTTAAATGGGAAGCTAATGCGCCTTCTACCCTCTCCCCCTACACCCTGTTGTGGAATAACCCCACTTTGTCACATTTTCTCTCGATTCCTGACCCCCTGCTGGGCCAAATTTAAGATTACTTGGGCACATATAGCGGTCAATGTTAATTTACTTTAGTTTGATAGCCTTTGTCGCCAGTTCAGCATTCCGAAGTTTTACCAGTTTAGGTGAATGCAATTTTCTCATGCCTTCCATAGTCAATTCTCTCATCGAATTGAAGCTTTAAGGTGTTCCCCTCTAGAAACCTTGTGGCACTCAGACTAGTCGTTGAAACTGGCCTCATCCCTCTACCAACATACTGTCTTGCCTACCCACTGACCTCTCCGCTCTCTGGGAGAAATGGCGGAGGAATGTACATGATGTAGACAAAGATTGTTCAGATGTCTGGAATGTACCATTTAAACACCTGGTCTCGGCTTGAGATTGAATCAGTCTAAACTGCTGCACATGGCTTATTTCACGCCTCATAAGTTGAATAAACTAAATCCCACTCTACCTTTGGTATACTGAAGGTTTGACCATCCAGACGGTGATTTTTTCTTTCATGTCTACTGCCCGTTCATTTCTTGTTTTTGGTCCAGACTGATTGGCGTAATCAAAGATGTGGCTCAGACTCTCCGCCCACTGGTGCCAAGGGTGTGCTTTCTGGGCTTAGTGAATGACTTGGCCTCCATTGTAGAAGTGATTACATTTCTGGGACTGGGAATGGCATGCATTGGAAGAAACAAACATCCCTCACTCTTGCTTTCTGGAAATGCCTCATTAATGCCAATCCGCCTCTTTATCAAGATACATATGACCAAAGGGGCAGAAGGAATACGTTTCAAAATTTCTGATCAAGATTGATGGAAGAACCCTCTGCAGCGGATGACTAAAGGTCCTTGAATCCCCCCCCCCCCTCCTTCCTTTATTGTTTGCTAACTCTTGGAAGCTGTGTCTCTCTTCACGCCTCTTACATATATTCATGCGTAACCATAGGGGAAGATGCTCTGAAAGCTTTTATAAATGGAGTTTCACTTTAAAATTGTTGCAAGAAAATTGCTCAAAAAATATATTTCATGAAAGCTTCACAGTAACTTAAAATAGGTTCTTAATGTCAAATGAAAACATGTAAGCTAATCCCTCTTCAGCAATTTGTTTTTTCATATTGTTCAAATTTTATTTCGCATTCTGTTTACCTTTAGAACACCTGAAGGCTCAGAAATAGGCAGCCGTGTTAAACACAGTGGCAGGGCCCTTGTTATTTTTACGTTTATCAGTCTGAGTCTGTATCGGCTCTGGAGTGTGCAGTTTATGCACGCCATGACTTAATAGTCCGAACCAATGACAATAAGTTGATTTTCTATTCCGAGAGAGCTTTCGGCAGGTCAGGAGCTTGTGCCGTGGGACCGGGCGGTAAACAAATCAATTTATATGTAGACAGAAGGGGGAGCTAATGTGAGCGCAAAGGCTCCCCGAGGCGTTTAATTTACTCTGACAACAGCAATGAAATTCTTAGGGTAATAGCATTACTGAGCTAATCTATTCAGACTCTCAGAAAGACTGCAATATTTGCAAAGACAATCAAGTTAGTTGGAGGGAAATAGGTAGGAGTAAGGGAGGTATGTGTCTGCCATACTGTGTTCAGGAGCTGGTACCGGCGATCATCACTAGTGAAAACAAAAATCCATCTTCACACAGCCTCTGGCTATGGTGTTTGAGAACATACTGTCGTTCTATAAGTTCATAGGCACAAGGCAAGCATATGTCCCACTAAGAAAATCCAATACACACCATCAAAAAAAATAAAAAAGCCAAGCATAGAGATGGTTTATTATATATTGCCTTAGTTTATTGCATGCATTTGCATTAGGCATATAAATAATGCTGTTAAGCCAGAGCGTATGGGGAGGTAGAAACTTTACTTGGTTCTTCCAATGATAAAAAGTTACAGAATGTTTCTGGAAACATAGTTTAACATGAAAAAGATCCCATCAGACTTTGAGGAGCTTTCATTACAAAAGTTTGTTTGGAGGAACAACTTTCTAAGCAAAAGACCAGTTTATTGTCCTGCAGGCTTTAGGGGAGCCGGACAGTGGACAGTGGGGGTAGAAAATGCCCCATCATTGGTTTTAATTGGAGGACTAGTGCCCCATTCTTGATATCAATGAGAAGAACTGTGGCCCACCACCAATGACGTGAGTAGGGAAAATGGTGCTCCATCATTGGTGGAATAGTGCCCCAAGGGCCAGATAAAGGCAAGCAAAGGGCCACATCTGGCCCCCCAGGCTACAGTTTAGAGACCACTGCTCTAACACAACTTATCTACCAGGGTACCTGTAGTGGTTGCTAGGGGTTTGTTGAGTAAAGAGCAATGTCCGTCTCTCACATAAATAACCACTGACACAAATTATCTTTTTGGCCATCTGTTAAATGTGGATTCTTCCCACTACTTACCAATGTAAGGGGCATTCTTCCTACTAACCAGCATGCAAATGTACTGTAAGCAGTTGATACAGTAATTATTAGCAGGGGTTCCCTGAGACTAAAAAAATCATTTTAAGGGTCCCTCCATGTTAAAAAGATTGATAAAGGCTGCTATAAATTGAGCATGAACCAGTTTAGAAAGTGCCAAGGTAACACAGTGTTGAAATATAAGCATTTTGAGGTGTCTGCAAGTACTCCCTAGGATGTGTCTTGAAGAACTCCTTAGGATGGCAGGCCCAGGCTGTACATGGGGACTTGACAACTCTCCTAATTGAGATTAGAACCCATCTTCTTTAACCATTGAACCCACTCCCTATGCCTCCGTTGTGAAATGGCTCTACTGCCTACCAAGATTCTAGCATTGGACAGCTAAATCATGGGGCAGGACTTAGCACTGATAGGAATATATTTTTTTTTTTTTGTAAAATAACCAATGTGACAAGTTTTCTTTAATGCCTAAGCTCACCTTAAAAATAAAATAAAACACACATGACTTTGCAGGTAAAAAAAAAATGCATTTATTATTTTTTTATACTGCAGCCTGCAAAGCACTGCACCTGTGATTAGTAGATCTTATGTGCAATATCAAGTTCCTGCAGACATTTACTGAAGTACAGGAAGATTCAATGAACTACTAGGGTGCTCATCGGTGCTCTCATAGTTCACTGAGAACCACAAGCCGTCTGCCACAATGGCAGATGGGACTTGTAGTTCATTCATTCACAGATCTCTGTGAATGAACGATGGGGCTGTGTGAGAAGATCCCCCAGCCACTGTTACAATCCCCATTTTATTCCATAGGGTATCCGCTAAAAAAAAAAAAAAAAAATATATATGTTTGGGGGTTCCAAGTAATTTTCTAGCAAAAAATACTGATTATAACGTTGTAAGAAACAAGTGTCAGAAAAAGGTTTAGTCTTTAAGTGGTTAAACCCCCCTCATTTACTGATGAAGTTCATTACTTTAACTACTTCCATACAGGGCATTTTCACCCCCTTCCTGCCCAAGCCAATTTTCAGCTTTCAGCGCTGTCGCATTTTGAATAACAATAGCGCGGTCATACTACACTGTACCCAAATGAAATTTTTATCATTTTTTTCCCCACTAATAGAGCTTTCTTTTGGTGGTATTTGATCACCCCTGCGTTTTTTATTTCTTGTGCTATAAACAAAACAAGAGTGACAAGTTTGAAAAAAAACACAATATTTTTTACTTTTTGCTATAATAAGTATCCAATTTTTTTTTTTTTTAAACAAATTTTTTCCTCATTTTAGGCCGATACGTATTCTACATATTTTTGGTAAAAAATATCGCAATAAGCGTATATTTATTGGTTTGTGCAAAAGTTATAGCGTCTACAAAATAAGGGGATAGATATATAGCATTTTTATTTATTTTTTTTTTTTTACTAGTAATGACTGCGATCTGCGATTTTTATCGTGACTGCGATATTGCGGCGGACACATCGGACAATTTTGACACATTTTTGGGACCATTCACATTTATACAGCGATCCGTGCTATAAAAATGCATTGATTACTGTATAAATGTGACTGGCAATGAAGGGGTTAACCAGGAGGGGGCGCTGTAGGGGTTAATGTGTTGCTAGGGAGTGATTCTAACTGTGGGGGGAGGGGATTCACAAGGGGAGGAGACCGATCGGTGTTCCTCTGTACAAGGAACACACCATCGGTCTCCTCCCATCTGACAGGACGTGGATCTGTGTGTTTAAACACACAGATCCACGGTCCTGCTCGGTTACCGGGCAATCGCGGGTGCCCGGCGGACATCGGGACCTGAGCGTTGCGGCGGGCGCGCGCGCGCCCCCTGGGCTGCCTGGAAGGCTGCGCCATCATATGACGGCTGCCCAGAACAACAGCTTCACCGTCCCGCCGTCATATGACGGTGGGCGGGCAGCAAGTGGTTAAACTAAGAATGAAAAGTTACAATGTTTATCTACTAGCTCTAGACACTAGCTCAGACTATGTTGTAAAAAACCTGACAGGCAGCCCGTTTTTTTCTTTTGACAGCTGAGTGAGCAGAGAACTTGTTACATGAATGAATTGGGAAATTCTGCATAGAGATCGAGATGGGGGTTAAAACGAGATCGTGATTTTTTTTTTAACATTTAATCATGCAGCTCTAACACATAGGAGATAACATGCAGGGAAGTTTAGAGGCAGGGGGGGGGGGGGGGCGCCTAATGCCCCTAGGAGCAGCTGTAAAAACGTCCTGTGAGTATGAGACCTGAGACAATCTAACTCTCCAAGATGCTCTTTTTATACCAGATCATGTTAATGACTTGTTTAATTAACCTAATTAGTTGCAAAGTGTTCTTCCAACTCTTTCCTGTTAGTACCACTTACTTTGCCAGCTTTTTGTTGCCCTGTCCCCACTTTTTTGAGACGTGTTGCTGCCATCACTTTCAAAATTACCTTTATTCTTTTTTTTTTTAAATGCCACATTTTCTCAATTTAAACATTTGACATGTTTTCTATTGTGGATAAATTATGGGTTAATGAGATTTTAAAATCATTGCATTGTATGTAGATTTCACATGGCGTCCCAACTTTTTTTGGAATTGGGGTTGTATACAGTTTTTATTTGAACTATGTAGTTAGCTTTTTGCCTGAAGTTCTTTCATTTTAGGTGGGCTTACCACTTAACTATATTCCATCCAATACTCCTAATTCCACACATCAAAGTGCAAGTCGATTCTAAACACTGTCTGATTGTCACATCCAATGATGAGATTGATTCCAACTTAAACACTATAGTATTGTCTTCTGAACATGACACACTGCAGTCTTCAGATAACAAACATCAAATATCTGAAAAGCTTTACTTCTGTACTTGCACAATGCATTACTTCAGTTTTACTAATGAGCCATTAATCCAGTTTAGACTAAGGTTGGTATGCCTGTTTATGGGATAGATGGGCTTTGGGACATCTAGTAATTAGGTGTATCCCAATGGGAGGGGGAGATGAGCTAAATGTAGATTGTTGCCTGGAAGTGGTCTATGGCATTAGCTCTGCTGGGAAGACTTGTAAAGCCAAATGACTTCAGAGCCTACAGCCGGTACCTGGTACTATCCCATAACAAGCCTCTGTCTCCATGCTCTACTCCTCAATGCCTACTAGCCATTTGTTTCTTTGTAATACAGTACGGACATTTCCCAGCAATGATCGGAGTTTCCTCTGGGGGAGAAGTGGTGAGTCACACATCCCGCTCACAACTAAAAGATCGTTAGGAAGATTCCATCCAATATTCCTACTGTCATTGCTCTGCAGCTTAGCAATGTAGATGGGGTCTGAAATGATGTCTTTCTTGTATCTTCTGACTCAGAGCCAACAGTAACGGGAGTCTGCATACAGCTATATACCCTGAACCACAAAGACGACGTATTTTTTTTTTTTTCTTTTTGCAGCACGTTTACAATAAAAGAAAAGGAAAAAAAAAATCTTCTGCTGAAGATCGCTAGTTCGCCACTTAAAATTAATTGCAGCAAAGAGGACTATAGTGCAGAAGGGCAGTAGAATCTTGGTGACAGGCGTCTCTTCAATCCTGGGTTCCAGGAGAACAATAGCTTACAGATCTTTGTATAACGCAGAAGCTGATACATAAACTTGTAAGATCTGTACCTCTGGGAGGCATTGTGCTTGAACTATTCTGTGCTGTATCTTTATCTTGGACTATTAATTCTATTTTTATCTCGGCACACACAGGAAGTGTTACTTCAAAACTTTTCATCCTTGTGGCAGGACCTGCCGAGTTTGGCGAGCGGCCTTTCTGCAGAGCCCGACTCCAGCATTTATTGTACCCCCTTCCATATTGTTGGCGCAGAGAGCTCAAACCGTACAGGCAGCAAATTCTTGTTACCCAGGCCTATAACCAGAAGAAATAGGGAACAGCATTTACGACTTCCATTCCTGCTGTACCCAGTTTCCCCGAAAATAAGACCTAGCGTGATTGTCGGTGATGGCCGCAATATAAGCCCTACCCCCCAAATAAGCCCTACCCTGTTTCCCCGAAAATAAGCCCTACCCTGAAAATAAGACCTACAAGGACTTTAACTAGGGCTTATTTGGGGGGTAGGGCTTATATTGCAGCCATCACCGACAATCACACTAGGTCTTATTTTCGGGGAAACAGGGTAGGTTAATCCACAACATAGAGCCTCTCAGCGGTAGGAGACCAGAGAAATGCAGGTTTTACTATACTATTCATAAAGTCTGCAATTAGGACGAAAGAAAGAAAAACCCAATCTCTCTATATAGAATTAAGCAATCTTGAATATGCTTTACAGCCCCATATACAGAAGAAACAAATGCGCATAAATCATTAAAAATCATGTAAATGTATGACACCTCGGAGGCCGGACCTCGGAGCTCTGACCCCCTTGCCCCTTTCCCTCCATAGACCATAGACCTCACTATTATTCAACCTCGGATCAAAATTTGCATGCTGCCTCACAGACATTCATATCATTTAAGAACCTGAAATGGACATCAGGAATCCAATTTCTATATGCTTCGAAAAAAAAACCTCTCACTTTTAAGCCCCGTTCACATTCGGCGATTTGGGATATTGGTCAGAATTGCTTCAATTCTGCCAACAATTTCAAAGCACAAGGCAGTAGTGGCAAATAACACCACATGTTTTGGTGACATTCATTTTTAACGGCACCAAAACACGGGGTGGTTTTGTTGCGATCTTTTCCTGGACTCCCAAGAGTTTGCTTACACACTGTGTGCAAGGAAAGGGCTTTTAAAAGATGTAATTCTGGGGGTGTGCCTACATCAGTAAGAACCTAAAGGGAGAGTTCACCTTTACAGAAAACTCTGTAGGGTGAACTTACACAGATCCGCCTCCTCGCCCTCCCCCCGTCCCGATTACCTGGACCGCGTTAATCTAAGCCCCGGTATATCCGCGCCAGGTGTCCGGGGCTTAGAAATCCTCTCAAGCTAAAATAAAAAAAGTGTAGCGCTATATATTATATAGACATATAGGTCAAAAACCACAATCAGTAGGTGCATATGAACAGTAGATAAAAACCTATCACACCTTGTATGGCCATAAAAATGGATTGCACAATAAAGTAACACTGTGTTATGTAACAAAACAGTATAAAGTGAAACAATGTTTAGTAAGTCTTAATTGACAAGTATAAACAATAAATTATAATTGAAAGACCGTGAAGGTCCAGCAAATCTACCACCATAAAATTATACAAAAAAAAAGTCCTGAAACATAAAAGTCCACAGTATTAGTTGTAGAGAAAACGTGAAGAAAAAAACCACCACCAAAAGTCTATGGAGGTTATACGCTAAGAGTGGTGGATCTGTAACTCCCAGGTTCGCAAGTAGACAGAATTACCTGAACCTGGCGGGTAGGTGGGCTATGGAAAAACCACAAGTGGACAGAGGGTTTAAATTGGTGCCGGGGCCATCACCGGAGACATCAAGAGGCTTTTCGGAACTTAATGACTTGAAAAGACATATGTCATACAAGTCAGAAAGGCTTATTGACCAACCGGTCTGGACAATGTGTCTTTTCAGATGTCGTCAGCATACAGCAGAAGAGGGGAATGACAGCACAACTTCCACATCCATAGGCATTCCGACATAGGCCAAACGGGTATTCATATGCCATTCGAGGAGTAAAAAAACTCACATAGCGTGATAACGTTTAAACACTGGTTTATTAAAATAATATAAAATAGACTCACATGTTAGAAGATCAAAAACAGCTCAAATATCAAATAGCGGTAATCGTGAGGGTGGAACCGACCTATCAACAGCCACATAGCCGTCCTGTCAGCTATGAAGACACTGCATGGATGCAGAGAGGATTTCTAAGCCCTGGGCTCCTGGCACGGATACACTGGGACTTAAACCAGAGATTGCGGTGGTCCAGGTCAGCGAGGGTAAGTTCACCTTACAGAATTTTCTGTAAAGGTGAACTTACACTTTAAACAAAGCACAATGCTGATCCCTCCTCCTAGCAGTTGTCTCTGCAAGAAGTTTGCGCCTGGTGACCACACAGGGAAAGTGAATGCTGAGATATGATTTAGAGCCGAGGTCAGCAACCTGTCAATTGTGATCTACCCATTACCTATATCTGATGTCACGAAACTGCAATGTGTCGATTGCGGCCATCTTTGTGGTGGGAAACAAATGCTGCTTATACAGACTGCTGTTTTTTACATGCTCATTTTTATCTGATGAAATGTGAGTACTCTGGATTTTTCTTTGAATAAATATGACCCTGGTTTTATAATACTACACCATGAGGAGTTCCTTCTTTTATATTTTATGCATGCACCTCTGATTATTTGGTGGAACTACAAGACCCAGCCATCTGTGATCTCCATTAATGGTTTTGTGGCTCTGTGGATTTATCATGCCTGTTTGACAACCTGTGATTAAGTGGTCCATTCTTTTTGGTAAGAAACCTGGTGTGTTGATTGTCGGTGGAGGATAAGTCTGTATTTACCCAATTTGTATGTCTGTCTACACTGTGGGCGATTCCAGCGATTTTCTCCTGAACAAGCACTTTATGTCAAACACTATGGACTTTTTATTTGCAATACTACATTTATAGCGCTGCATATCATTATATTTTTCATGATGTACCTATTGATCGTGGCAGATGGGTAGATCATGTCCCTTGGGTGCCAACCCCGGAACCTGGAAGGGGAGGCTGCATTTAGTGGAACTGTAGGGCTGGGTTTTCCTCACTGCAACAGCTGAATCCTGGCAATGCCAGCTTCTCTTCCTCTCCCTCCCACCGGAATTTAGCTGCTGCAGGGAGGAAAATACTGTTATCTGTTCCACTAAATGCAGCCACTGCCCCCGTGTGCTCCCTTGCCCCCCCCCCAGCGGCTGCAGTGGGTATGTGTCAGGATTTAGAGGGGGAAATGGGCTGGGAAATGTGTCATTTACCGGCCCGTTCCTTTTCTGAATGAACAGTCAGTGATCAGTAACGACCACCTGCTGTGTCCATTCATAACTGAAGCATAGTAAACTGTTTGCTATACTTCAGTTTCAGAAAGAACAGGAAATCACTGAGTACACAGCACTTCCCATTCATTCACTGTGAGGCTGCAAAAAAAGGGACTGGGGAATCTTTGTTCTCAGTCCCTTTCTTTGTCCCAAAGGTGAGACCCCTGATATTACATCAAAGCCCCTAATGGGGCTCCTAAAAAAAAAAATGGTAAAAAATAGTAAACAAAATAAGAGAATACATTTTTAAATAAACTACTGACACCAACCTCTACCCTACTGGCACTGCCCACTTGTAGGGTCGGCTAAGTGTATATTTTTACAACATTTGTTTTATTATATATTTCTAGGTTTTCCTTACTACTTAGATGGGTCTTGCTTTTTTTTTCCCTGTTCAAATCGCATGCAATTCTTTGCAGTGCAAGTTGCGCCAATTTTTTTGTATTGGCGCAAATCGCACCGCAAAGTATCGGCACTCGGTATCGGCAAGTACTTGACCAAAGTATCGGTACTTATACATGCCGACAAAAAAACGGTACAAATACTTACCGTTCAGCTTTAAGCCCCTATTCAAGCAATAACAATGCAACACCGTTCTGTACAGTGGGACGTCAAAGCTGTAACATGAAATAAAATTCAAGGAAATTTTCTAGTGTTCTAGATTTGGATGGCTAGCTTGGCACAGACAAGAGGCTTTACGTTATTCTGAAGCAGGGTTTCTCAACCAGGTAGCAATTTTTGCCTCTCAGATAAGTTCCCACAGACATTAGGGATCTTTTTAGCTATCTGTAAGGGGAGAACTCATCCCAACGACCACCAATGTTAGGAGTATCCTCCCCACATCAGACTAATCTTGTATCATGCGTTGTAGATATAGTAATTTTTAGAAGGGGTTTCCCGAGACCAGAAAGTTGTTTTAAGAGTTCCTCTGTGTTGACCAGGTTGAAAAAGGCTGTTCAGAAGGCTCCTACAACCTTGTCGTTTGTGCTCTATGAGGCTGCAGTTAGCCCAGTTTTGATTTGTTACATATTCACTTTACAAATGCAGCAGTAAAAGAAAATCTAAACCACATTTATAGTGTCAAATAACTTTTTTTTTAGATGCAATCTCTTCAGTGTGTGCCAGAAAGACACATACAAATAAAATGTCAACCGAACAATAAGAGCATGTTAAAAGCATACTGAAGCTGCTTGGGTTTCAAAAAGGAGACTTCATAATGGACCCAAAGGAGAACGTGTATCAAAGAGAGACAGTTCATTAGATTTCCCATTTTATACGGGTCATGTTACAAGACATACGTCTGGTAAATCTCAGCATTTAAAGCCCCTCACTGCTGCAGTTGAATTGTGTTTTTGCAGCTCACATTCATTAAGTACATGTTAAAATTTAAGAAAACGCAGGATGGAAAGGAGAAAAAAACCATCATCCCACAAAGAGAACATGCTCTGCACCAAGCACAGGAAAAAAATAGATCTGCCCTGATATATGGAAAAAATTAGGAGGTGCAAGGTAAGAGGTCAACGTTGCAAACTGAACATATACAGTATAAGTCATACAGAAATGTCAACGTAAAGGAAACAAATGAGGGATCACAATACTAAGAAAAGATATGGGGATATTTGTATTCAATAAAAAAAAAAAAAAATTACAACAGATATGTCAGAAATATAGAATAAAATGTTTAATGTTTGAGAAAAAGTAAAAACCAGTAATTCCAATGGCAGAGGCGCCCATTGGGATGTGTGGTGTGTCATTGTATTTGACAAACGTCAAACCAAAGATGCATTTCGCGGCTCAAAATTGCCACTTCCTGGGTTTAAAGTGCTTCTGATACCGAAACATGAAAAAATGATTATGCATCAGTATCCCCCTCAGCCCCCCTCCCCTCACTTCTGGGTCTCGCTGGCGTTGCTGGGGCACTGGGAGCCACTGGCTCCCAGTGATGTCAATCAAAGCCAGTGACAAGGGAGCGGGGGTGGAGCAGAGTCCCACTGTCTGTGTCAATAAATGCAGCAGCGGGGCTCAGGAGCGAGCACGCACACGTGCCCCCATAAGAAGTGGCCAGGAGCACCAGCGGGGGACCCGAGAAGAGCAGGTTTGCGGCCGCTCTGTGCACAGAGCAGGTAAGTATAGACATTTTTTTTATATACTTACTTTTATAACTGTGGTAGGTGACACACAGATGTTCTATACTTCCTGGTTCTTTGCTTCCCTGGAGCGTGTCTATCCTCCACATAGGCGTCTCTGCCATTTGAACCAACAGGTCGATTATTACTACCCTAATCGCCCCTTCAAGGACCTAGGACTGGGAGCCACGAGGCATCTAGAGCGACCCACCCTATACTGCCAACGCTATGTTTTCTCCAAAGGTTGTGTGTCTCACCATAAGGTTACCACAACCACACCAAATACTCACCAATACTGTGTTTAGTATTCCTAGCTAAACTATTATTTTTGAAGCAAAAAGTCCTATATATTTACTACACTATAAGGCCTCTCCCATCTCTCCTCTTATTTTTCTGGTGGACACCCCAGGTTGTTCATTGGAGCCCTCCTACAATGCTCAAACGGTTATAGCCTGTTTGACCCCTGAGGACCACCATCACATGAAGACTAGAATAAAATCAGTGTTTTCAAGCCAAGCCACTCTGTTGATCAGAAGTAATTGACAACATTCCATTATGGCTAATTGACTTGCCAGTAAGAAATTAAAAAAGATCACCTAATCAGTGGTTTTGTTTGTAATTTTTACTCTACTGGATCAGTTTAGTCGCACTGAAAGATTATTATTAATACCTGTGTAGCCACCATAACACAGGGATGAAGACTTCCTCTCTGCCCCACATGGCACAGCGCTGGCTAATCATACAAACTCAAGAAAAGTTTTTTATAAAGTGAAACTTAAGCTGGAAAAAAAAAAAAAAAAATCGCAAACAGGCAAGCTCTTTATTGTTGGAGACATGCAATGTGTCTTCTGCATTAAAATACACTTACTTGCCTGTTTGCAATCCCCTGTAGAACGTACACTGAGCTGCGCATGCCTAGCTCAGTTTACATTCTGGCACACTGTCTGCTGGGATGAAGGCAGTCCTGCAAATACACGGGAGTGACTTCATCTTGTGCTGGCCAAGACAGCTGAAGACTGGTACCTGGAAGAAGCCAGGGAGAAGATGCTGGTGACAGAGAGGGACCTCATGGGCGTCAGACTATTGGAACGGGAAGGTAAGTATTTTTGCTATTACCCTGTTTCCCCGAAAATAAGACCTAGCGTGATTGTCGGTGATGGCTGCAATATAAGCCCTACCCCCCAAATAAGCCCTAGTTAGGTCTTCTTTTCAGGGTAGGGCTTATTTTCGGGGAAACAGGGTAGGGCTTATTTTGGGGGGTAGGGCTTATATTGCAGCCATCACCGACAATCACGCTAGGTCTTATATATATATATATACCCTGTTTCCTCGAAAATAAGACCTAGCGTGATTGTCGGTGATGGCTGCAATATAAGCCCTACCCCCCAAAATAAGCCCTACCCTGTTTCCCCGAAAATAAGCCCTACCCTGAAAATAAGACCTACAAGGACTTTAACTAGGGCTTATTTGGGGGGTAGGGCTTATATTGCAGCCATCACTGACAATCACGCTAGGTCTTATTTTCGGGGAAACAGGGTAGTTCCACTTTAGTAATAGTGACAATGACAGGCTGAACACCTGCCTATTGAAAGACCCATGAAGGAGCTAATGTTGGCCCATGAGGCGAGGCCCAAACTGCTGGACTGGTACACGCCCATGCATCTTTATTCTGGTGATCCTAAGACTAGACAAATGAACGCAGACTTCAAAAACAAGTTACTTGAAACTAGGAACTCAATGGCACTTTTCAAAAGCCTGCAAATGTAATTCAGCTAACAAGCACGATAAAAAAACCCACAGGTGGCAATTTTAACTTCTGAGGTTTCATGAATTTGTCGGGTCTTGTGAGAAAACTCTGGGGAGGTCACACAAGGAGAAGCAGTAGAAAAACGGAGGCCCCCTAAAATCAGGTTTTCACCAATGGAGCAGGACCCATGGGAGGGAATATATTTCGGAGCATCAAATCCATTTTTCCTTTGCCCTCTGGAAAAACAAGCTCATAAACTCTTAACTTTTCTTTAACAGCTTAGAACTCCATACCCAACTGTGAAAGCTTCCTCAATATTCAGGCTTTTCAAGCTGCATATCAAAAGGACACTGAAGCCTAAATCCCATATTTGTTGAAGAAAATGGCTGGCAGCGGGTGTAAAACTGCTCCCAGGTTGTAGCTGCGCTCAGAACGGACTGCAGTTGTCCTGGCACAATTTCCCATTAACGAACAGTATGGAGGCCTCCCTTCCATCTCATTTCCATAATGAACAGAGGATTCACTCGCAGGCTCACAACGCTTATGTCACCTTGGGGATCCGTTCGAGAAAGAGACAGAAAGTGGCTAACGTTTGTAGGTTTATTTGTTGTTTGTTTCTCGAAGCCTTCTGAATTATTTACCGTTAAAGTAGCCTTAACCATCTGCTGTCCAAACTCAGAGTTTCCACTAAGGTTCGCCAGTAATGTGGTTAAGCGCTTCCAAGAGCCTATGAAAGCTGGCAGAAACAGGGTTACACTTCGATCATTCCCCAGACCCGTAAATGTTTATGCACCTGAGGTCTTCTGTAAACACAACCTCAGCCAATGCAGAAATAACGTGACCCAGGGGAACCGGGGTATAAAAGCTTGTGGCTGTACCAGAAATAAAACGTCTCCCAAGTCTCCCCTCCCTTTAGAGCTTCCACATGCATCAGTTCACTTTGTACACAACGTTCTCCAGGAGGCGGCACCGAAATTTCAGCTTTTTTCAACAGTTGCCTTCTAACTCTAATCAATGTGTGATGGATAGTACATTACGGCTGTAAGCAGCAGTATACAGTACTTCTTTCTTATTCTGCATGAAAATGTGCTGCAAATTCTTTTGCTGCAGCAGCTAGTGATGGGCTAACTTACTGGCTGAAACATTTACATGAATGATAAATTAAAAGAGAAGTATGGACTTTGCAAAAAACAAACAAAAAAAAAAACAACACAAAAAAACACACGATTTGTATTTGCCTAAGTGGATGCAGCATCGTTCCGATGTAGCATCTGTCCCCCGCCAGCTCAGCAGTGCAAATTGAGCGGTCAAACACCGCGATCGTTCAGTTCTCCACTCAGCTCTGAGCAGAGAGCTGTGACTGTCAGTTACCAGCTCTCTGCTCTCCCCTCCAGCGCCAGGCTGTAAAGGGGGCTGGAGGGGCTGGCTCAGGCTCTCGGCGGATCACTGAGAGGCCGAGCCAGGTGCCAGTCCAGGCTGCTGGGTGAATTCCAACCACATGGTTGGGATCTTTTCAGAGCTTGGACTAGCTCAGTGACATCAGCCGACAGGAGACTTTAGCCCACTGTTGGCTGAAAACAGGTCACAGGAGTGCAGAACTTCTGTGATCCATAGAAGTGTTATCAAAAAAGCTCTGGCTATACTTATCCTTTAAATGCTCTGCAACACGCTAACACATGTAACATGTGTTGAAGTAATAATTGGATCTTCCTATATACTTACCTGTAAAATCCATTTCCTGGAGTGCATCACAGGACACAGAGTCGGTTATAACCATTTGGGCTATGCACCACCTATAGGTGAATGGACACTAGTAGATCAATCAAACAGGAAGAACTCCCCTACATAACCCCTCCTACACAGGAAGTCCCTTAGTTTTGTAGCAAGCAATAAATTACCCAAGACTCCCAAAAAGAGCTAAGCGAGTAGCTTAGCTTTGAGGAAGGGGGTGCGCCCCCGAAATGCTACCGTTTTTAACCCTTAGTTGCTTCATAGCACACAGGTCCGCACCACCCTACGGTGTGGGTTGTTTTGTTTCTCCCAGTTTGTATCGGATCACCCCATCCGAGGAAGGCAGCATCCATCCAGTCTTGGAATACTGATGTCCTGGTTGCTCCTTACTTTAGAAGGCCTCTGAGCGCTGCAAGTGGCTACTTTTTCTCTGTCTTTCTGAAGCTTTCCACAAGTGATCCTTGGCTCTTGGACAACTCTTCTGATAATTCTTTTCACTCCTCTGTCAGAAATCTTGCGTATATGTATATACACACACACACACTAAACATTTTTATGACTCACCCAGAATGATTAGTTCAAAGTCCCCATCCCAAATAAATACATAGCATACTGTTATGGGACAAATCTTCCCCCATGCTTTGTGTTAGGTGACTTGTGGTCAACTTTCTGTCACTTGATACAAAGCACAAAGGAAGCTTGGTCCCACAATTCAAAAACAAGCACCAGCCAGTGGAGGGGCTTTGTAATTAATTATGGCTATAGCAAGGCAGTAATTCTTGTATAAAGCCAATGCACAGCAGTTTCCTCCCAGAGAAATAGGTTTGCATAGAGGTGTTTAGGGCCAGGAGCTATTTCAGTCATAATGGTATCCAGCATATGTCCAGTCCTACCCCATCATGCTGGGATTATAAACACAGATCAGCAAATTCACAGCACTGACAGGTAAAGTGAATACCGTTAACTACCTTGTTACAATGGCACCTCTGAATGACGCATGTGGGGAGAGGAGACTTGCCCGTGTAGTCCAATCCAATAGAAGAGCTACTGTAGCTCAAACTGCTGAAAAAGTTCAGGCTGGTTTAGATAGAAAGGGGTCAGAACACACAGTGCTTCAGAGTTTGTTCTATATGGGGCGGTGTAGCTCCAGAGTAGTCAGGGTGCCCATACTGGCCTGTATCAGCCAAAAGCACCTAAATTGGGCACATTAGTATCAGAATTGGACCAAAGAGCAATGAAAGAAGGTGGCCTGGTCTGATGAATTCAAGAATGGTTTTAGGACCAATACAATGAGTTTGCAGCATCGACTAGGATTCCAAATTCTCCAAATCTCAATCCAATCGAACATCTGATGTGCTGGATAAACAAGTGTGACCCATGGAGGCCCCACCTTGCATTTTAAAGGACTTAAACCATCTGCTACTGACGGCTTGGTTCCAGATACCAAAGCATACCTTCAGAGGTCTAGTGGAGCCCATGCCTCGACAAGTTATGGTGGGCTGGTCATAACGTTATAGCTGATCAATGCAAGCCTGGCTGCAATACTTGATAAAATGGTAGATAAATGAACTTTTAACGAAATTGCTGTGCTTGCTGAACATTGTCAGCAGCTCACTGATTGACTTGACTGTACGGATTTGCTCCAACACAATAAATTCATGATTTGAACAGTTTCCTTTCATCTTTAAAAGCTCTGCTATTAAAATATGCAGCAGACTGCACACAATTAGCTGGTTCTGGAACTGAGGAATGCAGAAGCAGCCATTTATTATTACCATGGACACGCAAAACACAAATAAGAGCTATGCTGATGTATATGATGTGAAGTCATCTGTGGAATGTGGGCTTGGAATACAGTCAGCAATAACTGCCGTCCCATACCATAATGCATGCAAAGCAGTCAGGCAAGTTTTCATCGGAGGTCTTGAGAACCTGACAGTAGGCGAGACCTAGCGCCCACAGCTTCGTGCCAGGCCAGCAGATAACTGAAGATATTGTTTTGTTCACTGTGGCTATTTTCTGGCCTTCAGAAACAAGACCCAGCACTACTATCACAAATCAGAATCTAATCTCAAACCAAGCAGTGTTAATAAAGGTGTTCTGATAGGCCTGGATACATAATGGGGCGATTTATTGAAGGCAAATAGTGCCCTCTACAACACAATCTCCTGCGCTTGGGGGCCAGTCTATAGATAAGTGGTGCAGCCAACCCTCTGGAAAGCAGATGGAATGCCTGTGGTCTTGCTGCCCTCCTCAGAACAATGGGTGTCCTTAGAACTGAAACACAGAAAACGAAAAAGGAGGGCGCACCGACCTTGGGCATTACCAAAAGATAAAATTTATTAAAAAAACTCTAACAGTAGTAGTCATACTCACAAACAAATGTGTTTAAAACGTGCTTATCAGTACATCAGCAAATGAAACCGCATCTCTAGACACCTAAAACCTGGACCGGGTGCTGAAAGGGACCCAATGGCATTGCAAACGGCTAACGTGTTTCGAGGGAGAACCCTCTTCCTCAGAGCCAAATCGGTGAATCAAATAGTGCACTCTGCAAGTGTAGTTGCTCCAGAGCTTAGTGAATGAGGGGTAGCTCTGCTGATACAGTGTATCCAAAAAGTATTCACAGCACTTCACTTTTTCCACATTTTGTTATGTCACAGCTTTATTCAGAAACTGATTAATTATTTTCCTCAAAATTATAGAAACAATGACGTGAAAGAAGTTTTTTTGAAATCTTCGCAAACTTATAAGGGCACTTTCACACTGAGGCGTCGGCTGTAAAGCACCGCTATTTTTAGCGAAGCTTTACCGTCATTTTTTGCGGCGCTTTTCGGCCGCTAGCGGGGCACTTTTAACCCTGCTAGCAGCCGAAAAAGGGTTAAAACGCCGCTGCATCAGTGCTTCGGCAGCACTGCCCATTGATTTAAATGGGCAGGGGAGCTTTGGGAGTGGTGTATACACCGCTCCTAAAGCGCCTTAAAGATGCTGCTTGCAGGACTTTGTTTACCATCCTGCCAGCGCACCGCTCCAGTGTGAAAGCCCGAGGGAGTGACGGGAGAGGCGCCTTTTTTTAGCGCTATAGTGCCTGTAAAGTGCCTCAGTGTGAAAGTAGCCTTAAGCCCAGGTTCGCAATGGGCTGCAGGAATGAGGCCGTGCAAGTTCAGCTGAACTCGCATGATTTCACTACCGCATGTCAGTCCCAATTTCGGCTGCGATTTCAGAGACATCTGTGCAGCTCTCTGCACAGATGCAAATGTAAAGCGCAGCCCGAAATCGCAAACAGTAGTACAGAAGCTACGTTTTGAAATCGGCGCAGCGCCGCAGATGCTGCGTCGCACTGATTAGGGCGCTGCCATTGACGGCAATTGCCACCGATTTGAAATGCAATTTGACATGTCAAATCGCATGTCAAAACGCTCCAGTGTGAACCAGGGCTAAGAGTCAAGCAAAAAAAAAAAAAAAATCACATGTACATAAATATTCACAGCCTTTGCCATGACACTCAAAATTGAGGTCAGGTGCATCCTGTTTCGACTGATCATAATTGAGATGTTTCTACAACTTGATGTCAGAGCACAAACCAAGCCATGAAGTTCAAGGAATTGTCCTTAGACCTCTGAGACAGGATACCAACGAGGCACAGACCTGGTGAAGAGTACAGAAACATTTCTGCAGCATTGGAGGTCCCAATGAGCACATTGGCTGCTATCAACCGTAAATTGAATAAGTTTGGAACCACCAGGATTTTTCCTAGAGCAGGCTGCCGGGCAAAACTGAGCGATCGGGGGGAAAGGGCCTTAGTCAGGGAGGTGACCAAGAACCCAATGGTCACTCTGACGGAGCTCCAGCGTTTCTCTGTGGAGAAAGGAGAGCCTTCCAGAAGAACAACCATCTCTATTCGGCCCTTGATTACCAGCTGTAAAACTCTATTAATATACAGGCATCTGTCCCACCTAGAAACGTTGAACCCTAGAGAAACAGAAGCTGCAACATTTGAATGGGGTGGATGGTGGGAGACAGGCTGCACAAGAGAGAAGTATATTACCTCTTCTATTGCATGGACCTACCAGTTAAGACATTTTTTTTTTTTTTTTTTGGTGGCCAACAAGAAAATTTGAAGGTGTTGGATGGAAAATGTTTCCAAATACCTAACAGTGTATGTGGTTTTTGATTCGGAAAGTCCATTCATTCCAAAATCGAATGTTAAAAGCAGGGGGGTATCAAAAAGTTTTGAGACTAGCTCAGTTTACAAGAAAGTACTTTATTTAACTATGTTTCCACACTATCCTCTTCAAAATAGTCCCCTTGCACATCAATACAGCGCTTCCAGCGTTCCTGACACTTCTGGAATGTGTCCCGGAAGTCTTCTATTCAAGGCGTGTCAAGCAACTTCTGCAATTCGAGCGGGATCTCCATAAAGGTGTCAAAACGGCGACCTTTGAGTTGGATCTTCATCTCATTGAAGCATTGCCCGAAACTTGCTAAATCATGTCAAACGTCTCTGAGGCGGAATTGCCCAGTTTTACGCAGAATTTCACATTTGCTCGTTCTAACTGGCTGTCCATGATGAAATAGCAGAAGTGATGACGCACGCGGTCAGAATAGCACCAGTTGCACAGCTCCGTATGTACACAGGACGATGTCTTTTGGCACACTGATTTATGAAGCTCGGTGCTCCCTGTGACTTTGCGTGCAGCCTTGTGCTGCCATCTGTTGGCGTGTTACAAAACTAGTCTCCTAACCTTTTGATACCACCTCGTATGGGTCAGCTTTACACAGTTGAATTAAAATATAATGGGGTCCTAGACAATTTCCATCTCAATTTCCATCTCTTCAATTAAATTTAATGGGGGCTATAACAGGAACACAGAAGCCGCCCTGCTTGCATTGTCTGGACTGGCATAGCCCCATCAGCCACCAACTGCCTAAAAGTACATTCTCCCTTGTGAAACAGACAGGTTAGATGCACAAAAATGCACTATCCCCCCTGGATTGTTGCAGGCGTGTGATGGTTGTAACTGGATCCCTTGAACAGCCACCAGGCCCTAGGCTCCTGTCACTTTACATAACATAAGTCAGCACACTGCTGCACAAAATGGCTTGAAATGTAAACCTATCAAAGAGAAGACTTTTCAACAGGGAGAGAAACTTAACAGCAGATTACAAATCAATATTACTAGTTAGATCAAAATGTCAGATAAATTAATTACTCGATTGAAACAGTCATGCATATTTGAAATGTCCTCCTTGACTACAGCACGGATAGTAATAACAATGTATTTTAAAAGATCAGAGTAATGGAGCTTCGAGTGACATGACTTGCTACACCTGGTGCTGTGCGATCTCACGTTTAACCATTTCATTCCCAGGTCTACACCCCTTATAGCCTCAGACGGAGTGGTTTCAAAGATGTCTGGATTCTCCACCCTTTAACGTATTAGGCACATTTATTCATGGGGGGGGGGGGGGGGGGGGGTGGATTAGATACATATTTCTTTCTCTTATAGGTGTTAATCGGGTAGAAAGAAGGGAAAAAAAAGAAACATTCTGTAAAATGTCTCAATGCAATGTAGCAATAACTCACGGTGGAGCTGCTGATTTAAGCGGGTCTGTTACCTTCACTCTGTTTCCCTCTGTTTCACTGGCACCGGGTCTAGGGGTTCCGTTGAGTTTACCTCTGGATGACACACGCACCAACACTGGAGTACGTTTTAAATGCTTTATTAAACACTTGACTTAGGAAATAGCAGGAAAGAGGCAGAAAGGAAACTGCAGAAGAAACTCAAACATCTTCTTGTAGGGTTCTTTAACCACTTCCAGACCGCCCACTGTATATATACGTCATTTTTTTAAAGATGGATATCTCGGTAACGGCAGCAGCTGCTGCCACAACTGAGGTATCCATCTTTTCAGTGAGCGGTTCCGTACACGATAATGGTGGTCTCTGCGGCGGGTTCACCGCGAGATCACCGTTATTGGCGGCGGGAGAGGTGCCACCCCCCCCTCCTGCCGCTCTCCCGCACCCTCCGCCGCTTACCGGAGCCGTCGGTAGCGGCGGAGGCGATCGGGTCCTTTCCCTTCCTCAGTATGGAGACGAGTGAGGCTAAGATGGCCCCCACCTGTCTCCATACCATGTGACGGCCGGAGCGACGTCATTACATCAGCTCCGCCCACTTCTCTTAAAGGCACATTTTTTCTTGTGTCATTTTTTTTTTTTTTTTTTTTTGCATTTTAGTGTAAATATGAGATCTGAGGACTTTTTGACCCCAGATCTCATATTTAAGAGGACCTGTCATGCTTTTTTCTATTACAAGGGATGTTTACATTAATTGTAAAAGGAATAAAAGTGATCCAATTTTTTTTTTTTTAAAAAAACAGTGAAAAAATAAATAAAGTAAAATAAATAATAAAAAAAAATGAAAATTTTAAAGCGCCCCATCCCGCCGAGCTCGCGCGCAGAAGCGAACGCATACGTGAGTAGCGCTCACATATGAAAACGGTGGTCAAACCACACATGTGAGGTATCGCCGCGACCGGTAGAATAAGAGCAATAATTCTAGCCCTAGACCTCCTCTGTAACGCAAAACATGCAATCTGTAGATTTTTTTAAACGTCGCCTATGGAGATTTTTAAGGGTAAAAGTTTGACGCCATTCCACGAGCGGGCACAATTTTGAACCGTGACATGATAGGTATCAATTTACTTGGCGTAACAATATATTTAACAATATAAAAAAAATTGGGCTAACTTTACTGTTGTCTTAATTTTTTAATCAAAAAAGTGAATTTTTTCCAAAAAAAGTGCGCTTAGAAGAACGCTGCGCAAATACGGTGCAAAAAAAAGTATTGCAATGACCACCATTTTATTCTCTAGGGTGTTAGAAAAAAAACAATATATAATGTTTGGGGGTTCTAAGTAATTTTCTAGCAAAAAAAACCTGTTTTGAACTTGTAAACACCTAAAATCCAAAAAGAGGCTGGTCCTTAAAGTGGTTAACAAATGTTCGGGTAGAATTCAGATATGGTATGGAATGCGCTCCCCTTGTGGGACACACCCCTTGCTCATCTGGATAGGCCTCTCTCACCGGTCTAGCAGCCAGCACGCAGCACGAATCAAAGTCTCTGCCACAGACTTGCTTGGGAACAAAATCCGCACGATCCTCTGCCACAGGATGTATCAGATTTTCTGTAATGAATGTCAGTCACAGTGCCTGAACCTTTAAGCCAACCCGGCAACACTATGCTGTATAGTTACTTTCGGATACGTCCTCCAACTGAGTCACCAGGCCCCTCTCCAGACCAGCACGCTGTGTGATCCCTCCAAGACGGGTCCTCCCCTGGGATCTCCTCGGTTGTCCAGCTTCGTCACACAGGACCGACAGCTCAGGACCATTCCTCGTCTGCAGTGGTAGGCCCCAGACAAGCCTCTGGACCCACCCCTGCGCCGCTGTATCGTGGGCCTCCGGAACAGAGGACCACAAGGTAGCTCCTTAACGCATACCTGTCGGCCAGGAGGACCGGCAGGTGGCTGTAAAACGAACCCCAAAATATGGCGTCTGTCCCATAAATACCCTCGCCCAGAATGAAACTCGGAGGACCACCTCCACCAAGTTGTCTCCGGGACAGAAGAGCATCCATACGCTTCAACACGTTGCCTTTCCAACACTAACCAGTGGTAACAGCGACACCCACCGGTCAGCACGGAAACACACGCAACGTCAGTCAAGCTGGAACAGAGGCAAACTTAACCTTCCTAACGAACAAGTTACTAAATTTACCTAACATGCGGTAGATTGCAAATCTACCAGCGCTACAGCAATTTTAATTGAATTCAGACAGCCAACCGCAAAAATGCCACATAAGGGCAACTTTTAATAGTCCCCAATGACAGGAACCTTTAGCCCCGGTTCACACCAGTGCAATTTGTCATGCAATTTAAAAGTTCAAAAACACACGACAGGTCGCACACCATTGGAACTGTTCAAATTGTGGAGACTTAAGTGGCAGCAGCTTTGAAAAAGGTTCCTGCACCACTTTTTTGCAATTTCATTGCGATTTGTATTGACTTCTGCAAGCCACCATGAAATGGCACATCCAAGCTGCACGGATTGGGCGGCTTTGAAAGCCACACTGGTGTGAACCAGGGCTTATAGAGTCAGTCCACCCAAAATTCTGGCATATACTGGAGACTTAAGCCCCATACACATGGCATAATGTTGGGAGACATTTGCCGGTACAAAAAATAGCGGTCAACATTCTGCCCTTATGCATGTCAGTCTGTTTGACAGAAGCCGGCTGAACTTCTGTGGGATGTGCATGCTGGAAAACCGGCAGCCGACCAACTCCCGATCAGCCCTTTCAGCCAATGGTGGAGAGCGCTGATCGGAGTGTTCTGGTGGGGGCCGCCCCCCTGTCAGAACACAACAGCTCAGCAGGGGAGATCTCTGGACTAACCTCACATAGTTAGTACAGTGTCTTGGACCAGAGCTGTCGCACGAAAAAACAAAACAAAAACTGTAGTGTGTACCCAGCTTTAAAGTGGAACTGAATCCTCCTCCTATTCTTTACAGCCAAGGATGCTGACATCTTAGCCTGTATGTGATCTGCAGTTGACATGGTGCTGTACATGTGACCAGCTATGACACCATTCATTTGATTGGCTGGACAGTTCGCTTGAGTGCCCAACATTAGCACACTGTTAACGGTTACTAGTGATCATTCAAAGCATGCCTTAAATGTAACTGTTTTGGAAGACAATCTGTGGGTTTAGGCCTGGTTCACACTTGTGCGGGTGATTGCCGCTGAGGGTCTGCACCTGTTCCCACAGCAGCAACCACCTGCACAGAAAACCCAATAGATGTGTGCGGGTGTCCCGTTAATCCTAATGGCACCCACATACACTGGAAAACACAGCAGCCACTTCCTGCACTGGGAACTGCACTTGTGGTTTCCGTGTGGGCTGCTATATCAAAAACAGAGCAGGGACCGTTTGCCCTCCGGTTTCAGGAGGTATTTCAGTAATTATTAAAGCAGGGTATACCATCCAGGGAGAGACTCCCAGTAACGAAAAAAATAAAGAAAGAAA
Source organism: Lithobates septentrionalis (assembly GCA_037952835.1). Taxonomy (NCBI): domain Eukaryota; kingdom Metazoa; phylum Chordata; class Amphibia; order Anura; family Ranidae; genus Lithobates; species Lithobates septentrionalis. The sequence goes on along the minus strand of JBBDGP010000161.1, from coordinate 273,452 downwards.
GAATTAAAAAGGATCATAGTGTTCACTGCTTAAAACCACTTAATGACCGCCCACTGCATATATACTGAGCCAGGGCGGCTCTATTGCACGAAAAACATACCTGTACATTGTTTCATGCAATAGTGAGGGCAAGCGCGCCTGCTGCAACGCGATCGCTTCACAGAAAGGCAAAACGGGGATCTGCCTATGTAAACAAAGCAGATCCCCGTTCTGACAGGGGACAACATGGAGATCGTCTGTTCCAAGTAATCAGGAACAGCGATCTGTGTCATTCCTGTCAGTACTTCCCCCACACAGTTAGAAACACACTGAGGGGACACATTTAACTCTTTGAGCACCCCTGATGTTAACCCCTTCCCTGCCAGTGTAATCTATACAGTGATCAGTGCATTTTTTTTTAGCACTCATCACTGTATTGGTGTCACTGGCCCCAAAAAGTGTCACTTAAGGTCATATTTGTCTGTCGCAATCCTGCTCGAAATCGATTATCGCCCGCTATTACAAGTAAAAACAATTTTAAAAAGTCCATAAATCTATCTCGCAGTTTGTAGATGCTATAACTTTTGCGCAAACCAATCAATATACGCTTATTAGGTGTGTCTCCATGTGAGGAGGCTACTAGGAGCATGGCTGTTTGTAACCCAACTGGGATACAAATGGTTTGCTTTATAAAGGACACTTGCCTTTAAACCAAGGACTTTGTCAGGCTGCGGATACAAACCTTCGTGTCAGGTAGGTCACAGGAGTAGGATTCTACCTGCCTTCTGGAATGTCAGCGGCTCAATCTCACACAAACATCTTATGGTGGATGGTGATAAAGTTGCTTTTGGTTCCTTCAGTTCATCATTGTGTGACCTACACCTTCTGATGCAGTCAGTCCTAGGAGATTGGATATAAGGATATCTAAAACAGTGTGTTTTATCTGCTTATTACCTTATGAGATTCGGTAAGAGTTTAATTCAGAGGGGGGTGTGAGTACTCCTCTGCCTCTTCACGTGTGGTGGTGTTGGTGGGAGTTTAACATCTTGCAAGCAGGATTTAAACCTACCTTGGACAATCTCATGGATGCTTAGTTGCAACATATTATGGACTTATATGCACTAATCTGATTTTACTGTATGAGCCAGGCTTCTGACGTAATGTGCCACGGCCCGGTCTCCTGTTAAAGACAGGTATCCACTCCCCCCCAAAAGGTGCCAAATGTGGCACCGGGGGCGGGGGGCCAACAAATGAGCGGAAGTTCCACTTTTTGGTGGATTTCCGCTTTAAAAGTAACGCAGTGCGTATTGCAAAAAATGGGCTGGTTATTAAAGTGGTTGTATACCTATTTTTAAAACTTTTACCTACAGGTAAGCCTATAATAAGGCTTACCTGTGGGTAAAAAAAATATCTCCTAAACCGTTCCCCTCGCAATGAGCCGCTGACTGCAGCGGCGCATGCGCACAGGGGATTCTCGGCTGAAAGCCCGGCAAACTCCGGACCTTGCCGGAAAGAAGTCTCCTGCGCGCACGCGCGGGAGTGACATCGCGGCTCCGGCCACTCACAGCGCCGGAGCCGCGATACTCGGAAGGCACGCCAAGGGGAAATGTCAGCTCCCTCTGCGTGGACCGGGTGAGATGCCGGCGCCTCGTTCTAAGGTAAGTATCTCATAATGAGCTAGTATGCGGTGCATACTAGCTCATTATGCCTTTTCCCTTACAGGTATAGGGAAAAAAAATTCAGCTGGTTTACTACCGCTTTAAGGGGGTAAATCCTTCTGGGGCTGAAGTGGTTAAAAACTGTTATATTAAAAATGTATAAAAATGCACTCACATTTAAAACTATGAGGAACTGCTTCCATGAATTACTGACACAAGGCAGGAGAACAGCGCTGTCTGGGAGAAGTACAGAGCCAAACCACCATGTAGTGCTGTAGTCCTTCCAGCTCACATCCAACCAATTCTCTCCAGGAGCACTAAGCTCCACCTGACTGCGGATTGCATTATTTACACTTTTGTTTCATTTTCTGGCATTTTTATGTATTGAATTGAGATTTCACTAAGTGGTTTCAGCACAGCACAGATTCCTAAATATAACTAAAATGTCATTTTTGTGTGCACTGACACAGTAATGCTCCTGTTAGCCTGGGATCCTCTGATCTTATCCTAGAATAGACTGCTTGGAAGCCATGTCTGATGATTCAAGGCAGAAAAATGGACGTTCAACTTAAAGTGGTTGTAAAGGCAGAAGGTTTTTTAGGTTACTGCATTCTATGCATTGAGATAAAAAGCCTTCTGTATGCAGCAGCCCCCCCCCCCCCCCCCGAAGCCCCCTCTCTATCCAGCAATGTCCACGAGTGCCTTGGCGAAACAGGATTCTCCCTCCTGATTGGCTGAGACACAGCAACGGCGCTATTGGCTCCCACTGCTGGCAAACTCAGTTAGCCAATCAGGAGAGGGAGAGAGTCTGAATGGATACATGGAGCTGCAGCTCGGCTTGGGTGCCCCATAGCCACCTGCTTGCTGTGGGAGCACTCAACAGGAGGGAGGGGCCAGGAGCTCCAGCCAAGGACCTGAGAAGAAGGAGGATCCGGGCTGCCTTGGGCAAAACCAACTGTACAGAGCAGGTAGGCATGACATGTTTTTTTTCTTTCTATTAAAATAACAAACAACAAGATTTTACAATCACTTTAAAGTGATACTAAAGTCAATTTTTTTAAATAACAAACATGTTATACTAACCAGCTCGGTGCAATGGTTTTGCACAGAGTGGCCCTAATCTTCCTCTTCTTGGGTCTCCTCCCACCTGAATGCCCCCTGGTTATAGTTCTCGCTCTTGAGCCCCTTTCTGTGTGTCCTTTGACACATAGAGCTGGGCTCGGCCCACCCCCTGGTCCCTTTTCACTGGCTTGACTCAAAGCAGCAGGAGCCAATGGGTTCCCCCTGCTGTGTCTGAGCCAATGAGGAGAGAGAGCAGATAGAGCCGTTGCTCTTGTGCACTTCGTTGGATCGAAATCGCACTCAGGTATGTATAAAGGAGGGGCTGGGGGGGGGGGGTTTACCTTAAAACATAGACTGCATTAAAGTAGAACCATAGGCAAAACTTTTTTCATTTTGTATAGAGTAAGGAAGGGTTATAACCCCTGCAAGGTTTATTTTTGCCCGCTTTGTCCTATTGTGGAGATTTACCTCTCACTTCCTGTCCCATAGCCAAAACAGGAAGTGAGAGGAAATCCCTGCAATTTAAGGGAATCTCTTGAGGACCCCCAGGTCACCAGAACAAGTGTCCCCATTAAAAGATATCCCCTCTATTACTTTTCTGGGAACAAACCACAATTTGTGATTTTCTTTTACATGCACTTTTAGTAAAAAATGGTAAAACAGGACAACTAGAGAGGGTAAATCTCCCTGACAGGGGTTCTAATCTATATCAACTTCATCCAAAACTTACTTTTGCCTTTAGTCGTACTTTTAAAAAAAGTACAAAAAGATAAGACTTTAAAAAACAAACCTTTGAAAACGCTTGAAAAGGTTTTCGTTATAACTCCCCAGCAGCGATTTCTGTTTCCTGGCAAAGGACTAAACTACTGCTATCGGATTCGGAGCCTGAATGGGTACAAGCCTCTCATATTAGCCTGTGTTTATAGCACAGGTGTATCCATATCTGTAATTTCACTGAAGAACATTCCAAGCCTATGCAGCTGCATTGGCAGTACTGCTACATAAGTGTCTAAAAAGTGGAATGTAGATGAATGGAGCTCCCACTACTGGCCAAAGCCAATACTGCATGCTTAGTAACTAAAATCTGCTTTTACAGTGTGCACGATATAGCGTGCACAAAAGTCTTACGCTGGCCATACACTATACGAAAGATTGGCCGAACCCATTTTCGAAAAACAAACATTCGGCCGTGAGAGAAAACGACAGTGCCATCATGTAATGACCGATAAATCGTTCAGTGGACATAAACAAATCCATTTTTTGTTTGTTTTTTTTTTACATATAACTATTGCGAAACAGTTCAGATGGGAAACACATTAACCTTTCAATTTATCGTTCAGCAGAAAACTTGTCCTTCGTTTTTTCGGCTCAAAAACGTCCCAACGATTATCGATTTTGTGTCCATTAACTGGCCAAAAAACGACCAAATTTTTGCAGATTTTTTTGTATAGTGTATGGCCAGCATTACTACAGGACACCTAACCTGACTGTCCATGGCTTGTGACAGATATGGCCATCACATATCAGGCCTGCAACCATGACTATTTCAGAAACGTCCACCAGCTGTGACTTTCTGCATTGAAGCAATGGCAAGCCAATGTTATCTTGCAGTGATAATCTTTTCACGCTCTGTGTAATACCAACTAGAATTGGAACAGCAAAATATCTCCTTATCAAAAGGGAATTGTAATTGTGGAAAGGCTTTCACTTCACTGCAGTCAAAAAAAAAAAAGAAAGAAAAAAACCTTTTTATAACAACTTGTGTGCCAGTCTGTATATACCCCTTCATTACCAAACATTTTTGTTCTCACTGCTCTGATAGTTTGACTGACAATTACTCCCATTATGCAACACCATACTCAAATTTTATATCATTTGAGACAGATAAAGCTTTCTTTTGGTGTTTTTTTTTTTTTATTAAAATTTTATTACTGTATATACTCGAGCATAAGTCGAGTTTGTCAGCACATTTTTTTTGTGCTGAAAGTGCCCCCCTCGACTTATACTCGAGTCAAGCACTTTTCTGCATTAAAAAAATTCATTTTCCAAACCGATGTTGGGGCCCCGTATCTCAGGGCCACTTTGTGTTAGGAACCCCAAATTTAGTGTGCAAACCTAGTGGAACTGGTACCACAACATATCCAAAGCTGGGGTTCCTAGGACCAAGTGGCCCCGAGATACGGGGCCCCAAATCCGGTTCGGAGAATGTCATTCTCTGCTGCAGAAAAGTGCTTGACATTTTCTAAACCGATTTTTGGGGCCCTGTATCTCGGGGACACTTGGCCCTAGAAACCCCAGATATTTTATGGTGCTAGTTCCATTGAGTTTGCACACCAAATTTGGGGTTCCTAGCTCTAAGTGGCCCCGAGATACGAGGCCCCAAAATCGGTCAACTGTGTCCATCTGCAGCAATGTCATTTCGGGACCATTTGCGTGCAGAGACCCCAAATTTTGGCTGCAGCTAGGGGGCATCTAGGAACACTTAACTACCGAGTTTGAAGTTCAGGGGACCTATGGCTGCAAATGGGCACAGTGAGGCTGCAAATGGGCATTGTTGACCCTCTTTTCCACTTACAGTAGATGTGCATTTCTCACCCTCGTCTTATACTCGGGTCACTAAGTTTTTCCCATTTTTTTGTGGTAAATTAGGGCCTCGACTTATACTTGGAACGACTTATATTTGAGTATATACGGTAACTTTCCCATTATACAAAACATAAAATACTGTGTTTTAAAATTCTCATTCATAAAAAGATATAAATCTTCCCCTATCCCCCCCCCCCCCTCCCCAACCCACATTCCTTAAACTTGTGTTATAATCCTCCTTCTCTTATTATTTGGTGTTTTTTTTAATGGCCACTGTTTTTTGTTTTTTTTTTTGCTATATAAAAAGGAGAAGATAGAAAAACTTTGAGGAAAAAAAATGGTTTCTTTTACATTCTGCTACAAAATAATGCACACTAAACAGGAGAACACCCACAAAAGTACCCCTTTATGGAAATTAGACACTCCAAGATGATCCTAATTTTTTGGCCACAATGTATTGGAAAAGAATATGCTGGTTAGAAAGGTGAGGGGAGGAAAACACGGAGCATTGTAATGGTGCACTATGTACAATATTAATGTACAGGCAGTCCCCGAGCAGGCGCCGTGTACAGCTGACTCAGGTGTTCAGCTTTGGCTCTTTTCGGCGGCTCCCTTGTTGTTCCTACTGCGCAAGCGCTACGCCTGCGCAGTAGAGGGGGGTCGTTATCGGCCGAAGGGAACTTTCTCGGCAGAACACCGGCACCTTAACTAAGAGAAACTGGTAGTGACGCCTTTTGGCTTCACAGCTGGTTTCCCACTGCGCATGTACGAGCTGTGCTACGCTCTGTGAATGGTCCTGCAGTTTTCTGAAGGCTGTGGAGGAAGAATGGGGGGGGCCTGCGCAGTAGAGGGGGGTCCTTATCTGCTGAGGGGAACTTTCTCGGCAGAACACTGGGATTGAGGCCATTTGTAAGTAGGAGTCGTTTGTAACTCGGATGTTCATAACTTGGGTACTGCCTGTACAGGTTATACACAGAGGATGAGGTTAAGTATACTGTATATGGTTCAACACAATGTGGTCTAATAACTGGCTTCTGTTGAACGATCTTGCTGGAAAACCGCCACCAATAGAACAGCGGGAGAGATCACCACATCACTAATCATCGTGTTGGTGTGGGGGATCCGTCAGGTTTTTTTCGTTTTTGTTAAACCTGCTGGTTCACTAAAAAAAAAAATAATGAACGTGTATACCAAGCTTTAGGCTGGCGCAAATCACAGCCATGCGTGGATGCGTAGTCCGCCTGTGTTTTTCTGCAGCACCATTTAAATACGGCATTTCAGAAATCAATGCTCACTCTTCATTTTAAAGGATAAGTTTAACTTTATGAACATGTTCAGCATCTGTCTGCTCTTGAGATCAGTCAAGCCTCAGGGCTCACTCCGTCTCACATCCAACAGTAGATAGGTAAGCGTTCCAAGAGATGCTGCTCTCCTTGAGCAAGGAAACGCCAAAGCACTACAAGGAAATAAAGGAGGGCGCAAAGTGCATTACCTCCAAATACCATACAACAGAGCGGCACCATTCTGGCTAAAAAGAGAATCAGGCTTTTTTTTTTTGCTTAGAAGATCACGATTCTCGCGGTCTAACATTTTCTTTCACATTATACAAAGCAACTGGGCTAACTTTACTGTTTAGTTTTTTTTTTTTTAATTCATTAAAGGTGTTTTTTTTTTTTTAAAAAGCTGTGCAAATACAGTGTGACAAACTATTGCAACAACCGAGATTTTATGCTCTAGGGTTTCTGCTAAAAATATATATCATGTTGTTCCAAGTAATTTTCTATAATATAATGATTTTTACTTGGAAGCAACAAATGTCAGGAAAGGTTTGGTCTTTAAATGGTTAAACTTCCCTCATTTACATGCTGGAGTTCTTTCCTTTGATAAAGGAATGAAAAGATACTTTGTTTCTACTTATTTCCAGTGTTGTGATACAACTTGGCAGGCTTCCTGGGCTTTCTATTTATTTTTTTTCCAGCTGTGAGAACTCTCTGCACTTGTTAGAAAGAATCGTGACATGCAGTTTTGAAGATCGGGAAGGGAAAAAGATTGCAATTTTGATTCTGAACGATTAAAGTGGTTGTATAGTGTTTTTTTTAACTGTTACCTACAGGTAAGCCTATAATAAGGCTTACCTGTAGGTAAAAAAAAAATCTCCTAAACCTTTACGGTTTAGGAGATATTCCCCTTGCTATGCGCCGCTGTCTGCAGCGGCGCATGCGCACAGGGGATTCTCGGCTGAAGGCCCGGCAACTGCCGGACCTTGCCGGGTAAGAAATCTCCCGCGTGCACGCCCGGGAGTGATGACATTGCGGCTACAGCCACTCACAGCGCTGGAACCGCGATACCCGGAAGACACGCCGAGGCCACATGACAGCTCCCTCGGCGTGGACCAGGTAAGATACCGACGCCTCGTTCTAAGGTAAGTATTTCATAATGAGCTAGTATGCGGTGCATACTAGCTCATTATGCCTTTTGCTTTACAGGGGTAAAAAAAATAAATACATTTCAGCGGGAATACAACCGCTTTAATTTTTTAAAATGCCAAAAACATATTTACAAACAATGAGAAAATCACAAGCAAATATGATCACAACTAAGGATGAGCTCAGGCATGTTCGCAAGTCCCACGGGTCCACAAGTGCCAGGATGCTGACACTCCGCAGCGCTAATCACAGGCAGTGAGACATTTCCCGATCTGTGCAGTTATGGATCGAGAAATGACTCGCTGCCTGTGATAAGCGATGTGGATTGTCATCTTCGTGGTGGGTGCGGGCACGTGGACTTGCGACCAGGCCTGAGCCCATCCTTAATCACACTTCCAACATAGTGGATACAAAAATGCTGTAGTTGGAACGCTGTGTTTCGGGAGACCTTCCTCAGGGCCTGCTCTTCCCCCGATTCCCCCCCTATACAAGCAGGCGGGGGAGTTCCTCTCCCCATGCTCGCTATCACAATACAAAAGGCTCCACCCACACGGCTGCATAATTCAGAGTGTCCCGTGAACCAATGAACCACAACTACAGTCAGCCTTTGCGGCTGTCAGCTTGTAGTTCTCAATGAGCTACCAGTGTGCGGATGATGCAGTGCATCGAGCTTCCTGTCATTCAGACAGTCTGCAGAAACCTGACATTGCACCTGTGATCTGTTGATCATGGGTGCAATACTTTACAGGCTCCTAAAAATAATAATAATAAAAGCAATTTTTTTAACCTGCAAAAAAAAAAAAAAAAAAAAGTGCATTTTTTAATTTTTAATTTTAAAGGTAAACGTATCCTTTAAAACATGGCGGTACTGAAGTGGTTAAGAAATTGATATTTTTGTAACATTTTTGTAATATTTCTTATGACCTTTGAAGATAAATTTGTTTACTGTTCTGTATTGGAACCATTGATCTTCATGTAGACATTTCTAAAGTTAATTGTATCAGGGATGTGATTAGCAGCCTTAGTGCCGGTGTCTTGCCGAGAAAGTTCCCTCGGTGGATAAGTTCCCCCCTGTACTGCACAGGCGCAGCGCCTGCGCAGTACGTACTACTGTCAGCTGCCGGAGATAGCCGAAGCTCAAACGCTTCAATCAGCTGTACACGGCGCCTGCGCCCTAGGTCCAGGTTCCTTCCCCACCATCCAAGTGGACCTAGAGGGGGAATCTAAAAGTGCCGAGCGCAGCGAGGCCGTGCCCGAAGCGTGGCGAGCAAAGCGTGGCGAGCGAAGCAAGCCCGCGAGGGGCCCTCTTACAGGCGCCGTGTACAGCTGATTTTCAGCTGTTCCGCTTCGGCTATTTCCGCCGGATCCTACTGCGCATGCGCAGTAGAGGGGGGAACTTATCCGCCGAGCGGAACTTTCTCGGCAGAACACCGGTCACACAGGGGCGGCTTCAAAGCCGTCCGACTCTGAAGCCGCCCCGCACAGAGTGACTTAAGCACGGTTTCCAAAACGACTTCTGTATAGAAGTCAATTCAAGTCGCTCCAAAGTCACCCCAAAGTAGTGCAGGAACCTTTTTCTAAGTCGGAGCGACTTGAGTCACTATTAGAATGGTTCCATTGCAATTCATGGAGCGCGACTTGTCAGGCGGCTGCTGGGTCGAACGAAAAAAAAAAAAAATACTAATATGTACGAGGCTTAACTGAGGAGGGCCAAGTGCCATAGGAGGGTTGAAGAAAAAGTGGATCCTGTGTCATTTGAATAGGGTGGTAGGTTAGTGAAGATTTGAGCTCTAGGCGGGGTTCACACTGATGTGAATTGGATGCGAGTTTCCCCGCACGGGGTCCTGTGGGTCTTTGGCTCAGTTTCAGGTGCAAATTAAGCCAAAAATCTGGACCTGAGTCGCACCTGAAATGGTGTACAAAGACGCACTGCCCCCTGCTGTGAGCCACGGCTGCAGCTAGTGTAACCCAGCCTTAAGATCCCTTTCACAGTGAGGCAGTTTTCAGGCGTTTTAGCGCTCGAAATAGCCCCTGAAAACTGCCTCCCATTAATTTGCATGAGTGCTTTCACACTGGGGCGGTGTGCTTGTGGTACATTAGAAAAAGTCCTGCAAGCAGCATCTTTGGGGCGCTGTAAAAAGCGCCCCTGCCTATTGAAATTTTAAGGTGCTTTTGAAGGGACTTAAAAGCATTTCGGAAGCGCCATAAAATGGGTGTTTTCTTTTTGTTTTGTTTTTTTAAGGTCACGTCACATGACCTTAAAAAAAAAAAAAAGAACGCCCGCTAGCACCCGAAAAGTGCAGCAAAAACGACCGGCACTTTAGTTCTGTTTTAGCAATGCTTCAGTGTGAAAGGGGTCTGAAGGGAACCTCTTATATTTGAAATAGACTAACTGACCTTGCTGCATGGTTCCTTATTTCACGGACTTGGTCCAACGACACAACCAACAAAGGACCATGTCACCAGAAGCACAAGTCACAGGTCTAGAACTCCAAAGTAGAGAAGCCGGCATAAAGATGACAGCTTCAGAGGCTGAACCTTGAAAAAAGTCAACAGCCGATCTCCAATTATTTTTTCATTATATACATACATTGAATTACTCAAGTATTCCACCAGCCTGGAGAGTTCCTTGAAACAATAAAGTTGTTTTTTTTTTTCCCTCTATACATACAGTGCTGAGACACAAAGATGTGGCAGATATTAGAAGTACATAAGGAGTCACGTGTGTGGCTCCCCACTGATGAGATGAACCCAGTGGGGAGTACGCAGCTTCACTGCATAAGACTCTATGAAGTTAAGGCTGTGACAGACTTATCCGCCTCTAAAACAAGACTTCTATAAATTTCTGGGTTTCGGCAAACCGCCTGACGTGCAGTAAAAATCAGGAGCAAGGCATTCCGCAATAAATGTCGGAGCTGTCTGAGGGCCTGACAAGCTGCGGCTGAAAAATGAACCATGCAGCTTCCAAAAACCCACGGATGGCAACTTAATAGAGGTGCTGAATTTATTTCAAGGCTCTGACGCATGTGTCTTCTGTAGCAAAGATAACCAGCCACTTAAATCAACACATTCTTTTATGTGTGGGCAAGGTCAACTGTGAACTTCCATGCAGTTTATTTTCCAGCATTTTTTTGATATCATACAGTGCAAAAAAACAGAACATAAAACAAAATGTGCATTAAGTCAATGGGGGATCTATAAAGAGCGGCTGGGGGGGGGGGGGGGGGGGCAGAGATAGAACATTTACTACAATGTGCCATGTACACAGATGACCGGATCATTGTATTCTAGGTTTATCTGCCTTCAAATAAAGTAAGCCAACTTACATTACACTGAACCAGAAATAGAACAGGGAAAATAAAGGCGCAAAATCATATACAAAATAATTGTGGTTTTTGTTGGCTAAGACTCTGTATATCAAATAATTGGAACCCCCCGCCCCCCCCCCCCCCTTTTTTTTTAACCACTTGCCTCCCAGGCCTTTTTGGACTCTCTCTTTTTCTATATCCTGTTTTTTTTTTCTTTTTTTTTTCTTTTTTTAATACTAGATCAGGGGTCTCCAAACCACAGCCCTGTGGCCCTTTGCTTGCCTTTATCTGGCCCTTGAGGCACTATTCCTCCCACTGACACCAATAACGGGGCGCTATTCCTCCCACTGACACCAATAATGGGGCGCTATTCCTCCCACTGACACCAATAATGGGGCGCTATTCCTCCCACTGACACCAATAACGGGGCACTATTCCTCCCACTGACACCAATAACGGGGCGCTATTCCTCCCACTGACACCAATAACGGGGCGCTATTCCTCCCACTGACACCAATAACGGGGCGCTATTCCTCCCACTGACACCAATAATGGGGCGCTATTCCTCCCACTGACACCAATAACGGGGCGCTATTCCTCCCACTGACACCAATAATGGGGCGCTATTCCTCCCACTGACACCAATAATGGGGCGCTATTCCTCCCACTGACACCAATAATGGGGCGCTATTCCTCCCACTGACACCAATGATGGGGCACTATTCCTCCCACTGACACCAATGATGGGGCACTATTCCTCCCACTGACACCAATGATGGGGCACTATTCCTCCCACTGACACCAATGGTGGGGCACTATTCCTCCCACTGACACCAATGATGGGGCACTATTCCTCCCACTGACACCAATGATGGGGCACTATTCCTCCCACTGACACCAATGGTGGGGCACTATTCCTCCCACTGACACCAATGGTGGGGCACTATTCCTCCCACTGACACCAATGATGGGGCACTGTTCCTCCCACTGACACCAATGGTGGGGCACTATTCCTCCCACTGACACCAATGATGGGGCGCTGTTCCTCCTAGAGCTGCACAATTAATCGTTAAAAAATCGTGATCTCGATTCACCCCCTCTGACGATCTCTTCTGCAAAGTTTGACGATTCTTTCATATAAACAAGAGGAGAGACTATGTGCTCACTCAGCTGTCAAAAGAAAGCATCTGGGCATTCTGCCAAGTTTTTAACTTGATACATTTTATCTAAGCTTCCTTCTTAGATCAAAGGGAGAAAACTTCTGAGTAAATAAATTCAACAACATGTAAATGCAGGAAGTTTAACCACTTAAAGTCTAAATCTTTTTCTGACACTTCTTTCTTAAAGAGGAGTTCCACCCAGGGGGGCCATTAAAAAAAAAAAAATTAAAAGTCAGCAGCTACAAATACTGCAGCTGCTGACTTTTAATTGGACACTTACCTGTCCCAGGGTCCAGCGGTGCGGGGGATCGAAGCCCCGCTCGTCCGTCCCCCCTCCGCTCGTCGGCGCCGGCATTTCAACTGTGGGCGCCGGGCTGTGGCTTCACAGCCTGGCACCCACTGCGCATGCGCGAGCGGCGCCGAGCGCCGTGATTGGCGGCTCAATCACCTGGGACCTGCAATGGGTCCCAGATGATTGACAGGAGGGAGGGAGAAGAGCCGAGCCCTTCCTGTGCCGAGGAGGAAGTGATGTCACCAGCCCAGGCAGATGAAGGGGCAGACTACAAGGGACCACCTAGCAACAGGCATTTAGAGGTAAGTAAAAAAAAAAAATATCCAAATGTTTTTTTGTTTTTGTTTTTTAGAATTTTTTAGATATGTTTGTTTTTTTGGGTGAAACCCCACTTTAAGTTAAAAAGAATATTTTTTGCTAGAAAATTACTTGGAACCCCCAAACATTATATTATATATATTTTAGGAGAGACCCTAGGGAATAAAATGGCAATTGCTGCAATATTTTATGTCACACTGTATTTGCCCAGCGGTTTTTCAAATTCAATTTTTTGGGAAAAAATACACTTCAATGAATAAGAAAAAAAACAAAACAGTTAAAGTTAGCCAAATTTTTTTTGTTTTTAATGTGAAAGATGATGTTACGAAGCGAGAATCGTGAGAGAATCGTGATCTATCTTCTAAGCAAAAAAATCGTTATCCTCATTTTAGCCAGAATCGTGCAGCTCTAGTTCCTCCCACTTACATAAATGATGGGGTACTATTCCTCCCACTGACACCAATGATGGGGCACTATTCCTCCCACTGACACCAATGATGGGGCACTATTCCTCCCACTGACACCAATGATGGGGCACTATTCCTCCCACTGACACCAATGATGGGGCACTATTCCTCCCACTGACACCAATGATGGGGCACTATTCCTCCCACTGACACCAATGATGGGGCGCTGTTCCTCCCACTGACACCAATGATGGGGTGCTGTTCCTCCCACTGACACCAATGATGGGGCACTATTCCTCCCACTGACACCAATGATGGGGCACTATTCCTCCCACTGACACCAATGATGGGGCGCTGTTCCTCCCACTGACACCAATGATGGGGCACTATTCCTCCCACTGACACCAATGATGGGGCACTATTCCTCCCACTGACACCAATGATGGGGAACTATTCCTCCCACTGACACCAATGATGGGGCACTATTCCTCCCACTGACACCAATGATGGGGCGCTGTTCCTCCCACTGACACCAATGATGGAGCGCTGTTCCTCCCACTGACACCAATGATGGGGCGCTGTTCCACCCACTGACACCAATGATGGGGCGCTGTTCCTCCCACTGACACCAATGATGGGGCGCTGTTCCTCCCACTGACACCAATGATGGGGCGCTGTTCCACCCACTGACACCAATGATGGGGCGCTGTTCCTCCCACTGACACCAATGATGGGGCGCTGTTCCTCCCACTGACACCAATGATGGAGCACTATTCTTCCCACTGACACCAATAATGGGGGTACTATTCCTCCCACTGACATAAATGATGGGGTACTATTCCCCCCACTGACACCAATGATGGGGTACTATTCCTCCCACTGACACGAATGATGGGGCACTATTCCAACCCTTAATACCAGAGATGCATGGTTTATTCCCACTGATGCCAGGACAATTTCTACTCCCACTGGACACAGTCCGGCCCCCCTAAAGTCTAAAAGACAGTAAACTGGCCCTTTGTTCAGAAAGTCCGGAGAGGCACTAGATAATTACTTAGAATCACCAAACATTATGTATTTTCTGAACGCAAAGGCCCGGGGGAAAAAAAAGTTGGCTGTTTTTTTTTGTGTCACACAATATTTACACAGGAGTTTTTCAAAATCTTTTTTTTTTTTTTTTTAATTTATGAAATTTTAACACAAAAAACCCCACAATATGATAACCTAGTGATTGGTAAAATATAAAAGATAATGTTACACGAGTAAATAGATATCTAGCACATCACACTTTAAAATAGCGCGTGTCTGTGGATTGGCGAAAAACTACGGTACTAAAAGAAAACTCCACAGGCGATGCTTTAAAAGCCTTTACAGGTTACCAGTTTAGAGTTTCACAGGAGGTCTGGTGCTAGGATTATATCTCTTGCTCCGAAAGCGATACCTCACGTGTATGGTGTGATCACCGTTTACATACGTGTGCAGGTCCCACGTACACTTTCGCAGTTGTATGTGAGCACAGGGGAACAGGAGCGCTTTCCTTTTCTGTTTTTAATTATTTATCTAAAACATTTTATTTTTTCACTGTCTGTTTTTTTTTTATGGATCAATTTTATAGCAATAAGCATGGAGAGATCTGAGGCCTAACTGAGATGAGTTTGAGCAGAGTCTTTCACAGGCCGGTGAGGGGGGCCACCTTCCTCCACATGTAAAAGCCATCCGGTGGCTATTTTGCCACTCAGAGTGCTTTACATTATCCAGCATTGCCTGCTGAGAAAAGGTCATGACCATAGCTGGAGCCATGACCCTGATTAGAACCACGTAAACTAGAGGAAGTATACTGTAGGTACGTCCATATGAGGCAAGTGGTTAAAGAGGAACCCCCCCCCCCCCAATGGGCTCTGCATTGTACTTTATGACATCAGAGGACCTATGAATGCTGGAACATAGTGAAGGAGAGACTGTGGACACCCTAGAAATAAGCTTGTGGGTGATGTAAATCAGGTAAGTACTTTCTCTGGTATCCTAGACCCAAGAGTTCTGCTTGAAAAATGCAGTGAACTTC
Organism: Lithobates septentrionalis; assembly: GCA_037952835.1. Classification (NCBI taxonomy): domain Eukaryota; kingdom Metazoa; phylum Chordata; class Amphibia; order Anura; family Ranidae; genus Lithobates; species Lithobates septentrionalis. The sequence goes on along the minus strand of JBBDGP010000161.1, from coordinate 258,194 downwards.
TTGTACAGTCACTCCTGTTCCCACAGCCTCATAGCTACACTATATTACCAAAAGTATTGGGACACCTGCCTTTACACACACATGAATTTTAATGGCATCCCAGTCTTAGTCCGTAGGGTTCAATATTGAGTTGGCCCAGTGGGGTTACAGTGGGGAAAATAAATGATTTGATCCCCTTGAAACCCTTGTTGGCAATCACAGAGGTAAGACGTTTCTTGTAGTTCGTGACCAACTTGCCAACAAGGGTTTCTCCACCAAGTACTAAGTCATGTTTTGCTTGGGGAGCAAATATTTATTTTACTCACTGAACTGCAACTCAATTTATAGCATTTGCTTTAAGTGTTTTTTTCTGGATTTAAAATACACCTATGATAACAATTATAGACCCTTAATTTCTTTGTAAGTGGGCAAACTTACAAATCTTTAGGGCATCAAATAATTATTTTCCCCATTGTATATGCAGCGTGAGATCATCTAAGATACTGCTGCCTCTGACTCTCAGGGGAGATATGGCGAGGTCCCTCCCATGCTTTTTGCTAAACAGAAATAACCTGAGGACCTGTAGACCTGCCAAGAAAGTTCCCTCTTCCTCTGCTTTATTCATTCTGTGGATTTGTATTCACTCTGACAAAAAGAAGCAAAGCCTTTCTCCTCCATCAAGATGGCCACCTTGACACATAACAAGACATAGTAAATCAATAATGAGGAAACAATCAGCTGCAGGGAGACCGTAGACAATACAGTTTACTAGTATTTTGCCCTCGGCTCATCTTTTTGGTACAGCTTCCACAGTTCAGGTTCTCTTTAATTGCCTTCTCCCCAGCAGAACATACTAATTTTCCTTCACTCCCCCACTACTCAATTCAGTCATCAAAAGCAAAGAAAATTTCAAATTTAATTTAGGTATACAGGAAAACGTGACAGTGCTTTGTTGTGCTGGTGCTTGGTGAATGCCTCTTCAACCCTGTGTAAGCTACAACTCGGGGGTCAGCAACCTGTAGATCGCAATTTACCAGTAGATCGTGAACAGGTGATTGGTAGATCGCAGTCTGGGCTGACCCGCCATGCCAAAGCATCAAACAGTGCAATGCAGAGGGACTACGTGTAAGTTTGGAGCTGTAGTAGGGTGCAAGAGCCGTATAAGCCGATGCCTCCTCTGTAATGTTGGCTCCTGTCCCATGCAGAGTGATAACTGCACTCCATCTCTTATCCCGGCTAGCGGTCTCCAGAATGGTGCCAGCATCAGGAAAGAAAAGATCTTCAGGTCAGTGTGAAGCACTACACCGGGTATATTCGTATAAGGCTGCTTTCACACTGATGCACTGCCGAATGCAATGAAGGGCTCATTCACAAGTGCAGCAGGCACTGCTGCTCCTCTGAAAAGCAATCCAAGTGTGTTTAATTCAGGTGGTGAGGAGGCAACATATCGCCTCCTCACCACCTGTCAAACACGACTACCGTGCAATGCACGGGTTTGTGACATGGTAGTACAGTAGAGGTTTAAATCAGGTGAGGCGACACCGTGCCCAGAGATCTTTGACTTATCCCCTGTTGTTCAGGTAGAGCTCTACCTCTTTAAGTTTGCCTTCCCCTGCTCCAACTGAAAGGATCCAAAGCTTACACAAGGCCATCAATACAATCCCAGAGGCTAAATGGAGCAGTGAGGGAACGAAGGAAAAGCGTGTATGTGTAGTTTGAGAGGTGGTCATTAAAGTGAACCTGTTATTTGCCCTGCATGGCCCTATTAGTAGGGACTCTAATGCCTCGTTTCCACTGAGCGGATCGGTTCGGGTCGGATCGGTTTGGAAGGCCTAGAATGGTCCGGCCTATTCAGGCGAGTGTTTCCACTGCAAGTCGGACCGACAGGGGCCATACGTGGGTTTAGAAAAAATGCCGTCTTGGCGTCACACGTCCACCAATCAGTGTAATGTATCGTAGCTCCGCCCTAACCGAACCGTTCCATTTTCTATGGCCCCCACATCTGAAGCAGGACCCTGAATGGAACGGTTCGGTTTGGTTGTATGGGCCGCTTTCATAATGGAAACACCCAAAATAGCGTACCGTACCGTACCGATCCGCTCAGTGGAAACGAGGCATAAATATACTACAATGTACTTTTTACAAAGTTTCTTAGGATCTCTATAGTATCCACTAATGGGCAGCCCACAAAAAAAGAAAAAAACTAATTATTGGAACTATAAGAATTGGAACTATTGTTCCAGACCTACAATAGGAAATACAAGCATGCAAAAATATAGTTATAAATATAGGATCATCAAACCCAGTTATTAATGCTCTACTTAAAGAGAATCCCCAGCTGCATTAACAAAATCATAGTTGCATCAGTAAATGCCTCCTGAACTCTTCTCATGTTCATTTGCCTCACAAGACGCCATCCTGTTCAGAATCACAAAGTAAATAACCCCGATGGCTGCACATTGAAACACGATTTCCCGGAAGGGCAACAGTTTAGGTTCCCCACTGTAATTCCAATGACTAGTGGGGATGTCCTAAAGTCACCAAAGCTAGGTGGAATCGAAAAGATCTCAATTTGCACAGAATCCTGCCAGTAATGCCAACCTGTTCATATGCTATGGGCGGTGATCACATAACAAATTACACCCCTTTCACTGCCTACAGGAACTACATAAAAGAATTGTGGGACATGTATTTTCAAAAAATGACATGCACAGGAAGTTCCTCCTGGTGCCCCGGACATCCATGAGTCTATGAAGAGAAGGGATGACCTCACAAGGTAGGGCTTTAGGCCCCTTTCACACTTGTACGACTTCAAAGTCGCGCGATTTTACCGCGATTTTGCGGGCACGATTTTACCGCGATTTTGACACGATTTGGGATCAGTACTACTTTGTACGACTTTGCCACAACTTTGCCATTAACAAATGAAAACATAGATGGTGTGAGACTTGTGCTTACAATGTCGTACTGAAATCGTGTCTATATTATTCAGGTACGATTTGCATGCTACTTGAGGGTTTACCATTGAGGTCTATGGAGTACAACTCGCATGGAAGTTGGACCAAAGTAGTGCAGGGACTACTCTGAAGTCGGCACGACTTAAAGTCATGCCAATATGAATAGTAGTCATTGAAAATCATGGAGAATGACTTGTCATACCATTTTGCAGTACAAAATCGTGGGACAAGTCGTATAAGTGTGAAAGGGGCCTTTCTAGCACTTTTTATTGCAATAGAGACAAAAGATATCAAAATTAAAAAAGTGTGGGTGTATTCGCATGCTGTAAGAGATACCATACTTGGGAGAGGCGAGTAAATCCAGCAGTTGAGCTTTAGGACAAAACAGAAAGCATCACCTATTCAAGAACTTCATAAGGAAAACATTTTAAATTTAGTTAGGTGCCCCCCTTTCTTCCAGCTCATCCCCCTATACTGCTGAAGAAGAATCTTATTAGTTGCTGTATTGCACCACAGACTACCCAAAATAAAATGTCCTGTAGAAGTCTTTCTTCTTCTTTAATAAATAAGGTCAAGAGAGGAAAAATAATAAAATGATTTTTCAGCCATTGAACCAAATGCTACGTCTCCCTCAGCTCTGTGTAACTGAAAGAACTACATCAATCCCCGTCATCAGTCCCCGCATGTTGCGGCACTTGGCACATAATTCTGCTCTTCAGATGATTGCTTTATTGGAAATAGGAGCCAGCCTGCCTATAGGTAGGGCCGCAACAACACTAGCGTGCACGCTGCACCAGGGACAGCCTCAAAAATGAATTCCCATTTACTCGGAATCCTCAGATGTGGGTTAAAAGGCGCCAATAAGAATCAATACGGCAGACTTGAAGGAGATCTCTGGGGACTTCCAGAGGATGGATCTGAGGGGCTAGAATGTTCCGACGATCAATGCGCACTGCACCGTGTTCACTTTTAAAGAGAGATCTAGTCAAAGAAGGGAAAAGGCTGGGTAGATAGAGAAGTGGAGAGGCCAACCTTTAAGTGGGGACATTTTGTTCCGTTTCATCCAGTTGTGCCCAATAAAGTGGAAATATGAGGTTTTCTTGGCAAGCACACATGTGGGACAACATTGAGTTGCTGCCCTTCTAGTAAACCTGTAGCAATGTAATGGGGGGAAAAAAAAAAAAAAAAAACTGACAATGTACCTTCCATAGTCTGTTTTACCTTTTCAAAGCTATAGTCTAAATGTGGTCTCTCTGCTGAGATACAAATCGATCTATAAAAATATGAAGATCGTGATTTTCCCTACTACCATAATGGCAGATGAAAATGCAGCTTTGCTCATAAAATGACACTGTTGTGTCATCTGACCAGCCAGAAACCTGGTAGAAATGGTATGAATGACATGAAAGTACTCCAATAAAGTGCTGGAGATAAGTCCCCCCCTTTCATTTTACTTTATGATTATGTTGAGTCTGAGTAAAGTAGATGGCTGGAAACGATCTTCTATTTGTTCTCCTTTAGATAGCGATCTCATAAATGCATACCACTCATCCACAGACGTCATTTTTTTCAACCATGTGGGTTTAGTTTGCACCACTTCTCATTTTGGTTGCTTCTTTTTCTTTTAATTTTAATTATGCACCCCTGAGGAAGCTCTGGCCCAATCGAGCGAAACATGTTGGGCCTTATAATATATATTTTTTTAATTTTAAGGCTATTACCATTAGATAAAATAAGGAACACAGTTAAAGCTGAAGATTAGGTATGGCTTTTTCAGCTGGCCTGATGCATTATGAATACAGGTGGTCAGGCACTCAGTACAGGAGCCGTCAATAAAATCCTTTGCATCTTCTGAATAAATGCAAAGCATTCTTTGGACAAAGTGGAGAGGCAGGTTGATGAATACCAAGCTGGGCCAATATGTAACTATGTACAGTGCCTTGCAAAAGTATTCACCCCCTTGGCTTTTTACTTACTTTGTTACATTACAGCCTTTAGTTCAATGTTTTTTTTCGAAAAATATATACATAAAACTATTTTTCATGATAGTTGGCATGTGAGTATGTATTCCCCCCCTTTGTTATGAAGCTCATAAAAAGCTCCGGTGTAACCAATTACCTTCAGGAGTCACATAATTAGTGAAATGATGTCCACCTGTGTGCAATCAAAGTGTCACATGATCTGTCATTACATATACACACCTTTTTGAAAGGCCCCAGAGGCTGCAACACCTAAGCAAGAGGCACCACTAACCAAACACTGCCATGAAGACCAAGGAACTCTCCAAACAAGGGACAATGTTGTTGAGAAGTACAAGTCAGGGTTAGGTTATAAAAAAAATATCCAAATCTTTGATGATCCCTAGGAGCACCATTAAATCTATCATAACCAAATGGAAAGAACATGGCACAACAGCAAACCTGCCGAGAGACGGCCGCACACCAAAACTCACATACCGGGCAAGGAGGGCATTAATCAGAAAGGCAGCACAGAGACCTAAGGTAACCGTGGAGGAGCTGCAGAATTCCACAGCAGAGAGTGGAGTATCTGTACATAGGACGACAATAAGCCGTACGCTCCATAGAGTTGGGCTGTATGGCAGATTGGCCAGAAGAAAGCCATTACTTTCAGCAAAAAACAAAATGGCACGTTTTGAGTTTGCGAAAAGGCATGTGGGAGACTCCCAAAATGTATGTTGGAAGGTGCTCTGGTCTGATGAGACTAAAATTTAACTTTTTGGCCAAAGAAAACGCTATGTCTGGCGTAAACCCAACACATCACATCACCCAAAGAACACCATCCCCACAGTGAAACATGGTGGTGGCAGCATCATGCTGTGGGGATGTTTTTCAGCAGTCGGGACTGGGAAATTGGTCAGAGATGTATGATGCTAAATACAGGGATTTTCTTGAGCAAAACCTGTACCACTCTGTGTGTGATTTGTGGCTAGGACGGAGGTTCACCTTCCAGCAGGACAATAACCCCAAACACACTGCTAAAGCAACACTTGAGTCGTTTAAGGGGAAACATGTAAATGTGTTGGAATGGCCTAGTCAAAGCCCAGACCTCAAACCAACAGAAAATCTGTGGTCAGACTTAAAGATTGCTGTTCACAAGCGCAAACCATCCAACTTGAAGGAGCTGGAGCAGTTTTACAAGGAGGAATGGGTAAAAATCCCAGTGGTAAGATGTGGCAAGCTCATAGAGACTTATCCAAAGTGACTTGGAGCTGTGATAGCCGCAAAAGGTGGCTCTACAAAATATTGACTTTAGGGGGTGAATAGTTATGCACATTGCCCTTTTTTGATATTTTGTGCTATTTGTTGTTTGCTTCACAATAAAAAAAAAAAAAACACATCTTCCAAGTTTTGGGCATCTTCAGTAAAAATGGCAATCCTCAAACAATCCATGTTAATTCCAGGTTGTGAGGAAAAACACGAAAAAATGCCAAGGGGGGTGAATACTTTTGCAAGGCATTGTATATCACGCTGACGCCTGGAATAATTCTTTATAGTATGAGAAGAATATAAAGCCTGCAGTTATCTAGAAGAACCTGTTTGTAGACTGCCCTTTACCAGACATTAAAGGTGCCTTTGTTGTGATTTTTATGTTAAGGGTGACGTTCCTCTTTAAAATTGACAGTTGGTACTGACATGCTCCTGATTTACACATATCTAGGCCTCAAAAATTCACAGTTATTCATTTTCAATACCGAAGTTCAAAAACGCCCCCTAAGCTTCAAAGGGGTTAAATCCCACAAACACTAAAACTCGCCCCATCCCGAATTACAGCAGATCACAGTACGAGAATGACAAAGTGTATTTCTTCACAGCATGCAATCACAGGCGAGATTTAAAGGATGTTCCAGATTGAGATCACAACATCGTTCTTATCTGGTGGACACAGACATACACTTCATGGAAATGTGGATTTCACACAGGACAAGGGGAAAAATAAACACTGGGAGCTGCTTCAGCTGCTGACAGTCTTTCCTGGAACTAACCGCAAGCTATTTAGATAAAAATGAATAATAATATAGCAGAATAACGTCAGGGAAAGCACACAGGCCTGACTCTCTGGGGCTAATATCTACAAGCTTGTCTATAGCAACCAAACCAACTGAAGCCTTTTTCGGGATAGGGAAGACAACCAAAGTGAATCTCCAGGCAAAATAATCAACATGAGAAGACTACTGTAGATTTCAGTCAATCCATGTACCCAACATTGCTCTGCTTGGGTTTCGTACAAATTACTTGTATTTTCATTGAAGGGCTGACAACACTTGCTGAAATGACCACAATGTTGTCACCACTCAACACTGTATCTACTCATTGGCAGTACTTGAGGATGTGGCTTCCTGACACACCAGTTTTGCCTCTAGAGAAGTGCCAACAACATTGAGACCAGATCAGTATCAAGAGTTTCTCCTCCTACCCTGTTTCCCCGAAAATAAGACCTAGCGTGATTGTCGGTGATGGCTGCAATATAAGCCCTACCCCCCAAATAAGCCCTACCCTGTTTACCTGAAAATAAGCCCCACCCTGAAAATTACAAGGACTTTAACTAGGGCTTATTTGGGGGGTAGGGCTTATATTGCAGCCATCACCGACAATCACGCTAGGTCTTATTTTCGGGGAAACAGGGTATGTACTCAGTGAAGTTGTTGGCAAAAGGACATGTGATGTCAACATACCGTCATGCAGCAGTTCAAACTCCCAAAGTAACTGGGAAGACGATTTAGGCCCCTTTCATATAGGTGCCTCCATGAAGCGGAATCGGCTTGCTTCGCTATGCAGAGTGGACACAGACACAGTCCCGCTCGCCTCTATGGGGCAATTGGAAATGGACCGCCTTTACATTTCCATCTGACCCGATAGACGGATGGGGAATAGGACCACCATCTTTGTTTTTGCCAGACAAGATTGGATCGGATGCCAATGGGTGTCAGCAGACATGTGTCCACTAACATCCGGTCCGCCTGAAAAACTGACAGGTGGACCTGATCGAATCACCCGTGTGAAAGGGGCCTAAAGTGAGGAAGCAGCTTCCTGCTTGGATACCGCTGGACCACTAATCCCCTTTCCACCAGCCACAGAGGAAGAGGGATCACAGATAGCATTAGCGGTCATGTGACTGCATCAAAATGGATAAATAAGATATTTTGAAAGTCTGCCAACTTAGACACTCAGCACAATCTAGTACGTATGATCTTGTGAGTTGAAGTGTACAGCCTTGCCTTTTAGGCCTCACACACACAGAACGTTTTGCTGTCCTCACAACGTCTTTCATCCTGGCAGCAGCACTTTGGCAGGAAAAAACGCTTGCAACGTATTTAATGGGCAAGCACTTGGGAATTAATTTAATTGGCCATGGAAATTTATTGACATTCAAGCTTTAAACATGGCTATCACGTGTTTACACGTCAAGCGTTTTTTCTGCCAAAAACAATGCTGCTACTGCAGTTTTTTTTTCTGCCTCTAAATGCCTCTGCCTGTAAATGCCTGGACACAATGGCCAAAGTGCAGGGGCACCAATCAAACAAGAAATAACATTTCTGGGGAAATTCAGTACAACTGTGTACAGAAGGTCTCCAGGTTGCCATATTGCATTACATTTTACCTAGGTTTACACCAAATGTGAGGGGGAAAAAGTATTTGATCCCCTGCTGATTTTGTACGTTTGTCCACTGATCAGTCTATAATTTTAATGGTAGATTTTTTTTAACAATGAGAAACAGAACAAAACAATCCAGAAAGAAAACTTTTCAAAAAAGTTATACATTGATTTGCATTTTAATGAGTGAAATAAGTATTAGATCCCCCATCAAACAGCAATATTTCTGGCTCCCAGGTGTCTTCTATACAGGCAACAAGCTGAGATTAGGAGCACTCTCTTAAAGGGGGTGCTCCTAATCTAAGCTTGTTACCTGTATAAAAGACACCTGTCCACAGAAGCAGACTCCAATCTTTCCACCATGGCCAAGACCAAAGAGCTGTCCGAGGATGTCAGGGACAATATTGTAGACCTACACAAGGTTGGAATGGGCTACAAGACCATCTCCAAGCAGCTTGGTGATAGGGTGACAACAATTGGGGCGATTTTTCGCAAATGGAAGAAACAAAATAATTGTCAATCTCCCTCGGTCTGGGGCTCCATGCAAGATCTCACCTCATGGAGTTTCACTAAACACACAACAGTAAAATCAGTCTGTATATGCAGTAAAGCATGCTTGTTATACTCACTGTGGTACCTAAGGGGTTAATCCCCTGCATTGTGTAAAAAGGCTGTTTGATCCCGTCTTCTCTTATCCTCCCCTTCTTCCACTGTCCCCAAACCATCTCATGATAGAACAGAGCCCTGGGGGCACTCTGCACATGCTCAATTTGGTGTGTATTGCCATATTTATGAGCCTCATAGGACAGTCAGTGCAGAATGAAACCTCCTCCTACAAGCTTTAACCAGACACTCATAGAAGTCACAAGACTGCTAAATGCTGCTGATGAGAAAATGTACAGTATCTCAAAAAAGTTAATACACCCCTCACATTTTTCTAAATAGGTTATTATATCTTTTCATGTGACAATACTGAAGAAATTACACTTTGCTACAATGTAAAGTAGTGAGTGTACAACTTGTATAACAGTGTACATTTGCTGTCCCCTCAAAATAACTCAACACACAGCCATTAATGTCTAAACCGCTGGCAACAAAAGTGAGTACACCCCTAAGTCAAAATGTCCAAATTGGGCCAAATTAGCCATTTTCCCTCCCCGGTGTCATGTGACTCCTTAGTGTTACTGGGTCTCAGGTTTGAATGGGTAGCAGGTGTGTTAAATTTGGTGTTATCGCTCTCACTATTTCATACTGATCACTGGTGGAGGAAGGTCTCTATATACAGGAAGGAAGGTGGGTGTGCAAGTATGTATGTACATATATATATATATATATATATATATATATATATATATATATATATATATATATATATATATATATATATATATATATATATAAATATTTATATATGTACACATATATATATATATATATATATACACACACACACACACACATACATACACACGCATACATAGTTGGTGTGGTTAAAAAGACAAGAGTCCATCAAGTCCACAAGTCCAACCTGTGTGTGTGCTTTTATGTCAGTCTTACATTGTATATTCCTGTATGTTAAGGTCGTTTAGGTGCCTACCTAATAGTTTTTTGAAACTATCGATGCTCCCTGCTGAAACCACTGCTTGTGGAAGAGAATTCCACATTATTACTGCTCTTACAGTAAAGAACCCTCTACGCCGTTTAAGAATAAACCACTTCTCTTCTAATTTTAGTGAAAGGCCGCGCGTCTCTTAAATTTCCCTTTCGCGGAAGAGTTTTATCCCTATTGTGGGGTCACCAGTATAGTATTTGTACATTCATATCCCCTCTCAAGCGTCTCCTCTCCAGAGAGAATAAGTTCAATGCTCGTAATCTTTCCTCATAACAAAGGTCCTCGAGTCCCTTTATTAGCTTAGTTGCCCTTCTCTGGACTCCCTACAGTTCCAGCAGCTCCTTCCTGAGGACTGGTGCCCAGAACTGGACAGCATACTCCAGGTGAGGCCGGACCAGAGTCTTGTAGAGTGGAAGAATTATCGTTTTATCTCTGGAGTTAATCCCCTTTTTAATGCTGCCAATATTCTGTTGGCTTTGCTTGCCATTGCTGAGCCTGTAATCTACTAGGACCCCCAGGTCCTTTTCCATTCTAGATTCCCCCAGAGGTTCTCCCCCTAATTCACATTTTAGCCTCCCATATGCATAATGCATTATTTTACATTTTTATACATTAAACCTAATTTGCCATGTAGTTGCCCACCCCAATAATTTGTTCAGATCTTCTTTCAAGGTTTCCACATCCTGCAGAGAAATTATCGCCCTGCTTAGCTTAGTATCGTCCTCAAATACCGAGATTGAGCTGTTTATCCCATCCTCCAGGTCATTTATGAATAACAAATAGGATTAGTCCCAGGACAGAACCCTGGGGCACCCCACTTTCCACACCGGACCATTTCAAGCATTCCCCATTTATCACTACCCTCTGAACTCGCCCCTGCAGCCAGGTTTCAATCTATTTACTCATCCTATGGTCCATGCCAGCAGACCTTAGCTTGTACAGTAAACGTTTATGGGGAACTGTATCAAATGCCTTTGCAAAATCCAGATACACCACGTCTACGGGCCTTCCTTTATCTAGATGGCAGCTCACCTCCTCATAGAAGGTTAGTCGATTGGTTTGGCAAGAACGATTTTTCATGAATTCATGCTGATTTCTGCTAATGATACAGTTTTCATTACTAAAATCTTTTATATAATCCCTTATCGTCCCCTCCAAGAACTTACAAAACTATTGACGTTAAGCTAACTGGTCTAATTGCCAGGGATATGTCTTGGTCCTTTTTAAATATTGGTGCTACATTAGCTTTTCTCCAATCTGCTGGTACCATTCCAGTCAGTAGACTGTTCATAAAAATTAGGAACAATGGTCTGGCAATTACTTGACTGAGTTCCTTAAGGACCCTCAGGTGCAAATCATCTAGTCCCAGTGACTTATTAAGGATACATTTTTCAAGTCTATTCCTAATTCTAGCCTCTGTTAGCCATGAGGGTGCTTCCTGTGATGTGTCACGAGGATAAACATTGCAGTTTTGGTTAGTGAAGGCCCCCGTTTCCCTCATGAAGACTGAGGAGAAAAATAAATTCAATAGCTTCGCCATCTCTCCATCCTTTGTAACCAGATTCCCTTCATCATTCTTTATGGGGCCAATATGATCTGACCTGCCTCTTTTACTATTTATATACTTAAAGAATTTCTTGGGATTTTTTTTACTCACCTCCGCTATGTGCCTTTTGTGTTGTGTCTTAGCCGTCCTGATTACACCCTTACATTTCTTATTGCATACTTTGTAAAGTTGGAATGCTGATGATGATCCCTCAGCCTTGTATTTTTTTGAAGGCCTTCTCCTTTGTTTTTATATGCATTTTTACGTTGGCGTTAAGCCACCTAGGACTTATTAACTCTTAAATTTATTTCCTATTGGGATGTACTGGCTAATACCCTTATTTAATATGATCTTAAAGCACATCCATTTTTCCTCCGTGTGCTTTGTTCCTAAGATTTTATACTATTTAATATCTTCTAGCACAGAGCGTAGTTTAGGGAAGTTGGCTCTTTTGAAATTCAGTGTCTTTGTATTCCCCTTATGTTTCCTATTTGTGTGATTTATACTGAAACTAATTGACCTAAATTTAGGAAATGGCAAGCTTTAGATGAATGTGCGGTTCCTTCCGCCCAGTCCATGTCTTGATAATTAAAATCCCCCATTATAATGACACTTTCCATCCTTGCCGCCATTCCAAACTGTGATAGGTCCGCCTCCCCCTCCTGCCTCTGGTTAGGGGGCCTATAGCATACTCCCAGTATTACTTTCCCCTTAGTTTCCTCCCTTTGTAGCTCTACCCATAAGGATTCCACCTCCTCCATTAGTGATGTAATCCTTCACATTCACTTGTACATAATTTTTTTACACACACACACACACACACACATTATATATATATATATATATATATGTATGTATGTATGTATAGTTGTATACCCCTTCCTTCCTGTATATAGAGACCTTCCTCCCTCACTGACTACAGATATACATCATCTGTCCTGTATACAGCTATATATACACCCACCTTCCCTCCTGTATTTACCAATATAATCCACCCCCTCTATATCCACACTGTACACCCTCGGTACTGTACAGGCCGCATTTGATGGGCACAGTGAGGCCGCATATGATGGGCACTGGCGAGTCTGCATTTGATGGGCACAGGTGAGGCAGTATTGATGGACACAGTGAGGCTGCATTGATGGGCACTGATAGGCGGCATTTGATGGGCACCGATAGGCGGCATTTGATGGGCACCGATAGGCGGCATTTGATGGGCACCGATAGGCGGCATTTGATGGGCACCGATAGGCGGCATTTGATGGGCACCGATAGGCGGCATTTGATGGGCACCGATAGGCGGCATTTGATGGACACCGGTTAAGCTGCATTGATGGGCACGGTGAGGCAGTAGTGATGGGCACAGTGAGACGAAAAAAAGTCAAGAGTAATGCCGTGTACACACGATTGGAATTTCCGTCAGAAAAAACGTGGATGGTTTTTCTGACGGAATTTCCGCTCAAGCTTGCCTTGCATACACACGGTCACACAAAAGTTTTTTGAACTTTCAACTGTCAAGAACGTGGTGACATACAACACTACAACAAGCCGAGAAAATTAAGTTCAATGCTTCCGAGCATGCATCAAATTGTTTTCGAGCATGGATGATTTTTTTGCGCGTCCGAATTGCATACAGACGAACGCATTTTCGGATAGGAACCTTTCCGACCGAAAAATAGAGAACATGCTCCCAATCTTTTCCTGGCTGGAATTCCGCCAGCAAAAGACCGATGGAGCATACACACGGTCGCATTTTCTGACAAAAAGCTCTCATCGGAGTTTTGCTGGCGGCATTTCCGATAGTTTTCCTACTTCTTATGCCGCGTACACACTAAGTAAAGGGGGATCTCTTCTACGGGGGACCTGACCTGGCCTGCTCTAAAGGAGGATCTATATGGGGGACCCTGGCCTGGCCTGTGCTTTATGTGATATGACTAAGCCCCTCTCCTTCATTACATTGTCGGAAAGGGGCAGAGCATGGGTGACCGTAAAAGGATGCCGCCCCCCCTGAAAAAGTTCTGCAGACACCCATGGCTGGGGGTGGAGCTGGGAAGCAGAAAGTGCATGGTCTGGAGGAGGACCAGAGGAGGGCTGGAGTTAGCTGAGACGAAGGGGTGCTGAAGCTGCACAGAGAGGAGCAAGATCCCCTCTGCTGCCAACTGCTGAAACAAGGTGGAGGTGTAGACAAGGTGAGCGCCAGGGCTGCAGAAGAGGTGCGAGGGCCACATTAAATGGCCTGGATTTGGCCTGCGGGCCTTGTGTTTGACACATAAGCCATAAATGGTTTAGGATTTTTTTTTTTTCATTAAACCAAACTATGTACACGTTATATATTTACAAGGTGTTGAATTAAAACCCCTTTCTCACAAACGCTGCCCTTTAGAAACTGAGAGAATTATCTTTCTATAACATTTCTAGACAGGAGTTAGCTCCATGATAACCAATCCATCGTCCAAGATATTTGGGTTCTGAAAAACTCTACATATTTACCCGTGAATATTACTGAAAACTATTTTTCACAAGCCATCCTGTAATTTATGTTCAGACTTCCCTTTAAATACTTGAAAGACTTGAGCTACCCTGGGAAAATGATGGCGGTAATAGCGGATGGATCATTAGTTCTAACAAGCTTGCCATGTTGTCAACGCTGTCATCTTAATCATTTAACGGCTGCATATGTAAATACATCTATTTGTAGCCGCGCACCGCCATTTTGTAAATTATTATTAATGCTATTATTTGGCACACTGACTTCGGCACTATTAACTGGCTTCTTTCTAAAATATAGGCGCAAGACGTCATTCTAGAGCAAGACAGATGGATATGGAGAAGTATACATCCGTCCCTATGAAATGAGGAATGTACAGTGTTTTAACAAATTGCTTCTCCTCTCCTTTCCTTTCGGAATTCATGGCTGTTATCTATTCTGTGGCGACATTAAGTAATATCTAACAGCCTCATTAAGCAGGAGCTGCTGCGCTTTTCTTTTTCGGGAAACCATGAAAGTCATGGAAACTCGCGAATGTGTCTTTCGGTCCGTAGAAGCTCTCTTGCGGAAATAAACAAAATCTCATTTAACGTGCCTTCTTTTAAAGCGGTCACGCACCTACAGGTCGGTTACTAGATTTACATATATTTTTAATTGCTCCTAATTAAAATTTAAACTGCGCTTTAAATGTTTAAACGGGAGCTCCCAGCATTTCCATTTCAAATCTTCGCTTTGAATTTGCTCGGTTATTCCTGTCATGAATAATTGAAGGCCTTAAATGCTTTCCTGATTTGGCGGCCCAGTCTACTTGCACTCTATGGCCTCACCTCGCCCTGCGGGGATCTGGTTGCGGGGTCATAGGCACGCGGCTATGGTTTAATTATGGGGCTTCCATGAGCTCTGTGATTTCATGTTCCAAGAGGACAAAACTTTAGACAGAGAAAGGCAATTATTTCAAAAATCACTTAAGATGCGTTTTAGATGGATTTAGTTCACCTGGATTGACACTTCTCTTTTATCTGGCTTAGTATGTGATCTTCAGAAGCCCAAAAAGCCACTCATCAAGGACTCGTAACAGACATTAAATTCAAATAAATTATTAGGCAGAATTGTACTCATCTCCAGGTAGAGGAAAGTATAGAACCCAAAGATAAAAAAAAAATGTAAGAGCTTCAAGACAGTGGAGTTGGAGTTAGGGGGGTATTTAATATCTGCTTTGCATTTGATCAAACAGTTCTGTTCAGGTTAGACATAAATGTGTTAATCCCGGACTCATAAAAAGGTCCTTGTTAGAATAACAAACCTGGATTTTCTTTTATTTTTGGCACCAGTTGTCAGCTACTCGACAGGCTTGTAGAATTGGGACCGATGGGACAATAAATCCCATCCATGCTGCAAAGCCAAGCATCCTTGAACAATGTATATCAGCTCGGAACACCTGAACGCAAGGTAGGAGGGGCCCTCTTAACGTCTCCAGTGTGTAATTGCAAAACTGAGGATATGAAATAATGTGGCAGGTGGATTATTTACTGGGAGAATGCAGAAAAGTGTCTGAAGCCTCAACAAGCTGCATAAATCATGATACTGCGATGGATTATTAAAAAAGCCTCAATAGCTTAAAAGAAAAAAGAAAAAAAAAAAAAAAAACAGTTTTGGACTTTGGTTATAAATTAGTGCAAAGAGCAAAAATCTACAATACCCCAAACTAATCACAACAAACTAATGCCGCGTACACACGAGCGGACTTTACGGCAGACTTTGCACGGCGGACTTTGACTAACTTTACGACGGACTTTCCGAATGAACGGACTTGCCTACACACAATCAACCAAAGTCCGACGGATTCGTACGTGATGACGTACGACCGGACTAAAACAAGGAAGTTCATAGCCAGTAGCAAATAGCTGCCCTAGCGTGGCTTTTTGTCCGTCGAACTAGCATACAGACGAGCGGACTTTTCGTCCGGACTCGATTTCAACGGATTGATTTAAAACATGTTTCAAATCTAAGTCCGTCCAACTTTTGGGAAAACAAAGTCCGCTGGAGCCCACACATGATCGAATTGTCTGACGAAATCCAGTCCGCCGGGCAAAGTCTGCCGTAACGTCCGCTCGTGTGTACGCGGCATTATATTTTCATAAAAAAGGAAAATGGACCTCCTTTCTAAAACACTACTTGGATGTCAATCGGATCCTCTATTGTAAATACCTTGTGTTGTTGACTGAGAAAAAAAAAATGCTGGATCAGTGACTCGAAGAACTGAAACCGGAGATAGCCAGACAACTAGCATTTTCAGAAAGACTCCAGATTTCTGTTTTAACGAGGTGTGTTAGCTGCTAAAGGATCATAATAAAGGGTTTATAAAAATGTCCACCGATTGGCAGATATCTCCCTGAGCTGGATGAATAGTGTGCAGGCTAGTGTCACAGCTCCGGTAGGAAGTGTGATGAGCGTTTCAGTGTATTGCACTGTATTTTATGTTTATTTATGTATTTCTTTTACTTTAAATTTGTCACTATGTGAAACTTCATTTATGTCATTGCACAGCGCAACTGTGGTAACATTCAGTGCCACCAATGAGCTGAGAAAAAAATGTAGAAATGCTGCATTTTTCCGCACTGTGATGCACATCACACCAGAGTTGTGGTATGAACAGGCTGCATAGAAAACCATTGTTTTCTATGTGCCCTAGCTGTGACCTGTGCTTATCCACTGTGGAAAAAAGCAGGTCACTGCAGATAGTGTGAAAGAGCCCTTAAAGCGGAGTCCCACCCACATTTTCTACTTTGCGTCATCCTCTTCAATCCTGCAAGTTAGAACAACATAGGCATTTTTTTTTTAGCTTTCTTTACAGGGTGTATTCTTTTTTCTTCCTGTACAGGGCACCGCGACGAGGCACGTCATATCCTGCGGTGCCCTGGCTCCTGCAGATGGGCGTCCTCATTCCCACGAGTCAACAACGGGGCAGAACCTTCCTACGACGCAGCCGTCGTGATGGCAACCAGAGATATAATCATGCACCGTGCCTTGGGTTTGATGCGCATGTGCAAGAAAGGGTGGTGCATGCTGGGTAACCAGCAGCACCTTATTCCGGAAGACTACAGTAGTGGGCTTCACATGCCTACAATTAAGATGGGAGCACGCGGCTAAAGGATTATAAAGGTTTGTTTTTTAAAAAAATACTTTAATACTACAGCGACTTTGCATATAGTTAGCTTTTTGAAACTTCGTGATAAGAACATCCTGGTTCTCTTTTAAAAAAAATAAATACAGCTGGAACACCGCTTTAAGTCTTCAACGTAGGAGAAAAGCCCACCAAAGAAAACAGAAATGGCCTAGATGTCCCTATCAATGTTCAAAATGGGGAGCACTGCATGTCAATACCTTGCTGTTTACATTGGAGCAGGTTGTCACATGATTTGACAGGTCAAATCGCATGACAAGTCACAGCCTAGTGTCGGCAATCGCCCTGTTGAAATTGATGCGACGCCGACTTTGTGGTGCCACAGCAATCTGAAAAAGTCGTTCCTGCCCTACTTTTGGCCATTTCGAGTGCGATTTGGATAGACATTTGTGCATGAAGTCACGCAGGTGTCTTACAAGTCGCACTTGAAGTTGCACTGACACAAAGCTTCGAAATCAGGCGATTTCAGATGAAGTCCGTCATTTTAAAGCAGCAGTCAATGTGAACGGGGGCTTAGATCACCTTAAAGGGGAAAACAGAATAAGTGCACTTATGGTAGAAAAAGTGAAAAGAAGCCTACAAGTCCAACTGCTGGTTCAAAATTATGCTATATTTCATATTTAACTTTTGCTTTTTCTGTGTTTTTGTCATCATGCGACCTTTTCTTCGCCAAGATTTGAGAATCGGAGACTCCACAATCTGATTGGCTGCTTACCCCAGAGTTCTTTGCTGTGCTGTCAATCAAGCTGGGTGCATGTCAGCCTGTGATGTTACAGAATGACTATAGGACTACAGACACATTCTGCATCAGAAAGGCCCCATTATAAAACACAACCATGCTAACATGGATCTGCTTCTGTAGTTAGTCTCAAAGACTGGCAGGATTACCAGGTGTGTTTAGTGTGCTCCAACATATTAAAGTGATACTAAACACACACTGTTTAATTTACATTATCCCTTCTCTTTCCGTATGTGGATAATGGCCCTGTATTTGGAAAAAAAAAAATCTAAAAACCTTTTTCCTAATCCATATACATCAGTCACATGACCCAGCTCTTTCCCAGTCTGTCTTTAGGGCAACAGTGACAGGAGGAGTGTCTAGTCCTCTGCTGCTGGTCACATGTTCAAAATAAAATAAAAAACAGCCTTTGGGATATAGAATAAAAAAAAGATGTCAATACACTGTTCTGAATTGTCATACAAACATACATTTGAAATGAAATAGTTATTTTTTGGCAATAACATGGCGAGGGCGGATTTCTGCCAGTCACAGGCAGTTTTCAAATAAATAGGAAGGTGAAGCCCCCGCCAATCAAGATCAATAGCCATCAATATCCCACCCCCATTGTGTTTTGTTGGTTAGTGGGCTGTCATTTACCACTGTGTATACACCCACATGCGTGACTCTATAGTCCCATGGGGGGCTCACATGTGATAGGGAGGAAATGCTCAGTATAGAAACTCACTGAAAACTGAGCATGTGCAAAACTGCCAACACTGCTCTGCACAATTCCCCACTGCAGTGGGGACATGGGCAGTAGGGGGAGATGGAGAACAGCAGGAACAGCAGGATCAACTAGGTTTTTAGCAGAATACAAAAAATGAATCCCATAGTGACTGAGTGAGCATGACCAACACGTAATACACCAGTTATTGATAGTTTTTTTATGATATGGGTTTAATAATACTCTAAATAAAAGGAGCCATCAATGTTGTTGGTGAAGGATAGAGGAATTTAGTCTCAATCGTTTAAAATTTAGCTCTACATACACTTTTAACCTTACACGAGCATACATGGCTTACTGGAATCTACCAGTCCTATGCCGCGATCTAACAGCAGCAATAACTTGGCACCGAAAAAAAGTATCAGTGAACTAGCAGCTGTGCAGCCTCCATCACTGGAAAGGAGCCTTGGCAAATCACCACCATCCCGATATGTTCTCTTTATTAAATTGCTGTTAATTTGTAATCTTCTGCAGGCTCAGCCTTCTAGATATTGAAATGCATCAGCAGCTCATCGCTGTGGACAGCTTAGCAAGTCCATCTTGAGATGAGATGGGTTAAACGTGCTAGTCATTTTTTTAATACAGATGTAGGGGCCCCAGTGGCCCAATAGAACTCTTCAGAAAAGCACAGGTTAGGATTAATCGTCCTTATGGGAAATAAAGGAAAGACTGGTGTCTTCATGAATCACAGAAGCCTTTCTTGTGAAACATCATTACTGCTTTATGAGTCAAAGGCTTCTGTTTTACTCTCCAGTAGGTGTTGGGATATTTCCGGAGGTCCGTGTACATTGTTATAGATACGAGAACAATCGTATCTCCATATATGGACACGCATTTTCGTGTGTTGCCACAGAACCTGTGTGACACCACTACCCGCCATGTACAGACACTGACCTGCTGCTGGCATTATGCAGTGATGTACAGCTTGGAATGTTTACAGGCTAACGCTTTGTGACATTAGCAAATCATAAGGGACAGCGTCAGCAAGGAGAGAACGTGTGGAGGAAGGTAAGGTCTACCGTCAGCTGCCATTGCTGCAAGATCTAAAACTTGTCTGTGCCAGACAGATAACCTGCGGCTTTAATGAGTGAAGAAGCAAGTTTGTCGTCCCAAGAGGCAGTTCTGTCACCACAGTTCAGGGGACAATAAATCATCCAACACTTGTTAAAAATGGACTTTGCAATACAAGAGTTATTTCTGAGCCTTTTCCTACTAGTTTATGACAGTATTGACTCTTCATAAGCCCAAAGCGGAGATTCTCAGCACTCAGAGTACCAACTACAAAGCTAACCGAGAGTTTCTTATTCGGTTTTTCACTTTTTGTATGCTCTCCTGGAGGAATTCTTGGTGGCTCTGCAACAAAGTGAGGAGCTTATTCAATAAGGCGAGAAAAATATATAGTCTGCGCCAGGGTGGATTTGATCACTATTAAAAAGGCTTGATTTAAGGGCATATTCACACTGCCAGAGCCCGGGTGTCGGCGGTAAAGCGCCGTTATTTTTAGCTGCGCTTTACCGTCATTTTTGCAGCACTTTTAATCCCCGCTAGTGGCCAAAAAAGGGTTAAAACCGCCGGCAAAGCGCCGCTGCAGCGGCACTTTGCCGGCAGTTCGGCGGCGGTGCCCATTGATTTCAATGAGCAGGGGCGCTTTAGGAGCGCTCCTACAGCGCTGCAAAGAAGCTGCTTGCAGGACTTTTTTTTAGACATCCCGCCAGCGCAGCGCCCCACAGTGGAAGCCATCGGGCTTTCACACTGGGATTGCAGCTGAAGCTTTTTTCAGGCACTTTACATGCACTATTTTTAGTGCTAAAGCGCCTGGAAAACGTCTCCAATGTGAAAGGGGTCTAAATCAACTTTAAATTGATTTAAATTTAAATGATAATTTTAAAGTGCAACTGTCATCTCTGTCCCACAGAGGCTCCTCCTCTGACCCGCTGTTGACCAACAGTCCCATTCACTTTAATGGGAAAGCTGGTGATGCGGCAGTGACACAAAAAGGTGAGGGATGTGGTGGCAGCAGGTGAGGTGATGCCCGCTAACAGGCGCTGCCATGATGGATCTGAAATGACCGGTGCTCTTTAAATGTAAAGACTTCTTCTTGCTGGTAGTTAGAAATCTTTAATATTTCCAAACAAAATGAAGGTTTCCCATCTACAATAATAAGCTGTCAGGTTAGTAAAACAGCGATATCAGAACTGATTCAATCATACAGTTTCTAGTGTACATAGATTTGCAAAACAATGGGATAAAGGAATATTCCTGAACTTTGGTTTATCTCATGGTTACTGTGAAATTGTGTGAATGCATCAATGCAGTGCATGTTATCTCAGCTTGCAGAGCTTGGATTCATTGAAAGAGTTTACCAAAAATGTAAATATTGTGGAATATACAGCCTCATGCTACATAACTAAGCTCCATTTCATGCTGAATAAACTAAATTATTAATGTATCTTAAATAGAAAACTATCTTTAGATTTTTGCTCCAAAAGCACTTTATTAAAATAAATTTGATTAAAAAAAAAAAAAAAAAATCGATCTAAATCAAATTTTTATTTCTTTTTTTAAATCATTGATTTATATCCACCCTGGTCTGCGCTGTGTCATATCTCACTGCAGCCGATTCAATATCAGATTTTTACTCTAGTCAAATTAGCTACAGGTAATCATGACACAAAATGCGAGAAGCACCAGATAGAAGCTGCTACTGAAGAGTAGAGATGTGCTCAGACGTCCTCTGAACTCTTCTCTAGCCGAAACCGCACACTTTTTTTTTTTTACTCCAACGAGTCATTTGCACCCTGCAGCTCACGTAAACAAAGAGGTGGGTCCGAGGGGTGGGAATGACCCAACCCGCAAAAAAGAAGAGTCCGAGTCAGAATTTGGCTAGAGAGGAGTTTTGAGGACGCCCAAGACCATTTCTATTAACCACTTGAGCCCCGGACCATTATGCTGCCTAAGGACCAGAGGTCTTTTTCCAATTTGGCACTGCGTCGCTTTAACTGCTAATTGCGCGGTCATGCAATGCTGTACCCAAACGAAATTTGCGTCCTTTTCTTCCCACAAATAGAGCTTTCTTTTGATGGTATTTGATCACCTCTGCGGTTTTTATTTTTTGCGCTATAAATGGAAAAAGACCGAAAATTTTGAAAAAAAATGATATTTTCTACTTTTTGTTATAAAAAAAATCCAATAAACTCAATTTTAGTCATACATTTAGGCCAAAATGTATTCGGCCACATGTTTTTGGTAAAAAAAATGTCAATAAGCGTATATTTATTGGTTTGCGCAAAAGTTATAGCGTCTACAAACTAGGGTACATTTTCTGTAATTTACACAGCTTTTAGTTTATGACTGCCTATGTCATTTCTTGAGGTGCTAAAATGGCAGGGCAGTACAAAACCCCCCCAAATGACCCCATTGTGGAAAGTAGACACCCCAAGGAAATTGCTGAGAGGCATGTTGAACCCATTGAATATTTATTTTTTTTGTCCCAAGTGATTGAATAATGACAAAAAAAAAAAAAAAATATTTACAAAATGTTGTCACTAAATGATATATTGCTCACACAGGCCATGGGCCTATGTGGAATTGCACCCCAAAATACATTCTGCTGCTTCTCCTGAATATGGGGATACCACATGTGTGGGACTTTTTGGGAGCCTAGCCGCGTACGGGGCCCCGAAATCCAATCACCGCCTTCAGGATTTCTAAGGGCGTAAATTTATGATTTCACTCTTTACTGCCTATCACAGTTTCGGAGGCCATGGAATGCCCAGGTGGCACAAAACCCCCCCAAATGACCCCATTTTGGAAAGTAGACACCCCAAGCTATTTCCAGAGAGGCATATTGAGTCCATGGAATATTTTATATTTTGACACAAGTTGCGGGAAAGTGACACATTTTTTTTTTTTTTTTTTTTTGCACAAAGTTGTCACTAAATGATATATTGCTCACACAGGCCATGGGCATATGTGGAATTGCACCCCAAAATACATTTAGCTACTTCTCCTGAGTACGGGGATACCACATGTGTGGGGCTTTTTGGGAGCCTAGCCGTGTACGGGACCCCGAAAACCAATCACCGCCTTCAGGATTTCTAAGGGTGAAAATTTTTGATTTCACTCTTCACTGAGTATCACAGTTTCGGAGGCCATGGAATGCCCAGGTGGCACAAAACCCCCCCAAATGACCCCATTTTGGAAAGTAGACACCCCAAGCTATTTGCTGAGAGGCATGGTGAGTATTTTGCAGCTCTCATTTGTTTTTGAAAATGAAGAAAGACAAGAAAAAACTTTTTTTTTTTTCTTTTTTCAATTTTCAAAACTTTGTGACAAAAAGTGAGGTCTGCAAAATACTCACTATACCTCTCATCAAATAGCTTGGGGTGTCTACTTTCCAAAATGGGGTCATTTGGGGGGGGTTTGTGCCACCTGGGCATTCCATGGTCTCCGAAACTGTGATAAGCAGTCAAGAGAGAAATCAAAAATTCACGCCCTTAGAAAGCCTGAAGGCGGTGCTTGGTTTTCGGGGTTCCGTACGCGGCTAGGCTCCCAAAAAGTCTCACACATGTGGTATCCCCGAGAAGCAGCAGAATGTATTTTGGGGTGTAATTTCACATATTCCCATGGCATGTTTGAGCAATATATCATTTAGTGACAATTTTGTGCAAAAAAAAAAAAAAAATTGTCTCTTTCCCGCAACTTGTGTCGCAATATAAAATATTCCATGGACTCGACATGCCTCTCAGCAAATAGCTTGGGGTGTCTACTTTCCAAAATGGGGTCATTTGGGGGGATTTTGAACTGTCCTGGCATTTTATGCACAACATTTAGAAGCTTATTTCACACATCACCCACTCTTCTAACCACTTGAAGACAAAGCCCTTTCTGACACTTTTTGTTTACATGAAAAAGTTTTTTTTTTTTGCAAGAAAATTACTTTGAACCCCCAAACATTATATATTTTTTTAAAGCAAATGCCCTACAGATTAAAATGGTGGGTGTTTCATTTTTTTTTTTCACACAGTATTTGCGCAGCGATTTTTCAAACGCATTTTTTGGGGAAAAAACACACTTTTTTAAATTTTAATGCACTAAAACACACTATATTGCCCAAATGTTTGATGAAATAAAAAAGATGATCTTAGGCCGAGTACATGGATACCAAACATGACATGCTTTACAATTGCGCACAAACGTGCAGTGGCAACAAAATAAATACATTTTTAAAAACCTTTAAAAGCCTTTACAGGTTACCACTTTAGATTTACAGAGGAGGTCTACTGCAAAAATTACTGCCCTCGATCTAACCTTCGCGGTGATACCTCACATGCATGGTGCAATTGCTGTTTACGTTTGACGACAGACCGCCGCTTGCGTTCGCCTTAGTGCGAGAGCAGGGGGCGACAGGGTGCTTTTTTTTTTTTTTTTTTATTATTTTTTTGCTTTTTTATCTTATTTTTAAACTGTTCCTTTCATTTTTATTTTTTTTTAATCATTTTTATTGTTATCTCGGGGAATGTAAATATCCCCTATGATAGCAATAGGTAGTGACAGGTACTCTTTTTTGAAAAAATTGGGGTCTATTAGACCCTAGATCTCTCCTCTGCCCTCAAAGCATCTGACCACACCAAGATCGGTGTGATAAAATGCTTCCCCAATTTCCCAATGGCGCTATTTACATCCAGCGAAATCTAAGTCATAAAATGCTCGTAGCTTCCGGTTTCTTAGGCCATAGAGATGTTTGGAGCCACTCTGGTCTCTGATCAGCTCTATGGTCAGCTGGCTGAATCACCGGCTGCATTTTCAGGTTCCCTGTTGAGACAGGAGAGCCAGAGAAAAACACGGAAGACGGTGGGGGGGGGCATTCCCTCCCACGGCTTGTAAAAGCAGTCTAGAGGCTAATTAGCCGCTAGGATTGCTTTTACATGAAAGCCGACCGCTGGCTGAAAAGAATGATACCAAGATGATACCTAAACCTGCAGGCATCATTCTGGTATAACCACTCAAAGTTGTGAATGGCGTACCTGAAGACAAAAAAATGGTTAACAATAAAGCACAGTAAACGGTAAAGTATAAAAAATTGCATACCTGAAAAGCAAACATGATAAAACATAATAACAATAAAACATTGCAGAATAGAATACAGTAAAAAAGAGCAGAACAATAGAGAGAATAGAGAGAGAGAGAACAATAAAACGACAACTATTTTTTTTTATTTTATATATATATATATATATATATATATATATATATATATATATATATATATATATATTTTTTACACTTTTTTTGTAACTAACTTTTATAACTGTAACCGGTTCCAGGTTCGGGTCTCTCAAAATGCGATGGCATCTTGGGAGACCCTGTGAAAGTGTGCCTAGTCTGTGCAATGCTGTACCCTACGCTAATACTCAACTAGTGCATGGTAGCGTTCAAAACATTCACCAATGCAAAGACCAGGATTGTCAGGACAGGAGGGACAATAATAGCGGGTGTCACGTCTATATCCGCGCTTGCTGCAGACACAATATCTTTTTTGGGGGCGTTCGCTGGGTAGGGGTACTCGGGAGGACATAAAGAAAATGCCTCTCATGCAGCCGACTGCATTTGGTTGGGGATGTGAATGGGGGAAGTACGGGCGCTGCAGAAGCGGTGGGTTCCCAATTAGGATTGGCGAATGCAGTAGGAAGGGCACTATGGGCACGACGGGCCTGTGTTTGTCTTTTTGGTGGCAGCGGGACACTACTTGTGCTTGCCACCTCACCAGCTTGAACTGCACTTATGGGACTCGCCACGTCACCAAGTGTTACTGCAGTGCTGGTTTGACTACGACCGGGGTGTACTAGGCCGCTGGCGCTTGCCAGTTCACCAAAACGCTACCAAAAAATCTGTTGGCGATCGCAGGGATCAGGCCTGACTCTGCGAACGCTGCAGTTATGCGTTTTAGTCTTTTGTAAGTGACAGTGATCGATCGATACTGCACTTGGGTGGGCTGGGCTGGGCCAGGCGGAGGGGCAAAACGCAGGTGCTAGCAGGTATCTGGGCTGATCCCGCTAACACTGCGTTTGTGAAAACTCTAAACTGCTGGGGATGCTAGTATAGATCTGATCGGATCAGATATTGATCCGTTCAGATACTATACCACTAAGGGTGGTGTACAGTGCGTGCGTGGGTGTTAGCGGTACTGGCGCTAACCTGACGCTGCCTGGGGCTGGTGCTTGCCAGTTCACCAAAATACTACCAAAAAAGCTGTTAGCGATCGCAGGGATCAGGCCTGACTCTGCGAACGCTGCAGTTATGCATTTAGTGTTTTGTAAGTGTCAGTGATCGATCGATACTGCACTTGGGTGGGCTGGGCCGGGCGGAGGGGCAAAACGCAGGTGCTAGCGGGTATCTGGGCTGATTCCGCTAACACTGCGTTTTTGGGAACCCTAAACTGCTGGGGACACTAGTATAGATCTGATCGGATCAGATATTGATCCGTTCAGATACTATACCACTAAGGGAGGCGTATGCTGCGTGCGTGGGTGTTAGCGGTACTGGCGCTAACCTGACCCTGCCTGGGGCTGGTGCTTGCCAGTTCACCAAAATACTACCAAAAAAACTGTTAGCGATCGCAGGGATCAGGCCTGACTCTGCGAACGCTGCAGTTATGCGTTTAGTCTTTTGTAAGTGACAGTGATCGATCGATACTGCACTTGGGTGGGCTGGGCTGGGCCGGGCGAAGGGGCAAAACGCAGGTGCTAGCAGGTATCTGGGCTGATCCCGCTAACACTGCGTTTTTGGGAACCCTAAACTGCTGGGGACGCTAGTATAGATCTGATCGGATCAGATATTGATGCGTTCAGATACTATACCACTAAGGGAGGTGTATGCTGCGTGCGTGGGTGTTAGCGGTACTGGCGCTAATCTGACGCTGCCTGGGGTGACGCATATCACCGCCGGGCGATCAGGGGGCTAAACCTTTATTCGGTAATAAACGGCGGGTGCCCTGACACTATAAAAAATAAACAAACTAACCAGCGTCAACCGTAACGGTTATACGGTGATCAGTGGTGAAAGGGTTAACTAGGGGGCAATCAAGGGGTTAAAACATTTATTCGGTAGTATATGGGGGTCCCTGACGCTATAAAACGCTGACGGCGAACCTAAATATTTATGTCCCTAACTAGCGTCACCAGCGACACTAATACAGCGATCAGAAAAATGATCGCTTAGTGACACTGGTGACAGGGGGTGATCAAGGGGTTAAAACTTTATTAGGGGGGGTTAGGGGGGTACCCTAGACCTAAAGGGGGGTAACAGTATCTGTCCCAACACTGTAACTGTCACAAACTGACACTATGCAGTAATCAGAAAAAAAAAAAAAAAAAAAACTGCTGGTGTCAGTTTGTGACAGGGGGGGGGGTGATTGGGGGGGGATCGGGGGGCGATCGGGGGGGGGATCGGGGTGTTTTGTGTGCCTGGCATGTTCTACTGTGTGTGTGTGTGTTGGTGCACTCACATTGATGTCTTCTCTCCTCGGGCCGGAACGGAAATTACCGAGCCGAGGAGAGATGACATCATTTCCTTTGCTGCTGTTTAGCATACAGCAGCAAAGGAATGATTCGATTGGCCGGCGGCGATCGCGAGGGGGGGGCCACGAACAGATGGTCTCCCCCTCACCACCGATCGCCGCTGGACAAACGACGACCGCCTCGGGCACCGGGGGGGGGGTCCGATTGGACCCCCCACCCGCGGAAGGCAAATCACGTACCCTGTACGTGATTTTGCCTGTCCGTGCCACTTTGCCGACGTACATCGGCGTGAGGCGGTCGTCAAGTGGTTAAAGAGAGATGCAGCTTCACTGTACCAGCAAGAATATTGTGAGTATTATATTGAAAGGGTAACTCCACTTTTGTTGAGAAAAAAAAACATTCCCCTCTGGGTGATCTATGTATATTACAAGGATTTTAACAAACTTTGTTGCAAATTCCTACCATGTGGGAAAATGCGTCTAATGTGCGTGGTTTCATAATTATCAACCAGCTGTGCACCTGCGCTAATAAGAGGCAGGGTCTGCATCCCTTTAGCCGCGATTTCCTATTGAAAGTATCTCACCAAAAATACATTTTTGTTGCAGGGGATGCCTTGCATCTTAGTGCAGAATTCTGGGAAAATCGGTGAGCCAATCACACAATTAATTTTTTATACTAGTAATGGTGGTGATCAGTGACTTATAGCAGGACTGCGAAATTGCGGCAGAGAATCTGACACCAATTGACACTTTGTGGGAACCAGTTACACCAATACAGTGATCAGAGCTAAAAACATGCACTGTCACTGTACAAATGACACTGGCTTGGAAAGGGTTGAACATCTAGGGTGAGCAAAGGGTAAAATGTGTGCCTAGCCAGTGTTTTTGTGTTTACTATGTGGTGTTTTTATTAAGGTATGTGCTGGATTTTATTCCCTGCTTTGCAGGGAAATCAAGTCCACTACACCCCTGCTGACAGAACAGAGCTCTGCCTTGTTTACATAGGCAGAGCTGTTCTGTGACTTACCTCACGGATCAGCGGGTGCCGGTGGACATCCATTGGCCGGCACCCTCTGATCCGCTTGTGCTGTGTCTAATCACAGCACAGCCCCTCCCTGGAAGTGCCGGATTCTGTACTAGGTAGGTGATCCGGCACAGTTAAAGCAAATTCAGAGAATGCAGCAGCAACCATGAACTTGGTACTTTATTCAGCTAAATCCCGGCTATTCAGTAAAAGTGATCCATTCTACTGTAGAGCCACCTGGCCACTTTTACTGCAAATTGCTGCCCACGGCAAATGGTATCAAGCTGGCAAGTCTTCTGAGCAGAGAAGAGACCATCCATTTTCTGATCGGCTATGCAATCAATGAACCTAGAAATGCAGTTTTGGGCTTTTCCGGGTTCAAAGTTATCAAAATCCTGGCTGAAATGCCGAGTTAACAGCTTGATCAACTGGAGTGGAGGGCAGGGGAGGGGCACTAGGGATCGAATAGACCCCCTGATGTCGCCATAAGAAAAGCTTGTCACTTGCCAATGTTATCACATAGGGTGCTTGTTAGCCCCCTTGTGATAGCAATAAAATCAATTATAAAAAATAAAAAGTGATAAAAAAGTACCGTAAATAAAAAAAAAATGATTATTTTTTATTTTACTAACACACACAAATGTATACATGCATGTAGGGTGTGCATGTGTATGCAAACAGTGATTGCACTACATGTGAAATTATCATTGTGAAAGTCAGAGTCAGAAGTTTATTAAAATCTATTCTTTTAATTCATCCTTTAAACATAGCAGAACATTTCATAAATATAGAGAAGATACATGTATACAAATTCAAGTCACTAGAATTACATTATTATACTCAGATTTGTGGTCACTCGGATATTGTCTTTTCCTCCTATCCGGGATCCCTTTATGACTATACAGGACAGACTATAGTCTCACGTAACACTTATCTGTTTTGGAAACCAATGAATATTTGTGCTATGTATACTTTCTTTGTGATATTTGGAGACTATATTTCTCATTATATGTATTCATTACAGATAAAACAACGGTACACACACATCAATGACCTGGTCCGGATGAAGAAACAATTGACCATGAAATGAGTTGAATAAAGGGATTTGGATACGCATCACATTTCAATCTGTATTGGTACAAGTAAATTATAACTACCGTATATACTCGAGTATAAGTCGTTCCGAGTATAAGTCGAGGCCCTAATTTACCACAAAAAAAATGGGAAAAACTCATTGACCCGAGTATAAGACGAGGGTGAGAAATGCACAGCTACTGTAAGTGGAAAAGAGGGTCAACAATGCCCATTTGCAGCCTCACTGTGCCCATTTGCATGCCTCACTGTGCCCATTTGCAGCCATAGGTCCCCCGAACTTCAAACACGGTAGTTAAGTGTTCCTAGATGCCCCCTAGCTGCAGCCAAATGTTGGGGTCTCTGAACCCAAAGGGTCCCGAAATGACATTGCTACAGATGGACACAGTTGACCGAATTTGGGGCCCCGTATCTCGGGGTCACTTAGTGCTAGGAACCCCAAATTTGGTGTGCAACCCCAGTGGAACTAGCACCATAAAATATCCAAAGCTGGGGTTTCTAGCACCAAGTGGCCCTGAGATACAGGGCCCCAAAAATCGGTTCAGAAAATGTCAAGCACTTTTCTGCAGCAGAGAATGACATTTTCCGAACCGATTTTGGGGCCCCGTATCTCGGGGCCACTTGGTGCTAGGAACTCCAGCTTTGGATATGTTGTGGACCCACTGGGTTTGCACACCAAATTTGGGGGTCCTAGCACCAAGTGGCCCTGAGATACGGGGCCCCAAAGTCGGTTCGGAAAATGAATTTTTTTGCTGCAGAAAAGTGCTTGACTCGAGTATAAGTCGAGGAGGGTACTTTCAGCACAAAAAAAATGTGCTGAAAAACTCGACTTATACTTGAGTATATACGGTAGTTTAGACATTTATCTAGTCACCTGACCCTGCTGGATACACAGACAGCTATTAGAGGAAAAGTACACATGTACTTCATAACTGTGGGCTGGTTCACAAACCACAAAAACGGGCTCCAAATCCATTCCAGATGCGTTTCTGCATGCACTTTTTTTGTGCGTTTTTGTTGCATTTCCGGATGCACTCCAGGTGCTTTTTTTCTTTCCTGTTTTTTTGCAGGATACTTTTTGATGCGTTTTAGTGCGCTTTTGATGCATTTTACTGCATTCCAGTGCAGTCCATGGAAAATGCAGCACGTTCTACTTTTTTTCCTGGAACTGAAAAGCTCTGGAACTGACTGCACTGGTGTGAACTATGCCATTGGAAACCATATGACCTACTTTCCATGCATTTTTGATGCAGAACAAAAACACACTAGACTCCACATGTGGTGTGAACAGGCCCTCAATATGTAATACAATAATAACGTGGTACAGCAAAAATGGAGAAATGTGAAAGTTACATTACATTTACCACAAATTTAACTTTACACTAATCCTATACATTTAAAAAACACTTAGGCCCCCATTCACACCTGAGCGTTTTGTAGCTTGAAGCCTGAAGCCAAAATGCTGGAGGGGAAAAAAATCAATTATTCTCTATGGAGATGGTTCACATCGCCACTCCAAAACGCCCGAAGCTAGAAGCTCCAAAAAGCCCAAAGCTAAAAGCTCCAAAATGCCCAAAGCTAAAAGCCCCAAAACGCTCAAAGCTAGAAGCTCCAAAACGCCCAAAGCTAAAAGCTCCAAAACGCCCAAAGCTAAAAGCCCCAAAACGCTCAAAGCTAGAAGCTCCAAAACGCCCAAAGCTAAAAGCTCCAAAACGCCCAAAGCTAAAAGCTCCAAAACGCCCAAAGCTAAAAGCTCCAAAACGCCCAAAGCTAAAAGCTCCAAAACGCCCAAAGCTAAAAGCTCCAAAACGCCCAAAGCTAAAGGCTCCAAAACGCCCAAAGCTAAAGGCTCCAAAACGCCCGAAGCTAAAGGCTCCAAAACGCCCAAAGCTAAAAGCTCCAAAACGCCTGAAGCTCAAACAAGTTCTGGAGCTTTTTATTTTTAGGCAGATTACAGGTATTTTTCTTCTTTTTACATTGGTGACCATTTGACCTGTACAAAATCATGGCAAAAAAATGCATGGCTTTCTGCATGAAAAGAAAACGCTCAGGTGTGAATGCAGTCTTAGAGCCCTTTAACATGGGTGGAGCGATCAGGTCCGCCTGTCAGTTTTCAGGTGGACTCGATCGGACCCTCCAGTCTCCTCCATGGAGCGGCAGGTGTCAACGGATCCCCATCCATCTGGCAGATGACCCGTTTACATCCGACCGCCCATAGAGGAGAGCGGGCTGTGTCTGTTCTGCATAAACAGAGCGGGCATGGACCAGCCATCTGCCTGCTCAGTGGGGATCAGCGGCCAGATACTCTGCGGAGCAGGTGAACTCCAATGAAGCCCATCCCCTGTAAGGGACCTAATAAGAAATCAATGGGAAAAAAAAAAACTGACAGCATTGTAACCATCACCTACTCTATACAAAATGAAAACATGACATACTTTAGTGGTAGAATTTGTAATTGTTTGCTCTAGGTTACTGCAATCACATACATCCTTCTGTCAGTTTTGTCAGGAGAGTGGAATGCAATACTAAGGCCTCATGTACACTGCTGCTGATAAACAGGCGTTTAGGAGCAGTTGGGCGTTTTTTCAGAAGCCCCTGAACTCTCCTCTATGTTATCTTATGTGTACATGTACACCGAGTAGTTTATAGGCGTTCAGAGGCATTTGAGTTTAGTTGCATTTCATTTTTTAAAAGCAGAAAACTGCGTTCAGGACGGAAGTTTATTGGCATTTTAAAAGCCAAATGCTTCTAACAACGTGCAAATGCGTCTAAACGCGGTAACTCGCTTTTAGCCCCATTTTATTTATAGACGTTTTCAATGGAGATACATTTCTGACCATTAATGTAAAAAATGCTTCTAAATGCGGCATGTAAACACAGCACAACGGACGTTTTTAATTGTCAGTTACTAGCTGTCAAGTTCCAGTGCTCAAGAGAGGTTTTTAAACATCCCGTGTACACGAAGCCTTATGCCTCGTACACACGATCGGACTTTCCGATAACAAAACCGTGGAATTTTGTCCGAAGGGCGTTGGCTCAAACTTGTCTTGCATACACACGGTCACACAAATGTGGGCCAACAATTACGAATGTAGCGACATACTGCGTGGTTTTTCAGCTCTTTAGCGCCACCCTTTGGGCTCCTTCTGCTAATTTCGTGTTAGTATGAGTTTGGCGAGTGTTGGTTTGCGTTTTTCATTTAGCGCTTTTCAGTTTGCGCTTTTCATTTCACACTTTTCAGTTAGTTTCTGAGCGGCTGTTCATCAACCAGACATGTTGCGGAATCGGAGGAGATAACGTGTTATTTATTAATGGCCTTAGAGTTATTGCTTTGATGTTTTTTGGGTTGAATAATGATTTGATTTGGTATATTTTCTATATTTTTGGATGCATAGAATGCACTTTTTGGTTAAGTTCTATTGGCAGATAGCAGGTCTAATTTTATTTTTTTTAATGCACAATAAAAAATTGTGTAGAATAATACTTGGCTATGTGTTTTTATTTCAAAATGACAGTTTGGGAGTAGGCAGATACATTTTGAAAAATACAATGTAAAATTGACAAGGGACACCAACATAGTTGTATCTTTGATCTTAAAACCTACGGGATAATGGTGTTGTGGTAATTTACACAAATATAAAAAAATAAAAATAAAAAAGCATAATAAAATATTATTCTTGATATCACTAGAAAAAAAAAAGCCTTTGGAAATTTGTTTGCAATAAATCCATCAGTATCACCAGCAAACAGCTTCATTATTATCCCATTAAAGAAGAAAGAATTGTGCGCTGCATTTGAAGATTTCATAATTTACCGCGTCACGAATGTTAATTCTCCATTACGAACGCTAGTTTACAAGACCGACTGCTTCTGTTTCCGAGCACTTGTACACAGGCTCGGAAAATCCGACAACACACATTTGTTAGCGGAAAATTCGAAAATATGCTAGCCAACATTAGTTGACGGAAATTCCGACAACAATTGTCCGATGGAGCATACACATGGCCGGATTTTCTGCCAAAAGCCTGACATCTAACATTTCCCGTCGGAAAGTCCGATCGTGTGTACGGGGCTTTAGAATGATTTTAAAAAACATTCAGATGAGGATATTCTTTGTTTTAGATTTGTTGTTTAAGAGAAAATTGTCATCACTTGACAATAGCCCAGATAGTATATTTGTCAGAAATCTTCTCTTCCTCTTTGGTCATCGGCTGTCTCAGAAACATGTTGCCCATCAAAGGCCAAAAGGCAGCTGACAGCCGTTCAGAAAAACTAAAAAAAAAAAAAGCTGTTCTGCCAAAAGCCTTTGAATGACCATCACTGTGGACTTAAAGGTAGAGTTTAAGTGGAAAAAAATATTTAGCTGGCAAGATAAATCCAATTAAATAGAGATTATAACTTGGCCAGGAAAACAAACTGTGCAAATTACAATGATATCCATTCCCACTGTTGCAAAGCTTTAAAATTTTGGGCCCAAAGTACTTCTAGGATCTGGACTTTTAGGATCTGATCGCTTCATATTTAAACCTTCAAAAAGATCTCAATGAGTCTGATACTAGCTGCGGGAGATGGAAACATATACAAGCTTTCGCCAGAAGATCTTTGGTTAAAAAGGGACCACCAAGATAAGTACAGTAACACAATATGTCCATGCGTACAACAGACCCACCTGGCCCAGCTAAAAGAAATGCTTCTTGCTGTAGTTGTCTATCCTGGCAAGCCCACCAAAGAGTATAAAATAACATTACCGGTAAAATGCAGGCACATGTGTGTCAGAGTCCGCCCTGAAACCTAGGTCCAAGCTGTGTACAGTAACAAAAATGTAAACTGAAGTGCCACACCATGGCTAAAAGGTCCTGATACGACTTTATTCCAATAAGGGTCAAGGGGACAACCAAAAGAGTAGCCAACATGTTTTGGGGGGGTTCAAAGCTGCCTCCTTCATCAGGACTTTTTTTTCCATCTGGGGAGACTTCCCTTCACTTCCTGTCCCATAGCCAAAATGGAAAATGAGAGGAAATCCCTTCATAGTAAAAAAAAAAACTGTTTGTTTTATAGCTGGATCGTACTCTCTTAATGTGCAAATACTTTTAGAATATGTAACTGGAATACTCCAATTAAATAAAAGTATCACATGATTTATAAACTATGTGGGGAGTTTTGTTTTCCATCTCTTCTCTGAGTTTAATGTGGGAGAAAACCGGAGGTAGTAACTTAGATATCTGACATCAGGTGCCTGCTGACTCTGGAGAGGTGGGGAGAGACGCCATGGATACCAACAAATACTGGCGATGCAGTTTATGACTTCTCTTTGATTATGGGATCATTTGGTATACTATTGGTGAAGGTTGTG
Organism: Lithobates septentrionalis; assembly: GCA_037952835.1. Classification (NCBI taxonomy): domain Eukaryota; kingdom Metazoa; phylum Chordata; class Amphibia; order Anura; family Ranidae; genus Lithobates; species Lithobates septentrionalis. The sequence continues at coordinate 223,323 of JBBDGP010000161.1, read as the reverse complement.
GATCTGACTGGGCACGGATTTTGAACATTCTTCTTTACTCAGTGGACTTTTTTATAAACTTTTTGGGGACGGTTTATTTCAGTAATTATTCACTCACTCATAGTGAATCTTATTATGTCCCATCACATGAGATTTGTTTATTTCGCTGCCTTTATGAATTTGCATATATATATATAATATATATATATATATATATATATATATATATATATATATATATATATATATATATATATATATATATAATTATATTATATTCGATTTTGAACCTACTGATGTTTAATTATTTTAGTGCAACATGATTTATACTCCAGTTTTAGCTGCACATGACTACTAAACAGAAAAGCTAATTTTAGGTTACTATTGTGGCTCAGTTGAAAATATATATTTTTTAATTACCGTATATACTCGAGTATAAGTCGAGTTTTTCAGCACATTTTTTTGTGCTGAAAGTGCCCCCCTCGACTTATACTCGAGTCAAGCACTTTTCTGCATCAAAAAATTTACGTTTCCGAACCGACTTTGGGGCCCCGTATCTCAGGGCCACTTGGTGCTAGGAACCCCAAATTTGGTGTGCATACCCATAACATATCCAAAGCTGGAGTTCCTAGCACCGAATGGCTCTGAGATACGGGGCCCCAAATTTGGTTCAGAAAATATCATTCTCTGCTGCAGAAAAGTGCTTGACATTTTCTGAACCGACTTTGGGGCCCTGTATCTCGGGGCCACTTGGTGCTAGAAATCCCAGCTTTGGATATTTTATGGTTCTACTGGGTTTGCACACCAAATTTGGGGTTCCTAGCACTAAGTGGCTCCGAGATACGGGGCCCCAAATTCGGTCAACTGTGTCCATCTGCAGCAATGTCATTTCGGGACACTTTGGGTTCAGTGACCACAAATTTTGGCTGCAGCTAGGGGGCATCTAGGAACCCTTAACTACCGAGTTTGAAGTTCGGGGGACCTATGGCTGCAAATGGGCACAGTGAGGCTGCAAATGGGCACAGTGAGGCTGCAAATGGGCATTGTTGACCCTCTTTTCCGCTTACAGTAGCTGTGCATTTCTCACCCTCGTCTTATACTCGGGTCAATACGTTTTTCCCATTTTTTGTGGTAAATTAGGGCCTCGACTTATACTCGGAACGACTTAAACTCGAGTATATACGGTATTAACAATTAGGCTTGGCTCACATATATGTGAATTGGATGCATTTTGAACCACATCCGATTCTCATAATATGTGAACCCAACAGCTTTCAATGCAGCCGGTTCACATACGTCCAGGACGGCCATGGCTTGTTATTAAAAAAAGAGTCCTGTGCATTTTGCAGTCCAGTTAAGGTGCAATTTCAATTAAAAATTTGCACCTGAACCGGTGAACAAAACTGCCCCAGACTGCTTTTAAAAACTGCGCTGAAACCACTGCCAGACATGTGAACCGAGCCTTAAAGGACATTTTTTATCAATTTTCTAGAGTGGTTTGTTTAAATATACCCAGGTGGATCTCCAGAATCTCTCTTTTATAAAAACCTAAGTGAATTAAACAAGAGACAAACAAAGCGTGCATCAATGAGAGGTACAAAATGCTTTCTAGTACAGCACACTGTCACGCAATACAGATAGAATGCTCCTGTGAGCCCATCTTCCAGCTGACTAAACCTTGGATTAGAGTTGCTATCCTAAACTAAATTCTTATTTGTCATAATGTAGGCTCTGCCAGAGTGGCATCATACATGCAGGTACACTAAATAATGCATGGGCACGTTAAGCCACAAAAGCCTCTGCTCTCATGTGATTAGTTGCAATTACCCTCCAGGAGGCATTTGGCTTTGCTCCCATTCATAAATAAACTAAAAACATCTGAGCAGGTAATGCAAAGTCCATCCTGAGGATAGTTTCAGTTGTATCCAACAGTCAAGATAGAGCTATTCTGCAGGCCACAAACATAGCCTGTCCAACTAAAGCACGGGGTTCTAAGTACTAGACACTGCTTCCTTTATATTCCCAGCTTCATAGTCCACACCATGTAGAAAATGCTGACTTTGCTAAAATACATGGAGCTTACAGAATAAGTGCAGAGTTCAATGGCTCCTAGCACCTAATCACTATGAAGTGTTTTACCTGCTTTGGGTGGTGTCTGTATCTGAAGTCTAATGAGATTTAATGCATATCCAAAGCCAAAAGTTTTTATGGTAGTTCTGGATAGAGCTGAGTAGAAGCCCTGTCATGTTGGATTGCTTTCTGTGTCCTCACCGGAGAGATATACTCTATTTGTCTGGAAATTAAGGAAATCCAACATTTTGAGTTGTCTGTGAAACAGGAATAGAGGGTAAGTCTTTCAATGGGAACACTTTGTCTGATGACAACGAATGCCCCGTACACACGAGGGGTATTTCCATCGGAAAAATCTTGGATGGTTTTTCCGACAGAATTCCACTCAAGCTTGGCTTGCATACACATGGTCACACAAAAGTTCTCTGAACTGTCGACTGTCAAGAACGCGGTGATGTACAACACTACGACGAGCCGAGAAAATGAAGTTCAATGCTTCCGAGCATACGTCAAATTGTTTCCAAGCATGCAGGATTTTTTGCACTTTCGGATAGGAACTTTTTCCGACCAAAAAAATGAGAACCTGCTCTCAATCTTTTGCTGGCTGGAATTCTGCCAGCAAAAGTCTTAATATCCATGCTCCCAGGATTCAACACATATACCAGACCACCAAATTCTTCCTAGATTCAAGGAACGAAAGGGTGACTCCTGGCAGTTGAACATCTATGGTGTCCTGCTACGATAAACAGAGTGGCAACCTAGGCCTGGACTCCAGCCAGGTCAGGGCCCCAACGCGTTTCACTCCACCCCCCTGGAGCTTCGTCATGGATTCCCCATGACCGAGCTCCGGGGGTGGAAAAAAACGTGTTGGTGAGTGGCCGGGTCAGAGTCCAGGCTGAAGTTGCCACCCCATTCATCGTAGCAGGACACCATGGATGTGCAACTTCCAGGGGTCACCCTTTCCTTCCTTGAACCTTTGCAGAAGCCAGGACGGGCTCCATCCCGTCAGCACTCTATGCGGATGCACGGTCTACATACCCCCTCCCTATCAAGCCTGAGCAGCACACTTTTCCCAGGTCACAAATTGTTTTTAGACTTTGAAAATTCTCAGGGATTCATTCCTTGGCAAAGTGAGTGGAATCATTAACCACTTACGGACCGCCACACGCTGATATATGTCCTAACTTTAAAGCGGAATATCGTTGTTATGGCAGCAGCTAGCTGCCATAACCCCGGTATCCTCCTCTTTGGGCGGCGGTCCGCTATCAAATAAAAGTGGTCTCTGCGGTGGATTCGCCGCAAGACCACTTTTATCGGTGGCGGGAGAGGGCCCCCCTCCCGCCTCGCTCAGGTGCCCTCCGCCGATTACCGGGGCCGTCGGCAGCGGCGGAAGCGATCGGATGTTGCTCCTTTCTTGGCATGGAGTCGACTGAGGGGAAGATGGCCCCCATCTGTCTCCATACCATTGCAGGACGGAAGCGTCGTCAAAATGTCACTTCCGCCCATAGCTCTTAAACGGCCTTTTTTTTAATTGCATTTTAGTGTAAATATGAGATCTGAGGTCTTTTTGAGCCCACATCTCATATTTAAGAGGTCCTGTCATGGTTTTTTTCTATTACAAGGGATGTTTACATTTCTTGTAATAGGAATAAAAGTAACAGATTTTTTTTTTTTTTTTTTTAAAGAACAGTGTAAAAATTAAAAATATAAAGGTAAAATTTAAAAAAATGTAAACGCGCCCTTCCTGCCGAGCTCGTGTGCAGAGGCGAACGCATGAGAGTAGCTCCCGCATAGGAAAAAGGTGTTTCTAACCACACACGTGAGGTATCGCCATGATCGAAAGAGCGAGAGCAACAATTCTAGCCCTAGACCTCCTCTGTAAATCAAAACATGCAACCTGTAGAATTTTTTAAACGTCGCCTATGGAGATTTTTAAGGGTAAAAGTTTGTCGCCATTCCACGAGCGGGCGCAATTTTGAAGCGTGACATGTTGGGTATAAATGTATTCGGTGTAACATTATCTTTCACAATATAAAAAAAAAACGGGCCATATTTACTGTTCAAAAAAGTGTATTATTTGCAAAAAAAAGTGCCCTTGTAAGATCCGCGCACAACTACGTTGTGACAGAAAGTATTGCAACGACCGCCATTTTATTCTCTAGGGTGTTAGAATGCCCAAACATACTTTTTTTTGTTCTAAGTAATTTTCTAGCAAAAAAAAGTGTTTTTAACTTGGAAACAACAAATCGCAAAAAGAGGCTCGGTCCTTAAGTGGTTAAATATTATTGTGATTATGGAGTGGTTGGTTGCAATACATGAAGATAAAGCAGATGCTATTTTTTTTTTCAAACTTTGACTAAATGGATGACGCTACAGATTTAGGATCTCTCTTCCCCTGAAAGATAGGCTGCACAGGAGGACCACAAATAAGTTCATTCTTAGGGTCGGTTCACACTAGGACGACTTGGGATCCGACTTGTAAGCCCTCAAGTCGCCCCAAGTCGCTTTACTGTGAGCTTTGCATTACAGTGAATGACAGCGTCTTAATTGACACTACTGAAGTCGCTCCGACTTCAGAGCGTACTACTTGTTCTACTTGGATCCGACTTCTAGGCGACCTGTACCCATAGAATTCAATGGAAGTCGCCTCCAAGTCGGATCTCCATCTACAATGAAGCGACTTTACAGGGAAAAAAATTAGTTTGCCCAGGCAAACCCCTCCCTCCCAGAGAGCTGATTATTCTGTGATTGGCCACAGCCAAAGTCGCCTGTCCTGGAGGCGACTTGAAGTCGCGTTGTAATTTGCTTAAAGTCGCGCTGAAGCCGCGTTGAAGTCGCCTTGCAAAGTCTCGCTGAAGTCGTGTTGCCGCTGTGTGAATCACTTTAACAGAACTGAAATATTTATTACAGACGATTACTTTTTCAGTTTCACCTCAATGGGGAGATATTACCTCTTTTCCTGTACCGGTGATGCCCATACAAGAGGTGGGTGAAGCAGGTCACATTAGGGCAGGAAGGCAGAGACAGAATTCTAACCATTCCCATGGACAAGTAACAAGCACCCATGAATGACAACCTCCAAAGCACCACCAGAGGCATGTGGTGTAATGCCAACAATTCATCTCCTCTATCGTGTGCCAACAGTTCCGGCTGCAAAATAACCTGACAATTTACTGGTATTTATTTAAAATACAAGGTAACAAGCTCAAGGCCGTATCTCAATGTCGCTGGCTCTTCAAAGTTGTTTTCACATTTTAGCTTTCAAACCCCCTCTATTTATTCCAGGAACAGTCTACAACATATGTGCTGTAAAAGCACTTGAGCACGTAGGTCACTTTCTGAATATGAAGAGATAATAGACGCACTCTGTACTAGGTCACAGAAAACTTCTGAGTAGTTAAAATTCTAAACAACCGGCCTGACCTCATGTACACCTTTCTGAATAGCACAATGGGATGTATAATAAGTATTTGTTTCAGTCATTACTGATGGGAAACCAGTTATAGCTCTATTAGAACAACTTTAGTACTCAGCAATACTTTATTTTATTCTCTGCATTGCAATTTTATATGTAATTACTCTAAGGACTCAATATATAATAAGTCATTATAAATAGCGGCACTAACAACCGGCCAACCATTATAATGATTTTAAAGGGTTTTTTTTGAGGTTGGAGGCTAAGTTGCATGAACGCCTCTTAGCAAACCAGCGGCATTAAAAAAAAAAAATACTTTTATCCCCGGGTCCAAACAGGATGACCCAACTCATCAACAAACATGGAAATATCCAATCAAACACAAACGCTGGAGAAGGTTAAGGGTTACACAATGTCTTCAGCACATTAAACATTGGTTAATGGGACCGCTCATCATACATAAAGCATATATAAACCCAAAAACAGAAAAAAAGTTTTATACAACTACTTATTTGTGATGACTGCAGTAAATTCGTTTTTAAAGGTTAATGTTACCTTCTGCATTAACTTGTTTTAGGCTGTAACATTATTTTTTTTTAAATGAAAACCCTCTGCCCCCCCTCCTTTGCACATCATTCACCTAGGCGAATGACGTGCACTTTGCCCACTGTGCCTCCTGGAATATGTACGTCACATATCCCAGGAGGCATAGTCCTTCACTAAAAAAAGGAGGTGGAGGCGGGGCCAGGCACAAACTGCTGGCTGAACCTGCAAGAGCCGGCAGCTTCCCGATGACGTCAATGAAGATGGCAGAGAGGGACCAAGCAGGGAAGGGGTCATAACAGAAGCAGATCTCAGGACAATGCTGGATCTGCAGGGCAGGCGAGTACCTTGAATGTGCAGGACCTGCAACCAGGTAAACAGGGGTTAAAAAAAATTAAAGGGGGGGGGGGATCCACTTTAAAAAGCGGATAGCACTGATTGAGATTTCAGCTCAGTACACTGACTCAGGACACTGGAATACTGTTAGGATGAACAGGTTTTATTCTTTTTTTTCCCTTTCCTTTTTTTTTTTCTCAAAAAAAAAAAAATAGTCATCTGGGGTGCATTTTTAATGCGTGTCACAAGTGCATAGGACGTTAAATGCATGTCAAACTCAACTAACATTAATGTTATAGACCCACTTTTTTAGCGTCAGTATTTTGAGCAAATGTGAACAAGGCCTTAGCATGGGCCAAATTAGTACAGTACAATGTAACCACTTGGTGCCCACGCTGTAGCAGTCTTTTGCCGGGAGGGTGTACATAGACGTCTTCCCGTTCTTGCACTGGGACTCAGCTGATCACAGATTGGGGTAAATCACCAATGACAGCGGGCCCTTTACCACGTGTTTAGCTGTCAGCCAATGACAGCTGATCATGGACGTAAACAGAAGCCGGTCATCTCTTCTTTCCTCACGCAGTGAGCGTGAAGAAAAGAAAGCCGTTAACCAGCTTCTGTTAGGGGGACATTGGTCTCCGTAGTGCCCATCAGTGCCTCAATATCACTGTCACTTATCAGTGCTGCCTGCCAGTACCACCTCTCCATGCCGCCTATCAGTGCACTCTTTTAGTGCCCATCAGTGAAGGAGAAAAATTACCTGTTTGCAAAATTTTATAACAAAATATGAAAAGCGTTTGTTGTTTTTTTTTTAATTTTTGGTCTTTTTTGGTTGTTTAGCAAAAAATGAAAAACCCAGTGCTGATTAGATACCACCAAAAGAAAGCTCTATTTGTGTGAAAAAAAAAAAAAATATGTGGGTAGTGTGCATGACCACACAGTTGTCATTCTTAGTGAAAGCTGAAAAATTATATGGACAGGAAGGGGGTATAACTGCCCAGTAAGCAAGTGGTTAGAGAGGGAAAAAAAAAAAAAAAAGTGGGAAGAATGGTTGGGGACTTCATTCCCTGAGCTTCTGTTGGTTGGCAACCCATTGAAATAAACGGGTTGCCCTACATTTAGAGTCCTTGGTTCACATCTGTGCAGCTTTCACACATGAGGTTGGGGCCTGGTAAAACTGCTGCTTAGTCGTGTTTTTACCACCCCAACTGCTCCCCTTTTAGCTGCAGAGGCAGCAGCCAGTGTCCTACACATGTGGCAACAGCAGGAAGTACACCCCCATGTGAATGAGGTCCCATTAACCACGTGCATTGCACTTGATTGCAAATAGTGCTGCATTTAGGGGGATAAAGCAAGTGGTGAGGAAGTGACATATTGCCTCCTCGCCGCCTGCCAAATGCCTCTATTATGGACTATGGGATTAGGAGTCAAGATCAAAAGTAACCTACAGTGGATACAAAAAATCTACACACCCCTGTTAAAACGTCAGGTTTCTGTGATGTAAAAAGGAGACAAAGATAAATCATTTCGGAACTTTTTCTACCTTTAACGTGGTTGCATAAGTGTGCACCATCTTATAACTGGGGATCTAGCTGTGTTGAGAATTAAGCAGTCACATTCAAACCCATGTTAAATAAGAGTCAGTACACACCTGCCATCATTTAAAGTGCCTCCAATTAACCCCAAATAAAGTTAAGCTGTTCTAGTAGGTCTTTCCTGACATTTTCTTAGTCGCATCCTACAGCAAAGGCCATTCCCTGCAGAGAGCATCCAAAGCATCAGAGGGATCTCATTGTTAAAATGTATCAGTCAGGAGAAGGGTACAAAAGACTTTCCAAGGCATTAGATATACCATGGAACACATCAAATGGAGAAAATATGGCACAACAGTGACATTACCAAGAACTTGACGTCCCTCCAAAATTGATGAAAAGACAAGAAGAAAACTGGTCAGGGAGGCTGCCAAGAGGCCTACAGCAATATTAAAGAACCTGCAGGAATATCTGGCAAGTACTGGCTGTGTGGTACATGTGACATGTGGAATTAAATACAAAAAGCTGCGCTTAGAACAGTAAATTAGGTATGCTGCCTCCCTTAAAAGAGCTTCCCTAGGGATTCTCTACTGACTGAAAATATATTAAACAAGGGTTGTGGCGCTTCCTATGGGGTAATGGATGGGAGGGGTGGTTACCCAGATAGTTTCCCTCAATAGATCCAGAAAGAGGTACCTGGTACCTCCCAGGGAAAAAACTTAGTTGCCGTAAGGGTATATATGTCTGTGCCTACAAACATACACCTATATATCCGCATGCATCCGTGTGTGTCAGCAAGTATAGGTAAAATACATAAATAAATAAATAACTAAATAGGTAATATCTACAATGGTGGTTCAGTTAGACCTTAGACCGATGTCGTTGCTGAAGACGTCCTATGACGAAACGCGTACAACGACGCCACGCACGCTACGTCACTTCCGGGTACGGACCCTAGCTGGAACGCAGGTGGAGCGCAAACAGCTCTAACCAGCGGCACGCACTTTTTACCGCTACGGGTCTGCTTCCTGAGTTAGCTCAATTGTTATTATCCATTTGTTTTTATCCATTGGTTAGTTATTTATTTTTATATATTTTTTACTCCGCTGTAAGCTGATGGAGTTTTTTGAATAAAAGCTTTTTATATATACTACACCATGGGAGCTTCCTATTTTTTCTTTCCATGAGGGAGCCACTGTGAACATTGAACCCAATAGTAGGAAACTATCTGGATGCTTGGTAGGACGGTGGGGAGAGAAGATTGGGATCGCAATTCCCCCTGCAACCTGTTCCATCTGAGGCTGGAGGAATCCATTGGGAAAATCAACGGCACGGAAACCACCTTGAGGAGCCCGCATAACTGCCGCAGAGAGGATATCGTGATTGAGACATCTTATGCTGGTCGCCCCTTTTGGGGCTGTTGGATCTGGTGAGTGGGGACCCGCAAGGGGGTGCACTAAAGTCACAGGAATTATCCGAGAGCACTCAAGTCACGAAATTGTTGAAACATTGGATCTGAACAAGTTTTTTCACAAAAAAGTTTTTTCACAAAAGTTTTTTTCTCACTTTAAGGACTATTATCACTGTAAAATTGGTACCTTGGTTCTCTTTGGACTTATTTGATTATAATACGTTTATTTGCACTATTTTTATATAACATGTAACGTCTTTTAATTCATATTCACACATGCTTTTTCTGCACGGGGAGCAGAGGTTTATTTTGATGGTTTGAATTATTTTGGATGAGTACAGCATATAGATATTTTCACCTAGTGGTGGCATATGGTGCAGATATATCACAGTAATTAGGGGCCTTAGGCCATAGCCATTAATTATAAAGGTCTAACTGAACCACCATTGTAGATATTACCTATTTAGTTATTTATTTATGTATTTTACCTATACTTGCTGACACACACGGATGCATGCGGATATATAGGTGTATGTATGTAGGCACAGACATATATACCCTTACGGCAACTAAGTTTTTTCCCTGGGAGGTACCAGGTACCTCTTTCTGGATCTATTGAGGGAAACCATCTGGGTAACCACCCCTCCCATCCATTACCCCATAGGAAGCGCCACAACCCTTGTTTAATACATGTGACATGTGGTACATGTGACAACAATTTCCCGTATTCTCCCTATGTCCGGAATATAGGGTAGAGTGGCAAGACTGAAGCTTTTTCAGAAAAACATCCAAGCCCGGTTAAATTTTGCAAAAATACATCTGAAGTCTCCCAAAAGCATGTGGAATGCGTTATGGTCCGATAAAACCAAGGTTGAACTTTTTGGGCATAATTCCAACAGATATGTTGGCGCAAAACCAACACTGCACATCACCAAAAGAACACCATACCCACACAGTGAAGCATGGTGATGGTAACATCATGCTTTCTGGCGGTTTTTCTTCAGCTGGAACAGGGGGCCTTAGTCAAGATAGAGGGAATTATTCACAGTTCCAAATACCAGTCAATATTGGCACAAAACCTTCAGGTTTTATTCTGCATTTGAAAAAATTTAGTTCGCTTACAGGACTGGCAAGTTGAGAGATACAAACCATTTTTGTTCTTGGGCTTAGATGTAGTTTAAAGCCGGCCCTCAAGCTAAATAACCAATTTCCCCCTGTCTTTTACCACCTCCAACTCTCATATCTGCGTTTTTTTAATTTACTTTATAGAAGCCCTTCTGTCTTTGACACTTCCATATGGCCGTAGCCAATGCCGTGGACCTTGGCTGGGTGCTGCACTGGTGCCTTCTGGCCGCACTGAAAGGCCAGGATGAATGCATTGAAATTGGATAGCCCCGTGCAAGGAGCCTACAGCCTCATACACACGATGAGAATATCAGACGGCTGATCATCCATTTTTTGATATTCTTTTTTGCATGCTAGTCTCGAAAATCAATATGTTACTAAAGTTACGAAAATTCGTTCCGGCCACGGAATTTTTTTTTTCCAGGCATCCCCTCACACTGCAGTAATAACACAAATAATCTATATGTATATTAGTGGATAGTAAGCATTTTTTTTTTTATCTCACGATTTAGATTATTGCCTTCTGGCTGTTGTCATGATGAGTGTGGGCGTATGAAGCCCAATTGCAACCTCCTCCTGGGCAACCAGCATGCACCTCTCGATCTCGCGCATGTGCGATGTTCTGGCGGCCGTAGCGCCTATTGTTTAGCAAGTTGCCATAACAACAGGCGGCGACGGGGGAAGGTCCCGCCCGTTGTTATGGCAACATAGATAACATTATCTATGCACAGCAAAACCAGGAAGCCTTATTCTTCCAAGCAGCACTATAATTTGCAACACTTGGATAAGGTGAAGAATTCCAGAGATCTTGGCACAAATACTTTATAATTATGGATGATAGAGAGAGATAGATAGATAGATAGATAGATAGATAGATAGATAGATAGATAGATAGATAGATAGATATACAAAAAAAACGAACACAATATACATATTGCTTTAGTACAAAGATCGCCAAACAAAGGGCTTTGTTCCCTTTTTAAAAATGGCGCTGTGATCCGCCTTAAATCGCGCCATTTCCTGTTGGGAAATAACTCAATTTTTTCACGAAGTCCTGCCCACTGACTCCTGGGAAATGATGACTCACATTTCCCAGGAGCACAGGCGAGGGAGGAAGTGATGCGGAGCGCCGCAGAGCCGGAAGTGGAAGTGGCAGATTAGGAGCCACCGCCTATGAACAGGGCACTGCAAATTTTTTTTTTATTATTAACCACTTGCCGCCCGCCATATAGCAAAATGACGGCAGCAAAGTGGTTTCAATATCCTGACTGGGCGTCATATGGCGTCCTCAGGATATTAGGGTGCGTATCGCGACGATCGTTGTTGCGGGGTGTCAGACACCCCGCAACACCGATCTAGGTTAAGAGTCTCTAACGGAGACTCTTTACCACGTGATCAGCCGTGTCCAATCACGGCTGATCATGATGTAAATAGGAAGAGCCGGTGATCGGCTTTTCCTCACTCGTGTCCGACAGACGCGAGTAGAGGAGAGCCGATCGGCTGCTCTCCTGAAAGGGGGGGGGGGTCTGTGCTGATTGTTTATCAGCACACCAACCCCCCCTGGATCCCACCCAGGACCACCGCCCACGACCACCAGGGAAGCCGCCCAGGACCACCAGGATGGCCATCCACAATGGACCACCATGTATGCCCCTAGACCCCCAGGGAAATACTAATCTGTGCCCAGGCAGCTGCCAATCAATGCCCAGGCAGCTGCCAATCAGTGCCCACTCACAATGCCTACCACTGCCAGTGCCACCAGGGACACGTATGAGTGGCCATCAGTGCCGAGCAGTGCCGCCTATCAGTGCCACCCATAAGAACCCATCTTTGCAGCCTTTCAGTGCCCATCAGTGTCGCGTATCAGTGCCCACCAGTGCCACCCAGTGCCACCCATGAGTGCCCATCAGTGCCGCCTATCAATGCCCATCAGTGCTGCATATCAGTGCAGCCTACCAGTGCAAATCATTGCCGCATATCAGTGCCCATCGTCAGTGCCCGCTCATTGGTGCCACCTCATTGGTGCCGCCTTATCAGTGCCTGTCAGTGCTGCCTTATCAGTGCCCATCAGTAAAAGAGAACTTACTTCTTATTTACAAAATTTTTTAACAGAAACAAAAGCAAAACTTTTTTTTTTCTAATGTTTCTGTCTTTCTGAAATTCTCAGACTGTCAGAAACCATGAACCAGACAGAGACAGAAGTACAGTAAAATCACACTTATTTATTAATAAAAATAAAAAGGTAAATAGAGTAAGCGTAGTCAAAGCATAGCCAGAGTCCAGTAATCGGATTGGGTAGTCAGCCAAGCCAGAGTTCAGTAACCAGATTGGGTAATCAGCCAGGCCAGAAATCAGGGATGATCCAAGTAGAGGAACAGCAAGCAGGATAAGGAGCCAGAAGGGATGTCAGCAAAGCCAGTCTTTAAACAGGAATGCAGGAGATGGTTTCTTGTGATGTGACCAAGGCGAAGGCAGAGATCAAGTGAGCTGGATGGCTTTAAGTAGGCAGGACTGACGAGCAAAATCAACAACAGCTGGTTAACTGTGGAGAGAGATGCGAGCTGGCAATTAGCCGAAAGCTGAGCGGCCAGCTCAGAGAAGGAAGGGCTGAGCCCAGCCCTGACACAGACCCTGTTAATTGCTATTCAGCAATATTTTTGCTACACTGACCCATCCCCCTGCCGCCAGTCAAGCAGAAGAATCCTTTCCAGGAGGGGCACCTTCATATTCTTACTTTAATGCGGCCCTGTCCAAAACACAGTCCCCGTTGAAAAGAAATTATCTGCAGTTGGCTGAGAAACTGACATTTTTGGGTATGTCACTCTCCAATGCCCCCCCCCCCCCCCCCGCTGCACTCAATGGTACCTCCCGCTGACCTTCCCATCACAAAAGAACACAGCGCTGACACGGAGGTTTTCTGTCTTTTTTTATTTGTTTAGCAAAAAATAAAAACCGCAGAGGTGATCAAATACCACCAAAAGAAAGCTCTATTTCTGGGAACAAAATGATAAACATTTAATTTGGGTACAGTGCTATATGACCGCGCAATTGTCATTCAAACTGCGACAGCACTGAAAGCTGAAAATTGTTCTGGGCAGGAAGATGTCTAAGTGCACTGTATTGAAGTGGTTAATTAAGGACTGGGAAAATGTGAAATTCTTTTTCAGGGTTGAACTCCGGTTTAGGACACAGTACAATTTCGGAAGAGATATAATGTATTGTATGCTTTCTCTTTCAATAAATTTTTATTGAAAAGTTTTAAAGGAGTACAACATGTGACCACAATCAGTTAGATATTCACATAGAAGCTTGGTATCGATAACTTAGAAGTCATAATCAGTCATATCAAAATAGAGAAACCGTAGCAAGTGACAAAACGTTTAGCATGTCAAAGAGTACATTAATCATACTACAACAGAAAAGCTATGAGAATAACAGGGAATGAAGTCCATGCACCTAAAGCAGGGAAACAGGCGCTAGTGGATAAGATGCCAGTACCCTGTTTCCCCGAAAATAAGACCTAGCGTGATTGTCGGTGATGGCTGCAATATAAGCCCTACCCCCCAAATAAGCCCTAGTTAAAGTCCTTGTAGGTCTTCTTTTCAGGGTAGGGCTTATTTTCAGGGAAACAGGGTAGGGTTTTTTTGGGGGGTAGGGCTTATATTGCAGCCATCACCGACAATCACGCTAGGTCTTATTTTCGGGGAAACAGGGTATATGGAGTTCACTATGCAAAAAAGAAGGAGCCCATAAGGAAAAAACACCCCTACGGAAGAGCCTAGAAAAATAGGAGGAGAAGGAAAAACGACGGGAGGGGAGAGAGAAGAGGAAAAAGGACCAAGAGCACCCCAACCAAGCATCTCAGCGCTCATAGTGATGTGTAACTGGCTGGTATAGAAGGATGAGCATACTGGATCCACAGGGTCCATATTTTAAGAAATCTCTCACGCGTATCTAAAAGAATACTGGAGAGCTCATTTTTGAAAAATAAGTAAGCAGCGGCAGATTTCTGTAAAGGGTACGAACTGTTGTTTCCAAGCTCTCGCTATTGTTTCATAGAAAGTACAGGCCAGCAACTCGACAGCTTCTCCATAGAAAAAAAATTATTTAAGCCTTCATTAAAAGCATAAGCAAAAGCCTTTTATGCTTTTAATGAAGGCCCAAGGCCGAAACACGTCAGTAATTTGGATGATGTTATTGCTGTAATGCTTAAATATTTTCTATGGAGAAGCTGTCGAGTTGCTGTCCTGTACTTTCTATGAATCTTTTCTCAGCTTAATTAGCCAGAGCACCGACTACTCTACACACCAACTATACTATATAGCGGTAGAGCTTGGGTGAGTTTTTCTCGCTATGGTTTGTCTTGCTGCCAGTAGTACATAGGTAGCCAGTTTGAACGGAGATTTGGTGAGGCCCGGAGGTTTCAGGTGTAACAGGACGTACCACGGATCTCTTGGGAAGGGGCAGCTGAAATGTACATTTTCATTTCCAAGCATGTGTGGTTTTGGTCACACAATATTTTTGTACAGATACCATAGTAACTACAGGAAAATTGTTTGTTCTGTTACAGTACGAGAAAAAAAATCCTGCTCGTCCCTACAGATATTTTCACACAAACACTCGTGATCTGCTCTCGAAAGTTGTGTATTGATGATCAGATTATCGGACAATCGCTCCAAAAGCGGTATTTTTCATTCGATTTTCTCATCGTGTGTTCTAGACATACGAAGAGTCATCGCAAACTGCACAGCAGTAAGGCCCCTTTCACACTGGGGCGGTAGGGGGCGTCAGTGGTAAAACAGCGATATTTTTAGCGCTGTTTTACAGCGGTATTCGGCCGCTAGCGGTGCGTTTTTTTTTTTAACCCCCCGCTGGCGGACAAAAAAGGGTTAAAATCACTCGTACAGCGCGGCTGTAGCCGCGGTATTGCCGCGGTATAGCCGCGCTGTCCCATTGATTTCAATGGGCAGGAGCGGTGAAGGAGCGGTGAATACACCGCTCCTTCACCGCTCCAAAGATGCAGCTTGCAGGAGATTTTTTCTTCTCCTGCCAGCGCACCGCTTCAGTGTGAAAGCCCTCGGGCTTTCACACTGAACAAACAGCGGAGGCTGTTTAGGGGCGGTTTGCAGGGGGTATTTTTAGCGCAATAACGCCTGCAAACCGCCCCAGTGTGAAAGGGGCCTAAGAGTATGACAAGACATGGATATCATTCTCGTCTTTCCACCTCCTATGCTGGAGATAGCAGGAGCACAACTTGCAATCTTATTTTAGCAGAGCACAATTTCAAAATTAGCAAGTAACACGCAATAGCCCAACAAATCAGTATAAACTCTTAGCAGAGGTGCTGGAGATTGGTGCAGACTTACAAATGGACTATAAAGAATTCTGGAGCATCTTTGAAAAAGGAGTTGTGATGCTCAAGAGCGACGATTACAAGCCGTTTTAGGAGACGCAGTCAGCAGATTTCCAGAGAGATTACTGTCGGAGCAGATGTTATACTTGCTAAATTTTCCCTACAATACTACCTAGAGGCAGCACAACGTCTCACTATATTTCTTATAGCACAATATTGGCACACGCTGGAGCTGCAGGAGGCTGCTGTATCACTGCCTAGCATATGAAAAAACTGTGTGCTGCAGATCATAAAATTCATTTGGCTCGTAAATAATAAGAGCACTAATAATCAGCTTTCTGTACTTGTGGTGTTGTGCAGATTATAGCAGAACAATTACTTGTAAGTTTGACTATCCTCTTTGGACAAGACTAACAAAATTTTAAAAAATATTTATTTTGAAAATGGACAGGATATTTTTTGGAGGGAAAACCTTTCTAACCCTCAACTTAAACTATACTAGAAACCTCCCAGTCACCCGAATATTTTTGACATTCTCTGCTTGCTCTGGGACGAAACCTCTTTGACCTAGTCGCCTTCCCCTATAGACTTGTATGGGAATGTACTCCAAAGCTAGAAGAAATTCTCAGACTGCCAGAAACCATGAACCAGACCGAGACAGAAGTACAGTAAAATCACACTTGTTTATTAATATTTATTAATAAAAATAAAAAGGTAAATAGAGTAAGCGTAGTCAAAGCATAGCCAGGGTCCAGTAACTGGATCGGGTAATCAGCCAAGCCAGAGTTGGGTAACCAGATCAGGTAATCAGCCAGGCCAGAAGTCACGGATCCAAGTAGAGGAACAGCAAGCAGGATAAGGAGCCAGAAGGGATGTCAGCAAAGCCAGTCTTTAAACAGGAACGCAGGAGATGGTTTCTTGTGACTAAGGCGAAGGCAGAGATCAAGTGAGCTGGATGGCTTTAAGTAGGCAGGACTGACGAGCAAAATCAACAACAGCTGGTTAACTGTGGAGAGAGATGGGAGCTGGCAATTAGCCGACAGCTGAGCGGCCAGCTCAGAGAAGGGAGGGCTGAGCCCAGCCCTGACACAGACCCTGTTAATTGCTATTCAGGAATATTTTTGCTACACTGACCCACCCCCCTGCCGCCAGTCAAGCAGAAGAGTCCTTTCCAGGAGGGGCACCTTCACATTCTTACTTTAATGCGGCCCTGTCCAAAACACAGTCCCCATTGAAAAGAAATTATCTGCAGTTGGCTGAGAAACTGACATTTCTGGGTATGTCACTCTCCAATGCCCCCTCCCCCCCGCTGCACTCAATGGTACCTCCCGCTGACCTTCCCATCACAAAAGAACACAGCGCTGACACGGAGGTCAGTGGGAGGAACCAGTGAGCTCAGAGCACAGGAGATTGACCCTCCAAGAAGTGTCAGTTTATCAGTAGACTGAGGTGCGGGGCAGAGGCAGATCGGGGGGGGGGGGGGCTTTCTCCCTCCGCCACCTCACCAGATTTGCATTATGAGGCATCATCTAAATGCAGCTGCAGGGACTTTATTTCGGTTTCCCCCAGGTGGCCTAAAATACATTCCCTGGGCCCCATCAGTTCATTTAGAGGGGCCCAGTGGCGTCACTATAGGGGTGTGGATCGCAGTGACACCGGGGCCGCTGCTACACATTGGCAGAGTTGTAGCAGAACGGTGCAAGTATCACTTCACTTCCCTGTCAGGCGGAGTGATCTCTACCCGACAGGAGCTTCCTAATCGTGGCTGGTGTGACATCACGATTCAGGGGGCGGGAGCGAGGATTGAAGAAAAGATACTGCCGATAGGACCTGTAGCCAGAGCTCAGTGCAATGCAAGTGAGTGATCACCTAATTAACACAACAACGCCTTAACAAAACACCTCGTCTTAGCTGTGTGAAGTAGTTAACGCTTTGGGGGAGGGGAGGAGGGGGTTTAAAAAATTTACAATGGTAGTTGCAATATGGCACATTGAGAGGGTTAATGTTCTCACTGATGTATTAGTGACCAGTGGCAATTAACCTCTTTGTGCTGCATTAATGACAATAGCACCATCAATGTTAATTAACCCCTTCTATGCTACAGCATGAATGGGGTTTATAAACACTGCCACTAATGCAGCACAAAGGGGTTAATTAATTGCCACTGGTCACTAATACATCAGTGAGTACATTAACCCCCTCCATGTGCCATAGTACAATTACCGATCATCATTATCATGATAATCACATGTTACAGGTGCATTGAACCACAGCAACTGTATTGTGTGATTATCATGATAACAATATAGAATGAAATAAAAATTCGTCTTTAGGCCTCATTCACACAGGGGGTGCTGCAGACATGCGTTTAACATGCAAGGCTGTCTTTTACTGGCTTGGGGATGCATAAAGTGTTACATGCATCCCATATATTTCTACTGAGACACACAGCCGCTATATCCCAATATGCGCAGGTCCCAGAATGCATGCAGGGTGCGTTCAGGGACCCGCTCCAGCATGTCATATTGGGATATAGCGGCTGTGTGTTACAATAGAAATAAATGGGATGCCAGCATTGGGATGCATGTAACACTTTAAAACAGTGTCACAGGTTTTAAACAAGGTTAGGACTGTACGATACATTAAATACAGTTCTGTAAGCAACACCTTATTTTCTGGCAGTGCCCCTCCTAAGACTGGACTCTGGATCGGCCCCTGGTGCGGGGAGTGTTAGAGGGAAGCACTTACTCACTTAGACCCCTTTCACACTGGGTTGGCTTGCAGGCGTTATTGCGCTAAAAATAGCGCCTGCAAACCGACCCGAAACAGACGCTGCTGTGTCTCCAGTGTGAAAGCCCGAGGGCTTTCACAATGGAGCAGTGCGCTAGCAGGACAGGAGCGATGTATACACCACACCTTCACCGCTCCTGCCCATTGAAATCAATGGGGCAGCGCGGCTATACCGCCGTCAAAGCGCCTCTGCAGAGGCTATTTGCGGTGGTTTTTAACCCTTTCTTGGCGGCTAACGGGGGGTAAAATCGCCCCGCTAGTGGGCGAATACCGCCGCTAGGACGACGGTAAAGCGCCGCTTTCGCCGACGAACCTCCCGCCCCAGTGTGAAAGGGGCCTTGTTTTACAGGGAAAACTTTTTGAAAAATTTGACAAGGGCTTCAATTTAAAAGCTCATTCAGACAGATGTAAAGTATCTCACATAAGTGAGTTCACCCCTCACATTATGGTAAATATTTTATTCTGTCTTTTCATGTGACAACACTGAAGAAATGACACTTTGCTACAATGTAAAGTAGTGAGTGTACAGCTTGTATAACAGTGTAAATTTGCTGTCCCCTCAAAATAACACAACACACAGCCATTAATGTCTAAACCGCTGGCAACAAAAGTGAGTACACCCCTAAGTGAAAATGTCCAAATTGGGCCCAAAGAGTCAATATTTTGTGTGGTGACCATTATTTTCCAGCACTGCCTTAAACCTTTTGGACATGGAGTTCACCAGAGCTTCACAGGTTGCCACTGGAGTCCTCTTCCACTCCTCCATGACGATATCACAGAGCTGGTGGATGTTGGAGACCTTGCGCTCCTCCACCTTCCGTTTGAGGATGTCCCACAGATGCTCAATAGGGTTTAGGTCTGGAGACATGCCTGGCCAGTCCATCACCTTTACCCTCAGCTTCTTTAGCAAGGCAGTGGTCGTCTTGGAGGTGTATTTGGGGTGGTTATGTTGGAATATTGCCTTGCGGCCCAGTCTCTGAAGGGAGAGGATCATGCTCTGCTTCAGTATGTCACAGTACATGTTGGCATTCATGGTTCCCTCGTGGAACTGTAGCTCCCCAGTGCTGGCAGCACTCATGCAGACCCAGACCATGACACTCCCACCACCATGCTTGACTGCAGGCATTACACACTTGTCTTTGTACTCCTCACTTGGCTGCCGCCACACACGCTTGACACCATCTGAACCAATAAAGTTTATCTTGGTCTCATCAGACCACAGGACATTGTTCCAGTAATCCATGTCCTTAGTCTGCTTGTCTTCAGCAAACTGTTTGCAGGCTTTCTTGTGCATCATCTTTAGAAGAGGCTTCCTTCTGGGAGAACGGCCATGCAGACCATTTCATGCAGTGTGTGGCGTATGGTCTGAGCACTGACAGGCTGACCCCCCCACCCCCCACCCCCACCCTCTGCAGCAATGCTAGCAGCACTCATACGTCTATTTCCCAAAGACGACGCTGAGCATGTGAACTCAACTTCTTTGGTTGACCATGGCGAGGCCTGTTCTGAGTGGAATCTGTCCTGTTAAACCGCTGTATGGTCTTGGCCACCGTGCTGCAGCTCAGTTTCAGGGTCTTGGCAATCATCTTATAGCCTAGGCCATCTTTATGTAGAGCAACAATTCTTTTTTTCAGATCCTGAGAGTTCTTTGCCATGAGGTGCCATGTTAAACCTCCAGTGACCAGTATGAGAGAGTGAGAGCAATAACACCAAATTTAACACACCTGCTCCCCATTCACACCTGAGACCTTGTAACACTAACGAGTCACATGACACCGGGGAGGGAAAATGGCTAATTGGGCCCAATTTGGACATTTTCACTTAGGGGTGTACTCACTTTTGTTGCCAGCGGTTTAGACATTAATGGCTGTGTGTTGCCTTATTTTGAGGGGACAGCAAATTTACACTGTTATACAAGCTGTACACTCACTACTTTACAGTGTAGCAAAGTGTCATTTCTTCAGTGTTGTCACATGACAAGATAGAAGAAAATATTTGCACAAATGTGAGGGGTGTACTCACTTCTGTGAGATTGGGACCCATTCTGGAGATCCATGGTGTGCTGGTGACATTCTGGCTCTGTCTTCAGTTCCAGCAGGTGGTCACTGCAGCACCTATTTACATAAACAGCCATTTTGCAGGAACACGTGCGCTGGGAATTGCATGTTGGAATTTGTCATATTCAAGGACACACAACCACAAGGCTTTCAAATTGGAACCAGAGGCTGTGTCCATACAGCCTTTGGGTCCTAATAGATATGAATGGGGTTACCTACACATAGATGCATGGAACACCTGTACATCCCATGCAGGTAAAAGTGGCCCTTCACAAGGTCGTATGTACAGTATGTATATGTACACCAGTGTGAATAAGGCCTTGCTGCCAGCAAGATGCAGTGTAAAATTATGTCCATGCACTATATGAATGTAACATCTATGCAACGTTTATATGCGTTAAGCATAAGCATACTCTACTGACTGCTTGCACTGCCTAGGGCCGACATGTCAATAATGCATAATCAGCAATGCCTGCGCAGCTGATTATAAAACGGATTGCCCTAAATGAGTCATCCAAGCTTTGTTATCAAATGCGCAGAATAACGAGCCTTCAGTTATTAAAGAGATGTCAGTCATCTGCATCCTAACAATTAAGGCAGGAGAGCCTTGTGTCCTTGGAACAAAACAGTAGGAGGCAGAAGACTGTGTCCACTGTAAATTTATGATAGGTTAACACAAACGTTGACACGTCTATTGTGCAAAATATGGCCCTGGACATGGGTGCATCCTTTTATGCTGCTGAATGCAGTCTGAATGGGTCCACAGGCTTCAATAATGCTGTGTACCATACAATACACTACACATACAGGGGTTGGACAAAAATATGGAAACACTACATGATTTTCAGGTGTGCAAGTGTTGACATGTTTTGCGTTGAAAGCGTTAGTGATGCAATATTCTTTTAAGCCTTGTGCCGATACCAAGCATTTGCACAAGTACTTGTACTCGTGCAAATGCCCTTCGATACCAAAACTGATACATTCACTCAGTTCACATATGTGAGGGCTGGTTTGCTGTGCGATTCCGTTCAGCGGTTCAGGTGCGATTCTAATGCAAATTGTAGTGTATGAAGTTAGAAACTGCACCGGACTGAAAAGCGCATAGGACTTTTTTTCAAATCGCACTGCGTCCGACCCGCACATATGTGAACAGGCTGTAAAAGCTCATTAAAAAGGCACATGGAAACTGATGTCTCTGCAAGTGAAATCTGTGTGGTTTTCCCATCAGTTTTCATGCATGCATTGTGAACGAGTTTTAAACAAAACAGTTCCATGACACTAAAAATGGGTGTCAGTAATTGGTATTGACGTGTTTATGAAAAAACAAAAAGCGTTTTCGTTACTCGTACTTGGTCTTAAAAAACTGTTATTGGTGCATCTCCAATTCTTTTGCTTCTGCCGTGTGATGAGACACCTACCCAACAGGTGGGAAGCCTCACTTGCAGTCACTGATAGTAATATGGAGTAGGGCTGCAACTAACGATTATTTTCATTATCGATTAGTTGACCGATTATCGTTTTCGATTAATCGGATAAGATCATTAAAAAATGTAATATGCAATTTTTTCGTTTATTTAAATAATGAAAATTATGGAGCAGCACTATTCCTCCCAGGAACACCAATGATGGAGCAGCACTATTCCTCCCAGGAACATCAATGATGGGGCAGCACTATTCCTCCCAGGAACATCAATGATGGGGCAGCACTATTCCTCCCAGGAACATCAATGATGGGGCAGCACTATTCCTCCCGGGAACACCAATGATGGGGCACTATTCCTCCCGGGAACACCAATGATCGGGCAGCACTATTCCTCCCGGGAACACCAACGATGGGGCAGCACTATTCCTCCCGGGAACACCAATGATGGGGCACTATTCCTCCCGGGAACACCAATGATCGGGCAGCACTATTCCTCCCGGGAACACCAACGATGGGGCAGCACTATTCCTCCCGGGAACACCAACGATGGGGCACTATTCCTCCCGGGAACACCAATGATGGGGCACTATTCCTCCCGGGAACACCAATGATGGGGCAGCACTATTCCTCCCGGGAACACCAACGATGGGGCACTATTCCTCCCGGGAACACCAATGATGGGGCACTATTCCTCCTGGGAACACCAATGATGGGGCACTATTCTTCTCGGGAACACCAGGGGCACTATTCCTCCAGGGAACACTAATTATGGGGCGTCAAAGAGGAGCTGACGTCAACGAGGAGGAGAGAGGCAGACATGCCTGGTCACATGAGCGCCGCTGTATTCTCACGAGAATACGGCGCCGTCGCCACCTTGTACACAAGAACAGGATTCACTGGGACGGATGCAGGACTGGCAGGGAGGAAGGTGACGTTAGACCAACTAATCGATAATGAAAATCGTTGACAACGATTTTCATTATCGATTATTATCGATAAATCGTTGCAGCCCTAATACGGAGTCATGTCAGAGCTAACCGAGTTTCAAAGAGGGCAAATTGTTAGTGCTCGCTTAGCTGGTGACTGAAGCTGCCAAATTTATTTGTGGTGTCGCAAGGTTCAGTATCAAAGGTTATGACAGCATATACAGTTTCTGGGAAAACGTCGTCTGAAAGCATTAGCGCGGTCGAAAGAGACAAAAGAACAAATTTTGCATGAAAAGTGGTATCAGATTCCATTATACACCATCCAAGACTTGCATTTGTCAATTCCCAGGAGAATTCAGGTCGTCTTGGATGCCAAAGGCGGTCCAACACCATATTAGGCAACAATTTCATTATTTTACCATACTAGTTTCCATAATTGCGTCCAACCACTGTATCAGTTTGTAGCGTTCTTCATGTGTGAATGAGCCCTATGAAAAAGCCCACATCATTTTACAGGAAAACCTGTGTCTGACCATGCAGGTCAAGCGTCCCCTTATCTGGTCTCAGTATTTCGGAGTGACATCACTATACGCAGAAGACTGTAAAAGAAGCAGAAAATAAAATCTAATCTATATCTGTCATATGTTCTATACATTTTATCTGCATCCCGACTACTGAAACAATGATGCAGAACAGAATATCACATTTCATCAAAATTATTACTTCTCACTTGCAACTTCATGACCATTACTCACACTGCTCGTCTCTGCAAAATCAGATTTACCAGAGACATAAGAGTCAGCGAGGCTTGGCGGTGTCTAAACACTAATGCATTGTGAAGAGCAGAATAACTATTAGGAAGTGTACGAGTGCCTGTGAATGGTGTCATTTCCCCTACACACACACAATAAGTCCGGGCCAAGCAAGGAAGATGGACAGCTCTGCAATTTCCTCATTAACTCCTTCAATCAACACGCTCATTAGAAGCAACATGTGGTCACTGAGCGGAACGTAAGCTCTCCTCCAATCACAAAAGGTGTACGAGAGCGTGAAAAGCGGCAGACAAAGGTGGAACTCAATTAAAACTGATCCTCCAGACACAAAGAATGGCCAAAAGGTTCCTTTTCTATAACTAATCCATCTCATTTGTATAAATATCTGAGTAGATACTGTTTCAGATGCCATCGACGGCCCAAACATGAAACAACTTTGTCAGACTTGATATAAAATTAGCCTTCTTAAGTGATAATCCTCTTGTGAACTGGATTCTGCCTACTTTTACATGTGCCAGGGGCAGCTACTGCAATAAATAAAATAATATATAAAGCAGTGAATGCTAAGCCAGCTTTACAAATATAATTCTCTGAAAACCAAGCTATTTAAGGATTAAAGTCCTCTCCAGTTGAAGCCACTCACAAAAATTATAAAATTACAGTAGAGTAAAAGCCTCAATTTCTGTATTGCAAATGCATCCCTCTTGACCCATTAATCACTGGACACTCAAAGCAGAAGTATAGGATAATTTAATCTGCATACTTGGTTCTATGGTTCAGCTCAGTGTTGAGATGCCACTGTCCCATGCCCACTATAACACCAAGAAATGAGAGATCAAAGGATTGCGGATCGTTCAATTCTTGCTCTGCACTGAGTGGAGAACAGTGACTGTCAGTCACCAATCTCTGCTCCTCCAGCGCTCACTGGGAGCAGCTGGCTCTGACTCTCAGCGGTGTGATAAAAAGGCACGGGGATCATTCCAGAGCCAAGCTTGGCTTTGCCACATCAGCTGATAGGGGGCAATAGCCCGCCATCCACTAACTCTGGGTCACAGGAGAATGAAAGTGAAGTGTACTGCTGTGACACAAAAGAGAAGCATGGCCAAAAAAGCTTTGGCCATACTCTTTTAAAGGATGAGTTTACTGCTGCAGCTGTTCCCCAGATCTGCCACCTCTAGTGATAGCGAGCCAGGGGATCTTCTCCTCGCACTCGCTGTCACAATATTTTATTTAAAAAAAAAACACGGCCGTGTGGGGCTCCACCCACATCATTTATTCGCAGAGTACTGTGAATGAATGAATTACAACTACCAACAGCCTTTGTAGCTGTTGGCTTATAGTTCTTAATGAACTACCAGGGTGCTGATGAGCGCCCTCTAGGATAGTTCATGGATTCTTCCTGGCATTGTGTAAATGCCTGATCCTACGTGCACTACTAACTGCCGGTCCACACAGGGGCAACACGACTTGCAGGCCAACTCACCGAGGCGACCTGCATACGACTTCAGCGGCGACTTGCAAAACGACTTCTGTATAGAAGTCAATGCAAGTCGCCCCAAAAATAGTACAGGAACCTTTTTCTAAGTCGGAGCGACTTGCGTCGCTCCTGTTAGAGCGGTTCCGTAGTGCAGGACAGGACGCAACTTGTCAGGCGACTAAGTCGCCTGACAAGTCACCCCTGTGTGAACCGGGGCTTACACCGACAGTCTGCAGGTGTTCTGCATGGCGCCTGGGAAAGCTTTGCAGGCTCCTAGTAAAAAAAAATAATAATTTTTATATATATATATATATATATATATATATATATATATATATATATATATATATATATATATATATATATATATATATATATATATAATTTTTTTTACCTACAAAAAGATGAGCATTTATTACTTTTTTCCCCCCAAAGGTGAACTTATCCTTTAATGATTACACAGCCCTTTTTTCTTGGTGCCTTGCTTTTTAGACCTGTTCTTGGGGTTATTTGGGGCATGGATTCAGAAAATTGCATTGGCTAGACTAGCTCCAGTTTCCTAGATATGGTTGAATCTATATAGTTTTTTTTAGTTGGTTTTTGAAAAGATTTTGCTGATTGACTTGTTCTTCTGTTACCTAGGTTGTGCTTGCTGCCCTGGTCCCTAAAATGCCTCCCCCCTCCTGCTCTGCCACGTATATCCCCCCCCTCCAAGCGGCTTCCCCCCCCCTCTGCCAGCATCGATCTCCGTCACTGGATGCAATTGTCGGCTTCCCCCCACTGCCTCTCCTGCCGACAATTGCACCATTTAAGCCACAGTTCCAACAAAAAAAAAGTCAAAATTAATCCTCCCCACACGATTGGAGGGGGGGGGGTTCAACCCCTCCCGCTTCTTGAAAAAGCAATCCAGCAGCTAGTTAGCAGCTCTGATTATGCCATTACAAGAGAGCTGACTGCCGTTAAGTGGTTTGTCTCATCCATGTAAACTGCTACAATCTACTGGAGAGCTTGTGTTGTGAAAAAGAGACTTGTTGGCTGGATTACCAAATGAAAATAGAAGAAAGCAAGCCTTAAAAAATAAACTAATGCAGCCATCACATCTAAAAACTGGGAAGCTGCAATATAATAAATGTTTGCTTTTGGGTTTAAAAGTGGTTGTAAAGCCACTTGGTCATACTCAAACAATCCCGTCTGTTAGATAATGACACGTGCCACAGTGTCTGTGCTGTATAAAAAAATATGCTGATTTCTACCTTATTTCAGAGCGCCTCTCGGCGCTCATGTGACTGCTGCTTGAGTATGACCAAGCTATGATAGCAGCAGGAGGGCAAAGGGGCACACAGTGTCAGGGCTCAGCAGCCATGACAAAAAACAGAAAAGAGAGGGCGCACCGGCCTTGTGCATTATCTTTAAAAAGGTTTATTAAAACAGAAAACGTAAAAGTACTACTCACAAGGGTAGATAAAAATCACGCATAATAGTCAAATGATGGTAGCAGTCGCCAGACCTATGGACAAGACGTGCAGAGCGCTGCTGGCTGACGCGTTTCGAAGGTAGCACCTTCTTCTTCAGAGCCTCAGCAGCCATGATATACCGTGGACAGTTTACGGGCGGTAGGGCAGAACCAGGCAGGATCAGCCAGGTATTTTAAATTATACAGGGGGCCAAAATGACACAGCACAAGCACTGTGCTGTATAACATGCTTTAAGGGAACAGGATAAATGTTTTTTTTTTTTCTAGGGTTACAAACACTTTAATAATGCTTCATTATCACTTTAAATTGCAGCTATACCTGTAAAATAAAAGATAGTATATACTTAGTTCTGCTACCTATTGTGCAGCTGAACACGGCTCCTGTGAAGAGGAATCACCACTTGAAGTTTCTTCCGAAAGCGACGCTTACTATCTCGTGTCCACTGTTGCGCTCAGTAGCGTCTCCCACTGATCCCTTTTGTCACTACTGTGTACTGTGGTAATGTAATGGGTCAGCAGGAAGAACCACCAAGCACAACAATTTATTAAAAAGCACATATGGCAGGTATCTAATAGCATAAACTATGAGCACATAGCTTTAGTTTATGTGCTGTCACTACAAATTTCGTACCTGGCTTTTATGGTAAACCACCTTTAATAATTCACATGCCATATATTGCCCAGGAGAGCTCTTCGCAGCTATTAGTTGAAAATCCATAGCCCCTGCATTGTCAAGCACCTCTCCCGGTCTGCAGTTTACCATGTCAATATTTATTGCTGCCTATATCTCAGGGGTTTCCTTGTGTACAACCATGTTATGAAGTGTGTAGACAAACTGCTAAATGTACAGCTGAAAAACGTATCTAAATACTAACTTACCTGCCAAAACATTTGTCATTCTGTTCAGCTGGTGCTCTTTTACAGACAACATACAAGATCCTGACCATTTTCTTTTTTCCACTGCAGGAACATAAATACAGATTGGTCAAGATTGACTGGATAATGAAGGAGCAGCAGCTTACTCATAAGGTCATCTCTGTGCGCTCAACTCCAACCAGCAAAGTCCATTTGTCATATCTGCGGCACTATACCTTTCAGTAAGACCCCTTTCACACTGAAGGCGCTTTTCAGGCATTTTAGCGCTAAAAATGGCACCTGTAAAGTGCCTCTCAAGCCTCCCCAGTGTGAAAGCCCAAGTGTTTTCACACTGGGGCGGTGCACTTGTAGGACAAAAAAAAAAGTCCTGCAAGAAGCATCTATGGGGCGGTGCAGTAGAGGTGTATACATCACTCCTCCACCGCCCCTGCCATTAAATTCAATGGGCAGCGGCGCTTTGCGGGCGGTTATAACCCTTTCCTCGGCCGCCAGCAGGGGGAGGTTAAAATGTGGCAAGATTTAGGCCCCTTTCACACTGGGGCGGTGGGGGCGTCGGCGGTACAACAGCGCTATTTTTAGCGCTGCTTTACCGTCGTTCTTGCAGCGGTATTCGGCCGCTAGCGGTGTGGTTTTAACCCCCGCTGGCGGCCGAAAAAGAGTTAAAACCGCTCGTATAGCGAGGCTATAGCCGCGGTATTGCCGCGGTATAGCAGCGCTGTCCCATTGATTTCAATGGGCAGGAGCGGTGAAGGAGCGGTGAATACACCGCTCCTTCACCGCTCCAAAGATGCTGCTCGCAGGACTTTTTTTACCATCCTGCCAGCGCACCGCTTCAGTGTGAAAGCCCTCGGGCTTTCACACTGAACAAACAGTGGAAGCTGTTTAGGGGCGGTTTGCAGGCGGTATTTTTAGCGCAATAACGCCTGCAAACCGCCCCAGTGTGAAAGGGGCCTTACTCTCACCAAAGCCAGGAAAATTTCCATTCCTGATGGCCACAGTCCAAACCCCCTAAACTGGCCCTTTGCTTAAAAAGTTTGGAGACCCCTGGTGTAGTCCGGTATTTCTCAACCTTTTACGGTGAAATACCCCTGCAGGTCTAAAAAAACTTCCTATGTACCAGTCTCGAGAAAGTAATTTCTATTGTTTGGGGGTGTGTGTGTTTGATGGTTTTTTATTTGTGTGCAATAGCATTATATGTGTGCATGCTGCAATGACAGATACACAGACACATATACTGATGAATAAACACACAATCACAAATTAACACAATGACACCCACACATACAATCCCAAATTAACACATTGACACCCACACAACCTTAAACTAACACACTTTAAATATATTTAGCGCTGCACTTTTGTATCTCAACAGCCAATAATAATGACATATCAGCATTAAAAAGTGCACAGTGCAAAATTCAGAATTGAAGTGACATAACGTCATTTGATTAAAAAGTCCAAAATAGTGAAAAAATACAAAAGTTTATATTCAATGTCGATTATGGAAAAAAAATCCAGAAGTTGACTTAAGAAGTCACCACAACAAAAGCATCCACCACCCAGAAGAGGAGATTGAATACACTTACAAGAAGGTAGCTTTGGGTCTGATGATTCCACTTCATATCACTGCGCCCCTTTCTTCTGCTTTCAATACTTATGTGATCACAAGGGTGATGTTTTTATTGATGCCCCGTATCCCGGTATCTATGCAAGTTTTCTACCTTTTAAGAAAATCCGTGACCAAAATGGTTTTACACTATGAAGAGGTATCTTGTTTTTTATGGAGGTTGGAATTTATAATTTGACAAGTGGACCGGCTGGTGTGGAGAACCTTGCTGCCTATTCTTGGATACCATCCCTGCGACTATCATCCCAACCATCATTACTACAAGCTTGGTTAAAGCTGCCTTATGGCAAGAGTATTCAATCTCCTCTTCTGGGTGGTTGATGCACTTGTCAGGGTGAATCCTTAAGGCGCAAGTAAACCAATCCATAAAACCGTTTCATTTACGGCACGTGCCGGATAGCCAACACTCCCATTGGTTGTGCTCTCAACCAAACTGTCAAACCATCCAATGGCTAGTGTCTAAACTGATCACATGTGCAGCATCATGGCAGTTGTAGATTATACAGAGGCAAAGATGGTAGCTTCCTTGGCTGAAATCAATAGGAGGGTTTACTTACACTTTAAGTCAACTTCTGGATTTTTTTTTCCATAATCACCATTGAATATGAACTTTTGTCTTTTTTCACTATTTTGCACTATTTAACCACTTACCAACCCGGCCAATTCTGACACTTCGCTCCTACATGTAAAAATCATCATTTTTTTGCTAGAAAATTACACAGAATCCCCAAACATTATATATGTTTTTTTTAGCAGAGACCCTAGAGAATACAATGGCGGACATTGTAACTTTTTATCTCACATGGTATTTGCGCAGCAATTTTTCAAACGAGTTTTTTTTTTAAAAAACACAGTTTCATGCTTTAAAAAAAAAAAAAAAACAGTAAAGTTAGCCCAATTTTTTTGCATAATGTGAAAGATGAAGTTGCGCCAAGTAAATAGAAACCTAACATGTCACGCTTCAAAATTGCACACGCTCGTGGAATGGCGCCAAACTTCGGTACTTAAAAATCCCCATAGGCGATGCTTTAAAGATTTTTACTGCTTACATGTTTTGAGTTACAGAGGAGGTCTAAGGCCAAAATTATGGCTCTTGCTCTAACGTTCGCGGCGACACCTCACATGTGTGGTTTCAACACCGTTTTCATAAGTGGGCAGGACTTACGTATACGTTCGCTTCTGTGTGCGAGCACACGGGAACAGGGGCACTTTAAAAAAAAAAAAAAAAAAAAAGATTTTATTGTTAATTTTACTTAAAATTTTTTTTAAATTTGACACTTTTTAAAAAAAAAAAAAATTTTGATCACTTTTATTCCTATTACAAGGAATGTAAACATCCCTTGTAATAGGAATATGGCATGATCGGACCTCTTTACAGTGAGATATGGGGTCAATAAGACCCCACATCTCACCTCTAGGCTGGGAAGCCTAAAGTCAAAAAAATAAATAAAACGATCTCGGCGGCGCCGTTTCTTTTAATGCAGAGGCCGGGCGTGACGTCATAAAATCGCCCCCGGCCTCCGACGATCATAGAGACTCCGGCGACCATCTGGTCCGCCGGAAATCTCTATGGTTGACATCCGGCGCCGGAGGATCTGTTCTCCGACTCACCGAAAGCAGAGGTGAGTCAGTAGAAGCACCGGAGGGCGGCAAGGGGGGGGGTCCCCCCTCTCGCTGCCCATAAGAACGATCAAGCGGGTGACCCGCTGCTATGATCGTTCTTATGGTGTAGGGAATCGCCGGCTGAAAACAGCAATATCTGAATGATGCCTCTAGCTGCAGGCATCATTCAGATATACCCCCACAAACCCAGGACGTCCCACGGTCGGCAAGTGGTTAATCAGATGACTTTATGTCACTTCAATTTTGCACTGTGCACGTTATTATGCCGATAGGTCATTATTCTTGGCTGTTTAGATATATTTAGCGCTGCACTTTTGTATCTCATATTTACACAATTTCTGTTGGATTGTAGTGCTGGCAGCTACTGGTTTATAGTATAGCGCAGTCATTTTTTATAAGCATTTCAAACTAACACACTTGTAGACACACAAATACCCACAAAATCCTAAACAGACTGGCAGACACACACATTGTCAAATTAACACACTTGGAGAGTGGAGACACGTATTCATAATCCAAAATTAGCACAGTGGCAGTCACACACACAATTCTAAAAAATACACACTTGCAGACACTCAGAGCCCAGCAGCAGGTTGATAATTATGAAACCACTTGCATTAGACTTAGGGTCCTTTCACACGGGACGGATTGGTGATGATCCGCCCCTTGAAGATCCGCTTGCTCAGCGGGGATCACTCCGTTGATTCCCGCTGAGCCGGCGGATGACAGGGTGGTCCCTGCACATTGTGTAGGTACTGCCCTGTCAGATCTCCGCTCTCCCCTATGGGGGGATGGGATGAACACGGACCGTCTGTCTGTGTAAATCTGATTCGCTCTGCAGACGGATAGAAAAATAGGATTTTCCTCTGTCTGCAGAATCGGACCATAGCGGGGACGGATGATCCACCCACTATCCCATAGGGATGCACGTATGTCCGTATTTCATCCGAAAACAGATGGGTGAAGTATGGACATACTGTCCGCACGTGTGAAAGGGGCCTTACTGAGTCCGGGGCAAAGAGGAACAAACAGGGATTTCTTTAGAATAACAAAAGGTAGGCATCTGCAACAAAGTTTGTTAAAATCCTTGTAATGTCTATAGATCACCCAGAGGGGAATATTGTTTTCTCAACAAAAGTGGAGTGAATTTGAGATTTTAATTAGCAGAGACTCGTGTTTGCAGAATAACCACTAGAGGCAGCTACTAAAATGACTTTGCCTAAAAATGTTTGTTAATAAAATATCAGCCACACAGGGAGAGCATTGTTTTCAGTGACTGGGTCAATTCACCTACTAGGTAACACAACAAAGAAGGTGTATTGAGTAAGTATGGCTGTGCCCATGTACACAGGGACTTAAAAATAGTTTTGTTTTACGGACCGCCCGCCGTCGTTTTACATTGGTATTTTAAAGAGGAATATCGTTATGGCAGCAGCTAGCTGCCATAACCCCGGTATCCTTTTATTCCGCGGGCGGTCCGCTTTCAGATAAAAGTGTTCTCTGTGCGGATTTGCCGCGAGATCACTTTTATCGGTGGCGGAAGAGGGGCCTCCCCTTCCCGCCACACTCCAGTGCCGTCGGTAGCGGCGGAGGCAATCAGGTCCTCTTCTGTCTGTGGTATGGAGATGAGTGAGAGGAAGATGGCCCCCACCTGTCTCCATATCATTGCAGGGCGGAAGTGACGTCAAAAACGTCACTTACGCCCATAAGCTCTTAAAGAGACATTTTTATTTGTTTTTTCAAATGACATTCATTTTTATTGCATTTTAGTGTAAATATGAGATCTGAGGACTTTTTGACCCCAGATCTCATATTTAAAAGGACCTGTCATGCTTTTTTCTATTACAAGGGATGTTTACATTCCTTGTAATAGGAATAAAAGTGACTTTTTTTAACCACTTACCGACCGGCCACTGTATATATACGCATCATTTCTTTGAAGGTGGATATCTTGGTAACGGCAGCAGCTGCTGCCACAACCGAGGTATCCATCTTTAGGGCCGGCGGTTCTGTGTACGATATTGGTGGTCTCTGCAGCGGATTCGCCAAGAGATCACTGTTATCGGCGGCGGGAGAGGTGCCACCCCCCTCCCGCCGCTCTCCCGTGCCCACCGCCGCTTACCGGAGTTGTCGGTAGAGGCGGAGGCGATCGGGACCTGTCACGTCCGTGGAATGGAGACGAGTGAGGGGTAGGTGGCCCTTACCCGTCTCCATACCATAGGAGGGCGGAAGCGACATCATAACGTCAGCTCCACCCATACGTCTTAAAGGCATTTTTTTTGTTGTCATTTTCTTCAAATAACTTTTTTTTTGCATTTAAGTTCAAATATGAGATCTGAGGACTTTTTGACCCCAGATCTCTTATTTAGGAACCTGTCATGCTTTTTTCTATTACAAGGGATGTTTACATTCTTTGTAATAGGAATAAAAGTGATCCAAATTTTTTTTTTTTTAAGAAAGAGTGAAAAAATAAATAAAATAAATAAGAAAACAAAAAATATTTTTTTTTAAAGCACTCCGTCCCGACGAGCTCGCGCACAGAAGCGAACGCATACGCCCTCATATGAAAACGGTGGTCAAACCACACATGTGAGGTATCGTCGCGACCGGTAGAGCGAGAGCAATAATTCTAGCTCTAGACCTCCTCTGTAACTCAAAACATGCAACCTATAAAGTTTTTTTTAAATGTCACCTATGGAGATTTTTAATGGTAAAAGTTTGACGCCATTCCACAAGCGGGCGCAATTTTGAAGCGTGACATGTTGGGTATCAATTTACTTAGCGTAATATTATCTTTCACAATATAAAAAAAATTTGGCTAACTTAACTTTTGTCTTATTTTTTTATTCAAAAGAGTGATTTTTTTTCCAAAAAAAGTGCGCTTATAAGACCGCTGCGCAAATACGGTGCGAAAAAAAGTATTGCATTGACTGCCATTTTATTCTCTAGGGTGTTAGAAAAAAATATATATAATGTTTGGGGGTTCTAAGTAATTTTATAGCAATAAAATCTGTTATAAACATGTAAACACCTAAAATCCAAAACGAGGCTAGTCCTTAAGTGGTTAAAGAACAGTGTAAAAATAAAAAGGTAAAATAAATCATTTAAAAAAAAAAAAAAAATTAAATGCGCCCCGTCCCGCCAAGCTCACGTGCAGAAGCGAACGCATACGTTATTAACGCCTGCATATGAAAACAGTGTTCAAACCACACATGTGAGGTATCGCTGTGATCATTAGAGCAAGAGCAATAATTGTAGCCCTAAACCTCCTCTGCAACTCAAAACATGCAACCTGTATTTTTTTTTAAACGTCGCCTATCGAGATTTTTAAGGGCAAAAGTTTGTCGCCATTGCATGAGCGGGCGCAATTTTGAAGAGTGACATGTTGGGTATCAATTTACTCAGCGTAACATTATCTTTCACAATATACAAAAAGAATTGGGCTAACTTTACTGTGGTCTTATTTTTTAATTCAAAAAAGTGTATTTTTTCCAAAAAAAAGAGTGCTTGTAAGACCGCTGCGCAAATACGGTTTGACAGAAAGTATTGCAACGACTGCCATTCTATTCTCTAGAGTGTTTGAAAAAAATATATATAATGTTTGGGAGGTTCCAAGTCATTTTCTAGCAAAAAAAACAAAACAAAAAACAGTTTTTAACTTGTAAAAACCAAATCTCAGAAAGAGGCCCGGTCCTTAAGTGGTTAAACAAACACATTGATGAAGGTTATTTGCATCAAGACAATCTCACATATGTATCTAAAAAAATAAATAAATTGAAGAGATTATGAACATCCTTTAAATAAAAAGTCAACTGTAAAATGGGGTAAAAAAAAAAAAAACACACAAACAGCATTTTCCTGTTTCTGTTCTTAGCATACAAAATAAGACGGCAGCAATGGGAAGTGCTTCTGTTTGAGTCCGGCATGTTTTCTGGAACTGGCTCTTTATACACGGAGAGATTTCACTCTTCAGCAGCAGGATGGAGTACTTGGCTGCTAGGTCAGTGCTTCTCTCTCAGCATGGAGCCTAAAGAGCTCTTAACATCTGCCCAAGAACAGTTTAACTAGCGGGAGAGAGCATTGAGAGGACAAGGGGTAGTGTATACCCTCTGAAGGATGTGAGAAAAAAAAATGATGCGCACTGCTGCTCAGAATAAAAGGTCAGGGCTGCCGCCACACTTGTTCAATTGGTTTGCGATCACAGAGCAAGGCTTGGGGCAAAGAGAGCTACTCCTTCTGAAGTCTCCAGCCAGCCCTGTACACTGGATACATAGATAAGGGAAACATTGTCTCTATCCTTTTATTCACAGTATTGAGCAAAACAAATATATTACACTCTTTAAAAAGTGGAACTTCGGCTCATTTGTCCCGTCCCCCCCCTCGGCTGCAACATTTGGCACCTTTCAGGGGGGAGCGGATACCTGTCTTTGATAGGTATCCTGTCCTCACTTGCGGGAGACCGGGCCGCGGAGCATTACATCAGCAGCTCAGCTCCCTCCTCCGCCGGGCCAGTAGGAGAGCGCAGTGGTGCCTTGCGCATGCGCAGTAGGGACCCAGCGTGAAACCGTAATGCTTCACCCCCGGGTTCCCTCACCGTCAATAGCGGCGGCAGCACCCGACAGCTGATGGACACCTGCTGTGGTGCTGACTTTACTGGACTCCAGGACAGGTAAGTGTTCTATTATTAAAAGTTAGCAAATGCAGTATGTGTAGCTGCTGACTTATTTTTTGCGGGGATGGGCAGACTTCCGCTTTAAAGTGGTTCCAAAGCCTTAAAGTGATATTAAAAAGGCAGACTTTTTTTTTTTGTTAAATTACAAACCTGTTATACTTACCTGCTCTGTGCAGTGGTTTTGCACAGAGCAACCCTGTACCTCCAATTCTCGGGTGCCACACCGGCGCTCCTGGCCCCTCCCTCCTGTCAAGTGCCCTCAGTTTGCAATGGTGGCACCCAAGCCGTTGTTTTGCGTGTCCATTCAAACACGAGCTGCGGCTCGGCCCTGCCCCCTCTCTCTCCTCATTGGTTTACTGGCTGTGATTGACACCAGCAGAAGCCAATGGCCGATGGCTCTCGTGCACATCGCCAGATTAAGAGGGAGTTTAGGTAAGTATTAGGAGGGGCTGCTGGACATAGGTTTTTTACCATCATCCATAAAATACATGAAGGTAAAAATCCTTCTGTGCTGCAATATTCCCCCAAGCCCTCCCTTAAGCCTAGTACAGATGGGTCGATTGTCGGGCGGCATCAACTGGTTCAAAAGAAACCGGCCGACATTCACAGCATGTGCACAGCAGCCGATCCGACTGTCGAAGAGTCGCGACCAAAAAAGTTCTGACGACCAGCGCTCTTAGCCAATGACAGAGCACTGACCAGAGTGTTCTGGCGGGGGGGGGGGGGGGGGGCGTCCCCCTGTCAGAACACAATAGAACAGCAAGAGAGATCGCTGTACTAACATCAGATTGTTAGTACAACGGCTCTGGCCTGAGCTGTCAGTTTTTCTAGTGTAGCGTGTATGAGGCTTTATACTTACCTGAGCCCAATCCGATCCAGTGATATGCATGAGAACAGCAGCACTCGCTGTCTCCCTCCTCCCTGCTGCTCAGGAGCGAGCACATACCGGTGCCCCCATGTTAAGCGACTTTCCATGGGGGCACTTGCCTTAGAGAAGACTGGAGTGTCGGCGGGGGACCCCAGAAGAAAAGGATCAGGGCTGGCTCTGTGCAAAACCATTACACAAAAGCAGGTAAGTAAACCAGGTTTTAAAAAAAAAAAAAAAAAAGCTTTAACGTCACTTTGAAACAGAGCCTTCTCATAGCGTACCAATAATTTCAACTTATTAAAAAAGTATCATGCTTAGATCAATTTATAACCAGCATGGTAAAACACCCAATGATGTCTTATGATGAAATGCGTAGGTTGGGTGGAGCATCAGGTCATGTACCCGAACGGATTGCGGCCATCTTGTTGGTTTGAAACATCATTTTACCATGCTTGTTTTAAATTAATTATTGTGACTGATACCAATTGATAAATTGGAGTTACATAGTTACATAGTTACATAGTAGGTGAGGTTGAAAAAAGACACAAGTCCATCAAGTCCAACCTATGTGTGTGATTATGTGTCAGTATTACATTACATATCCCTGTATATTGCGGTCATTCAGGTGATTATCTAATAGTTTCTTGAAGCTATCAATGCTCCCCGCTGAGACCACCGCCTGTGGAAGGGTATTCCACATCCTTGCCGCTCTTACAGTAAAGAACCCTCTACGTAGTTTAAGGTTAAACCTCTTTTCTTCTAATTGTAATGAGTGGCCACGAGTCTTATTAAACTCTCTTCTGCGAAAAAGTTTTATCCCTATTGTGGGGTCACCAGTACAGTATTTGTAAATTGAAATCATATCCCCTCTCAAGCGTCTCTTCTCCAGAGAGAATAAGTTCAGTGCTCGCAACCTTTCCTCATAACTAAGATCCTCCAGACCCTTTATTAGCTTTGTTGCCCTTCTTTGTACTCGCTCCATTTCCAGTACGTCCCTCCTGAGGACTGGTGCCCAGAACTGGACAGCATACTCCAGGTGCGGGCGGACCAGAGTCTTGTAGAGCGGGAGAATTATCGTTTTATCTCTGCAGTTGATCCCCCTTTTAATGCATGCCAATATTCTGTTTGCTTTATTAGCAGCAGCTTGGCATTGCATGCCGTTGCTGAGCCTATCATCCACTAGGACCCCCAAGTCCTTTTCCATCCTAGATTCCCCCAGAGGTTCTCCCCCCAGTGTATAGATTGCATTCATATTTTTGACACCCAAATGCATTATTTTACATTTTTCTACATTGAACCTGATTTGCCATGTAGTCGCCCACCCCATAAATTTGTTCAGGTCTTTTTGCAAGATTTCCACATCCTGCAGAGAAGTTATTGCCCTGCTTAGCTTAGTATCGTCTGCAAATACAGAGATGGGACTGTTTATCCCATCCTCCAGGTCGTTTATGAACAAATTAAATAGGATTGGTCCCAGCACAGAACCCTGGGGGACCCCACTACCCACCCCTGACCATTCTGAGTACTCCCCATTTATCACCACCCTCTGAACACGCCCTTGTAGCCAGTTTTCAATCCATGTACTCACCCTATGGTCCATGCCAACGCACCTTATTTTGTACAGTAAACGTTTATGGGGAACTGTGTCAAATGCTTTTGCAAAATCCAGATACACCACGTCTACGGGCCTTCCTTTATCTAGATGGCAACTCACCTCCTCATAGAAGGTTAATAGATTGGTTTGGCAAGAACGATTCTTCATGAATCCATGCTGATTACTGCTAATGATATCATTCTTATTACTAAAATCTTGTATATAGTCCCTTATCATCCCCTCCAAGAGTTTACATACTATTGATGTTAGGCTAACTGGTCTGTAATTCCCAGGGATGTTTTTTGGGCCCTTTTTAAATATTGATGCTACATTGGCTTTTCTCCAATCAGCTGGTACCATTCCAGTCAATAGACTGTCTGTAAAAATTAGGAACAACGGTCTGGCAATCACCTGACTGAGTTCCCCAAGTACCCTCGGATGCAAGCCATCTGGTCCCGGTGATTTATTAATGTTAAGTTTCTCAAGTCTAATTTTAATTCCGTCCTCTGTTAACCATGTAGGTGCTTCCTGTGTTGTGTCATGAGGATAAACACTGCAGTTTTGGTTACTGAAGCCCCCCGATTCACTCGTGAAGACTGAGGAGAAGAATAAATTCAATACCTCTGCCATCTCCCCATCCTTTGTAACCAGATGTCCTTCCTCATTCTTTATTTGGCCAATATGGTCTGTCCTCCCTTTTTTACTGTTTACATACTTAAAGAATTTCTTGGGATTTTTTTTGCTCTCCTCCGCTATGTGTCTTTCATGTTCTATCTTAGCCATCCTAATTGCACCCTTACATTTCTTATTGCATTCTTTATAAATTCTGAATGCTGTGGATGATCCCTCAACCTTGTATTTTTTGAAGGCCTTCTCCTTTGCTTTTATATGCATTTTTACATTGGAGTTAAGCCATCCAGGGTGTTTGTTCGCTCTTTTAAATGTATTACCCAATGGGATACATTGGCTAATGCCCTTATTTAATATGCTCTTAAAGCAAACCCATCTCTCCTCTGTATTCTTTGTTCCTAATATTTTATCCCAATTTATGCCTTTTAGCAAGGTTTGTAGTTTAGGGAAGTTGGCTCTTTTGAAATTCAGTGTCTTTGTGTTCCCTTCATGTCTCCTATTTGTGTGATTTATACTGAAACTAATTGACCTGTGATCGCTGTTACCTAAATTGCCCCGTATTTCCACATCTGTTATCAGGTCTGTATTGTTGGTAATCAGTAGATCTAGTAATGTTTTATTTCTAGTTGGTGCGTCTACCATCTGACCCATAAAATTGTCCTGCAAGACATTAAGGAACTGGCGAGCCTTAAATGAATGCGCGGTTCCCTCCGCCCAGTCTATGTCTGGATAATTAAAATCCCCCATTATGATAACACTTCCCATCCTTGCTGCTAATCCAATTTGTGATAGGAGATCCGTCTCCACTTCCTCCCTCAGGTTAGGGGGCCTATAGCATACTCCCAGTATTATTTTCCCCTTAGCTTCATCCCTTTGGAGCTCTACCAATAAAGATTCCACCTCCTCCCTAGCCCCCTCAGTGATGTCATCTCTCACATTCACTTGTACATTATTCTTGATATATAGGCATACCCCTCCCCCTTTTTTACCCTCTCTATCCTTGCGGTATAGGGTATACCCTTGAATGTTTGCCAGCCAATCATGAGAGCTGTTGAACCAGGTCTCTGAAATTCCCACAAAATCCAAATCCTCCTTGTACAACAGTATCTCTAGTTCACCCATCTTGTCCGCCAGGCTCCTGGCATTGGTGAACATGCCACATAGTTTAGACCGGTCGCATATTGTCCTCGTATTGGGTGTTTCAAGATTGCAACTTGGACTTGCTACTATACTCACCTTGTGTTTTTGTGCTTTGGTTAACCTACCACTAATGCCCCCAATACTACCCTCTGGAATATCTTCCGCACTGGCTATCACTGTCTCTGGACCCTCCCCCCCATCGCCTAGTTTAAAAACCCCTCTAACTTTTTGGCCATCTTCATTCCCAGCAGATCTGCACCCTCCTCATTTAGGTGCAGTCCGTCCCTTCTATAGTACCGGTTACCGACTGAGAAGTCGGCCCAGTCCTCCAGGAACCCAAACCCCTCCTTACTACACCAGCTCTTCAGCCACTTGTTTACTTCCCTAATCTCCCTCTGCCTCTCTGCTGTGGCTCCATGTACCGGTAGTATTCCTGAGAACACTACCTTGGAGGTCCTTTTCCTCAATTTAGCTCCTAAGTCCCTAAAATCGTTCTTTAGGACACTCCATCTGCCTCTGACTTTGTCATTGGTGCCAACGTGCACCATGACAGCCGGGTCTTCCCCAGCCCCTCCCAGTAATCTGTCCACAAGATCCGTGATGTGCCGAACCCGAGCGCCCGGTAGACAACATACTGTTCGGCGCTTCAGGTCTTGGTTACAGATTGCCCTCTCTGTCCTTCTAAGAATTGAGTCCCCTACCACCAGAATCTGTCTTTCCTTTCCCTTTGCTGCCCCCCCACTCTCACTGGAGGAGTTCTTCCCCTGGCAGCTAGGAGAGTCCCTCAACTCCAGCAGTGCTGGTCCCTGACTGGTTACACCAATGTCACTCAATGGAGCGTACTTATTGGGATGCTCCAGTCCTGGATCGGCCTCCCTGGCACTTCCCCCTCTACCCCTCCTGACTGTCACCCATCTACTCTTTGCTAGTGCCTGCACCTCTTTGTCTCCACCCGCCTCTGTGCTGGCCCCTGCCGGCACCTGC
This sequence comes from Lithobates septentrionalis, assembly GCA_037952835.1. NCBI lineage: Eukaryota > Metazoa > Chordata > Amphibia > Anura > Ranidae > Lithobates > Lithobates septentrionalis. Next base: position 182,625 of record JBBDGP010000161.1, on the reverse strand, counting down.
CGTGTACGTTCCTGGCTCACCTTTAGTATGGAGGGACTTCTCAGTGCTGACAGTTGCTTCCCCAGATTCAGAACCTGGGCTTCCAGGGAAACAATGTGCTTACATTTTGCACAGCAGTATTCGCCCTCGATCGGATGATCAAGGAACGCATACATGCGGCAAGATGTACAAAGAGTCGCCTCTCCACACCCGCCGGGCATCGTACCTATTAAATTTAGTGAGGATTTGGGGATTTTACCCTGTCCAAATTACCTAACAACTAGCTTCCTGGCACTAATACTCAAGACAATACACAGGTACACAATACACAAGTACTAACGATCCACACACACTACTCAGACAACACTCAGATACTCACACTACACAGGTACTATGACCCCTGTTATAACCTCCTGTTTTAAACTCTTGTTTTTAACTCCCACTTACAACAAGCTCCACAGCTTCAAACTGAGCACGCTCAAACTGAGTCCTACAACAAGTTAAATAGGCACCTGGGCACCTGTGAGCAATTAACCACACCCCTTAATTGATAGACTGATGAAACAGAAAAAAAAAAAAAAAAAAAAAAGGCTTTAATACACTATGAGAGCGCTCCGTTTTCTCCTTTGATCTATATTTCTTGGTGAATCATTGGCTCTTGTGGTTGAATTGTCCTTGATGCTGAGGATACTGGTGTTGGTGGTATAAGCTGGTGGATTTTGTCTCCTGGAAGTGGAGCCATAACCCATTGGATTGCAATTGTGCTTTTTTGACCGCCTGTAATTATATGTTCAAAGCTATCTAGAAAGAGGCTGTGTGTGACTCCCTAGCGGTGAAGGATCTTTTCCTAGCTTTACCTTTATATCACCGATTATTTACCGCATGCGGACTGTGAATGGATTAAATTTCATGTTTGCACATAATAACCCACTTTGGTGGTATTTTATATTGTATTTATGTTTTAATTAAGCAGCACTACACTTTTTATTATACACCTCATTTCATTGCTCCATGGTCCAGTTCTGATGCTCATATGCCCATTGCAGACGCGGGTCAGCACGGGCACTTTGACCAGTCTACGGCTACGCAAACTGTGATGCACTGTGTCTTCCGACACCTTTCTATAGGAACCAACATTAACTTATTCAGCAATCTGAGCTACAGTAGCTCTTTTATTGGATCAGGCCATACGGGCAGCCTTCCCTCCCCACATGCATCAAGAAGCCTTGGCTGCCCTTGACCGAGTCATCAGTTTTCCTTCCTTGGACCACTTTTGGTGGGTCCTGACCATTGCAGACCGGAAACATCCCATAAGAGCTGCAGTTTTGGAGTTGCTCAGTCGTCTAACCATTACAATTTGGTCCTTGTCAAAGTCGCTCAAATCCTTACTCTTTCCCAGTTTTTCTACTTGCAACACAACTTCAGAGACAACATGTTCATATGCTGCCTAATATTTCTTGCCAACATTCAGATACCACTGTAACAAGATAATCAATGCCATTTACTTTATCTGTCAGAGTAATGTTAAGACTGACACACATGCAAAATATATATTATATATACACATACATACATACACACACGTCTAAACTCTCAAAACCGGAAGAAAATTTCTAACTCTGCCCAGTTTAATATTCCCACCACAAATCATACCAATACACAGTGGAGCCAACCTGGTCAAAAGTCAGTTAATGATCTAGTTTGCTTTGGGGCAATGAAGTGAAGAAGAAAAACATGCACAATTATAGTGAAAGCATACAGACTTCTGATGACAGTGGCTCTGGTGGGAACTGAAACCAGGATCCCAGTGCTGCAAGGCAAGCTGGCCAATTAATTTAGCCATATGCTTGCTAGCAGCACAGCAGAACATAGGCTGGTTTACACCGGACTCCTCAAACATTTTGTGGTTAGTCAGTTCACCCAATGGAAACAATCCCTTGGTAATGGACATTCCGTCTCAACCTGGGTGACTTCAACAACATACAGAGCTTCCCTAGAAGCTAAAACTTCACATTTAATATATCAAACTAAAGATGCACTGAAATTTCAGCCGCTGAAACATTTCGGCCCAAAATGGTGTTCTCAGCATTTGACTAAAAGAAAACCGTGCAATAATGGCCCCGAAAACACACCCGATTTTTCCACAAATTCGCGGCCATTTTGCACTGATTTTACTGTGCTTATGGTGTGTTTTTCATAGGTCATGTGGCTCAAAATTCGCATCAAAAACGTAACACGGGTACATTAATGATGCACTCTTGTTGCGTTTCCAATGCATTTGAGGTGCGTTTTTTTGTGCATTTTTTGTAACTGACCAAAAATGCAGCAAGCAGGATTTTTAACCACTTCCGGACCGCCGCACGCCAATGTACGTCCAAACTTTGAAGGGGTATATCGTTGTTACGGCAGCTACCCCGGTATCCCCGTTTTCGTGCGGCAGTCCTCTTTCTGATAAAAGTTGTCCCTGCGGCGGATTTGCCGCGAGATCACTTATCGGTGGCGGGAGAGGGCCCCCCCTCCCTCCGCGATCCGGTGCCCTCCGCCGCTTAACGGAGCCGTCGGTAGCGGCAGAGGCGATCGCGTCCTACTCCGTGCTGTGCCTGGAGACGAGTGAGGCCAAGATGACGCCCACTCATCTCCATGACACTGCTGGGTGGAAGCGACGTCAAAACGTCACTTCCGCCCACGCCTCTTAAAAGCATATTTTTTTCAATGTAATTTTTTTCAATTACTTTTTTTTTTTTTTTTATTGCATTTTAGTGTAAATATGAGATCTGAGGTCTTTTTGATCCCAGATCTCATATCTAAGAGGTCCTGTCATGCTTTTTTCTATTACAAGGGATGTTTACATTCCTTGTAATAGGAATAAAAGTGACACAATTTTTTATTTTTTTAAAACGGTGTAAAAATAAATAAAATAATGTAAAATAAATTTAAAAAAATTTTTTAAAACCCCCCCGTCCCGACGAGCTCGCGCGCAGAAGCGAACGCATACGCGAGTAGCGCCCGCATATGAAAGCGGTGGACAAACCACACATGTGAGGTATCGCCGCGACCGGTAGAGTGAGAGCAATAATTCTAGCCCCAGACCTCGTCTGTAACATGCAACCTGTAGAATTTTTTAAACGTCGCCTATGGAGATTTTTGAGGGTAAAATTTTGACGCCATTCCACGAGCGGGAGCAATTTTGAAGCGTGACATGTTGAGTGTCAATTTACTCGGCGTAACATTATATTTCACAATATAAAAAAAAATTGGGCTAACTTTACTGTTGTCCTATTTTTTTATTCCAAAAAGTGAATTTTTTCCAAAAAAAGTGCGCTTATAAGACCGCTGCGCAAATACGGTGCAAAAAAAAAGTATTGCAATGACCGCCATTTTATTCTCTAGGGTGTTAGAAAAAAATATATATAATGTTTGGGGGTTCTAAGTAATTTTCTAGCAAAAAAACCTGTTTTAAACATGTAAACACCTAAAATCCAAAACGAGGCTAGTCTTTAAGTGGTAAACACCACAATGGAAGCCCAATGGACCAGTGTGAAGAGTGCGAAGACATATATAGAATTTAAAGGGATACATTATTCTTGATCTTTTCTTGCGCTAAAAAAGTTGCCAAACTGCCAATAATGAACGAAAATAAATTCATATTCATTTAAATTGATAATAAATTAAAAAGTCTAAAATAATACAAATATATATAAAAATATAAATATTTTTTAAAAAACTGTCAATTTCAGTTTGGGTTTCGGATGTTTGGCCAAGTGCATCCTACATTTTCGGTAGCAACATTTCCATTCGGTGCACCTCTACAACAAGCATAAGGAAATGCTAGCACTGTATATAAAAATGTTAAAATGACAAAGTCATTTAAAGCGATAAAAACAAACACACACAGATATGCAGGTCTACTTTAAAAAATAAAGTAAAAGGAATGAGTTCCTCAAATGGTTTTGGCCTCACAGACGGCTCATGATCCACAATACAAGAACATCACATCACAAAAGTGAACCACTCCCCTTGTCAGGGCTGGGCTCAGCCCTTCCTTCTCTGATCTGGCCGCTCAGCTGTCGGCTAATTGTCAGCTCCTCTCTCCACAGTTACTCAGCTGTTGATGATATCCTGCTCGTCAGTCCTGCCTACTTAAGCTGTCCAGTCCAGAGGATCTCTGCCTTCGCCTTGGTCACATCACAGAAACCATCTCCTGCGATCCTGTTCAAGACTTGCTTTGCTGACATCCCTTCTGGCTCCAGATCCTGCTTGCTGTTCCACTACATGGATCCCTGACTTCTGGCTTGGCTGACTATCCATTCAGGTTACTGAACTTTGGCTATGTTTTGACTACGTTTGTTCTTTTTACTTTTATTATTAAACAAGTGATTTAACTGTACTTCTGTCTCGGCCTGATTTCATGGTTTCCGACAGCCCTCTCCAATGATTACCATATATCTGAAATCAGCACTAGAGCTGTAAATCCAGAAACGACACTACACAATATACTGCTGCTTTTACCTCTGAGAACCCCAACGGAACAAGGCACTGGGGCATTACACGTAAAACTATTTGTACAAGGAAAAGAGAACAGCCTGTACGTTAGATGTACTACTTGCATATTTTTGTATATTGACAATGATATTTTTCCTTTCAGGAGCGGCAGAAGCTGTAATTACAATAATGATTTGAGAAGACAGACACCTAGCCGGTCTGCCTATTTTGATATGAACATTTGTGAGGATCAGCTTTGTGCTGCATTTAGGGAATTTCCATAGATATTGTGTCTATTTGAATAATGCTGTAATGCTTAAGCATTCAGGTCACAGCAAAGACTGAACATGAATTTTAATATACGTCGCTCACCTTGTATTTAATCAACAGTGAACTGGAGATATGTAGGGAAGTAAACGACATTAAAGTAAACCTGTACTGATAGTATAGAGGCTGCTATGGGTGACTTCTCAGAGAAATGCACGCTGCCTGGCTATCATGCAGATCATGTGGCTTTGAAGACCAAACACAGGCTAATTTCTTTTCTTTTTTTTTTTAAACAACCCCCATAACAAAAATAAATAAAATCCAGAGGCATTCTGCATTACCTCTTCTTCACCACAAGATGTCCTCAGTCTTCTGAATTGAATGTTTGAATGATGCCAAATGCCCAGCATAACTCAACCCAGAAAATGAAGGAAAGACCGAGTACAGGACCTCATGGCTCTGGTCCCTTAACATGGTGCTTTGAATTGATACAGAAAGTGAAATTTATGTCGTCACAATAACTCAAACCCTTACGCGACTGTCCAGAAAGCATAATATACACACAGACAAACCCACACTACATATACATACCCACACGATCTCTGCTTACCATCTCCACACACCAGTGCTGTCTCCTACCTTCCTTCAAGCAGTCTCCTTTGGGCACAACAACATCTGTATCATTCTGCCCATTTCCTGTGGGCCCATCCTGTTGATTACGTGCTTCCCTAAAGGGTGCGTCACCACGCAGGTTGGGTTCACAGTACTCCAGTACTCAACGGTGCTTACATTTCATCACATGAGCAATGCTCAGTCCTGGAAGAATGCCCGCCTCTACTATAGGGAAGATGAGGAAGCCTCTACATCCTGGGACCAGCCACAAGACTGCAGGAAAAGGGTATGTAAGAAGATATACACTGTAATCACTTTTGCTGCTCTGGGACAAATGTGCAGTTCAGACCTTGCGGTTTTCATGCCTATTCCAGGTTAGGGACTAGTTAAAGTGGTTGTAAACCCCTACATAAATACAGTGAAGTGACTGGCCTCATGTGATACACAGAGATGAAACAAATCCTCCTACATAAGTTACTACAGGTACATAAGTACCAGTTTATCTGCAGTCTTCTCTTCATCCGTTCAAAGTCCAGAATTAATAAACCTTTTCTGAGCAGTCAGACTAAAAGGGGCAGAAAGCTGAAATTACACATTGCAGAGCTCAGCGAGAAGAGCTCTGACAGCCGATTGGAGGGAAGGGACACAGCACACAGGAATACAGCTGAGGCTGTCAATCACCAGGCGGTGTGCTGGAGGTTCCCTCCCTCCATCACCATATTTCTCTTGGTGTCTGGAAAACTTGTCAGGAGTGATTAATGCTGATAGAAAAAGAACAAAGCAGCAGACATTAAAGATATTTAGTACTCTAAATTGAGTTAATTACACACTATATAGAGGGTTATGCCCATATGTTCGATGGGAGTTTGTTGTGGGAAATTCCGACCGTGTGTAGGCTCCATCGGATATTTTCCATCGGAATTTACGACATACAAAATTTGAGATCTGGATCTCAAATTTTCCGACAACAAAATCAGTTGTCGTAAATTCCGATTGTGTGTACACAATTCTGACGCACAAAATTCCACACATGCTGGGAATCAAGCAGAAGAGCCGCACTGGCTATTGAACTTCATTTTTCTTGGCTTGTCGTACGTGTTGTACATCACCGCGTTCTTGACGTTCGGAATTTCCAACAAGATTTGTGTGACCGTGTGTGTGCAAGACAAGTTTGAGCCAACATCCGTCGGAAAAAAAAAACATGGATTTTGTTGTCGAAAAATCCTATCGTGTGTACAGGGCATAAGGGTATCAGCACCAGAAATAGCCAGGCAACTAGCATTTTCTGAGGTCAGCTGCCATATTTCCTCATTTCACTTCTACTTCCATCTATTTAAGGGTCTCTCTAAAGGCCACACAGCATTATTATCTAAAATAAAGCAACTTCCTGCTCTCTGTCACTAAACAGTCCGATGGTTAAATCTACAGAAAAGAGCTGCAGCCACCATTGCGACACCGGACATAAATCTCCTTAGTTTGTAGTTAGCAAAGACGCCTGCAGATTCACATACAAAGAGTTTAATGCTACTTGATATATTTTATACTGACCAGAAAATCTTAGTTTACAGCCAATTACTCCACTAGAACTTCAAAAGACTTTTCTTTGTGCTGCACTAAGCCTAGAGAAGTGATGGCGAACCTTGGCACCCCAGATGTTTTGGAACTACATTTCCCATGATGCTCAGGCACTCTGCAGTGTAGTTGAGCATCATGGGAAATGTAGTTCCAAAACATCTGGGGTGCCAAGGTTCGCCATCACTGGCCTAGAGTAACAAACCATTTCTAAAAATGTCCAGTCTACTGAAATTGGACATTCTGAATAGTACTTCTACCTAGTTAAAGATGTGAATTTTAAAAGCATTTATGGACTGGAATGCACAAAATCGACAGGATATACTACAACGTTAACCCTGTAAATACAGGGAGTCTGTTGATCTGTAGATATAGTAGAACCACACAACAGGTTTCTAGGGAAAGGGAAATACCACCAACTACCAGGAGAAAAAGCCCCCCCCCCCCCCAAACCTATATATGGTGCCTGAGCAGCCAATGTACCAGGCTTGAATGCTTTAAAATTGGCAAAGGGAAAGATCCCATGAAGAGTGCTTGGAAGCTTAATTGTGCATCATTTTAAAGGGTGCCTTGGTTGAAAAAGGTTGAGAAAACACAGGCTTACACCATAGGAACTTATTACAACTGTTTGCAACTCATCAATGCTCCAAGCCTTGGCTGCCCTGCACGTGGCCTGCTGGCTCCCCTAATGTGGCCTGCATTGTCCTGGACCGGGACCACCTGTTGTACAGAGCGGAAGCAGAGTGGTGGGTGCTGAAACACTCTTTGCATTTCAGCACCCAGCACAGAGGGTCCATTCACACCAGGTGCGATGGGAAGCCTTTGGTGCAGCTATTCCAGTGCGGTTCGACCACAAGACAAGGTAAACTGCCACGTCTCTAGTGTGCCTTGCTCAAACCACTGCATTGTGGTGGTGTACAGGCAGTGTGAACTCAAAAAAATGGACTGTGTGCAGTTCCTTTTTTCCAGGGCACCGCAGGTCACAACACACCGGCTGATAACATTTTATGAAATGTCACTGTGACATTCCAATAAAGCTTGTTAAAAATAAACAAACAGTGCAATGCGCAGCACACACCAGAAGCTGCGTTTGTAATGCAGAGACTATGAATGAACTCTGACACAGGCAGCGCTGTCATGTCATGATGATCTCCACCCAGCAGTACAAGTTCTACCCTCCTCGGAGAGAAAATGACACAGGCGTGTGACCCTGCACTGGGGAGGGGGTGAGTGTTAAAACTCAGACTGCCACTGATCACTATTGGTGTAGGGGGGGGGGGGGGGGGGGGTTAACACTTCACTGACCACCAATGCGGTTGGAGGTGCCTGTTAAAAAATCCCTGTCACTAATTACCAACAGGGGGTAAGGTGTTAAAGGAGTAAACAGCATTGCTACTAAGCATTATTGCAGGAGGATGGGGAGCTAACAATATTGCGGGCAGTGACATCAATGCTGGGCATTATTATAGCGGTCACTGGCACCAATGCTGAGGATTTATGTTGTTTCCAGTGACCCCCAATGATGACGCCTGCTTTCTATTCAGTGTTCATCACTACAGTACAGGCTGGATATAAAGCAATGATTTTTTTTTTTTAAACTGATTTTTATGATTTAACCGCTTCAGCCCCAGAAGATTTTACCCCCTTCCTGACCAGAGCACTTTTTGCGATTCGGCCCTGTGTCACTTTAACTGACAATTGCGCGGCCGTGCTACGTTACACCAAAACAAAATTGACATCCTCCTTCTCCCACAAATAGAGTTTTCTATTGGTTGTATTTGATCACCTCAGTGGTTTTTATTTTTTGCGCTATAAACAAAAAAAAGCGACAATTTTGAAAAAAAAAAAGCAATTTTTTACGTTTTGCTACAATAAATATCACCCCAAAAAATATATAAAAAAATATATTTATTTTTTCCTCAGTTTAGGCCAATATGTATTCTTCTACATATTTTTGGTAAAAAAAAAAAAATTGCAATAAGCGTATATTGATTGGTTTGCGTCTACAATATAGGGGAAAGATTTATGGCATTCTTATTATTGATTTTTCTTTATTAGTAATGGCGGCGATCTGCGTAGTAACTGCGACATTATGGCGGACACATCGGACACTTTTGACACTATTTTGGGACTATTGTAATTTATACAGCGATCAGTGCTATAAAAATGCAGTGATTACTGTAAATGACACTGGCAGGGAAGGGGTTAAACACTAAGGGGCGATCAAGGGGTTAAGTGCGTCCTAGGGAGTGATTCTAACTATAGGGGGGGGGGGGGTGGGCTTACTACAACATGACAGAGATCACTGCTCCCGAAGACAGTACATAGGCATCTCCCCATTCTGCCTCTCCGTGACATGATTGCAGGACAGCGGCGGACATAGAGTCCGCAGGACCCGCAGGCACTGTCACGATGCACGCAGCGGGCGTGCGCCCAACAAAATTAAAGGGGACGTACGCCCATTTGCCCACCGCTGCCATTGTGCCAACGTATATTGGTGTGCAGTGGTTAAAATAACATTTTTTTTTGCTTTAAATCGATTTTATTTATATCATATTTAAAAAAGATGGTTTTGGAGTAAAAATCTATCTAAAGATAGTTTTCTATTTAAGATACAATGATTTAGTTTATTCAGCATGAAATGGAGCTTAGTTATGTAGCATGAGGCTGTATATTCTGCAATATGTACATTTTTTGGTAAACTCATTCAATGAATCCAAGCTCTGCAAGCTGAGATAACATGCACTGCATTGATGCATTTACACAATTTCACAGTAACCATGAGATAAAACAAAGTTCAGGAATATTCCTTTACCCCATTGTTTTGCAAATCTACACTACAAACTGTATGATTGAATCAGTTCTGATATCGCTGTTTTACTAACCTGACAGCTTATTATTCTAAATAGGAAACCTTCATTTTGTTTGCAAATATTACAGATTCTACCAGCAAGAAGAAGTCCTTATATTTAAAAGAGCACCTGTCATTTTAGATCCATCATGGCAGCGCCTGTTAGCGGGCATCACCCCACCTGCTGCCGCCACGTCCCTCACCTTGTTGGGTCACTGCCGCATCACCATTAAAGTGAATGGGACTGTCGGTGAGTCAACAGCAGGTCTAAGGAGGAGCTTCTGAGGGACAGAAATGAGAGTTGCTCTTTAAAAATGATGATTTCAATCGAGTTGATTTACGGTAAATCAAATCCTCCCTGCTGCAGTAAAATACAAAAAATGCCAGGATAATGTAATTTTTTTTTTTTGCTAATGTAACTAATGAGCATTCACAGGAGTTACGTTATTAGTAGGCCACCAATGGCTGAATCAAGAAGACGTCAAACCCGGGTGAAATGAAGACGATGGCAGAGGCGTGGGGATAGAGAAGTGATCAGTATCATGAAGATCTTTGCGCTGCAGGATTGCAAACCCAGAGGTTCGGTAAGACATGATGTGTTGTGTATAATGACACAATACGGCAATAACTGCTTACCCTTGTATAAGAATTTTTTTTTTTTATGATAAAAAAAACCACTTCTGCAGCAGCACATTAACGTCAAGCTCACTATTTTGCCACCCTCAAGTCAAGGAAAATTGCAGCGACAAAGTTAGTGAGCATGTGGAGGTCTGACAGATACGAGTTTAGTGAAAAATGTTCATATAGCACTTCTGGCCATCCATGTACTCCCAGGAATGAAGGTGATGAATCGCTATAAGGAAAAAATCCTCTTCCTGTCGGTGTCAGCGGGGAGTGTAGGCAAACAGTGAAATATTGGGCATAAAACGATGCATCACTGTGGGATTTAAAGGTTACTTTCTTAAGTCATTTGTACACAAAGCATGGGAGAAGCCAGAAGAAAGGATTAGCGGAAAGCAAAAGATTATGGCAACAGTGATTCTTACTTTCAGTGGAGAATAAAAGACTACGCCGAAGTGCTAAACAGTCAAGCCTTTTATAACAGGGCGCCCCTGGGGAAGACAAGTACAAAAGGCAATTTCAAATCATGCTTCAAAAGGAAACTACACAGTATTATCAGTAAGGGCATTTTCCAACTTATTGTATTGTTTATCCTTAAAGTAATTTTAGCAGATCTTTACATTTACATGCTTGCTGTTTCATATTTTGATTCATGCATTTCATAAACAGATCTGTAAAGACTCTCTAACCTAGTTGTTATCATGAATATCCATGTTTAACCAGTTAATGACTGCCCTATTGTAGCTTTACTGCTACAGGGTGGCCACACTGCAGAATCCTGTATATATAAGTGATTCTGCTCCTCTGGGTAGGGGGCTTACCGCGCCTCCTGTGATTAGTCACAGCAGAAGCCGATCAGTGGGTGTGGGCCAAGGGATGACCGCCACCACCCGCTGATCGTCCAGGAGACACACAGGATGAAGCTCTGCATATGTAAAACAATGCCGTACTCTTTCCTGTCAGCGGAGATGTGTTGGATTTTGTTTCCCTGAGAAGCAAGGAATAAAAATCGAGCACACCCCTAAGTGAAAGCAGCACACTGTACACACAGAAAACACTGGCTAGGCACACATTTAACCCTCTGATCACCCCAGATGTTTAACCTCTTCCCAGCCAGTGTCATTAGTACAGCGAGTGTATATTTTTTAGCACTGATCAATGTATTAGTGTCACTGATTTCCAAGTGTCAAAAGTGTCAGAATATCCTGTACAATATCGCAGTCCTGCTAGAAGTCGCTGATCACCGCCATTACTAGTATAAAAATAAATACAAATATACACCATAGCTTGTAGACGCTATAAATTTTGCACAAACCAATCAATATACGCTTATTGAATTTTTTTTTTTTTTTACCAAAAATATGTAGCAGAATACATATGGGCCTAAATTTATGAAGAAATTAGATTTTTTTACATTTTTTATTGGATATGTTTTATAGCAGAAAGTAAAAAAATCCACATCAAACAATAAACCATATGTGCAAATAGAAAAATATTAAAAAGAAAGAAAGTTCATATATGGTCCAGTGAAGTCCATCAAGAAAAGTAAAGTGCTCTTGTGCAGAAAGTTTATTTTAACAATATGTGTGTTAACAAAATTCCATGCTTCAACGTGGATAGAGATTTCTGCACACCCCACTCACAAATCGCTCACCAGCTGCTAGGACTCCAAGATGGAAGTCTGGCTGCACCTTATTCTAGTATCCCCATGGGATGGATGGATATCAAGAGCCGAGCTTCCAAGGTGAATTACCACATCACCAGGATGATCAACAGAGTAGGCTCAATGAGAGGGAGAGACAAAGGAGGAACTCAGATTGTAGTAAACTTTGTATTAAAAGTTCAGGTTTTTTAATGAAGGTTAAAACGACTTACAAACAGGCAGGGGTAAAATCGCATTTAATGCAGTCAATCACATACAGGCACCCCGGGTAGGTACAATAAATTTAGCGGTGACCTTGCAGTCACCACACCCAAGAAATGGTAAGCTACAATACATTCCATTTATGTTTTTGGCTTTAATACAACTAACTCTTCAAAATATTCTAAACTTCATAGTCCATCTCCTCCGCCCCTAGACGAACATTTCAGGACACTAATTGGAGAGTCAATACTAAATGGCTAGCCATCATTTTAGTTTAATCCAAAAATATTTTGAATTGCATGTTTGGTGCAGAATAACAGTTTATGAAGTCAATTTATGTGTCAGCATGTGAAGGCTCAAGCATGATAAACATGCAATTACACCTCCTAATTAACTCGTGCCAAGGAACAGACTAGAAATCCATAGAAGATCGACTCCCTTGACCGTCATTATGTCGATAGGACATCCATGGCCTATTCACCTTCGCGCTCTGGCTGTTTACAAGCTCAAATCTCTCTTTGTGAAGCTGCCGTGAAAGTGTGAAATCCAATAAACTTTGTACAAGATAAAAACCTATGGCAATACATGAATCAATGGAAAACGAGATGTTTTCAAACATTTGATACATAGTTTGCCAGAAAGAAAAAAAAAATTGTATTTGTGCACTCAGTATGTCACGGGAAGATAAAGAGGCCGTCAATAGGAGTATTTTTCAGGTGTCAAGTCCCTTCGGTTTGACAAAACGGAAACATTTTGAACTGTAAAGTGTTTGAAAGAGCCCAAAGCAGAACAAGGAAAAGGCAAAAAAAAAAAAAACTGTTTCTAGATAACTTCTGTAACTACTGCCGACTTTTTTTTCTGAGGGAATTCACTTTACAAAAAGTAATCCTGAGCAGAAAAATAGTCCTCCTCTTTAAATATTTTATAAATCACATTAGCTTAGATTTTTCAGAGTGTGGAAGGAAAATAATTAAAATCGGAGAGGAGCAGGACCCTTAAAATTTAATCATGAGTAACATCAACATTTATGAGAAAATGAAATCTTTAAGAGGAATGCTGGGAAATACACTGCACATTCAGCATTATCACTTCTTCACTAAAACATCTTCAGCTTAAAGGAAACTAACGGATACTTTCAGTGTGCACAGATTGGCGCCAATACAACCACTTGACAGGACATGCGACTGGAAGCCATGACAGGACATGCGACTGGAAGCCATGACAGGACATGCGACTGGAAGCCATGACAGGACATGCGACTGGAAGCCATGACAGGACATGCGACTGGAAGCCATGACAGGACATGCGACTGGAAGCCATGACAGGACATGCGACTGGAAGCCATGACAGGACATGCGACTGGAAGCCATGACAGGACATGCGACTGGAAGCCATGACAGGACATGCGACTGGAAGCCATGTAAGGTCACATGACGAGCAGCAGTTCTGCACCCTGGGTCATTTACTGAAATCTCTGCTGAGGTCGGTGACCAAGTTCAAGCGTCTGTAGATTTAGGACATGCCCTAGGAAGCAGAACACCACAAAACCCAATTCTTACTCAGTGAGAATATTTAAAAGCCCAACGGTGGCAACCCACTCCCAACCTCCAATCAATCCTGCATGCATTTGATATACACTACCGTTCAAAAGTTTGGGGTCACATTGAAATGTCCTTATTTTTGAAGGAAAAGCACTGTACTTTTAAATGAAGCTAACTTTAAACTAGTCCTAACTTTAAAAAAATATACTCTATACATTGCTAATGTGGTAAATGACTATTCTAACTGCAAATGTCTAGTTTTTGGTGCAATATCTACATAGGTGTATAGAGGCCCATTTCCAGCAACTATCACTCCAGTGTTCTAATGGTACAATGTGTTTGCTCATTGGCTCAGAAGGCTAATTGATGATTAGCAAATCCTTGTGCAATCATGTTCACACATCTAAAAACAGTCTAGCTCCTTCCAGAAGCTACAAAACTGACCTTCCTGTGAGCAGATTGAGTTTCTGGAGCATCACATTTGTGGGGTCAATTAAATGCTCAAAATGGCCAGAAAAAGAGAACTTTCATCTGAAACTCGACAGTCTATTCTTGTTCTTAGAAATGAAAGCTATTCCATGCGAGAAATTGCAAAGAAATTGAAGATTTCCTACAACGGTGTGTACTACTCCCTTCAGAGGACAGCACAAACAGGCTCTAACCAGAGTAGAAAAAGAAGTGGGAGGCCGCGTTGCACAACTAAGCAAGAAGATAAGCACATTAGAGTCTCTAGTTTGAGAAACAGACGCCTCACAGGTCCCCAACTGGCATCTTCATTAAATAGTACCCGCAAAACACCAGTGTCAACATCTACAGTGAAGAGGCGGCTGCGGGATTTTGGGCTTCAGGGCAGAGTGGCAAAGAAAAAGCCATATCTGAGACTGGCCAATAAAAGAAAAAGATTAAGATGGGCAAAAGAACACAGACATTGGACAGAGGAAGACTGGAAAAAAGTGTTGTGGACGGATGAATCCAAGTTTGAGGTGTTTGGATCACAAAGAAGAACATTTGTGAGACGCAGAACAAATGAAAAGATGCTGGAAGAATGCCTGACGCCATCTGTTAAGCATGGTGGAGGTAATGTGATGGTCTGGGGTTGCTTTGGTGCTGGTAAGGTGGGAGCTTTGTACAGGGTAAAAGGGATTCTGAATAAGGAAGGCTATCACTCCATTTTGCAACGCCATGCCATACCCAGTGGACAGCGCTTGATTGGAGCCAATTTCATCCTACAACAGGACAATGACCCTAAACACACCTCCAAATTGTGCAAGAACTATTTACAGCAGAAGCAGGCAGCTGGTATTCTATCGGTAATGGAGTGGCCAGCACAGTCACCAGATCTGAACCCCATTGAGCTGTTGTGGGAGCAGCTTGACCGTATGGTACGCCAGAGGTGCCCATCCAACCAATCCAACTTGTGGGAGCTGCTTCTAGAAGCGTGGGGTGCAATTTCTCCAGCTTACCTCAATAAATTAACAGCTAGAATGCCAAAGGTGTGCAATGCTGTAATTGCTGCAAAAGGAGGATTCTTTGATGAAAGCAAAGTTTGATGTAAAAACAATGTTATTTCAAATACAAATCATTATTTCTAACCTTGTCAATGTCTTGACTCTATTTTCTATTCATTTCACAACGTATGGTGGTAAATAAGTGTGACTTTTCATGGAAAACACAAAATTGTTTGGGTGACCCCAAACTTTTGAACGGTAGTGTAAGTCAAAGTATACTTGCTTAGGTTCGCTAATTGGGTCAATCACCGGCACAGTTTACAGGTGCGGAGGTCACTAATCTAGCACTACAAATGACCCACGCCATCCAGTCCCCCATCTGTCCCCTTGTGATGGCATCACTCCCTTTCTAGATCTCGGGAGGACCCTGCCACTAGACAGCAAGGAGGAAGTCAATAGGAAGCCAAAGAAGGACCTCGCTGGATGTAAACAGAAAACAAGAGATTTCAGCCTGGAGCATCATGTCATAGCGAGTTAGGGTAAGTAGAAAAAGTTTTTTTTCTTCATTACAGCTATCCATTGGGGGTGTCGTGTTTTACACAGTGTAGGGCTTTAATAGGAACAGTCTCCATCCAGAATAAGTTATTAACTAAGGGGTTTCCAAACTGTGGCCTTTTGCTTGCCATTATCCAGCCTTTGGAGCACTATTCCCTCCACTGACACCAAAGATGGGGCACTATTCCTCCCACCGACACTAACAACGGCGTACCTTTCCTCCCACTAAAAACAGAGATGGGACACTGTTCCTCCCACTGACAACAAAAGACGGGGCACTATTCCCAATCACTGGCACCCACAATGGGATACCAATTCTCCCACTGACACCAACAATGGGGTATCATTACTCCAACTGACAACAGAGATGGGACACTATTCTTTCCACTGACACCAATGATGGGGCAAAATTCTTAACATTGACACCAATGATGTCATTTTTTTACTCTCACCAAGCCTGTGGAACTCTCCACTCCCACTGGCCATGGTCCACCCCCCTAAAATTTTAAGGGCAGTAAACTGGCCCTTTGTTTCAAATGTTTTGTAACCCCTGTATTAACTGAACGTACAGTCTTTGTGTTGATAAGATGGGTTAAAGAAAGTCAACAAATTAATCGACACAGATTTACAATTTAAAGCAGAATTCAAGGCTAAATTGAAACCAGGTCCTAATCAATCGATCATCCCCCATGTTTTTGGATATCTTTTTTTTTTGTGTCGTTTTGTATCTTTTTTTCCCCTTCTGCATCTCGGAATTTCCATCGGCCCCTTCTCCACCCACTGTCTTCTGGGACCTGCGTGTGTCCAAAAGGACGACGGGGCCATTCAGAAATGGACGATGGACCGATTGGCTTCAGGGGGCCGACATTGCGGGATCCATGGACAGGTAAGTGTCCTTATATTAAAAGTCAGCAGCTACAGTATTTGTAGCTGCTGACTTAAAAATTTTTTCTGGGAGGCTGGAACTCTGCTTTAAAATAAGAAATCTAAATTCCCTGTAGCAACTCACCAGTTTACAATTTGCACACTAGCAATTCTTTTGCTGGTACCAGCTCACTATCAAGGTTTCTAAAGAGACTTCTCATCTGCTCCTGCACAGCATTGCTCCCATGTTGACTGAAACATTGCAAGAATCTTGGTTACCAGAAAGGGAGCAATCATAGACCCAAACCTCCCTGGTTTGGCCACAGCAAGTGCTGCAATGACGTCATTACCGCACATGCACACGGGAGTCACAGCCGCGGCACAAAGCTCTGAAGGAATGGCACGGTATGTCATTCCTTCAGGGTGCAAGCACTGGTGACCTCACTGGCTGCTGCTACCTAGACAACCTCCTAAACCCTAATTGTTTAGGAGATATTCATTTTACCTACCTTTTATTATAAGCTTACCTGTAGGTAAAAAATAAATAAATATATAAAACAGACTTTACTACCACTTTAAGGCAAGCAGCAGGATCGCTAAGAGGCTGCTTTTGTCCCTATGGTGTCTTCTTTTGTTAGATGAGGCAGTGAGGTGTTGATCCCCTCACTAGCTATTGAGATTCAGCAGCAATCAGGACCACGGAGGAGCAATTCCACAGAGGTAAGTGGAAGGCAGTCTCCTGCTGGCGACTTGTCACTAGCAGCAGAGTTGGCCATCTGACATCAGCGTTAGTGATCCTGTTGCTAGCAGGCTACTATGCTTAGAGCGTGACATGGTCTCCAAAAATGAAGTGCGTCAGACTCTCTTCTCTTATGCGCGTCAGCTCATCAACAACAATTATAACCTAACAATAACCCAACAATCTATATAACCTAAAATTATCATTCAGTGAAAATAATTTTACTTCAATGTGTGTCTTTGTTGTTGTATGTAGAAGTAAGTGGTTTTCAGTCAGAATTTTTTTTTTTTGGGGGGGGGGGGGTTATTATAGTCTATTGGTTGAATTAGATGGACTTGTGTCTTTTTTAACCAGACTAACTATGTAACAATATTTAATAATGACTAAAAGGAAGTCTATCATGTTTGGAAAGTTTGCATTTTTTAAAGTGACATTAAGGCTCGGTTCACACTGCAGCGATGCGGGAACCCTGCAAATCCACTGCGGGTTCCCACATCGCATGTCTCCTGGCGGCAGTTCACACTGCCCTATGTGAACTGCTGGGAGTGTCAATTGAAAGTTAATGACACCCTCAAATCAGTTAGCATATTGCAGTGCGAACTGCAAATTCAGACAGGAATCGGATCGCATGCATCACCCATATGATCCGATTCTGCTGCGGATCAAAAAGAGGGTCCTGTGCGAGTTTGGTTAGAATGCGATTTGCACTGCAGTGCGGTGCAAATCGCATTCGATGTTAGACATCACACCAGTGGAATCCGGCCCTTAAGCCTTGTTTTATTTTTATTTTAAATAATAAACATGTTATATCTACCTCTGTGTAGTGGTTTTGCACAGAGCAGCCCGGATCCTCCTCTTATCAGGTCCCATGCTGGCACCCTTGGCTTCTACCTCCTTCCGGGTGCCCCCGCAGCAAGCAGCTTGCTGCGGGGGCATCCAAGCAGGCGCGCTCCTGAGCCACGGCTGTGTCTTTCCATTCACACACCAAGCTGCGGCTCAGCCCCACCCCCTCCATCTCCTGATTGGCTCACTGGTTGTTATAGACAGCAGTGGGAGCCAGCTGCTCCCGTTACTGCCAAAAGCAAATTTAGAGGTGCGAGTCCCCAGAGAGGCAAGGCTCCTGTGGACATCGCTGGATCAAGCGGGGGCTCGGTTAAGTATTAGGGGGGAGGCTGCAGCACACAGGTTTTTTTTTACCTTCGTGCACAAAATGCAGGAAGGTAAAAAACCTTGTACCTTTACAAACACTTTAAAACTGAAGGAAAACTTTTTATTTGCATATACATGGCAATGTTAAAGGTCTACTGTAATCCCCCAACACTCCCACCCCAGTAGTACATATTAACCTTCCCACTGTACTCCATCGCTCTGTACAGCTGCTGCAAGCAAAGAAAATACTTCCAGGTATGTAGTACTAACAACCGGCTTCTGTCGAAGGGACATGCTAAAAAAAACCAGCATCTGATCAGTCCTTGTAGCCAATAGCTACAATCACGGATCAGTGTGTTATGGCGGGGGAATAGGGAATCAGCACATAAATAAATAGGTAAAGCAAAAGTCTACATAAAATACTGGTGCCAGGCATAAATAAGAGTGGCCTTTTTCTTACAAAAAGTGTCACTCTTAGGATTAGGTTATGTAGACAGCTTCTCTTAGAAGTACCCATCCACTAACCAATTCTGAAAAGAGATGCCAACAAATTATCCTGTGAGACAAGCGCATACATAAAGCACTAAACTCAAAGCAAAAAAAAAAAAAAAAGAGACAGACATATCTCTTTACAAATGTCACACCACAAAACGAGTTTACAGTCTAGATGTTGTTTGTCAGCTCCACACCATACTTCAATAGCAAGATTGAGCATGGCTTCTTAGAACGTCAGTGACATTTATTAGATGGTAACAAAACAGTAGCTGGGAGTGCCAGCCATGAGAAAAGGATATCGCACCTTTCCCAGAGCGTAATGAGACTAGAACCAATTTAACGCACCCTCTGGCTACTGTACAGACACTATTAGATCACCGCCGCACATATGGAGGGCATTAGCTCAGTATCAAATACACTTATTCACTCAGAAGCGTTCCATCTGATGGCGCTCTCCACCATCTGCTGTGCTAAGTGTTAGCCTGGAGAGATCTATACGGTCACAAGCAGAGCAAAACTAACAGTCAGCTTCTAATGAGTTAATATAATATCTTAAGGAAAGAAGGAAAACATGGGGGAAAAAAATGGCCATTCCATGTAAACCCCGCTTGAACAAATGATACAAAACATGCTGCAAAATATTTTAGTTGACTAAATACAACTGAAACTAAATTAATTGAGATGACTAAAACACGACTAAAATGGCATTTTAGTCAAAGACTAACTAAAACTTAATTGAAATTTGATGTCAAAATTAACACTGCACTACCACATAAGAATATGTAGGGGACATCTAAACTAATAAAAGAAAAATAAAGAAAGAGGCTTTTCTTATTTTTTTCTTAATATTTAATGTTGGTAATATATTCAGGAAATACAGTGCCTACATACCCCTTGAACTTTTCCACATTTTGTCATGTTACAACCAAAACGTAAATATATTTTATTGGGATTTTATGTGATAGACCAACACAAAGTGGCACATAATTGTGAAGTGGAAGGAAAATGATAAATGGTTTTCCAAATTTTTTATAAATATGTGAAAAGTGTGGCGTACATTTGTATTCAGCCCCCCTGAGTCAATACTTTGTAGAACCACCTTTGTCTGCAATTACAGCTGCAACTCTTTTTGGGGATGTCTTTACCAGCTTTGCACATCTAGAGAGTGACATTTTTGCCCATTCTTCTTTGCAAAATAGCTCAAGCGCTGTGATATTGGATGGAGAGCGTCTGTGAACAGCAATTTTCATGTCTTGCCACAGATTCTCAATTGGATTTAGGTCTCGACTTCGACTGGGCCATTCTAACACATGAATATGTTTTGATCTAAACAATTCCATTGTAGCTCTGGCTGTATGTTTAGGGTCGTTGTCCTGCTGGAAGGTGAATCTCCGCCCCAGTCTCAAGTCTTTTGCAGACTCCAACAGGTTTTCGTCTGCGATTGCCCTGTATTTGGCTCCATCCATCTTCACATCAACTCTAACCAGCTGTCCCTGCTGAAGAAACGAGGGCTGGCCGGAGTGAGAGGGGGGCAGTCCCCCTGTCAGAACACAATAGTTCAGCGGATTGTTCGTACAGCGGCTCCTCCTTAGCTGGTCGTTTTTTGTTTTTTTTATCCCACTGGGTTGAACGAAGAAAAACTACTAGTGTGAATCCAGCTTTACTTGAAGGTCTGCTACTTCAAGTTCTTAACTTGTTAGAGATTTGCATTAAGTATAGTGTTACTTGAATTGTATTCCAGAAATTGCTAGTCTTCAGTTGAGCCTAAAGAACTTACAATAATTTAAGACTTTACATAAAGTCTCAGATATCTTTCATTAAAGCATATTTCCACTCAAAAGTTCCACTTCCGCTGCGGCCCAGTCTCTTGGAAGATCGGCCCCCTCCTCCTTCCTCCACTGCCGGACCAATTAGAAGGCGCACTGAGCTTTGCGCATGCGCCGTAGGGAACCGGCTGTGAAGCTGAAAGTCTTCACTGCCGGGTTCCCTTACCAGTAATGGCAACGGCTGCACCTGACAGCCAATCCGAATATTGGCTGCGGTGTGGACATCGTAGTCTCCCTGGACAGGTAAGTGTCCATAAATAAAAGTCAGCAGCTACAGTATTTGTAGCTGCTGACTTAATTTTTTGTGGGGGGGGGGGGAATGGACCTTCTCTTTAAGGTCTTAATGGTATATAGTTTAAATACCATGTCAAATATATTATTGATCATTGTAAAAAGAACATATTCCACACTTTTTATTTTTCCAATTTTTCTGCAAACAAAACAAACAAAAAAAGTGTTTTCTTCCAGGTCTTCCCATCACTATGCACAGCTCAGTGTACATTCTCAGCACACCCGAATGCATGCATGAAAACAATGTCCTTCCCCACCAGTCAATTAAGACAGCTAAAGACCCAACACCAAGAGGAAAAGGCCAAGTAGAAGATGTATGTGCTGTCAAGAGGAGGTATTTGCTTAAGCTCTAATATAACCTAAACCTGCCTGTAAACCTAAATCTACACCCTTCACAAGATCTCTCTGTAACCCTAATTGTCACATTTGCCTGCACTTTAACCCCTCCTGTAACTTCAACACTAATCCTCATATTAATCCCTTCTGCAAACCTAGCTCTCTTGTTAACCCATACTGTACCTATACCACTAATCGCTCCTTTAAAACCATTCCTGCAATCCCAACCCTTATATCAGCCTTTCTTGTATACTCAAGCTTTACACTAGTACATCCTGTCTCCCAGGGGACCGCAGGCCGCAGACCGCTACTGGTCCGTGCCCTGTTTGCAGCCAGGACGTGAAGGCTGTACTAAAAGAGGTGTGGTGGGTGAGCAGTGATGAAATTGTCTCTCCCTGCCCACCTCGTGGCTGCTAGCAACTGCGCATGTGCCAGTTTCCCCACTTTTGGATGCGGGATGCTGTACAGCTGCGGAGAGGCTGCAAAAGGGAGGGATATATGTGTGATCTGTTAAAGCAGAAAACCTTTACAAATTGACCATAAAAAGTGACAAGCTGCAACTGGTGTTTGTGCTGGCAGGCTATAGTGGGAAGCTGCATCTAATGGCAGGATAGTGATGAGTGGCAAATGAAACACTGCATCTGGTGGCAGACGACTTTGGCAAGGGACAAGCTGCATCTGACAAGCTGCATCTGGTGGCAGACGACAGTGACACGCTGCGCCTGGCGGCAGACGGTGGCAAGCGACGCGCTGCGCCTGGCGGCAGACGACGGTGGCAAGCGACACGCTGCGCCTGGCGGCAGACGACGGTGGCAAGCGACACGCTGCGCCTGACGGCAGACGACGGTGGCAAGCGACACGCTGCGCCTGGCGGCAGACGACGGTGGCAAGCGACACGCTGCGCCTGGCGGCAGACGGCGGTGGCAAGCGACACGCTGCGCCTGGCGGCAGACGGCGGTGGCAAGTGACACGCTGCGCCTGGCGGCAGACGACGGTGGCAAGCGACACGCTGCGCCTGGCGGCAGACGACGGTGGCAAGCGACACGCTGCATCTGGTGGCAGACGACGGTGGCAAATGACACGCTGTATCTACTGGCAGGGGACAGTGACAAGCTGCATCTGGTGCAAACGACGGTGGCAAGTGACACACTCGGGTCTCCAACCAATTCTGTATTATGGCAATTTGAAATATTTCATTTTATATTACAATGCAATGATAGTAATAATGTGCTTCAATCATCCTGACATCATACCAACCACTAACACCAGTCAGCCATTGCCCCGACAAATCAGCCGCAACACTACCCAACCCCCTGCCCCCCCTCCAGTCCTTGGCATAATTTTCCTCCACTAAACCGGTCCCCAGTGCCAAAAAGTTTGGGGACCACTGCTGTATCCTGTAAATATCTTCTTTGCAGCTGGCAAGGTTTTTCAAACCTATCCAGATGTACATGTTGCAGTAACACATGT
The DNA here is from genome assembly GCA_037952835.1 of Lithobates septentrionalis. Taxonomy (NCBI): domain Eukaryota; kingdom Metazoa; phylum Chordata; class Amphibia; order Anura; family Ranidae; genus Lithobates; species Lithobates septentrionalis. The sequence continues at coordinate 159,663 of JBBDGP010000161.1, read as the reverse complement.
TATACTGAGTGATACTGCAACATTTGTACTGTGTTGAAATGTCACTCATTTTGAATGGCAAACATATTCTTACAGTATACAGGCAATGCACCCACACTGCAGCAGACTACACTGCACAAGCCATATGTTGTGGTTCAGTCTGGTGCGTTGGTATGAAAAATTAATTGATGGGCTGCCATAATGCAATACACAAGTTTGTTAACACACCACAATGCAGCTGTAAAGTGTAAATTGAGTTGGTTTAATGGAGGCTCCTAGGATGCAGCAGAAGTACAGCATATGTGCAGGTGCCATTTATGTAATGTTAGGAGCAGTTGACACTTACGCATACGCAGGAGTGTAGGTTTGTGAAAAGGTCACACATGGTCACATTTATACATGTGTTATACATGTGTTAAGGGCACCCTAGTGAGAGTCCTGAACACACATTTTCCGCAAAGTGGAAAGGGCAATACTCAATATATGTTATGGTGCAGATGTGTTAAACATGCACAAAGACACAACACACAGCCATATTTGTTTGTTCTCTATTAATTTCAATAAGCCTGCTTGACACAAAAATTGCACAAAAATACTAAATGCCCTTAGGTTAACCTCTTGAATACCTTCCTGCCCAGGCCAACTATCAGCTTTCAGTGCTGTCACAGTTTGAATGACAATTGCGCGGTCATGCTACACTGTACCCAAAGGAAATTATCATTTTTTTTCACACAAAAAGAGCTTTCTTTTGGGGGTATTTAATCACCGCTAGATTTTTAATTTTTTTTGTAAAAAAAATAAAAAAAAAAATTTTGAAAAAAAAAATCATGTTTGTCTTCATTAGTTATGGAAATTTGCAAATAAATCTTTCATAAATTTAGGACAAAGTGTATTCTGCTACATTTCTTTGGTGAAAATAACCCAAATCCGTGTATATTATTTAGTCTGTGTGAAAGTTATAGAGTCCACATACTATTGTATATAACTGAAAACCGATCAATCCTGATGTACAAATAGACTGTCTAATTTCATAACCAATGCCCGCCGTTACAATGGCGGCTGTAGCTCTTTACCCATGCGATCGGATGTGTCCAATCACAGCTGATCACATGTAAACAAGGAACTGCCGTTTATCGGCTTTTCCTCTCTCACACTGACAGAGTGTGAGGTGAGAAGAACTGGTAAGCAGCATCTCCTCACAGGAAAAACATGTAAAGGTAATCAGGGCACTGATCAGTTCCCTGATTACAATACAATGCAGCAGTGACGCCCATCAGTGACGCCACTCTGCGCCCATCAGTGACGCCACTCTGCGCCCATCAGTGACGCCACTCTGCGCCCATCAGTGACGCCACTCTGCGCCCATCAGTGACGCCACTCTGCGCCCATCAGTGACGCCACTCTGCGCCCATCAGTGACGCCACTCTGCGCCCATCAGTGACGCCACTCTGCGCCCATCAGTGACGCCACTCTGTGCTATCTTTCAGAGCCTGCATATCAGTGCCGGCCATCAGTTCCCATCATTTACCATATTCCCATCAAGTGCCCATAAGTGCCATCTATAAGTGCCACCTATCAATGCCCATTAGTGACACCCCATCAGTTCCCATCAGTGCAGCCTCATCAATGCACATCAGTGCAGGAGAAAATGTATTTATTTAAAAAATCTGCTGACAGAAACTAAGAAAAAAAATGTTTTCTTCAGTGCGATAGCATTGAAAGCTGAAAATAGGCATGGGCAGGATGGGGGTGAATGTGGCCTGTACTGAAGTAGTAGTAGTAGTAAAAGGCCTGAAAATGTCAGGACAGTACAAATATCGCCCAAATGACCCATTTTTGGAATGTAGACAGTCCAAGGTATTTAGTAAGAGGCATGGTGAGGTTTTCGAAGCGGTCATTTTTTGGAAAATAAAAAAAAAAAAAACAAACACAGCTCCACTGTGTGTATTCATGACTCTTTGTTCAATCACAAGGTGATCACTTACTCTGGAGGTGGACCGTTCATCTCTTTGCATATTAGTCGATGGTAACGGGCTTATCCTAGCTGGAGCACACATTCACATTTTGGCTCCTTGTCCTTCCCTTTTTCCCTAGAATGTGGTGGTTTGCATTATAAATAATTGTGGAGCCCTATGGGATTTGATGTCCTTGTTGAGTGTTTCACTCTTGGAGTGCCTAGTTTGGAGTTTTTTTTCCCCAGTTTTAGGATCAGCATCTGAATACTTTGAATGATAAATAACCTGACAGACAGTTCTTGCACCGACCTGGCATCAGGAATAAGAAATAACCAGACCCTGAGGAGACTGGACTTGTCTGGGAATAATCTGGAGGGTCCTCATTTCCGGGATCTGATGACAGCTCTGACCACAAGCTGGATAGAGGAATTACTTCAACACTAAGGACGGTGTTATCCCACATTGCTACACAGTGGCATATACTGTGGAGGTGTTTGACCCCAGGAGGGGGTGAAGGATCCGGTGAGTGCAGTCACAATAGGAGCATGAATAAGGCACGAACAGAGTGTTGTTTCACTGGAAAGCTCAAAAGGATCCCTTCACTGGCACAAGAGCACTTTACAACTCTATTTTTGTTATATAAATAGTTGTTTATATACACCAGCACTTTACATTAGCATAATATTTTTTGCCCCATTTATATTATGGTTATTTATTTGGTATTTATTGCACTTTAGAGGTATTAGTTATATTGTACAGGATTTGCACATTACAGCAATTTAAATCTTTATCTGTAGTTTCTGACACGTTGTATTTTTAATTGTGTCAGTTTCACTGACTACCAGCTCACTTATATTTAAATCCAAGGGTCATGCACACGGGGTGTACACATCAATGAACACACACTCAGTCCTTATACTAAATGCTTTTATCTAACTGTGCATATACTTTTGAGTAGGATTCATCCAATCGCTACTTACTAGGAACACCTATTTCACACCATCCCTTCTCCTACCTCAATTTCTTCTCCTACTATAAGGGAGCAGTATACACATTTAAATTTTAACCAGCTTTTTATAACAATTGAACAGTGCACATCTACTTTGTTTTCTTTCTACCATAGTAACATTGTACTACTCTGGGGAAGTGATCAAGATTTTTTATTTTTGTTTACATATTATGATTGCTTATAGCAGTGAATTTCATTGGTAAACCCAACCACTTTTACTGAATGAAACTGATTCATTCAGTCTCTTTGTTGTGATTAGCTGTGATTGGCCAAAAGTAATCGTATTGGTACAGATGGGCTGTGATTGGCCCTGTCTGTACCATGTGAAAACTGTGACCAATCACAGCTAGCAACACAATTGTATACAATGGATGGCATGAAAGGAAGCCATTCATTGGTTTACAATTTTCATGTGATCTGCTGTGATTGGTCACAGCGGTCACATGATCCCAGAAGCAGGGCCAGTATAGTGATCAGTCATCATGCCACTGCGTGGCCCGTGGAAGAGGTTCATTCTGGGAGGACATCATATGAGATCCACTCAGAAGGACAAAAAGCCTGCCCAGCCTGTCAATCTGCTATAGGCCGGGCATGAAGGTGTTAAAACATGCAGCAAGATGCAGAAGTGAATTAGCTACTTAGATTTATACTTGAAGTGCATTTTAACATCGCACATTACATAGATACCCATGCATGGGACATGTTTTTCCGCACAGGAATGCGCAAGTGTTCCGTGCATCCCCGTGCAGGCAGTCCTATTCATGTCAGCTGGGACACAGTGGTTGCACGGACACAGCCGCTGCTCCCTATTTGACAGTTGTGCAGGCGTCAGTGCACAGCCCTGAACGCAGAACAGTCCTGCGGGCGTCAGTGCACAGCCCTGAACGCAGAACAGTCCTGCGGGCGTCAGTGCACAGCCCTGAACGCAGAACAGTCCTGCGGGCGTCAGTGCACAGCCCTGAACGCAGAACAGCCGTGCGGGCGTCAGTGCACAGCCCTGAACGCAGAACAGTCGTGCGGGCAAACGTCTGTGTAATTAAGGCAAAGCGTGCGTGTTTTACTGCAGAAAACCGGACAATCATAGCTAGCCCCAAGCAGCAGTTTACCAAATATATTATGAGCGCAGATTTGCTATTGCTTTAAAACATTAACACATTTTTTTTTTGTGGTTATTTCAGTCGGATGTTAGAGGCATGATTAAGTTCAAGGATGACTGATTTGCGCAATTTAAAAAGCATATACACAACCATCATTTGCAAGTACATTCATAACCTTCAAATAGATTTGTCAACGTCTTATTTACATGCTGGGTTTTGTAATATTTGCTACTCCTTCTCCATTTAATTATTATTTTCCTGCAGATTTTTTTTTCTTTACTTCAATTTTATAAACCAATTATAATAAAAAAAAAAATTGTTTGCTTTGTTCATTAATATATTTACACATTTCACAATAAAAAAAGCGCAGAATTGGAAAAAAAAATACATATCATTTGTAAATAACTTTTCAATGCTTTGTACCATTGCTGACAGCTGAAGTATAAACAAAAAAGTTGCGGTAGGCATCGGTAATTGGAATCGGCGAGTATTAAAAAAATATCCTAATATAACCGAATGGTAATTTTTTTATTTCTTTACACATTACATTATTTTTCATTACATTTCTTTAAATTTGATTGAAGCAAAGAGTATTAGATGTTATTTTTATTGCCATCTTGTTTGATAACCTAATGTTCAGGGGTTGTAAATCTTTAAAATAAAAAGGTTCTTCAGAATCATGATCTTTATTCTAAGCAAAAAAAAAAATCGTGATTCTCATTTTATCCAGCATCGTGCAGCTCTAGTAATATACCATATACTATACAATTGCTACACAAGCCATTTTGTACTTTAATGTTATTATAAATTACCTTTCCTTTTCCCCCTGCAACCTTATAATTTTCTGTATATGTAGTACGACAACCTGGAGATGTTCTGTACCCTACTGGTATACAGAACACCCCCAGAAATGTAATCTCCTGCGTATGTGATTGGTCAACTGATTTTCCCAGATGTCTTCACTAAGATAAAAGTCAAATTTTAGGCCCCCCTTACATTAGGAATTTCATATTTAGTAAGATACTGCACACGGGTTAAATACTTTTAAAGGGACACATCGCAGACCCTGCATCTTTTCTTTTAGAACACCGAGAGTGGGGCAGCTGATCATAATGAACCCTCCCATTCAGAATCAGTATGCAAAGAACATGATGAAACAAAAAGCTATTTCTACACAGCAACAAAATACAGGCTTACCTGTAGGTAGTGGAAATATCGCCTAAACGTGCGCTGTTTAGGAGACATTTCACTTGTAGTACGCGGATGTCATAATCGACGCATGCGCTGTAAAGAAATTAACCACCGTGCCATTTCTTCCCCCAGCGTGTGCCGGGAGTGACGTCACGCAACTCCAGCCAGTCACAGAGCCGGAGTCCGTGGCCCGGAAGGAAGCAGGACAAAGATGGACGTGGCCTGCTCAGGGGACAGAGCAGGCTTTGTTTGCAGTTAAGTGTCATATAATGGGCTAGTTTGCGATGCATACTAGCCCATTATGCTTTTCACTTGCAGGCCTTGCAGGGAGCAAAAGAGGAAGTGAAACCCATTGGGGTTTACTTCCTCTTTAAATCCAGTGATCTCCAAACTTTATATACAAAGGGCCAGTTTACTGTTTTTCAGACTTTAGAGGGGCAAGAGAGTGCCCCATCTTTGGTATTATGGGGAGGAATTGTGCCCCCATTGCTGGTGTCAGTGGGAGGAATGGCGCCCCATTTGCTGGTGTCAGTGGGAGGAATGGCGCCCCATTTGCTGGTGTCAGTGGGAGGAATGGCGCCCCATTTGCTGGTGTCAGTGGGAGGAATGGCGCCCCATTTGCTGGTGTCAGTGGGAGGAATGGCGCCCCATTTGCTGGTGTCAGTGGGAGGAATGGCGCCCCATTTGCTGGTGTCAGTGGGAGGAATGGCGCCCCATTTGCTGGTGTCAGTGGGAGGAATGGCGCCCCATTTGCTGGTGTCAGTGGGAGGAATGGCGCCCCATTTGCTGGTGTCAGTGGGAGAAATGGCGCCCCATTGCTGGTGTCAGTGGGAGGAATGGCGCCCCATTGCTGGTGTCAGTGGGAGGAATGGCGCCCCATTGCTGGTGTCAGAGGGAGGAATAGGAATGGGAAGAATAGTGCCCCAAGGGTTGAATAAAGGCAAACAACGGACCGCATTCAGCCCCTGGGACACAGTTTGGAGACCACTGCTTTAATTTACATTGATCACCTAGGAGGGGGGTTGTTTTTTTTTCTCTCAACAAAAGTGGAGATACTTCTTTAAAGCCTTCACAGATGAATGAGAAATGAAGCTCGCAAGATACCTATCATTAAGACTCAATTGTTTGTTCATCGGAATGTGTTGAACAAATGATTTTATCAGACAAGCTTTGCTGGTTACGGTCATCTAGAAACCCTGTTGAAAAATGGTAAATCTATGATCTGTTAAGGGATGTCAAACAATTGATGCAGCTTAAATGAAGAGAAAATGGACTTAAACTTACTGAAAGCAAGGAGTGCAGCTATTGTTTACAAATGCTGGGTCAAGGTCTGTTATATCTATATACTCTTCAAACACAGATGATGAAAGATACAGTCTATAGCAAACCTTCCAAACCATGGTTCCTCCATTGTTTGCTAAGGGTGCATTGAACAGTGAGCAGAAAATGAATCTCTCTCATACAATAACTACCAATGCAATTTCCTACTGACATTCAATGATCACCAGTGTAAGGGGGCATTTCTCCACCGGCCACCAATGCAAGGGGGAATTTCTCCACCGGCCACCAATGCAAGGGGGCATTTCTCCACCGGCCACCAATGTGAGGATGCATTTCTTCACTTGCCAGTAAGATTTTGGGAAACTTTTTCAAGTGCCATAATATGAAACCCATTCTTCCTCAGAAAAGGTACAAAGTGCAGGATAGTAAACACAGATTTAACCAATAACAAAAATGTCAACTTTGTTTTGGTCTCTCCTCATATTTGCCCGTGTCTGTTGAGGAGTAACAAAAGTCCTAAAGTCCTTGGGAGGCTTGGGATTGGCAACAAGGATCTGAAACCATTTTGCTCTTTATATTAGTGGTAATTGGAGGAAAGGGGATTGAGAGTGTTAGTAAAATGGTACAAAGGAGGGCTTAGATTGGGAAGAAAGAAGAGCAAGGATAGAGAAACACAAGGCAGACAAATGGCAGCACCTAATGAAAGAAAAGTTGACATATCCCTCGGGTGGGCTCAAGTACACAATGATAATTAACATCATGGCATTACATGATATTAGAATTCACCTTTAAAAAAAAAAAAAGTGTTTTACCTTCAGCTAAGAACATGAAATGAATCCAATAAAACCAAAGTGATCTTACTATTATGTATATAGGCCATAATGAATCAATTAAATTAGATAAATATATAAATACACAATTATAAATATATAAAGTGTCTCTTCAGTATTGCAGCAGCGCTGTACACCCCAATTAAACAGGGTCTCTTTCTTAATCTATTTCAGAAAGTTCAAACACGGATGTGATAGCCAGAGTCCCACCAATAAATAATCAAGATGTATTCTGTGAGGGTAGTAATCCTTTCACCAAGCGATACACCACGCGCTGGGGTCCCCAATGAAAACTCACTCACCAGAAATCAGATCAATAAAAGCCTTGATTAATAGTAGTAAATCTGCATCAATATCCAAAGCGACCACCAGATGTCAGTATTATTCCCAGTAGTTCCAATAGGATATGTAGAAGAAACAAAAATGCTCACATAGCGTTATACTGCTAAACATCTTTATTTGAACCATCCAAACATCCCCTTAAAACCATGCGTACCAAAATTTAATAAACATTGAGCAAAGATAACAAAGTGCACTGTGCCTGATTGCATCCTCCAGTCGTGAAAACCTGTCAGGAGCGCTCCCCTGTGTGTAACCACAGTCACACGCTTCCTGGTTCCTCGGTTGGTGGAGCACATGCGTCACTTCCTGTGACACACGTCCCTAACATTTCGTCACTTCCTGGACTTCTTCTGAGAGATCTTACTATTATATTGTGATCTTTGCAAGCAGGAGTTCCCTGAGATCCTAAACCAGAGTTCCTCCAAAGGTTACTAGGGGGTTCCATGAGCATTTTCTGCCTCCCAGATAAGTTCCCACTGACACCATTGATCTTTTTAGATTTCTGTAAGGGGGTAATTCTTTCCAATGACCACAAGTGTAAGGCCCCTTTCACACTGGGGCGGTAGGGGGCGTCAGCGGTAAAACAGCGCTATTTTTAGCGCTGTTTTACCGCAGTATTCGGCCGCTAGTGGTGCGGTTTTAACCCCCCGCTGGCGGCCGAAAAAGGGTTAAAACCCCTCGTATAGCGCGGCTATAGCCGCGGTATTACCGCGGTAAAGCCGCGCTGTCCCATTGATTTCAATGGGCAGGAGCGGTTTAGGAGCGGTGAATACACCGCTCCTTCACCGCTCCAAAGATGCGGCTTGCAGGAGATTTTTTCTTCTCCTGCCAGCGCACCGCTTCAGTGTGAAAGCCCTCGGGCTTTCACACTGAACAAACAGCGGAGGCTGTTTAGGGGCGGTTTGCAGGCGCTATTTTTAGCGCAATAATGCCTGCAAACCGCCCCAGTGTGAAAGGGGCCTTAGGATCATTCTTCCCACTGACCATCACTGATATATCATAAGTTGTACATATAGTAATTTTTAGCAGGGGTTCCCCGAGATTGGAAAGCTATTTCAAGGATTCCTCGCTGTTTAAAATTATAATTTTAAGGGTTCCTCTGGGGTAAAAAGGTTTAGAAAGGCTTATTAGAGGTATCAAGTGTTCTTTGAGATCTTACAATCAACCATTTTATTACAGCAATCTAGGGCTGCAACTAACGATTATTTTCATAATCGATTAGTTGGCCGATTATTGTTTTGATTAATCGGTTAATGACCTTAAAAAAAAGTGTGGTGTATAATTTAGTTAATATGTAAAGTTTTAAAAAAAGTCAATTTATTCTTAAATATCTCTATACAGGGGTAAATATTAATAACCAACTACATGGTTAGGGAGCAAAATCTCTAATCCACTCTGAGAAAAACAGACAGAAGAAATATATACTGTGTATACTATTAGGAGGGGATATACACTGTATATACTATTAGAAGAGATATACTGTATACAATATTAAAGGGTGAATCTGGTAAATATCAGACTCCGAGATCAAATATTTTTTATTTAAAAGAAAAAAAAAAAAAAAGTTAAAGACTGTTTAGCTGATTTTCAGACAAAACTGTAATATATTAATATGCTGGCCATACAAAAACAATGGGGGTTATTTACGAAAGGCAAATCCACTTTGCACTACAAGTGCAAACTACAAGTGCAAAGTGCACTTGAAAGTGCAGTCGCTGTAGATCCGAGGTAGACATGCAAGGAAAATAAGAAACAGCATTTTAGCTTGCACACGATTGGATGATAAAAACAGCAGCGCTTCGCCTCTGATTTACAGCGACTGCACTTCCAAGTGAACTTTCAGTGCAATTTCAAGTGCACTATGCACTTGTAGTTTGCACTTGTAGTGCAAAGTGGAGTTGCCTTTTGTAAATAACCCCCAATGTCTTCCTTAAAAAAAAAAAAAAAAAAAAATCAAATTTTAAGAACGTTCGTTCAATTTTCTATTTGTTAGTGGGGTCATATCGACGTTGGTTATCAACCACAGTTATGGGAACATTTAGAAATAGACTTTTTGGTGAAAGGAATTATCAGACAGCGTATGTGGTTTTCGTTCAGAAATTACATTCATTTTAAAAACCGAATGTTAAAAGAAAGTGAAAATTTCAAAGTTTCATTTAGCGAATGTACAAAGATTTTTCGTCTGAATATTCTCGTCTGAAAATTGATCCATGTGGCCAGCGTAAGGCTCGTTACACACCTATGCAGTTTGCTTTTGATGTGTTTTTGAAGTGTTTTGCTATGCGTTTTGATTTTTGCGCACCTGATTTTGCTGCGATTTGCGTTTTTGCATTTTTGCATTTTTTTTGGGCCAATTTGTTGTTGGGCCGATTAAAAAACAAAAATTGCAGAAAAGCATGCAATGCGTTTTTGCAGCAGCTTCTCCATTGAAGTATATTGAACCAAAAAAGCACGTTTTGCATTAAAAAAAGTCCCCGACCGTTTCCAAATATGCAGTGGCTGAAAAAAAGCATCCCATAGGAAACCATGTAAATGAACTGTAGTGGGTTTCTGCAAAAAGCACCAAAAAACACACAGATGTGAACCAAGTCTAAGACGTTTAGTAACATAATGGGGTTAAAAAAAACTAAAATTAGCCCTTTATAGTACAAAAAAAAAAAAAAAGCAGATAATCGCTACAAGGGGTTAATTTTTTTTACTGTGAAACTAATATTTACAGTAGTGATTTTTTGCTTTTTCTACTATAAAGGGCTCCTTTTAGTTTTCTTTTTAATCCCATTATGTTAGTGGCCAATTAATCGATTATGAAAAAAGTAATCGATTAATTTCATAATCTATTAGTTGTTGATTAATCGATTAGTGGTTTCGGCCCTACAGCAATCCTTCACTTTTGTCTATGGCCCCCTTTTGCTTTCTCTCTCTTGTACAGAACAGAGTTATTATTGGTAACATGCATCATGTCTGACATACTAATAAATGAAGTTCAATATACAAATACAGAGCTTGTGTGGCACATAAAATTCTCATTTCACATTACAAGATGTTATTTTGACCATTACAGGAATCAGATAAAAAATTAAAGACTATTTTACACACTATACAATTTTCTTTAGATTTTTTCCTTAAAGTGCAGCTACACCCAAAGTGGAACTTCTACTCATTTGTCTCCTCCCCTACCACTGCTACATTTTGGGGGGGGCGGATACCTGTCCCGTTCCCACTTCTGGGAGAACGGCTGTGACTTACGTCAGCAGCTCGGCTCCCTCCTCCTCCTGCTGCCTGGCCAGTAGGAGAACGCAGCGATGCCTCGCGCATGCGCAGTAGGGACCCAGAGTGAAGCCGTAATGCTTCACTACCGGGTTTCTCTTACCGGTTATGGCGGCGAAAGTTCATGGAAACATCAGCTGCGGTGCCGGCATCGCTGGACTCCAGGACAGGTAAGTGTCCTATTATTAAAAGTCAGTAGCTGCAGTATGTGTAGCTGCTGGCTTTTAATTTTTGCAGGGGTGGGTAGACCTCCGCATTAAGATTTACCAAAACCATATGAGGTCAAACCTAAATACTTTCAAATTTGTATGCAATCAGGCAGGCCCTTGCACTACACAACTGAAGGTAAATCTAAAGGAAATTGAACAACAAAAGTTGTATAGTATGCAGGGGCGGACTGATAACTCATGGGGCCCCCGGGCAATAGGAGATTATGGGGCCCCCGGGCAATAGGAGATTATGGGGCCCCCGGGCAATAGGAGATTATGGGGCCCCCAGGCAATCAGATTATGGGGCCACACAGTATACACACACACAGTATACAATCACACAGTATACACATACATGTACACACAGTATACACAGACAGATGTAAAAAAAAAACAGATTTATACATACTGTCCCTGGTTTTACTCAGGCTGGCAACCCTGATGGGGCCCCCTAGTGACCCAGGGCCCTCGGGCAGTGCCCGAGTGGCTCAATGGTCAGTCCGCCCCTGATAGTATGTATCCAGCTTTAGACAAATGTCCCGCCTTATGATTATTTTTTCTTTTTTCAATTGTTGAAAATGAATGTTTCTCTGCTAAAGATACTGAAGAACTGCCATGAAAATGAAGCGGCTTAACAGACAAATGCACCACAAACTGAAAGCACTGCTTAATTCATTTTTAATGTTAAAGGCAAACTCACCCATCCATCCATGTCTCTTTGTTGAGAAATCACTATGAAAAACACCCTGCCTAGCATTTCTAGCTACGGCCATCTTGAGCAAAGACAGAGGATTCATGTAGCATCTACTTCCTGGGATCCTTCTGCCCTTAGCTCAAGCATGCAGGCGGGAGGGTGCGTTTAGCTGAGAAAGGCTCTCATCTCCTCTTCAAGATGAAAGAAAAAAAAAAATGCAAATGCCATGAAAAACTCCTGGAATGTATGATATCATTTGCTCAGGCCAGAAACTAGGAAATGGAAAAAAAATAAAGAGTTAAAAAAAGTTCCTATCTATTTACTAATGCTAGCAGCATAAGGCTTACAAATAGTTGATGTTAATTGAGAGAATTCAGTTCTGCTTTAAGAATTTCACTTTCACTTGAGCAATGGAGACTTTTCTCCGGGCAGGTCTGCTCAGACAGCTGTGTAGACGTTATCAGTTGTGGGATTTTAATGGGTAAGAGATTATTGTATTACTTAAGACATGCGGCTGTCAAAGCAGCTGTGGCACAAGGATACACGTGGCCGGATATGTATAACCAAAGTCTGCTAAGTAATATTTAAAAAAAAAAAAGTAGTTGAATATTTAATATTTTACAGTAGCTCATTAAAGTAACCCATGGTGAATGGGAAAAATTTACATATTTTAACAAAAAGTAAAATAACTGAAAGCCCTCAATCAACTCAACTCAATTGTTGGAGGCACTGTGGGAAAAGCTCATATTCAAAATTAACTAGGGATGCACCGATACTATTTTTTTTTTTTTTTTTTTTTTAACACCGAGTACCAATACTTTTTTTGCAAGTACCAATTATCGATACCTATCGCCTAGGAAAAGGGATGGTTTGGGAGGTGGTTTCATTAGGGAGTTGCGTGACGGCAGGGTGGGAGTAGAGGGTGAGAGCAGGGTGGGAGTAGGGGGTAAGTGAGGGCAGGGTGGGAGTAGGGGGTAAGTGAGGGCAGGGTGGGAGTAGGGGGGAAGGGAGGGCAGGGTGGGAGTAGGGGGGAAGGGAGGGCAGGGTGGGAGTGGGGGGTAAGTGAGGGCAGGGTGGGAGTAGAGGGTGAGAGCAGGGTGGGAGTAGGGGGTAAGTGAGGGCAGGGTGGGAGTAGAGGGTGAGAGCAGGGTGGGAGTAGGGGGTAAGTGAGGGCAGGGTGGGAGTAGGGGGTAAGTGAGGGCAGGGTGGGAGTAGAGGGTAAGTGAGGGCAGGGTGGGAGTAGGGGGTAAGCGAAGGCAGGGTGGGAGTAGGGGGTAAGCGAGAGCAGGGTGGGAGTAGGGGGTAAGCGAGAGCAGGGTGGGAGTAGGGGGTAAGCGAGAGCAGGGTGGGAGTAGGGGGTAAGCGAGAGCAGGGTGGGAGTAGGGGGTAAGCGAGGGCAGGGTGGGAGTAGGGGGTAAGCGAGGGCAGGGTGGGAGTAGGGGGTAAGCGAGGGCAGGGTGGGAGTAGGGGGTAAGCGAGGGCAGGGTGGGAGTAGGAGGTAAGCGAGGGCAGGGTGGGAGTAGGGGGTAAGAGGGAGGGCAGGGTGGGAGTAGGGGGTAAGAGGGAGGGCAGGGTAGTTGAGGGTGGAGTGAAACAGGGATTGTGGGGTGGGAGAATTGGGATGGAAAATGCTGTGATTGCTGGGGGGGGGGTGATAGGAGGGTTATTGGGAGACATGGGGGCAAAGGTGACAGCTGGTACAGAGGAGGAGGCAACAGGCAGAAGTGACAGCAGTGACTGCAGACATGGTAAGGAGACAGCCAGAGACTGCATGGGAAAGGAGACAGCCAGAGACTGCATGGGACAGGAGACAGCCAGAGACTGCAGGCATGGTACAGGTACTCTATAGTAGGGCTGGGGAAAAAAATCGATTTAAATCTTGAATTAAGTTGAGAGGTCAAATAGATTCAAAATTTCAGCAAAATCGATTTTTTTTTATTTTATTTTATTTTATTTTTTTTTCACCAGGACCGGCGCTGACACCGTGCCGGTCCTGAGGAGCTGCGGGCAGGAGTTTTTAGGTGAGGCTTCGGCTTAGTCCGCGAGGCCGGACTCCATCCAAGTTAATAGAAACACAGACAAAAGTGTAAAGTGTCAAACTCTTGGAGAAAAAATATTTTAAATAAGTGCCATTGTGAGAGTGCATTAGCTAGACCTTGCAGCCTGGCAGCAAAAATTGCCCCAGACTTAGTCAAAAAGTCCTAGCCCAAGAGGTGGTGTGCAGAAATAGCAACAGGTCACACAGCCTTGTGCTCATTCCCACTGTGGGTTTTCCACACCCAAGTGGTACTAAAAGCACCCCTGGGGTGACCAACTTGCCAGGGGGCACAGACACCGCAGGCTCTCTGCCTTCCCATTCACTCAAATTGGGAGGCAGTAGGCCCCTCGGGTCCCTCCATGCTAAGGGGGTACTACCAACTCATACCTTATGTGGTGCACACTCAGATTACTCCACTATCAGGACGGCTTCAGCAATGCTCCTGAAGGAGCAGAACACCAGCTTGCTTTATGGGCCATGTATGCCGTGTTCCGCTTGCCCATTTGCGGGTCCAGGACGGACATGGCGGGTGCCGGCAGGTGGAGGGGAGGGAGAAGAGCTGACACACATCTGCTCTCCTCCTCTTCTTCTTGCTGCGACCTGGATAGCGATGTGTATGACATCACTTCCGGTCAGCTTCTCGGTGTCCCCGGCTAGTATTGCCGGGAAGGGATGTATTGCAATGCAATGTGCACTGTACTATATTCAGCGGAGCCCAGAATAGACATGCAGGGTCTAAATGCAGGGTCTTTTAGACCCTGCATGTCTCCTTAAGGAGAACCGGTCACCTAAAAATCAAACCTGTCACCTTTTGAAAAAAGATAAAGTTACACCCAAGCACATAAATCCACCACCCCCGCCAAAAAAAAATAGTTTTGAGGCCCCCCACATACACACACGTACAAATGCACCAGTCAGGGGGCGCCTGCACGTGTAAATGTTGATTACATATCGCCACGCACGCCGGAGTGAGCAATAATTCTAGCACCATGAAAACTCATGACATATAGGGGGCTTTTGAAGCGTCGCCTATAGAAAATATAGGGTACTGAAGTTTGTCACCATTTCACGGGCGCACACAAATTTAAAGGTTTGAAATGTTGGGTATCTATTTACTCATAGTAGATAGTGTATTGCGTTTGTTTGCCCTAAAATTTACTTTGGTGTGTTTTTTACTGAAATATGCAGTAACCTTTGCAGTAATATCAAGTGACATAAAAAATTGGAACTACCGCCATTTTATTCTCTAGTGTGTCTGCTTTCAGAAAATAGATATTTGGGGGTCTTGTGTAATTTTCAGCCTTAAACATGTGTGGGGAAAAAAAAAGCAAAAACCGCTCTGGCACAGAAAGGGTTAAAAGCACAAGGCACCTCTCGCCAGAAATGACTCTCACTGTAAAATGCAGCATTTTACCATGCGGATATTGTGGAGAGACCCTACAACATGCTTTTAGAGGACATTTCCTTCGATTTTAGCAACTGGGTTAAAACGGTCTTCCTTTTGACTGTATTGTCCACCAACAATTGAAAGATATGGGCTATTATAAGATTTGTGAAATGGACTTGAGTGGAGTATTATACTTCATATAAAAATAAAGATTTAGGAAGGGGAAAGAGATTTACATTTTGTCCAGAGATGTTTTGGAGCTACAGGCAAACAAATATTGCATAAATACAAGAGTCGTTGTGTATTCTTCCTTAAATTTTGTCGTTCTTTATTTCTCTCAGATCTGTTCAGTAATCCAGTGTGAGACATTCCCTCTATGTAGGAGCTTCCTGTAATAAAGACCGATCACTGCTGCTTTCTCTCCTTGTGCAGGAGGACTGGTCTTGTCTCCGCCCCCTACTGTAGTTGTCAGCCTGTAGTGGGTGGAGCCTGCTGGGTCCTTCCCACAAGCTCTCTGCACAGGCTACGTACAGAACAGTGATAACGTGGGTTTGCATACAATTGTATACTTATTTGAAATTTGTGCCTGGAGTTCAGCTTTAACTTCTTCCAGACCACCCTATAGCATGTTTACTGCTACAGGGTAGCCCTCCTGTGCAGGATCACGTGTATATATACACGTGATTCTGCACCTCCACCTAGGGGGCATCGCTGCCAGTGGGCCACTTCTGCTGTGATTCATCATAGCAGAAGCCGAAGTGCGGGTGCCAGGCACTGGATGCCCATCGGCACCTGCTGATCATCAGTAAAACACACAGAACAGAGATCTGCCTGTGTAAACAAGGCAGATCTTTGTACCGATAGGTGGGAAAGAGATGGATTTTGTGAAAAAAAATCCATCTCTTTCCCTAGTAAAAGCGGCACATACAGTACACAAAAACACTGACGAGGAAGTTAACCCTTTGCTCGCCCTAGAGGTTTAACCCCTTCCCAGCCAGTGTCATTAGTACAGGGATGGTGCATATTTTTAGCACTGATCACTGTAGTAGTGTCACTGGTTCTGGCCAAGTGTCAGTTAGTGTCAGAAGGTCTGCCGCAACATCGCAGTCCCGCTATAAAAAAGTCGCTGGTCGCCACCATTACTAGTAAAGAAAATTAAAAATTCCATAAATATATACCATAGTTTTTAGACGCTGTAATGTTCACATAAAACCAACAAATTTACGCTTACTGGGATTTTTTTTTTTTTAGCAAAAACTTAGCAGAATACATATTGGCCTAAATTGTGAAGAAATTAGATTTTTTTTTTTTATATGTTTTATAGCAGAAAGTAAAAAATATTGTTTTTCCTTTAAAAAAAGTCGGTCTTTTTTTGTTCACAGCGCAAAAAATTAAAAAAAAATGCAAAAGGCGATCAAATACCACCAAAAGAAAGCTCTATTTGTGGGGGGTGGGAGGGGGGGGGGGACATAAAATTTATTTATTATTTGTGTACAGCGTTGCATGACCGCGCAATTGTCATTTAAAATAACGCAGTGCTGTATCACAAAAAAAAAAAATTTACATCGCCTGGTCATGAAGGGGGGTAAATCTTCCAGAGGTCAAATGGTTAAAGCATAAATAAGGCAGCCATACAAAGCAGTGTATAGAGTAAGCATAACCCACAATAATGACAACAGCAGAACAAGGTAATAAAGATACTCAATATTACATCTTGAAATAATATCTTCAATTATCTATTTTTTTTTTTCTTATATCCTGTAAATTGCCTGTAAAAACACACTTAACCTTCCGATTGAAGAATCAGCTGCCCACAATCGTATTACACGTGTCTGACATATCACACGTCTCAATTTGTCACCGCGGCTTCGCATAGCAGATCGATTTGCGCTTTGGCAGAGGACTAAAAAACACAATAAAACAATAAGGTAGGTTTTAATTGAATCTGTGACGGATGGTCTTGAGCAAGACGATGAATATGGTTTTCAGTTGGAAAAGCCAGGTCTGCTGGTCTTCATGAACACTAACGCGATTACATGGCTTGCGGAAAACGCCAATGACCGTTTCATACAGAGTAAATGGTGTTTTATAGAAGACAGGGTGCTAAGAGGCCTCAGTCGATGGAGCGGTAAAAAGAAATACAGGGCAATAGACAGCGATGTGGAAAGGTCTTCAAATTGATCTGTCACCAGCACAAACAATAGAAAGGTCTTTAAAGCTGAACGCCAGGATAAACAAATATCGTCCAAATCCATTCATTATTCTTCCTTTAATCTTAGTGTGCTTTGTGTATTTCTTCCAGATCTGTGCAGTAAACCAGTGTGAGACTTTACCTCTGTATAGGAGCTTCCTGTAATAAAGACCGATCACTGCTGCTCTCTCTCCTTGTGCAGGGTGACTAGTCTTGACTCCACCTCCTCCTGTAGTTTTCTGCAGGGAGTCTGGAGTGGGTGGGGCCTGTTGGGTTCCTCCTACAGCTCTGCTCTCTATACATGTTATATTCAGTTCAGTGAGAGTGTCACTGCTACTTTTTACAACTGGATTTGCAAAGGCATTTAGTACATTTATATTCTTTGTTGCTTTTGAGGGAGTTTGAATCCTTTTTTAAATTAAAGTTTTTGGATCCGGAGTTCAGCCTTAACCCCTTTTACTGCCACCACCGTAGACTACATTGGTAGCTTTATGGGGTTTTACACAAACTCACAGCACCAAAGTGTGTGTAAATCGGACGAGCTGACTGTCTACAGTCAGATGGAAGCAATCCAACTAGGGATGCACCGATACTTTTTATTAGTACTTACTGATGCCTACCGCAACTGTTTTGTTTATACTTCACCTGAAATAACTTATATAATATAAAAGTATAAATAAATATAAATGGTTTGTTTTTTTGTGCTTTTTTCAATGTGAAAGGTAAAAATATCAACAAACAACTGCAAACAAAACAAAAAAAAAAAAGGTTTTCATTATCAGAAGTTTTTAAAATAGAAGTGAACTAAAAACAAAAACAAAAAAAAACTGCAGTAAAATAATTAAATGGAGGAGAATAAGGAGTGAATTAAGGCTGATTGGAGAAAAGTAAGTGTTAATAAAGGGGTTAAACAGAGAAACATTTAATTTTAAAAAAAATAATAATTAAATAAATTAAAAAAAATAAATAAAATAAAAAACCACCACATTTTTTTTACTTGACAGGTTACTTTAAATTGACTTGATCTGCAGATCAAAGTTGATCCCTTTGAGCTATAGATGAAGAAAAACAGTAAGATACAAAAAGAAACAATGTTTCTTTTTATTAGCAGCTGAGCAACATTGTTGATAAACATCGTGGGCTGCTTTTTGTTTTGTTTTGACAGCTCCAATTGTCGGGACTTTGTTTACACTTCAGCTGTCAACAGGGGAACACCAGTGACAGCTAAATGAGTCATCGGTTGTTAAGGACGTTGTGGCCCTGCAACCGATAATTGCCAATTTTTTTATTTTTTTACATTTCAGCTGTCAGTGGGGGAATCCCACTGTCGGCTAAAAGAACCGAGCCTGAAAGTACCCGTTTCAGGTATCGGAGCATTTGCACAAGTAACGATACTCGTGCAAATGCTTAGTATCAGTGCAACCCTAGATCCAACCATAAGATCTGTGTTCCATTAGCTTAATTTGGAGGACAGGTTAGACATTAGGGGTCTTTTAGACCACTAAAGTCTCATTAAAGAAAACCCGTCACAAAAAAATAAACTAAAAAGCATCACATAGGGGACTTTTTGTCCCCTATGCAATGAAAAAAGAAGTTAAGTGACAAAGGAAAATGTGGGGAAAAAAATAAATTTAAAAAAAAAAAGTGTTAAAATTTAAAAATTCCACCCAAGAATTTAAAATCCCCTCCAAAAACTTTCTGGGCCCCCAATATACACTTGTAACGGAAATCTACACCCCAGGGGCGCCTACGCATGAAAACGTTGATTGCGCTACACATATCACTGTGCACACCGGAGTGACAGCAATAATTCTAGACCCATTATTCATGGTTAACTCTAAACTAATGACCTATAGGGGCTTTTAAGGCATCGCCTATGGAAAATATAGGATACCAAAGTTCGTTCCCGCGCAAATTTAAGGTTTGACATGTCAGGTATCTATTTAGTTGGTGTAACCTCATCTTTTAAAATGGCTTCAAGGCCTGAAGGCTATTTTTACCCTCATGCATTCTAAGCCTTTGGCTCCCGCTATTGTCAATCACAGCCAGTGAGTCAACCAGGAGAGAGTAGGGGTGGGGCCAAGCAGCGCCGTGTGCGTGAATGGACACACAAAACAGAGGCTTGGGAGTGAGCCTGCTCGGGTACCTCCATAGCAAGCTAGGAGCACTCAGCAGGAGGGAGGGGCCAGGAGAGCCACTGGGGGACACGAGACGAGGAGGATTGGGGCTGCTCCTTGCAAAATCACTGCACACAGCAGGTAAGTACAACATGTTTGTTATGTGCCCTAAAATTAACTTTGCTGTATTTCTTCCTGAAATGTTGAGCTTCCTAAACCATTGCATTAATATTGTGTAACATAATGATTATTTATTATTCTCTAGGGTGTCTGCTTTCAGAATGTATATCATTTTGGGGGTTTTATGTAATCTTCAGGCTTAAAATTTTTTATTTTTTTTAATCATGTAAACAAAAAAAAACAAAAAAAAAAAAAAACACACAAAGCTGCCTCTGGCAATGAAAGGGTTAAAACAGAAGGGGAACTTGTCAGAACAATGGTCACTTGTTAGAGCCACTGCTGACATCCACCACTTAATACTGCTGATGTTTAGTTCCCAAAAGTCGTGCCAGTTCCAGGGCAGAACACACTTCAGCAGTATCACCAACCCTAGTATGACAATGGTGCAGGCGTGAAATGAAAAAGTGACAGCGCCTACGGATGGGCGATTGACAATCGCCTTCAGGCTCAGTTTTGATAATGTAAAAATACATTTAAAAAAATCTGCCTCCTTCGGTGGTACTTCTATTATGCTCATGTGTTTACCTGAATTTAGTAGTTTTTGTAAAGCAAGTTGTAAACTGGCTGGCAAGCTAAAGTTCTCAAAGAAAAGTAATATACTGAGAATGTATTAGTAAATGCAGTTCTCCTGCACCCGGCTAAACAGTGCTGCAGAGTGTAGAATACATTGCACTGGGCTTTTCCATCACTTCCTGAAAGTCAACTTCCACCTTTGCTGTCAAATTTGAGAACCCCCCCATATGTTTTTTGTGTGTTCCCCTTCACACAGAACACTTAAAACGTATACAAAATAATACATTTTCCACCTTTCTTGTTAGAGTGGGTTGATTGCTAATTCCAGGATGCATGGAGGGGGGAGGGGGCAATAGATGACTGGGTCCTGGGGCACTGCTAGGAGGTATTTTCCTCCTTGGATGTATATTAACACCAGTAAAATCATCGCTTAGGCTCTGTTCACACTAGTGCGATGATTTGCAGTGTGACTTTCATGCAACTTATTAGACTCAGTCTATGGCATTTAAAAGCTGCATCAAAGTAGTGCAGGAGCCGGTTTTAAAGATGATGTGACTTTAGTTGCATAGGTTGGAACGGGTGTCATTGAAATAAATGGGTTTCGACTTGTCACGCGACTTTGTGTTGCAAGTAGGGTTGCCACCTCATCCCTTTGAAACCGAACACGTATTAGGCCTCTTTCACGCTACCGCAACTTCAAAGCCGCAGGATTTTGCGGCCGCGATTTCAGGGAATGCCTGTGTAAACTTGTGTCAACTCGCATCAAAGTCGGACCAAAGCAGTACAGGGACTACTTTGAAGTCGGTGCGACTTGTAGTCGCACAGATATGAATGTTACTCATTGGAAATCATGGGGTATGACTTGTCATGCGACTTTGCAGTCCCAAGTCGCACAAGTGTGAAAAGGGGCCTAAATTACACAAGTTCTGTGGCTGATTAAGGTGGTAATTAAACTCACTTGGTGCCTTATCTGCATTAAAATAGCCTCAGAACCTGTGTAATTCATATGTGTGTTTGGGTTTAAAGGGATGAGGTGGCGAGTTGCACGACAAGTCGCACTAGTGTGAACGGAGCCTTAAAGCCCCCGTTCACACTGACCTGCAGAGCACACCGCTACTGTCTGCACAGCGTTTGAGCTGCATAGTGCATTCTATTGCCTTACACTAACCATTGCCCCCCCCCCTTTTTTTTTTTAAAACAAACTTTATTTGAAGTGTGCAGACAGACACTTGATTCATATCACTGCACAGAAGCTCAGTGCACAATGTTTCTGTGCAGAGACATGCAGGACCAAGCAGACCAGTGCAATACTATGCAAACATCTTGCATAATATTACACCACTTTAGAGCGTAGTGGAACACTGCTTTCTGGAATGAACATGACACAGAAAACAACTGTTTCCTGTGTATCAAAGCAATTACCTCCATGTGTAAAAGGGCCCTTCCAAAAAGCTTTTTCTGTACCCTTAATGTTAGACATGAGGTCTTTTATACTTTATTTCCTGTATTTTTGCAAACCATTGTGCCAGTGTCGGGGAGTCAGACGCCAGAGGAAGAAATGCTTAATTGGGCTGAATTAATTAGGAGAATGAGCATCGATCTCTTGTAGGTCTTCCTTAGTGAGGTTTTGCTATAGAGATGGCATAAGGGATGGTCATAAAGAACTGTGAAGTTTGGAAATAACAATTTGACCCCACTCAGAGGTCACAGTACCCCATCTTGATCTGCTTTTGTTTAACAAAGAATTTCAGGAATTTAGCTACTTTGTAAAAAGACAAGGCAGACTAAGGAGGTGCATGAAATCTCCTGAACTGATCTGTATTATTTATATCTGACAGGTTTATGGCTCTGCCAAGTGGGGGCTGGGAGAGAGAAGAGAGGTACACAGAGGAGCTATGCCCATTCCTCTCCTTTACTGCCTATTAAGAGAAGCCTTTGTATTTTGTGAATGTGTTCACATAAGAAAGGCTTCTGTGATTAGGCAGGAGTCTGGGGAGGGGCGAGCATAGAAGCTGAACTGACTCTAATGTTGAAGATGCTTATACTTTTAGCATCAGCCTCCCAGAAATACAGTGATAGCCAACCTCCGGAAGTGCAATAAACCTGTCAGATGTCATGCACCTCCTTGGACTTAGAGTGTCATTAACCACTTCAGCCCCGGAAGAATTTACTCCCTTCCTAATCGGGCCATTTTTTGCGATCCGGTGCTGCGTCGCTTTGACAATTGCGTGGTCATGCGATGCTGTACCCAAACAAAATTGACATTTTTTTGAGAGAGAGAGAGAGAGAGAGAGAGAGAAGAGAGAGAGAGAGAGAGAGAGAGAGGAGAGAGAGAGAGAGAAGAGAGAGAGAGAGAGAGAGAGAGAGAGAGAGAGAGAGAGAGAGAGAGAGAGAGAGAGAGAGAGAGAGAGAGAGAGAGAGAGAGAGAGAGAGAGAGAGAGAGAGAGAGAGAGAGAGAGAGAGAGAGAGAGAGAGAGAGAGAGAGAGAGAGAGAGAGAAAGAGAGAAAAAGAAAGAAAAGAAAGAAAAAAGAAGAAGAAAAGGAAAAGGAAAAGAAAAGGAAAAGAAAGTAGTAATCATCCATTTAGGCCCATATATATTCTTCTACGTATTTTTTGAAAAATAAATAAATAAAAATCGCAAGAGACGTATATTTGTATTACATTGGTATTTGAGCACCTCTGTGGTTTTTATTTTTTGCGCTATAAACAAACAATTTTTCAAAATTGTCGGTCTGACAATTTTGAAAAAAAGCAATATTTTATACTTTTTGCTATAACAAATATATCCCCCAAAAAATATTAAAAAAAAACTAAATTTCTTCCTCAGTTTATGGCATTTTTATTATTAATTTTTTTTTATTACTAGTAATGGCGGCGATAGCAATTTTAAATCGAGACTACGACATTGCGGCGGACAGATCAGACACTATTTTGGGACCACTGACATTTATACAGCGATCAGTGCTATAAATAGCCACTGATTACTGTATAAATGTCACTGGCATGGAAGGAGTTAACACTAGGGGGCAATCAAGGGGTTACATGTGTGTCCTAGGGAGTGATTCTATAACTGTGGGGGGGATGGGACTGCCTGGGGGAGGAGACCGATCCTTGTTCCTAAGCATTAGGAACAACAGATCACTCTCCTCACACCTGACAGAACAGAGATCTGTCCGTTTACATTGACAGATCTCCATTCTCTCATTCTCAGGAGCAATCGCGGATAGCCAGCGGCCACGCGCATTGGCTCCTACGTCACGTGGCAACGTGCCCCTATACTCCTTGAAGTGCCAGTTGTACAGCTATGGCAATTTGCGCAGGAGTGCCATCGGGCTGCCATCAATCGATGGCGGTCGGCAAGCGGTTAAACCCCGATCTTTAAAACCATCAATAGATGGTGTATTACATGCTGTCACTATGGGATTCGCTTCCTGTGTTCTGCCAAAAAACCTGGTTGATCCTCTTATTACCTAGCTCTCCTTACGCTCTATGTCCCCACTGCAGTTGGGGATTTTGCAAAGCAGTGTTAGCAGCTAGTGCACATGCTCAGTTTTTTAATGAGTTCCAATGCTGAGCATTTCCTCCTTATCACATCTGAGCAACCCAGGTGACTATAGAGTCACTCATGTGGGTGTATACACAATGGTAAATGACGCCCCACTCCCTCCCTCCTGCTCCATGCTCACTAATCAGCTGAACACAATGGGGGCGGCATATTAGATCTTGATTAATGGAGGCTTCACCTCCCTGTTATTCTAAGACACAGACTGGAGAGGCATGACGCAGCCTGTGACTGGCAGAAATCCACCCACACCATGTTAATGCCAAAAATAACAAAGATTTCTTTCACTTGGGATTTTATTATTAGAAATAGTAAGGAAAGTAGACCGTTACAAAGCCAAAAGCACTATACGAAAATAGGAACAAATTCAAAAGAAGTTTCTCTCCACAGATAGTGGACATGAAACAATGATGTAGGAATAAAGGACAAATTGGTCCAATCAGCATTGTGTTATTAGATAAGTAAATATCAGAGCCCTGCCTGGAACAGCAATATACTTTGTTTCTGATAAAGGTCCTTCGATTGGGGGCCCTAGAACTAGAGAGAACAGTACAGTCATACGTGGGACCAAAAAAAAAAAGGAGGTACGCGCTCTAACTTATAAGCAAAAATGCAATATATTAAAGGCGGTGAGAATCAGAGATGAAAAAAGAAAAAGGTGAGAGAAAAAAGGAGAAGAGAGAAAAAAAATAAAAAATAAAGGGGGGGGTGCCATCTCTGTACTGAAGGTTCACATTAGGAACGTGTTAGATTACAGATCCAAGAAGCGTGGAGTCCGTTGGGCCGATGGGAAGTAATCTAGCCAAGGCTGCCAGGTACGTAAAAATGTATCATGTGCGTTGGTTGATAACGCCGTCAATTTCTCATTCACCAGAGTACCGTGGCACCCCATTTTTTCACTTCATCAAAGTTGAGAATCAGCTCCTTTCGCGCTTTTGCAATTGTCTGCTTCGCGGCCGAAAATATATGGTTCACTAGAGTTTGCTCTCGCTTGGTGGCTCCTTCTATCTGTTTGTGTAGGAGCGCCTCCCAAGGATTTTTTTGCAGATTTATATGCAACACCGAATTGACCATGTTATAGACCCTTATCCACCGTCAATGGACCTTAGGGCAAGATTTGATTCCAAAGATATATTTGCATGACAATTTAAAACAGTTTATTGATGTTAATTATTTATTTTTACTCTGTATTCCAGTAGCAGAGGACTATTAGTTCCTTCTGCTTATGTTTCCCAGCAGACAGGCTGGAAAAGAGCTGGGTCGTGTGAAATTAGGCTTTAAAAGAAAGACAAAGCCATCTTTGCTCAGGCAGCCTCAAGGGTCCCCAACTACTTCCTGGACTAAGATGGCAGCAGAGAGATGACACAATCATGTAAATTCACAATTAGTTACAATGTACAGTCTGATCACTAGGGGAAAGGAGACTGAGGAAATGCTTCCTTCTGTCTGCAGAACGAGGACATCATATTAGCCTAGGAAATGCCTCTAGGAGTTCAAGGACCACTTTTTTTTAATTTTACAGTTTTTGTTTCTCAGATCTCCACAACATAAAGACCAATTATACTGTAGTCCGTTATAAGAACTAGGAGGGCTCTTTAAGACACAGAAAGTGTGCATATCAATCAGGACAACTTGGAATTTCTGACAAGATCACCATTTTTTATGTTTTGTTTTTCTTGCAGTTATCAAACTTCTATAACAAAACGCTTCCTAAAGGAAGCAAAAAACAGAAGTTCTTTCTTAGGTTTTGCAAACACAAAGTTTTTTTAAAAGGAAACTTCAAAAATAGCTTGTCAGAACACTTAACTACTTCAGCCCCGGAAGGATTTACCCCCTTAATGACAAGACCATTTTTTGCGATACGGCACTGCGTCGCTTTAATTGACAATTGTGCGGTCGTGCAACGTTGTACCCAAACAAAATTGATGTCCATTTTTTCCCACAAATATAGCTTTCTTTTGGTGGCATTTTCTCATCTCAGCAGTTTGTATTTTTTGCACTATAAAACAAAAAAAAGGAGCGACAATTTTGAAAAAAATATTTTTTACATTTTGCTATAAAAAATATCTAAAAAAAAAAAAATTCTTTATCAGTTTAGGCCAATATATATATATATATATATATATATATATATATATATATATATATATATATATATATATATATATATATATATATATATATATATATATATATATATATATATATATATATATGGGATAGATTTATGGCATTTTTATAATTTTGTTTTTTACTAGTAATGGCGGCGATCTGCGATTTTTAGTGGGACTGCAACATTGCGGCGGACAGATCGGACACTTTTTTGGGACCATTGATATTTAATAAGGGGTGCAACAGATCAAAAAACTCACGGTTCGGATCGTATCTCGGATCAGAGATCACGGATCGGATCATTTTCGGATCAGCAAAAAAAAAAAAAAACACAAGACAAATAAACATAACTCCCACTGTAATGTCCACAATCTCCCCCACTGTAATGTCCACAATCTCCCCCACTCTAATGGCTCACCGCCGCTGTCGGTTGTACCAAGATGGCCGCCGCTACAGAGCTAGGCCGAAGCCGCAGCCTTTCCTAAGGCCGAGGCAGCGGAGCGCTCCGCGGATCGCAGGTGTGCCGATCCGAACAGGGTGAACCGTTCGGATCACGGATCGGTGACGATCCGTTGCACCCCTAAAATTTATACAGCGATCAGTGCTATAAATAGCCACTGATTACTGTATAAATTTCACTGGCAATGAAGGAGTTAACACTAATGGGCGATCAAGGGGTTAAATGTGTTCCCTACATGTGTTCTAACTATGGGGGGATGGGACAGACTAGAGGAGAGCCATATCGCTGTTCCTACTTAGTAGGAACACACGATCTGTCTCTCCTCCCCCTTACACACAAATCCCCGTTCTGGCTCTCATGTCTGCGATCATGGGTGGCCGGAGGCAGGCGCGCCTGCAATGGCTCTTAAAGGAGCCGCCGTATGGGTACAGCGATTCGCGCATCGGTGCCACTCGGCTGCCGTATTCTGGCGTGAGCCGGTCGGCAAGTGGTTAGAGTAGGGGTCCGCCCACCCCTGCAAAAATGAAAAGCCAGCAGCTACATATATTGCAGCTGCTGACTTTTAATAATAGGACACTTATGCCGCGTACACACGAGCGGACTTTGCCCGGCGGATTTTTCGACGTACTTTACGACGGACTTTGTGAATGAACGGACTTGCCTACACACAATCCACCAAAGTCCGTCGAATTCGTACGTGATGACGTACGACCGGACTAAAACAAGGAAGTTCATAGCCAGTAGCCAATAGCTGCCCTAGCGTGGCTTTTTAGTCCGTCGAACTAGCATACAGACGGCGGACTTTTCGACCGGACTCGATTTCAACTGATAAATTTTAAACAAGTTTCAAATCTAAGTCCGTCCAACTTTTGAGAAAACAAAGTCCGCTGGAGCCCACACACATCGAATTGTCCGACGAAATCCAGTCCGCCGGGCAAAGTCCGCCGTAAAGTCCGCTCGTGTGTACGCGGCATTACCTGTCCTGGAGTCCAGCGATGTCGGCACTGCAACTGATGTTTTCATCAGCTGTGGGTTGCTGCCGCCGTCATTGCAGGTAAGGGAACCCGGCAGTGTAGCATTACAGCTCCATGTCGGTTCCCTACTGCGCATGCGTGAGGCACTGCTGCATTCTCCTACTGGCCCCGCGGCAGGGGGGAGGAGGAGGGAGCTGAGCTGCTGATGTAATGCGCCGTGGCCCGGACATGGGGACAGGATACCTGTGAGACAGATATCCGCTCCCCCCTCCTCCCAGAAATGTGCCAAACGTGGCACTCAGGGGGAACAAATGAGTGGAAGTTCTACGTTTGGGTGGAACTCTGCTTTAAGCCAGCCATACATGGATCAAAATTTGGCTGGTTTAGCAGGGTCCAGCTGAATTTCGATCTATGTATGGAAAGGTTGGTTGTATGGAACTCAATCTACCAAACCACTTATGTACAACCATCCTGTTGGAATATTTCCACATGATTAATGCCGCCAGCTATAGCCTGCAACACTGTTCAGTCTATTCTGACAGGGGGAAGTCTCTCCACTGTCAGAACACAATAGCTCAGCGGATGTGAGTTCCCCATAAACATGAAGGTGTCAAGTCTTTCTTTTTTTTTCTTTTTCTTTTTTTTTTTTTTTGTTCAAACCGCTGGTTGAAGAAAAAAAATGTATTATGTATGGGCTGCTTTAGCAACACAAAATGGAGGTGTATGAAGTGAACGTGCACTTAAAGTGTGCAGACATATCAAAAATGTATCCCTAATCCCTGGATCACATCTCAGCGTTTGTTTTATTTTAACTTTTCAGATTTGATACTCCACATGACATCACCCGGCTTGTCAAATTCTTGCAGAGGCAGTTGGCGGAAGTTTGTGTCCTACTGACATAAGTAAGCCCCCAGAACTACTCCCAGGAGCCTCCATTTCCCCAAAAAATCAATGCAGACATGCTGAGTGAGACAGAATTCTGTCATCTAGCAGGCAGGGCTGACAACACTGGTTGTTTCAGTGCAGTCAGGGCACTGAGCTGCCAGCTAATAGGGGTGCAACGGATCAAAAAACTCATTGTTCGGATCGTTCCTCGGATCAGGAGTCACGGTTCGGATCATTTTCGGATCAACAAAAAAAGATCTCCCCCACTGTAATATCCACAATCTCCCTATTGGCAGGGTATTAGCAGAGTATTGGCAGAGTATTGTCAGGGCATGGCAGAGTATTGTCAGGGCATGGCAGAGTATTGTCAGGGCATGGCAGAGTATTGTCAGGGCATGGCAGAGTATTGGCAGGGCATGGCAGAGTATTGGCAGGGCATGGCAGAGTATTGGCAGGGCATGGCAGAGTATTGGCAGGGCATTGCAGCAGGGTATTGCAGAGTATTGGCAGGGTATTGCAGCAGGGCATTGCAGAGTATTGCAGCAGGGCATTGCAGCAGAGCATTGCAGAGTATTGGCAGGGCATTGCAGAGTATTGGCACTGCTGCCATCCGATCTCTCCCCTCCATTGTACAGATCAGTACACAGAGGGGAGAGTGGAACCGGCGTCATGACATGACGCCGGTTTGTTACAAGTGATCGCTCCGTCATTTGACGGAGTGATCACGTGCTAAACGCCCGCCGGGTGTACCAAGATGGCCACCGCTCCAGGGCTAGGCCGAAGCCGCGGCCTTTCCTATGGCCGAGGCCACAAAGCGCTCCGCGGATCGCGGGTGTCCCGTACGGATCAATCTCCGCGGATCGGATCACGGATTGATGACGATCCGTTGCACCCCTACCAGCTAATATAAGAAGTTATGCTCCATTCACACCCAAGTGTACTGCAGCAACACCCGCTGCACCATGTTTTTTGGGGTGTTCTTGTGGTGCGTGTTTGGAGTGGCACCATTGACTTAAATGGGCCTCCCTCTGCATCAAAAAGGCGCCAAAGCTCATGTACCAAATTTTGGCATCAAGCCAGGCAAGCTTGCAATTTTTGCCACGATTTTAAAGCGTTTTGTCGCTCGACAACCATGGCAAAAAACGCACCTCATTTGGGGTGTCATTAACCACTTGGCTACCGGGCCATAATCAAATGACGTCCTCACTTTGGGGGGGGGGATATCTGAATGATGCCTGTAGCTACAGACATCATTCAGATATCATTCTTTTCAGCCGGCGATTCTGTGCACGATAAGAACGATCATAGTGGCACTTCCACCGCTTGATCGTTCTTATAGGCGATGGGAGGGGACGCCCCCCCTCCCGCCGTCATCCGGTGCTTCTCCGGGCTCTCCCGGCCATCGGGAGCCCGGGGAATGAATCGGCCGGCGCCGAATGAGGACGATAGAGATGACTGGTGACCAGATGGTCACCAGTCATCTCTATTACCGTCGGAGGCCTGCGCGCGATGTTATGACGTCACGCCCGGACTCCGCATTGTAAACAAACCCACGATCGCGGCTGTCAGCATGAGATCGGAGAATTTTTTTTTCCGATCTTATGCTTTACAGCCTGGAGGAGAGATGTGGGTTCTTATTGACCCCGCATCT
The DNA here is from genome assembly GCA_037952835.1 of Lithobates septentrionalis. Lineage (NCBI taxonomy): Eukaryota > Metazoa > Chordata > Amphibia > Anura > Ranidae > Lithobates > Lithobates septentrionalis. The sequence goes on along the minus strand of JBBDGP010000161.1, from coordinate 129,738 downwards.
CTCCATAAAGAGGACCTGTCACGATAGATTCCTATTACAAGGGATGTTTACATTACTTGTAATAGGAATAAAAGTGATCAAAAAAATTTTAATGTAAAAAAAAAAAAGTGTAAAAATAAAAAAAAGTAAAATAAATAAATAAAGTAAAAAAATATTTTTTTTTTAAACGCCCCTGTCCCCGGTAGCTCGCGCTCAGAAGCGAACGCACACGTAAGCCCCACCCACATATGTAAACGTCGTTCAAACCACACATGTGAGGTATCGCCGCGTGCGTTAGAGCGAGAGCAATAATTCTAGCCCTGAACCTCCTCTAACTCTAAACTGGTAACCTGTAAAAATTTTCAAAGTGTCGCCTATGGATACTTTTAAGTACCGAAGTTTGGCGCCATTCCATGAGTGCGCACAATTTTAAAGCGTGACATGTTAAGTATTTATTTACTCGACATAACTTCATCTTTCACATTATGCAAAAACATTGGGCTAACTTTACTGTTTTGGGTTTTTTTTAAGCACAAAACTGTTTTTTTTCCCAAAAAAACGTATTTGAAAAATTGCTGCGCAAATACCGTGCGAGATAAAAAGTTGCAACAACCGCCATTGTATTCTCTAGAGTTTTTGCTAAAAAAACATATATAATGTTTGGGGGTTCTATGTAATTTTCCAGCAAAAAAATTATGATTTTTACATGTAGGAGAGAAATGTCAGAATTGGCCTGGTAAGCAAGTGGTTAAGAAATAATGGCATTGCAAACTATACCCTTGTTTTGCTGCAATTCTAGAATCCAATACACTTAGGTGTGAATAGAGCTTTAAAAGCACACTGGGTTTCAGGCAGATCAGCAGCTATTTTTCAGTACCTATAGAGTTTTTAAAGAAAAAAAATAAAAAAATGTGGAAAGGTGCACAGAGATGTAATTAATATTTTTTAATTGATTTTCTGCCCTGACATTCACTTTAATCCCATTGGTGCAGAAAATGGTGCCTTGTACATGTGTTCTCCATGGTGAACTAACTGAATAGGAAGCAGGAGATGGTCATGGCACAGGGATGCTACCTGAAAATCAGACAATAACTGGCTACAGAGTCCCCAAGAAACTACAGATGCCTCAAAGATGATTCAACTATCAAAACAATTAAATGACATGAGAAGTTGAGCTAAGTCTTTAAAAATCCATTTTTGTAATGGATGATACAAAATGTAGTTTGAAAGCTCATTATCTCCTACTTGTGTGCTAATTTCTCCATGGACCAATTATCACAACTTTGTCCTGGATCAGTCACAGCAAAGCCATAAATCCTGTCACTATTACTGTCCCAAAGTCAGACCAGAAAGGCAATACAAGCGTTTTTTCTTGAAAGAAGGACCATGAAAACAAAGTTTAAAGTGTTACTAAACCCAGGAGCCTGCATTCACTATATCTGGTCTCCCACAGTACACACAACATGGAAATGCAATTATTTTAGTAAATATAAACCACTAATCCTTTTTCTTATCAGCAGTATATAGCAGTCTTGTGACTTCTATCAGTGTCTGGTTAAAGCTTGTAGGAGGAGGTTTCATCTCTGACTGTCCTATAAGGCTGCATGAGCCCCGACCCTCTGTCTAGACCAGGGATCCTCAAACTACGGCCCTCCAGCTGTTGCAGAACTACACATCCCATGAGGCATTGTAAAACTCTGACATTCACAGACATGACTAGGCATGATGGGAATTGTAGTTCCTGAACACCTGGAGGGCCGCAGTTTGAAGACCCCTGGTCTAGACAGTGCTAATGGGCTCTGTGCTGATCACATGCACCCTTCCAAAAAAAAAAAAAACACTCTAGCAATACACAGCAAACTGAGCATGTGCAGAGTGCCTCCAAGGCTCTGTACTATCAGGAGATGGGTTGGTGACTGTGGATTAAGGGGAGGATCAGAGAATACAGGATCAAATACAGGATAAATACAGGATTTACACAATGCAGAGGATCAACCCCTTAGGTTCCACATTGAGTATAACAAGCATGCTTTACTGCATATACAGACTGATTTTACTGTTGTGGGTTTAGTAACACCTTAAAGAAAAAGAGGAGCACTTTAACCACTTGCCGACCGCCTCACGCCTATATACGTGAGCAGAGCGGCACGGGCAGGCAAAATCACGTACCTGAAACGTGATTGCCTTCCCGCGGGTGGGGGGTCCGATCGGACCCCCCCCCCGGTGCCAGCTGCGGTCGGCATTTGGTTGGAAGCGATGGGAGACGAGGGGGAGGCCATCCGATCGTGGCCCCCCCCTCGCGATCGCTCCCAGCCAATGAGAAACATCCCCTGCCTCTGTATAGTACACAGAGGCAGAGGATGTGATGTCATCTCTCCTCGGCTGGCCAGTTTCCGTTCCAGCGCCGAGGGGAGATGACATGTAAGTGCACACAACACTCACACACACACACAGTAGAACATGCCAGGCATACATTACACCCCCGATCGCCCCCCGATCCCCCCCCAATCACCCCCCCCCCCCTGTCACAAACTGACACCAAGCAGGTTTTTTTTTTTTTTTTTTTTCCTGATTACTGCATAGTGTCAGTTTGTGACAGTTAGCAGTGTTAGGGTAGTGACTGTTACCCCCCTGTAGGTCTAGGGTACCCCCCTAACCCCCCCTAATAAAGTTTTAACCCCTTGATCACCCCCCGTCACCAGTGTCACTAAGCGATCATTTTTCTGATCGCTGTATTAGTGTCGCTGGTGACGCTAGTTAGGGACGTAAATATTTAGGTTCGCCGTCAGTGTTTTATAGCGACAGGGACCCCCATATACTACCTAATAAATGTTTTAACCCCTTGATTGCCCCCTAGTTAACCCTTTCACCACTGATCACCATATAACCGTTACGGGTGACGCTGGTTAGTTTGTTTATTTTTTATAGTGTCAGGGCACCCGCCGTTTATTACCGAATAAAGGTTTAGCCCCCTGTAGGTCTAGGGTACCCCCCTTACCCCCCCTAATAAAGTTTTAACCCCTTGATCACCCCCTGTCGCCAGTGTCGCTAAGCGATCATTTTTCTGATCGCTGTATTAGTGTCGCTGGTGACGCTAGTTAGGGACGTAAATATTTAGGTTCGCCGTCAGTGTTTTATAGCGACAGGGACCCCCATATACTATCTAATAAATGTTTTAACCCCTTGATGGCCCCCTAGTTAACCCTTTTACCACTGATCACCGTATAACCGTTACGGGTGACGCTGGTTAGTTTGTTTATTTTTTATAGTGTCAGGGCACCCGCCGTTTATTACCGAAAAAAGGTTTAGCCCCCTGATCGCCCGGCGGTGATATGCGTCGCCCTAGGCAGCGTCAGATTAGCGCCAGTACCGCGAACACCCATGCACGCACCGTACACGCACCGTACACCTCCCTTAGTGGTATAGTATCTGAACGCATCAATATCTGATCCGATCAGATCTATACTGGCGTCCCCAGCAGTTTAGGGTTCCCAAAAACGCAGTGTTAGCGGGATCAGCCCAGATACCTGCTAGCACCTGCGTTTTGCCCCTCCGCCCGGCCCAGCCCAGTCCAGCCCACCCAAGTGCAGTATCGATCGATCACTGTCACTTTTTTTGTAGCGTTTTGGTGAACTGGCAAGCGCCAGCGGCCTAGTACACCCCGGTCGTAGTCAAACCAGCACTGCAGTAACACTTGGTGACGTGGCGAGTCCCATAAGTGCAGTTCAAGCTGGTGAGGTGGCAAGCACAAGTAGTGTCCCGCTGCCACCAAAAAGACAAACACAGGCCCGTCGTGCCCATAGTGCCCTTCCTGCTGCATTCGCCAATCCTAATTGGGAACCCACCGCTTCTGCAGCGCCCGTACTTCCCCCATTCACATCCCCAACCAAATGCAGTCGGCTGCATGAGAGGCATTTATATATCCTCCCAAGTACCCCTACCCAACGAACCCCCCCAAAAAAGATGTTGTGTCTGCAGCAAGCGCGGATATAGGCGTGACACCCGCTATTATTGTCCCTCCTGTCCTGACAATCCTGGTCTTTGCATTGGTGAATGTTTTGAACGCTACCATTCACTAGTTGAGTATTAGCGTAGGGTACAGCATTGCACAGACTAGGCACACTTTCACAGGGTCTCCCAAGATGCCATCGCATTTTGAGAGACCCGAACCTGGAACCGGTTACAGTTATAAAAGTTACAGTTACAAAAAAAAAGTGTAAAAAAAAAAAAAAAACACAAACAAAAATAAAAAAAAATAGTTGTTTTATTGTTCTCTCTCTCTATTCTCTCTCTCTATTGTTCTGCTCTTTTTTACTGTATTCTATTCTGCAATGTTTTATTGTTATTATGTTTTATCATGTTTGCTTTTCAGGTATGCAATTTTTTATACTTTACCGTTTACTGTGCTTTATTGTTAACCATTTTTTTTGTCTTCAGGTACGCCATTCACGACTTTGAGTGGTTATACCAGAATGATGCCTGCAGGTTTAGGTATCATCTTGGTATCATTCTTTTTAGCCAGCGGTCAGCTTTCATGTAAAAGCAATCCTAGCGGCTAATTAGCCTCTAGACTGCTTTTACAAGCAGTGGGAGGGAATGCCCCCCCCCCCCCCACCGTCTTCCCTGTTTTTCTCTGGCTCTCCTGTCTCAACAGGGAACCTGAGAATGCAGCCGGGGATTCAGCCAGCTGACCATAGAGCTGATCAGAGACCAGAGTGGCTCCAAACATCTCTATGGCCTAAGAAACCGGAAGCTACGAGCATTTTATGACTTAGATTTCGCCGGATGTAAATAGCGCCATTGGGAAATTGGGGGAGCATTTTATCACACCGATCTTGGTGTGGTCAGATGCTTTGAGGGCAGAGGAGAGATCTAGGGTCTAATAGACCCCAATTTTTTCAAAAAAGAGTACCTGTCACTACCTATTGCTATCATAGGGGATATTTACATTCCCTGAGATAACAATAAAAATGATTAAAAAAAAAAAAAAATGAAAGGAACAGTTTAAAAATAAGATAAAAAAGCAAAAAAATAATAAAGAAAAAAAATAAATAAATAAAAAGCACCCCTGTCCCCCCTGCTCTCGCGCTAAGGCGAACGCAAGCGGCGGTCTGGCGTCAAATGTAAACAGCAATTGCACCATGCATGTGAGGTATCAGCGCAAAGGTCAGATCGAGGGCAGTAATTTTAGCAGTAGACCTCCTCTGTAAATCTAAAGTGGTAACCTGTAAAGGCTTTTAAAGGCTTTTAAAAATGTATTAATTTTGTTGCCACTGCACGTTTGTGCGCAATTTTAAAGCATGTCATGTTTGGTATCCATGTACTCGGCCTAAGATCATCTTTTTTATTTCATCAAACATTTGGGCAATATAGTGTGTTTTAGTGCATTAAAATTTAAAAAAGTGTGTTTTTTCCCCAAAAAATGCGTTTGAAAATCGCTGCGCAAATACTGTGTGGAAAAAAAAAATGAAACACCCACCATTTTAATCTGTAGGGCATTTGCTTTAAAATAATATATAATGTTTGGGGGTTCAAAGTAATTTTCTTGCAAAAAAAAATAATTTTTTCATGTAATCAAAAAGTGTCAGAAAGGGCTTTGTCTTCAAGTGGTTAGAAGAGTGGGTGATGTGTGACATAAGCTTCTAAATGTTGTGCATAAAATGCCAGGACAGTTCAAACCCCCCCCAAATGACCCCATTTTGGAAAGTAGACACCCCAAGCTATTTGCTGAGAGTCATGTCGAGTCCATGGAATATTTTATATTGTGACACAAGTAGCGGGAAAGAGACAAATTTTTTTTTTTTTTTTTTTTTTGCACAAAGTTGTCACTAAATGTTATATTGCTCAAACATGCCATGGGAATATGTGAAATTACACCCCAAAATAAATTCTGTTGCTTCTCCTGAGTACGGGGATACCACATGTGTGGGACTTTTTGGGAGCCTAGCCGCGCACGGGACCCCGAAAACCAAGCACCGCCTTCAGGCTTTCTAAGGGCGTAAATTTTTGATTTCACTCTTCACTGCCTATCACAGTTTCGGAGGCCATGGAATGCCCAGGTGGCACAAAACCCCCCCAAATTACCCCATTTTGGAAAGTAGACACCCCAAGCTATTTGCTGAGAGGTATAGTGAGTATTTTGCAGACCTCACTTTTTGTCACAAAGTTTTGAAAAAAGAAAAAAAACATTTTTTTTTCTGGTCTTTCTTCATTTTCAAAAACAAATGAGAGCTGCAAAATACTCACTATGCCTCTCAGCAAATAGCTTGGGGTGTCTACTTTCCAAAATGGGGTCATTTGGGGGGGGTTTGTGCCATCTTGGCATTTTATGGCCTTCAAAACTGTGATAGGTAGTGAGGAGTAAAATCAAAAATGTATGCCCTTAGAAATCCTGAAGGTGGTGCTGGGTTTTCGGGGCCCCGTACGCAGCTAGGCTCCCAAAAAGTGCCACACATGTGGTATCCCCGTACTCAGGAGAAGCAGCTGAATGTATTTTGGGGTGCAATTCCACATATGCCCATGGCCTGTGTGAGCAATATATCATTTAGTGACAACTTTTTGTAAATTTTTTTTTTTTTTTTTGTCATTATTCAATCACTTGGGACAAAAAAAAAAAAATATTCAATGGGTTCAACATGCCTCTCAGCAATTTCCTTGGGGTGTCTACTTTCCAAAATGGGGTCATTTGGGGGGGTTTTGTACTGCCCTGCCATTTTAGCACCTCAAGAAATGACATAGGCAGTCATAAACTAAAAGCTGTGTAAATTCCAGAAAATGTACCCTAGTTTGTAGACGCTATAACTTTTGCGCAAACCAATAAATATACGCTTATTGACATTTTTTTTACCAAAGACATGTGGCCGAATACATTTTGGCCTAAATGTATGACTAAAATTGAGTTTATTGGATTTTTTTTATAACAAAAAGTAGAAAATATCATTTTTTTTCAAAATTTTCAGTCTTTTTCCGTTTATAGCGCAAAAAATAAAAACGGCAGAGGTGATCAAATACCATCAAAAGAAAGCTCTATTTGTGGGAAGAAAAGGACGCAAATTTCGTTTGGGTAGAGCATTGCATGACCGCGCAATTAGCAGTTAAAGCGACGCAGTGCCGAATTGTAAAAAGTGCTCTGGTCAGGAAGGGGGTAAATCCTTCCGGGGCTGAAGTGGTTAAGGAACATGCAATTGAATAAAGCTGGCCATACATTATACAATTTTCTTGTCTGATTTACAGATACAATGTACCTTTAGATTGACCAAAACCATTGAATACGAGATCAAGCCTATAAAAGGCAGGCCCGTGAAAAGTCATATAAATCATATATCACAATAGGACCCTACATCATTATGGCCAAATAGTCTAAAGCTGAAAATGTAGGATTTAATATAGGTATCCAATCAGCCTCCATCTGCCGCATAGTATGATCTATTCCATCATGGGGCTGCATAAGGGACTAGTTACAGCACTTCCCCATGTCATATTAGAATAAAATCCCAATCAGGTAGGTTGAAAAATGTCCCATTACTGCTGTACTCTGCTAACATGGACAAATCCATAACACTTATGGCCATCAAAGAAAAGATCACCTGATATTCCTACACGTTTTTGCATGTGGGGAGTAAAAAAGTCTTCAATACTTGCGATCAGGAGGTAAAAATAGGCGGTTTACTGCCCCCTTAATCTTGCACAGCAGCTGGAGGGGGTGGTAAACATACCGCAGCCCGGGCAGAAGTACACTCTGTTGAGTTTGGTGGTAGCGCTGCTGTTAACACGGTTCCTTCAAGTGAATGGGACCACCCCGCGACTATATTGCCTCCCAGCCGCCTGTAAACTGCTTTCCGAAATGTGATCTATTGCAGATCGCGTCTCCAAATGATAGCAAAGGCTGCTGCATGTGTAGACAAGCCCAACAGGATTCTACTGATAAGATTTCTGTGCTGAATTCTTGAGTCTACAGCCGCTGTGCCCATTATCAGAGCGCCCTATTCTGTTGAATTTTTAATGTTTGTGATATTAATGCAGAGCTCCACCCAAAAGGGAGAAGTTCCACTTGTTCACACCCTCCCCCACTTCACTGCCACATTCGGCACTTTTTTTGGGGGGGGGCCTGGTTTTGACAAGTATCTGCTCCCACTTCCAGGTAAGATTCCCACAGCGATCTTCGAGCATTTGCACCCCCTCCTTCCCCCCCGCTGCATACACTGGTCCCAGAAGCCAGCAGGACCATTCAGAAAGCGCATGACTCTTGCATGTGCAGTAGAGAACCTGCTGTGAAGCCTTAAGGCTTCACAGCCAGGTTCCCATACTTACAATGTCGGCGCCTGCACTCGAAGGCGATTGACAAATCGGCTCGGGGTGCCGACATCGTGGGATCCCTGGACAGGTAAGTGTCCTTACATTAATAGTCAGCATCTACATTATTTGTAGCTGACGACTTTATTTTTTCTAGACTGGAGCTCCCCTTTAAGGAGAATAGAACATGTGAATAAAGCTGGAGCACACAAACGTGGGCAGGAAAACCAGAAACATCCCGGCTTCAGAAATATGGCAGCAAACTTCACTCAGGAGCACCCAAGGCGTCAGAAACCCGAGTCCACCTATAACTGAAATATCACTTCTGGGTGGACCTACCTTACATTGGAACTGGTGACTTACGTTATGTTTTTTTCCTTTTAGAAGACAAATCAGTGCAAAGCTGGCTCATCAATGGATTACCTTTAGCCCACGTTCACATTGAGCCAATTTGACATGTCAAATCGGAGCCTATTGTCGGCATTGCCACTGTCCGAATCGGTGCGATGACAACTTTGCTGCACCGCGCCAATTCCCAAAAGTAGTTTTTGCGCTACTTTTGGCGACTTCAGGGGCGATTTCAATAGACATCGGTGCATGAACCCGCACAGATGTCTGTCAAATTGCCCCCGAAGTCAGACCGAAATACCGGTTCAGCTGAACTCGCACAATTTCAAGCCCGCCCCCAGTGAGAACATGGGCTTAGGGTGGGATCACACCCCAATATTTGTGTTCCGGAATGCGTTTCAATACGTTTTTTTCCCCATTTTTTTCCCTTTATCTCAATCAAGGACAATTGAGGACATACAGAAAAAAAATGCAGCATGATCTACTTTTCTTGACTACACTGGTGTAAACTAGGCCATTGGAATACATGGAAAACATTAGACATACGTGTTTGATGCAAAATAAAAAACGCACAGGACTCCATTTGATGTGAACCAGCCCTTAGGGCTTACATGTGGTGCATTTGGGACATGCACCTGCACAGGAGTCAAATTGGGAGCAGGGTCTGTGACTGTGCAACTGCTGCATCCCAAGTGACATCAGACAGTTTACCAGGGGATGCACGAAACACCTGTACCACATGGGTCAGCACAGCCCTCCACGGGCATAGGCATTAGTATGCCCCGTGTGAACAAGGCCTTACAATAAACTAATCTCTGTTCCCATAAACACGGGTAAGCCAAGAAAATGAAACATTGCAAAACACTATTAACAAATTCATACACAACTCTAAAATGTTTTGCAACGAGTGCATTTTACTTTATTGGATAACTTCTGCTGGAAGTGAAACGGAGTAAACTTTTGTAATGTTCGCATGAAACATTTCACATATGAAAAAAAGAAAAAAATACTGGACAGCACCGCGGCACATCTCCTTGTAGCACTGGGGTCCTCAGTACCTGCATGGAGTTTACATGTTCTCCCTGTGCGACTTTCCTCCGGGTCCTCCGCGGTTTCCTCCCACACTCCAAAGACATGCTGGTAGGTTAACTGGCTCTTGACTAAATTGGCCTTATGTGTAGTACGTGTATGTATGCATGTGAAGTAGTGAACAGTATGTAAATTGGTGCTATATAAATTTCTGTAGTAAACAACCACATTTCAGCAGTTTAGCACAGTCTGATCAAAGCTGATCTCCAATTAGCTGTTATGGGTTACAGCACAATATTAATCTTAGCACCATTTCCAACACCTGGCCTGCTAAAAATATTTAAAGTGTCAGGGTAGCCCGGGGGAGTGGTAAAATCAGGCGGAGGGGCGAGTTTACATTGTCGCAGCCATGATGCTTGCGAAACCTAAACTGGCACGTGGAGTTTGATGGCGGCACCACCATTAAAAGACAAGTACAGTCCTACAGAGAGAGTGAAGGAGCACACCAAGTGCTCTAATCAACACCAAAACTGGTAAGCTTTCCCTTTAGGCCTCGTGCACGCTGGGTGTTTTTGACGCTGCTCTTAGGAGGTGGCATTTCTTTTTTTTGCCTCTAACCACCCTCCACGTTAGCTTCTGTGTCCATGCCTACACGGGTGTTTAAGGCTGGGTTCACAACTAATACGGATGCGGCTGACAGCAGGGGTCCGGTGTGTCCCTGTATTCCGTTTCAGGGACGAATCCACCCCAAATTTTTGCCTGAAGTCAGACCTGAAAACAGAGTCAAAGCTGCACAGGACCCCGCAGCCGCCACAGAGATGTGTGAACGGGCTCCATTGAGAGTCGTTCACAATCTCCTGTCATGCGATTCCCGCATCCAATTTGTACTAGTGTGAACCCAGCCTAAAAGGAGAAAAATTAAATAAAAAATAAACAAACAACATTGCCAGTGTAAATAAAAAGGTAAGGCAGAGAGGTCAGATATAAACACCACATCCCACTAATGACTAGAAAAAACGTACATACAACTTGTATTTGGATGGAATGCTCTCCCTCGTGCTTTTTATCTTTGTAATGAAATATTTCAATTTTATCTATTTGTAATTGCGTTCTATACACTGTTTCTACTATACACCTTTAAAGTCCCGAGGTTTATTACCTCTTTCCCCTTTCGTTTTAATATTGCCAGTGTGTCCAGAAGCTGCAGTCTTCACGTTTAGCGTCAATTCATTTCAATGGCAAGAATAATTCACTTAATAATAATTTAACGCCCAAGCGCTTGAGGTGTCTAACCGCATTACACACCTTTCTGAGTGAGGAAAGGGAAAGCGTCCCGTGTGTATGAGGCCTTAAGTGGAAACTTCCAGTAGTCAATCATGGGAGCCGCTAATGTCAGTGTCCACAATAAGCATGTGCCCAGTAATGAAAAAAATTTGGAAATCTGACAAGCTAACCTTACCTAGGGAAGAGACTCAAGCAGTGAATGAAACATCAAGACAACAGTAATGGTGTATGCTTTTAAAAATAAGCAAGCCATGGCACCTACCTTACAAGCCACTTTAAAGCAACTGTGTATAGCAGTGGTTCTCAACCTTCTAGTGCCGTGGCCCCTTGATAACATTTCCCAAGTTGTGAGGACCCCTAACAGTAAAATTATTTTCGTAGCGTGGGTTGTCCGCACCCAAGACAAGTAATTTGCGCCCCTAACCCATGGAAATTTAGCGCTCCCCGAGTCCCTTCCACTCGTACTGTATTAAAACCCTTTATGGTACATTTTAGGATGTACCACTCTTTCTCTTTGTTCTCCTTTCCTTCCCTTTTATCCCTCTCTCTATCCTAATTTCTTGTTTTTTTTGTCCCCATCCCTCTCTCTAGCTGTCTTTCTTGTTTTCTCTTATTCTTTCTCTCCCTTTTTCTTTGTTCCTTCCCCCTTTTTTCCTCTCCCTTACATGAATTCTCTATTTTTATTCCTTCTCTTACTCCTTGATGGGGGGAATGGGATGAGTGGCAGTGCTGGGGGAGTTCTGATCAGCCAACTTAGGTGCTCTTGATCAAGGTCCTCTGAGAACTGTAGTGGGGACTTTTATTGGCAACTATAATCACAGGTAGTGTTACTCACTGTGTCTCCGACTTTGTGGTGTCTTGTAGCAGTGACACCTATGCCGAAATCAGCAGATAGGGTCTCCTCCAGCCCCTCCCACTTCACATTCCTCACCAGTCAACTGACCGCTAGTCTCTGCCCCCCAGCCATGCCGTGAACTGAATGGGTGGCTGCAAAGAAGCTGAGTGGGCGGCCACAGCCTCCAGGAACAGCCCAGCTGGGCAGCTGCGGGCTCCAGGGACAGCCCTGCTGGGCGGCCGCAAAAAGGCTGGGAGAGCGGTGTGGGCTTCAGGAGCAGCCCAGGATTCAGTGACACCTGGCAAATCATCATTTGACCCCCAGGTTGAGAACCACTGGTATATAGGCATAGATCACCGTTTGCAAAAAACATAGTAAATGAACCCACAACAATAAAAGAAAAAAAAAAAAAAACATGCATTTATTACACCTTTGCAATGAAGCCTGCAGAGCATTGTGGATGCAATTCACAGGCTCCCGCATGGTTTATATGCCAGCTCCAAGTTCACATAGAGGTAGGGACCTACCCATATGGGGCTGGAATAAATATCAGTGAAGTCCAAGCACTTGTGCTCCACTGCAATCTGCATTAGGATGGATATAGACAGTTCCAATCTCGGACGGTTCAGCGGGGACTGGCTGAGATTCGAACCATGTATGAGCAGGCTGACTGTACCCAATCGATCAACTTAGGTAAAACCAACTTGGCTTTTACATGCGATTATTGCTAGCGACTATTATGGCCGCTAGCGGTAATCACTGTGTTTTCCAGACAGGGGACAGCTCCCCCGCTGGGAGAATACAATGGCTCTGTGGGAGGGATCCCCCCCCCTCCATCAACACTGACTGTGTTGATGGAGGAATCAATTTTCTTTCCTGCAACCTGTGCTTGCAGGAAAAAAAATCCCTCTGTCCCTCCGGCTTTAGGGTCGCAATTATTGTTTTCTATGTGCCCTGTTCACACAATACACATTGGGTGGTGTGCAGAAAAACACAGCTGAACGGACATGGTGTAAACAAGCCCTTAATTCCACATTCATCATTTCATCAATTGCAGGCGGAACTTCCACAATTCTGTCCGCGATTCCAAATTGTGTGGCAATCAGTGGAAAATGCGCAACATGCATTTGGGTGCTATTCATTCTAAATAGCATCGCAAAAGCGGTGTGCTTTTGCTGCGGATGTTGCACTACGAAGTCCTGCTGCAAAACTAGACTTTAAAAATCATGTGAAGCTTGTCGCCCAAAAAAAGAGTTAGAGTTTCTTTTGCGTGACAAATGTACATAGGCAGCCTATTGAAGTGAAAGGCTGCCCTATGTGTGAGACGCAGAATCTTGCGAAAAAACGATCAGACAAAATTGCGAGTGTGAACGGGGCCCTAAGGGTATAACTAAGCTGCTTGAAACCTTGCTGTACACGCTGCTCTTTTGCATACCGAAGTCTGTATGTACAAAGTCTTAATTCTGCATAAAGTGTGGGTTAGAACCCTTGTCAGATCTTTATAGTTATTCAGGGCTCCACTAGAAAGATTCGCCCTCGCTTCCTGTCCTGCTGACATTTTACCAAACAGGAGGGGGGGGGGGCCTCAATTGCAACTTAACTTAACATAACTTAAAATGATTTTTATTACAAGAGTAGGGGAAAGTTTGAACCCCTGACAGATTTTCATTTCTGTCTGTGCCTCAGTTGCAGACTGGCAGAACCACTGTCACTGGGACCGAATTTAAGAAAATATTTAAAAATGGAGCCCCTGACAGCAGTAAAAACAAAAAAACACAGGTTTCTAATATTTCCCACTCTCTGAACAGTTTTTGACTTGACATGCGCTCAAATGTGCCCAAGAAATAAGAATGAGCTTAGGTGTGTTCAGACACAAGTCTAAACCCATGTAAGTTATCTTGCCAGGAAGCTGTCAAAGCAGAGAGCCAATCAAAGACAGCAAGGCACACTATTCCCTACACTTGATTTTACTCTACTTGATCACGCTTTTATCATTTTGTATATTGGTTTGACCCAATAAATTTACCTTTTGATCTGCACCATTGGCGCACTCCAATTTTTTTTTCTCTCCCCATACTCTTGAGACCTGATACGAGATTTGGATACTTCCATCTTTCCCACACGGTTCCCTTTGATTGATGGTCATTGCCGCAGCTGGTCGAGCGAAAAAGGAGATGTCCTTTGAGATCCGGGACTTCCATCTCCCTCCAGGATAGCCATCCTTTTGGATCCCTAAACCTGTTCGATTCGGTGTCGCTGACATCCGAATCCACCTGTTCTGGTAAGAGTATTTCATCTATTTCTACCTCAAGATTTCCATGTTGATGAATCACACACAAGAAGATTTTCTACCCGTATTGGAGTCCACATTTCATTGCACTATGGGACTTTATCACTTAATTTGTTCATACTCATGTCTTAGTAGACAATATTCATGAGTTATCGAACTTTATTCACATATATTTTTGGATTTTGTTCTTTTTATGTCACAGTGGACACAACACACTGGTAACTGAACTCTATTCATATGTTCACATTTTAGTTCTGCTTTGTTTTAGCGCTACATTTTCTACTCTAAAAACAAAAAAACACAGGTTTCTAATATTTCCCACTCTCTGAACAGTTTTTGACTTGACATGTGCTCAAATGTGCCCAACAAATAAGAATGAGCTTGCCGCATCTACTTGATGTCCGGTCCCACTTCATCCTGGTGTTTGTTATTGCATACCTGCAGTCTATGTCCATGCCTGTATTTCAAGCTCCTTTGTGAGTATACTACTTGTTATTTTATCTTTTAATAAACGCTACCAGTGGTAATGCGCTAGGTCGGTGCGCCCTCTCTTCTTTTTTGTTTCCTTAGGTGTGTTCAGACACAAGTCCGAACCCACGTGAGTTATCTTGCCAGGAAGCTGTCAAAGCAGAGAGCCAATCATAGACAGCGGAGGCCTGCTCCGCCCCACACCTGTACTTATACAGGCCAGAGCAGGGAATGCCTCCACCACCTATGATTGGTTGTCTGCTTTCTGGTGGGATAGCTCAGGCAGGTTCAGACTTGTGTTCAGACTTGTGTTCAAACCTGCTGGAGCTCATTCCTGCAGGTATGGAAAGCCGATCACAAGCCACCATCGCCCAGCTGCATTGGGCTGTGCTGGACAGTTCTGTAGCACTTTGAAAAGAACCTTAGTTCTGCTAAAATACTTTTCACTGCGATCGGCAAAGCAGCCAGTCATGCATGCACAAAGTCCCACCACTTTTCATGGGTTTCAATGAGCCTTAAAAAAAAGCAACAAACTGAGGGGTGCAAACTGTGCTGACAGCAGGCGAGGCTCTTAACACAGCAGTCTACACCTCAGGGCAAATCAACCTGTGCTTTGTGCTACATTTTTTCCTCTAGTTCATCACAGTTCATCCACAAAAGCCACCCTTTTCAACTTTATAAATTGTACCAGTTTTCTGCTAAACGAATAATTGTCACTGCGGAGCAAATATGGTATACCAATCTGTCAAGGAAAGCCTGCAGCCCGCAAGCTTTTGAGAAGGTTCAAGTCTTAATATTTATTGCAAATCACTGCAGTATGAATGACCGCCAATTAAGTAACAATGTATTGTTATCCACGCTCCTTACTACCACTGAAATATTGTGTGCAAATGGGAAAATCCGGACAGGCAGCTTACGCGTTTCGCACTATGTCAAGGGCTTACTCATGAGGAAGCCCTTGACATAGTGCGAAACGCGTAAGCTGCATGTCTGTACACTCTGCCTTTGATGTACTGTATGACATGTTCCTGATGTTAAAATAAAGAAGTTTGGATTATATTTCTTGGAGTGCGGCTGTCCGGATTTTCCCATTTGCACACAGCCTTTACTAGCATTAGCCAGCACCTGGGGCTCTTTGTTCCTGGAGACCAACAGCCAGTTCATACCTGGACAGATTCCCCTAGTGCGGGGACAACATCCGTACCACTGAAATATGTTGATATGTAATGGCACATTAACACCCAACATCAGCACATTTTCTTACCATGTTCCACAAAAACATTGCAGGGAGGACCCAAATGTCTGGTGGCATCCTTCTTCCCGACTCCTTTAATAAAGGGTAAGGCAGGCAGACTTGGCCTCCTTTGGTCCCCAAGCACTTTTCCAGGCTGCTGACCCATAGGATGAAGTGATACTCTTCAATTAGTAATAAATAAAAGCACTTTGCACTGAGAATCGTGTTGTCTTCACAGCATCCAGTATTCCTACAGGTTAACAAATGTCCTTTCAGTCCACTGAGGGAAGTCAGTAAAAATAAAAAAAAGAGGAAGTATCTTTTTTTTTTTTTTTTCTCGTCTTGTATAACTTCTTACTCTTTGGTAGGAGGATGTGGTTTGTGTGTTAAATATATAAAACAGTTCATAATCCTCAAAATAGAAGCACGAGAATTGCAAGAAATGGTAACGTTTGGTGAAATAAAAAAAGATTGCAAGTTTAGTTTGTGCTGCAGATAAAGTGACAAGTCATGAGTCAATATAAAAGGCGGACAGGGATCAGAGGAGTCCTATTGCTTGGTTTTTGCATAGACTGTAAATCCAGGCTTTCAAGTAGGAGTCTTGGCTCAAGTCATGGTCTTTCAGCACCGATGACACCCGGGAGGGGTACAGGAACAAGTCCAGAAATAAAGGAGCTGTGTAGAGGATATGATACAAAAAAAAAAACGTATGGGGCAGGTTATCAGGTCTGGATAATATCTTCTGAAAGCACAGCGTCAGTTGTAGAGAAGTCTGGAGGGGACAGGAGATTGTATGAAGGTTCAACAAGGTTAGTACCTGTCTATGTGAGGATGGGGGGGGGGGGGACCCGTAGCAATTTAGTAAACACAATACAGGGTCAGCTTACAGACTATTGATAAAAAGAACTTGGGGCAACTTTTGGTTATGCCAGCATTTTATATGGGTATTTAGATGAAATTCTGTGAATGTAGATGCCTTTTGGTACTTTGGGAAGGACAATAAAATGGATTTGGGGCACGAGGTCAGCTTGGAAGACTAGGGACCCTTTAGGAATTACAAGGACATCACCGATGACTAGGGACACTTTAGAGGTTACATGGGCAGAGGTGAACAGGGGGAGTCTTTAGATAGCGTAGGAGAAATTTAGGAAGCTACGCGGTACAGAGATCAATGAGAACCTCGGTTTAGATGGAGGCAGTTTAGAACCCTGGAGACACTTTAGGAGTCATATGGTTGGAAGAGATAATTAGGGGCACTTTTGGGGGTTACAGAGGCAGTAAAGAGCGCTAGGGGTACTTTATTGGGGTAGTGTAGAGAATCAGAGGTACTCTAATGGGTACAGAAGAAGTTAAGAAGATAAGGGCACTTGTGGGGTACAGGGGAAGTACAGAATATTAGGGCACGTTAGAGGGTGTGGCGTGATCTAGAGGATTATGGACACTTTAGGGAGTACAAGGGCTGTATATACAGTGGACAGGGGGCACTGTAGGGTATACAAGGGCACTACATGGGATTTTAGGGTGTAAAGGGGCGGTACAGAAGACAGGGGGCAGTGTAGGGTGTATTGAAGCAGTACAGAGGACAGGGGGGCACTAAAAGGTCTATGAGGGTAATACAGAGAACGGGGGGTGTCAGTATAAGGTTTATGAGGGTAGGACAGGGGGCAGTATAGGGTGTATGAGTACAGTATAGAAGACAGGGGGGCAGTATAGGGTGTATGAGTACAGTATAAAAGACAGGGGGCAGTATAGGGTGTATGAGTACAGTATAGAAGACAGGGGGCAGTATAGGGTGTATGAGTACAGTATAGAAGACAGGGGGCAGTATAGGGTGTATGAGTACAGTATAGAAGACAGGGGGGCAGTATAGGGTGTATGAGTACAGTATAGAAGACAGGGGGGCAGTATAGGGTGTATGAGTACAGTATAGAAGACAGGGGGCAGTATAGGGTGTATGAGTACAGTATAGAAGACAGGGGGGCAGTATAGGGTGTATGAGTACAGTATAAAAGACAGGGGGCAGTATAGGGTGTATGAGTACAGTATAGAAGACAGGGGGCAGTATAGGGTGTATGAGTACAGTATAGAAGACAGGGGGCAGTATAGGGTGTATGAGTACAGTATAGAAGACAGGGGGGCAGTATAGGGTGTATGAGTACAGTATAGAAGACAGGGGGGCAGTATAGGGTGTATGAGTACAGTATAGAAGACAGGGGGGCAGTATAGGGTGTATGAGTACAGTATAAAAGACAGGGGGCAGTATAGGGTGTATGAGTACAGTATAGAAGACAGGGGGCAGTATAGGGTGTATGAGTACAGTATAGAAGACAGGGGGCAGTATAGGGTGTATGAGTACAGTATAGAAGACAGGGGGCAGTATAGGGTATATGAGGGTAATAGAGAAAACTGAGGGCACTTCAGCAGAGCAGGGAACCCCCCGAGCAGCACACAGAGCCCTGGCACCCCGCTGTCACCTCCTTGGTCATCCCAATGGTCGGGGCTTCACCAGCCCCCTGTGGTCTCCTTCATGTCAGGGGGCTGGGAGCTGCTGAGGAGGGAACCGAAGCCCTGACAGGAATCCCGGCTCCGGCCGCACGTACACAGTCCCTTTCCGGAGCCACCGGGACTCAGCAACCCCCGGGGGTGTCAGCAGCAGGCAGATACAGCCCTATCCACCGCCATGATGGGCCCTGGCCGCTGCTACCGCTGCCCTGGGAGACGCTGTGACGTACGTGACGTCACTTCCGCACACAGGTTGGAGTCGGGCAGAGGTGATTGGAGGCGCATGCGCAGTGAGAGGACAGGCTTGGAGCAGTGCTGCTCCCTGTCACAGTCACTGTGTGTAGGGTTGGGTATGGAATCACAGGAGGAGAGGAGCTGCTAATCACAGTGTGCATACATTCTCACATTTTAAGATTCCAGAAGTGGCAGCATGTCAATTTATCTAAAACCAGCACTCTCAAGGCTGGGTTCCCATATGAACCATATGCGGCTCACAGAAGGGGTCCGGTGCGTCCAGGTTGAGCTGAATGCAGACCTGAAACGAAGCAAAAGACGCACTGGACCCGCTGCGGAGATATGTGAACCGGCTCCATAGAGAGCCGGGCAAAACCTCCTGCTATTGCGAATTGGATGCCGAGATACCGCATCCAATTCGCAATGGTGTGAACCCAGCCTTAGGTTTAGTAGGAAAGAGAACCCTTTCCGGTTTTTTTTGACGTTTTTTTGTGACTGTGCTAGAGATATTCCCCTTACTTTTCCATTACCAAAAAGAAAGGTGACCAGACACCCATTAAAGGAACAGGAAGTGAGGACAAACATATCAATGGGGACACCTGTTTTATTGGAAGCCACCTAAAGCCAGGATCACATGTTTTCTTACAACGCATGGTGCCAGAACCCGCACACATAACAGAAGATGCAAGGGTGTATTAGCACTCCGACCCGAAGCGTATATAAACCCAGGAACAAAAAGTGATAGTATTGATGGTTAGCGGTTATTAGAGCTGGTGGCTGCGCTAGTCTTTTATTTTTACTTTTTTTTTCCTCTATTTTAACCTGGTAGTGCTCCTGTTACCACACTTCCTGTCTGAGGGTGACAACCGTACCGAGCAGCTGTGTGTGTGTGTTCAGACTACATAACGCCTCCCTTTCTTCTCCAGAACATCGGGGGTGTTCTGTAGTCCACGAAGACAGTTGTGAACAACGCTAACTGATAACAGTCCAGGAAATGATCAGCTATCAAAACAGCTACTGTTTTATTTTTTTCCAGTTACAGTAAGCGGAAAAAAGTATTTGATCCCCTGCCGATTTTGTACATTTGCTCACTGACAAAGAAATGATCAGTCTATAATTTTAATGGTCGGTTTATTTTAACAGTGGGAGACAGAATAACAACAAAAATATCCAGAAAAACGCATTTCAAAAAAAGTTATAAATATTTTATTTATAAAATTACATTTTAATGAGCGAAATAAGTATTTGACCCCTTCATAAAACATGACTTAGTACTTGGTGGCAAAACCCTTGTTGGCAATCACAGAGGTCAGACATTTCTTGTAGTTGGCCACCAGGTTTGCACACATCTCAGAAGTGATTTTGTCCCACTCCTCTTTGCAGATCCTCTCCAAGTCATTAAGGTTTTGAGGCGGACGTTTAGTAACTCGAACCTTCAGCTCCCTCCACATATTTTCTATGGAATTAAGGTCTGGAGACTGGCTAGGCCACTCCAGGACCTTAATGTGCTTTTTCTTGAGCCTCTCCTTTGTTGCCTTGGCTGTGTGTTTTGGGTCATTGTCATGCTGGAATACCCATCTACGACCCATTTTCAATGCCCTGGCTGAGGGAAGGAGGTTCTCACCCAAGATTTGACGGTACATGGCCCATCCCTTTAATGCGGTGAAGTTGTCTTGTCCCCTTAGCAGATTCTCCCCCTCTCACAATGTCCTAAAAAAAATCCCTTACCTCTTTGATATGCTGATTATGTACAATTACAATTTTCAGGTGCTCCTGTCCATTTGATTCCCCATTGGGGGGCCATTAAACATGTGACCACTTGTAAGCCTCACAGATCAGGGTCGCCCCCTTAGGTTGAGGGTGTGAACAGGCTCTCAGTGGGTCCGGGATCGCACGTGAGGGGATTATCTGGTTTTAAAGAAGTCTCTGGTTAAGCGAGTCTTCCTGGCGGAAAGGGTAAATACACTGTGATTACATAAATCAAACACAAGACAATGTACTGTATACGTACTAAATGAGACTGTATTGGATATTAAATTATATGACAATTAGAATATTGAAATCTGTCCTCTTGATGTATTTATAGAAATGTAAGAACCCCCTGAAGAAGACCATAACCTTTGAGGTCGAAATGCATTGGGGCATTTCCATACATGGGATGGTGCCATTCCAAGTGTAACAATGTATCACCCTTGATGTATAACCTTTCCTAGCCTAATTTGTCTCACCTTGTATATACCTGAGCTCATATTTTAATACATTTTTTATATATGTTTGGTGTCTAACCATTTTTTTTAAATAAAAAAATCTGTGATTTTTACAAAATATTTGACTCCTATTTGCTGCTAAAAAGCCACGTGCTGAACCTTCCACTCTTTTTCAAATACTTTAATTGGGGTGTGCACCCCTCTCAGACTCTCACATATGTGTCGCTCTATGATATAACATGTAACATGTTATGAAAGGTGAACTTATCCTTTAAACCCAAAAAATGTATATATGCAATAAAACCTTGGGCTTGAGAATAACTTGGTTTGATAGCGTTTTGCAAGACATGCAAAATTTTTAAATAAATTTTGACTTGATATACAAGCGATGTTTTGATATACAAGTAGCGTCATGTCACAACTGAGTTAAAAAAAAAAAGAAGAGAGGGGCCTCTAAGTGTAGCAATATGGTTACATTTACTAAATGTACAACATTTAGCAACTCACATGGTTGATGATGAAATGTATGTATCACAGTGCTGCATTGTGAAAGCACTTTGTTTGCACATGATGGTTTTTAAACATGTCTGCCTTTGTTCATTAGAGTAGGACGGGAGCAATAATTTCCAAAATAAAAGATGAGGCCTGAAAGTCTACCTGATAAAATGTATTGAAAGCGTGAACAGAAGATCTGATGGGCAGCCTTGCAAATATGAGATATGGATGCCTGATACTAAAGAAACCAAAAAGCACATACTCATTTGGTAGAGTGCAACATAAGAAAAGGGCAACTTCGTCCTGGAGGTCATAAAATTAAATTAGGAGTCAAATCCATTTTGCAAGAATGGAACAAGAAGTAAGCTGTCACCCATGGGGAACTTCAGGAACCTTAGTTGGACTAGCTGATAAACTTGAACAACACATATAACATATATATATTATGGTGGAAAATCAAGTGATATTTAGGAGCAGGACAGAGAAATGGTAGAACAATGTCCATATTAACGTGCAGGAAGAAACTATTTTGGGAGGAAAAGAGGCCTTGGGCCCCAAAACAACCTATTCCTGTAGCACAAGAAAAGGTTATTTACAGGTCAGGGCTGTCAACTCAGAAACTCACTTCGCAGAAGTTATGGAGACAGGAAAGGCAGCCCTGCAAGTAAGGATAGACAGAGGAATATTCCTGGTAAGTTCAAAAAGGAATCTTTAAAGAATCAATAGAACCATGCTGAGCTTCCACACAGGGGTACATGGAGGAGGAACAATGCTAGTGAAACCCTGTAAAAAGACCTTCACTAGAGAGTGAAAAGAATTTGTTCTCAGAAAAAGAACTGCTAAGGCCAAGATTTGCCACTTGATGGTACTCAAGGCCAAATGTTAATCCAGACCAGATAGGAGAAAATACAAGTTAGTCCCCCAGAGTACAGTCTGGGATGGGATGGGATGGGATGGGATTTACTTGTCTCACACTGAGAAAAACATTTTCCATTGTGATGATAGATTTAGCAAGAAGTCAGTTTCAGAGCTTTCTGAAGCCTAGGGATAACAATCAAAAAGAGCCCTGTCCTTCAGGACCTGGGCTTCAATAGTCAAGCTGTTAAAGCCAGCAACTGAGAAGCAGAGTCGCAAACCAGCCCTTGGGACTGAAGATCCAAACAATGTAGAAGGGCCCATAGCTAATACGCCAGAACCCTGACAAGGTCCAAGTATTATGTCCTCTTTGGCAGTGCAGTGCAATAAGAATCACCATTAACTTCAATCTATGGAGAGGGAGGCGCTGACCTATAAACACAGGGGCTGCCCAAAACATTTTTTTCAAAAAATTTGGTCCTGATGGCTAGGCTCCAACCTGGCTACACAATCCACCTTTTTATTGAGAGTTGAACTAGGAAGAAAGGAGGTTGCTCCAACAATGGTTTAGGGTAGTTGAATGTACTTTTGTATGATAAAGATGCTTTGTGTGCTTTATTGATGGTTGGAAACATAGTGCTCGTTGTTGTGTACTTATCACTGTATTTGGAGGTCTCACATATCTGTTATAGCATGATTTTAAGGTCGTATATTATATTTGAACTCTGTATTCTTTTTTATTTTGAATGTCTTTCTATTGCTTCTATTTATTTTGTGGAAGTATTTTTTCTGTCTAAGTTTTGTTGTAAAATGAAATGCCTGTTTAATAAAAATTAACCGATTTAAAAAAAAAATAAGAATTAACAAAATGCCAAAAGGGACCTGAAAGAGGGAAAAGCAAAGATAAGGTTGACCTGATCCCAAATGGTCAACATAGCCTCTACTGCCAAGGGTAGAGGGTGCCTGGATCTTCGACAAATCTACTCTGTTTGTTGTTAAACCTAGAAGCCATGAGATGTACATCTGGCATCCATCCACCTGCGACAGTGAGCCTGAAATACCTTGTGATGCAGGGTCCAAATATTAATGACTGAAGAAGTCTACTTGCCAATTTTCAATGCCTGGAATGTGCATGGTGGTCAGAACTGGAATGAGAAAATCTGGCCAGATGAGCCAGATTTAGATACAATTCTCTCTGATGGTTTATATATGCTACTGACTTTGCATTAAATTCCAGAACATTGAAGAGATGAGACGAGAGTCCTTCAACAACCAAGTTTCTTAAACCAAGAGGGCACCTAAGGACTCTTCCACAGTCCCATAAGCTGGCATTTATTGTAAGTACCTTCCAAGTCATAGGGGGGAAAGACTTTCCAGATTCCGGCATTAAACTTGTTAATCACTACACTAGGGCAAGCCTGGTCCTGCTCATCAGATGTTTGGGAGGATTTAGATACTGCATCCTCTTTTTCATTGCTGCCAGAATGTTGACTTGCAATGAACTGAAATTAGGTTTGGCTTGTGGAATTGCCTCGAAGGAGGGCACCATTGGGCCCTGATGCAAAAAGGAGGGGTCTGTTGGCTCCTAGACGGCAGAGTCTGAATGCGGGAGTAGAGAGTTTCAAATTTGTTCAGGGGAAGGAAAACCTTAGACAGAGCTATGTTGAATATAAACCCAGAAACTCCAAGCGCTAGGAAATTTCCAGCGCTGATTTCTGAAGATTTAGGATCTACCCAAATCTCTGCTAAGATGGCACAGTCTGCTGGATGTCCCACTGTGGGGATGCCCTAGGAGCGAAGAAGAGCAAGAACAGGGGCAGGCACTTGGTGAAGACCTTAGTTGCAGTGGACAGGCGCAAAATTAGTAATGTTGCATAGCCGCACCGAAAAGCAGGTAACAATGATGCACTAGAAAAATGGGATATGTAAGTAAACATCCTTGTCCACAGAGGCTGGAATGTCTCCCGGATGAAGGGAAACAATGATCAATCAGGCAGATTCCATACAGAATATTTGTACCCAGGGAAAGGTGTTGAAAACTTTAGTTACCAGTAAGGGGCAGATACCCCTTTCACCTTGGGAACAGTTAACAGGTTTGAGTAGAAATCTTGAAATCTTGCAGTGTAAAAGGTCCGCTAGTCTTTGCAATGATATTGGCAGGTGTGACAATCTGAAATGGGATGGAGGCAGAAATGGGAATTTCAGCTTAAAGCCTCTAAGTTTGATATTTTGGAAGCTGGCCAGCCCTCTGTCCTTGCACTTATCATCTGCCATACTGGTAGAAAGTGAGAACACCCCCCAAGAATACGTACAAAATTACTTCTGGAGCAGGAGTCGTTGTCAGAAACCATGAACCAGACCGAGAGAGAAGTACAGTAAAATCACACTTGTTTATTAATAAAAATAAAAAGGTAAAAAGAGTAAGCGTAGTCAAAGCAAGCCAGAGTCCAGTAACCAGATCAGGTAATCAGCCAAGCCAGAGTTCAGTAACCAGATCGGGTAATCAGCCAGGCCAGAAGTCAGGGATCCAAGTAGAGGAACAGCAAGCAGAATAAGAAGCCAGAAGGGATGTCAGCAAAGCCAGTCTTTAAACAGGAATGCAGGAGATGGTTTTTTGTGATGTGACCAAGGCGAAGGCAGGAATGAAGTGAGCTGGAGATCTTTAAGTAGGCGGGACCGATGAGCAGATCCACAGCTGGTTAACAGTGAAGAGAGATGAGAGCTGGCAATTAGCCGACAGCTGAGCGGCCAGCTCAGAGAAGGAAGGACTGAGCCAGCCCTGACAGTCGTCAATGCAATGCTGGAGCAGGAGTCAATTTTACCTGCAAATAATGTGCATTTATTTTTTTTCTAAAACGTGAACCTATCCTTTAATAATTCAGGGAATAACCAGTTTATTTAGATATATTTCTTTGATAATCCTGTGAAAAAAAAATCTTGTAGATCATGTAAGAAATCTTTAGACCAATAACTTTTTGTGGACTCTGCAGCCTTATTCCAAGTCTTTTGATCTCCCTGCCCAGTTTCCCTCTTAACTATAGAGAAGTGGAGGAAAGTTGGTGCTCTATAGTCCTGCTTTAGGGTAACAACACTGCTCCTGGATACAGTACAGTGAGTTAGTGTTGTCATCTCAGGTGTGTTAATGGCAAAATTATTAGGTGAAAAATAAAGTCTGCAAATGAAAACAAATGCAGCTACCACATCTAAGGTTTGGCAATATATAACATTTTTGTTCTTGGGTTAATATATGCTGTAAGCCAAGCATAGCTATAACAACCCCAATCCTGTGCTTGTTATAAATGCACAATTATTTCCCCTTAAAGTATCCCTTTCACGACAGGGTCACTTCTACACACAAGGCAGCCTGTTAAAGACAAGACAATATACTTACCTTTCAGGGAGTTCATGAGTGGAAAAGCAGACCCTTGCTGCTTCCCA
The DNA here is from genome assembly GCA_037952835.1 of Lithobates septentrionalis. Classification (NCBI taxonomy): domain Eukaryota; kingdom Metazoa; phylum Chordata; class Amphibia; order Anura; family Ranidae; genus Lithobates; species Lithobates septentrionalis. Next base: position 104,248 of record JBBDGP010000161.1, on the reverse strand, counting down.
TCTGCCACACGTATTTCCACACTCCCCCCTAACACAGGGGGATCACGTGACTGCAAAGCTGTTGTGTGACAAAAGCTATTTATCCTTTTCATTTTAAACAAACACATCTAATATTGTTAATGGAAGGATACCTGGATGGGATACATGCAAAGTTCTCCCCTTCCCCAGCAGCTTTACTCTAAAGCCTCATACACATGATCGGATTGTTGGCCAACAGAGCGTCAGACTTTTGTCTGAAGGGCGTGTGCCAGGAACTTGTCTTGCATACTAACGGCACACAATTGTCGGCCAACAAACACGAACGTAATGACGCACTACGTGGAATTTCAGCTCTTGAGCGCCACCCTTTGGGCACCTTCTGCTAATATCGTGTTTGGTGAGCATTGATTCTGAGCATGCGTGTTTGTACTTTGGGCTTTTGTGTGACGGATTTGTGTACAGACGATACGAAAATCTGACAACAGACCATTGTCCGCCGAAAATTTACTAACCTGCTATCCATTTGTTGGCTGAAAGTTGGACAACAATTTTCTGAAGGAGAGTACGAACGGTCGGATTTTAGGCCAACAGTCTGTCATCACACAATCCCCTGCCAACAATCGGGTCATGTGTACGAGGCTTTAGCTTGTCCATTGCTCCCCCACTAATCCATTTAGCTGTCGGGAATGAGGAAAACCAAAGTCCTTTAAAAACTCAGAATCAACGGGTCAGGACCTTACACAGAGCTCATCCTACTCTCCATATGACAGCTCCTGACCTGGCAGTTAAATTTTTGGTCACCAGTTCACAAAAGGATATTGGGGACTTGGACAGAATGCATAGAAGACAAACCAAACTAATAAAGGGCATCGAGGAGCTCAGCTATGGGGAATGGTCCATATAGAGAACTTGGTGCACAGTTAAGGTCATTGCAATGGACAAGGAGGCTCTTTTTTATATCTGAGCGGGAAAAGGTTTAATCTCCATATAAGAAAAGACTCATACAGAGTAAGACCTGTGAAAATATGGGATAGACTCCTCCAGAAACTATTCCTGGCTAGCTCAGTTGATTGTTAACATTTATAAGTACTGTTGATCCAGGGAATATCCAGTTGCCTTAAAGTGGTAGCAAACACCACTTGCTCACATGTATTGACAAGTAAGCCTTTAGTAAAGCTTACACGTAGGTACAAGGTATATTTCCTAAACATGCACCAATTAGGACATTTTCACTACTTCTGCAGCTTATGCACAGCACATATGTACTGTACTCTAAGCATTATTTTTTCTTAAACTTAGGAGCCTGGAAAGCATTCCCCCATGGGTGCAATGTCAGGGTCCTGCACACACTGCCTAGAGCTCTGTGCAGACCGTCATTGCAGAGCTGTAGGCAGCATAAATGAACTGAGCACGATGATGAGCACACCCAAAGCTACACATTTGTCTGCCGAGGTGAATGGCAGTACTTGTAGTTGATCCATTTACAGAAAACTGTGACTGAATGATGCAGCTGTATTGACGGAGCCACGCTACTTTTAACCACTTGACCTCATGAAGGTTTCACCCCCTTCATGACGAGGACTTTTTTTGCTATTCAGCACTGTGCTTTTAACTTGCAATTGCTTGGTCATGCAATACTGTACCCAAATGAAATTTAGATATTTTTTACACATTTTTCTTAATGTCTGTTGTAAATAAATCTTTCTCCATAAATTTAGGCCACAATGTATTCTACTACATTTCTACTACATTTTCTCAGTGTATATTATATGGTTTGTGTGAAATTTCCAGAGTCTACAAACTATATATATATATATATATATATATATATATTTGAAAATCGATCAATAATGATGTACTGACAGACTCTCATTTCTTAAGGCCCTAAAATGCCAGGACAATACAAATACCCCCAAATGACCCCTTTTTGGAAAGCAGTCTGTCCAAGGTATTTAGTAAAAGGCATGGTGAGTTTTTTGTTGACATTTTTTTTGTCACAGTTTTTTGGAACATGAAGAAATGAAATTACAATTTTGTGAAAAAAAATGTATTTTAAGTTATTTCTCACACACAGCATAGGAATAATCAGAATTGCCAAAATACATTCTGATATGCCTCCCGAGTATGGGGTTACTAAAATAGTGAAATAGAACAAGGAAAACGTGATCAGTGACCAAACAATGAGAACAGTGACCAGGGGAAACTTACTGGGGTGGTAACATGGCGGTGTATAGAGATGAATGTGCCTCTCTCGTGAAGAAAGCATGGGGAAATCGAATGACTCCTCACGAGAGAGGCACGTTCACCAGTATACACCGCCATGTTACCACACCATTAAATTTCCCCTGGTCACCGTTCTCACTGTTTGGTCACTGATTACGTTTTCCTTGTTCTATTTCACTTTTTTAGTCAGCTCACAGATGTGTAGGGGAGGGGTGTTTCTTCGTGCCTCTCCTTTTCCTGTCAATATACTTCCCTTTTTGTATACATTTCCATGCCTTTTTTAGGGGATTTTGGGAACATTTTTCACAGACCTACAGCCTTTCTTGATTTATTTATATACATACACACACACTTACCAATTTATACTTATACACTTGCAATACATTTTTTTAGATGGGTGCAGATCAGACGTATTCCCCATTTGTTCACTTCAAATGGATCACTATGCGGAAATCCTGATCTATCTCTTGGCTGTTCCCGTGGTCTACTCCTGCCTCAGCCCCGGGCCAGACGCTGTACCTGATGTCCCCCCCCCCTTTTCCCACATATAAGCTGCCAATGCCCAAGCTGATATGTAAGTATTAGACCTTGTGCCTTTTTTTTTTTTTTTTTTAGATCTTTTTACTTTTTTTTGCTCAAGCTAGGGAATTTGTTATATCATATACTTTTCTAACTGTTTAGTTTTTTTAGACATTTGACATCCTACTCCTGAGTGGACATGATCCACGAAACGCGTAGAGTTCTATAACTTCAAGACAATCTGATCTCAATAACCCCATTTGTAGGAAATCGCTCATGCCAATAGTATCATGTACTTGTATATTATGAATGCATTTTGGAAATCATGTGCTGAATCCTACACTAGTCTAGACAGTCTTATTTTTTACATATCATTATCTACCATGTACCTTTCTATGTAAATATCATGTATTTGTATGCTATGAATGAATTTACTAATCATGTGATATATGTCAGCTGTTTTAATGGCTTGTTATGAATTTACTACTTTATCGCATCATGTACCTAATTATGAGATGGTTTGAGTTTGATTTCAGAATAAAATTTTAAATCTATGTACCTTCATATCTTTATTTTATAAGCGACATCCCTCATATAAAGTCCCAATGATCACTGTGTTTCCTTGTCTATATGTACAATTGGGGATGGAGGCTTGTCACTGTGGTTTGTGCCAGACCATTTTCCGTGTCTCTGTATGTTCCAAAGGTAAACTTGTCCTTGAAAGGGTTAGTTCGCCTTTACCAAAAAACTGCCTATGCAGACAAGGGACATCGGTAGATAAAAACAAACTGTGCAGAGCTTTAACTAAAGTTGAATGTGTAAGACCATTTACATACCTCATTAAGCTGACATTTCATTTTTATTTATTTTTTTGCAGTACATTAAAGATAATAATCTTAACCTGAAATTTACAGGCAACTATGAGTGGGTCATAGATTATCTAGATGTCACCTTGGAGGGTGATACTGGTGTCCGATTGTCGCCACCAAAACAGATCGCAAGCCCACTGCTGAAAATACTACTCTACCAGCAGCTGTCATCCGGCACATACCATTAAGGCCATCCTGGTAGGTGAATTTTTAAGAGCGAAAAGAAATGGTTCCATTGAGGTTTCATTTACTATGCAACAATATAAGAGATAGGCTTGAATCTAGAGCTTATCTCCAGTGGTCCATTCAGATTTTTTTTAGATTAATTACATAGTTAGTCAGGTTGAAAAGAGACACAAGTCCATCAAGTTCAACCAAGAAAAAAAATAAATATATATATATATATACACACACACCGGTATATAATAGAGATATATATATACAGGTAAAAGCCAGTAAATTAGAATATTTTGAAAAACTTGATTTATTTCAGTAATTGCATTCAAAAGGTGTAACTTGTACATTATATTTATTCATTGCACACAGACTGATGCATTCAAATGTTTATTTCATTTAATTTTGATGATTTGAAGTGGCAACAAATGAAAATCCAAAATTCCGTGTGTCACAAAATTAGAATATTGTGTAAGGGTTAAATTTTGAAGACACCTGGTGCCACAAACTAATCAGCTGATTAACTCAAAACACCTGCAAAGGGCTTTAAATGATCTCTCAGTCCAGTTCTGAAGCCTACACAAACATGGGGAAGACTTCAGATTTGACAGCTGTCCAAAAGGCGACCATCGACACATTGCACAAGGAGGGAAAGACACAAAAGGTTATTGCTGAAGAGGCTGGATGTTCTCAGAGCTCTGTGTCCAAACACATTAATAGAGAGGCAAAGGGAAGGAAAAACTGTGGTCAGAAAAAGTGTACAAGTGATAGGGATCACCGCGCTCTAGTCAAGATTGTGAAAAAAAACCCCTTCAAAAATGTGGGGGGGATTCACAAGGAGTGGACAGCTGCTGGAGTCAGTGCTTCAAGATCCACCACCAAGAGACGCTTGAAAGACATGGGTTTCAACTGCCGCATACCTCGTGTCAAGCCACTGTTGACCAAGAAACAGCGCGAAAAGCGTCTCACCTGGGCTAAGGAAAAAAAGAGCTGGACTGCTGCTGAGTGGTCCAAAGTCATGTTTTCTGACGAAAGCAAATTTTGCATTTCCTTTGGAAATCGAGGTCCCAGAGTCTGGAGGAAGACAGGAGAGGCACAGGATCCACGTTGCCTGAAGTCTAGTGTAAAGTTTCCACCATCAGTGATGGTTTGGGGTGCCATGTCATCTGCTGGTGTCGGTCCACTCTGTTTCCTGAGATCCAGGGTCAACGCAGCCGTCTACCAGCAAGTTTTAGAGCACTTCATGCTTCCTGCTGCTGACCTGCTCTATGGAGATGGAGATTTCAGGTTCCAACAGGACTTGGCGCCTGCACACAGCGCAAAATCTACCCGTGCCTGGTTTACGGACCATGGTATTTCTGTTCTAAATTGGCCAGCCAACTCCCCTGACCTTAGCCCCATAGAAAATCTGTGGGGTATTGTGAAAAGGAAGATGCAGAATGCCAGACCCAACAACGCAGAAGAGTTGAAGGCCACTATCAGAGCAACCTGGGCTCTCATAACACCTGAGCAGTGCCAGAAACTCATCGACTCCATGCCACGCCGCATTAATGCAGTAATTGAGGCAAAAGGAGCTCCAACCAAGTATTGAGTATTGTACATGCTCATATTTTTCATTTTCATACTTTTCAGTTGGCCAACATTTCTAAAAAATCCCTTTTTTGTATTAGCCTTAAGTAATATTCTAATTTTGTGACACACGGAATTTTGGATTTTCATTTGTTGCCACTTCAAATCATCAAAATTAAATGAAATAAACATTTGAATGCATCAGTCTGTGTGCAATGAATAAATATAATGTACAAGTTACACCTTTTGAATGCAATTACTGAAATAAATCAAGTTTTTCAAAATATTCTAATTTACTGGCTTTTACCTGTATATATATATATATATATATATATCATACAAATCCATATACCCGATCCTATCTATATATACAGTGAGGACGGAAAGTATTCAGACCCCCTTAAAATTTTTCACTCTTTGTTATATTGCAGCCATTTGCTAAAATCATTTAAGTTCATTTTTGTTCCTCATTAATGTACACACAGCACCCCATATTGACAGAAAAACACAGAATTGTTGACATTTTTGCAGATTTATTAAAAAAGAAAAACTGAAATATCACATGGTCCTAAGTATTTAGACCCTTTGCTCAGTATTTAGTAGAAGCACCCTTTTGATCTAATACAGCCATGAGTCTTTTTGGGAAAGATGCAACAAGTTTTTCACACCTGGATTTGGGGATCCTCTGCCATTCCTCCTTGCAGATCCTCTCCAGTTCTGTCAGGTTGGATGGTAAACGTTTTTTTCGTCTCTCCAGAGATGCTCAATTGGGTTTAAGTAAGGCCTCTGGCTGGGCCATTCAAGAACAGTCACAGAGTTGTTGTGATGCCACTCCTTCGCTATTTTAGCTGTGTGCTTAGGGTCATTGCCTTGTTGGAAGGTAAATCTTCGGCCCAGTCTGAGGTCCTGAGCACTCTGGAGTAGGTTTTCATCCAGGATATCCCTGTACTTGGCCGCATTCATCTTTCCCTCGATTGCAACCAGTCGTCCTGTCCCTGCAGCTGAAAAACACCCCCACAGCATGATGCTGCTGCCACCACCATGCTTCATTGTTGGGACTGTATTGGACAGGTGATGAGCAGTGCCTGGTTTTCTCCACACATACCGCTTAGAATTAAGGCCAAAAAGTTCTATCTTGGTGTCATCAGACCAAAGAATTTTATTTCTCACCATCTTGGCGTCCTTCAGGTGTTTTTTAGCAAACTCCATGTGGGCTTTCATGTGTCTTGCACTGAGGAGAGGTTTCCGTCGGGCCACTCTGCCATAAAGCCCCGACTGGTGGAGGGCTGCAGTGATGGTTGACTCTCTACAACTTTCTCCCATCTTCCGACTGCATCTCTGGAGCTCAGCCACAGTGATCTTTGGGTTCTTCTTTACCTCTCTCACCAAGGCTCTTCTCCCCCGATAGCTCAGTTTGGCCGGACGGCCAGCTCTAGGAAGGGTTCTGGTCGTCCCAAACGTCTTCCATTTAAGGATTATGGAGGCCACTGTGCTCTTAGGAAACTTAAGTGCAGCAGAATTTTTTTGGTAACCTTGGCCAGATCTGTGCCTTGCCACAATTCTGTCTCTGAGCTCTTCAGGCAGTTCCTTTGACCTCATGATTCTCATTTGCTCTGAGCTGGCCAGAACCACCTCTGAAGGGAGTCTTTTCCACATTTTTACCGCTCTTACTGTGAAGAAACCTTTCCGTATTTGGAGATGAAATCTCTTTTCCTCTAGACGTAAAGAGTGCCCCCGTGTCCTCAGTGTTGACCGTAAAGTGAATAACTCAAGTTATATGGACCCCTTATATATCTATACATGGTGATCATATCCCCCCTTAATCTCCTCTTCTCAAGAGAGAATACATTCAGTTCCTCTAATCTTTTAGATTGCAGCAGCCAAGCAGAGGGTGGATTTATTATCCAACTTGAATGCTGCTAGATTAAAATCTCAGAATTCCAGGAGACTCAGGTGCAATAATCAGTGGGTCACATTTGTCACTTCATATTCAGTAGAATACCACCAGATTACCAATATTATAAAAAAGAACCTTGCAATCCTTTTTTCTGATAAAATCTTGCACACAGTCCTATCTAATGTTGTATGCTTCTTAAGCCACCGTGCACCTTTGTTATTTTTTTTATCCCAGAGGAAAAAAATCTACTTTATTTTATCCTGGTTCCTATAGATGTGGACAAAAATTTGTAGCTTCTGTCGCACACATCAAGTGTCCAAGAGTTTTATTTCTTCTGTCACAGAGGAGGAATTGAAAATACAGCAATACATGAATTTCGGTACAGATCATGTCATCTATTAATTCCAATGTACCGCATGCAGGCTACAGTATGTAGGCTCAAACAAAAGCTAAGGAAAAATCCTTAGAAATCTAGTGTTCAATGTGCCCCTGTACCTTTGAGGGGTGGGCTCCCTCCAGTCCATCTGCCATCATCTATCTCATCAGAATGCATGTGCTTCCACTGTGGAGACTCTTATTATAAGTTAGATGTAGGGTCTTACAGGTCACAGGGTGCCTTGCCGTGGCCTGTAGCGTACACATGTATTTGTAAATTTGTGCAACTAAACCCCTGTTTTTAAACGCATACTGTTAGACAGGTTAATCTGGTAAGTCGCAGGCTGGTTGGTAAGTAGAGCATGGAATTTTTCCAAGGATTTTTCCTTGGCTTTTGTTTGATATGCAAGGCAGCCATCAGAAATTTTTAGGCCCCTTACACAGCTTTAGGTGGCCTGGCCCCCCCCCCCCCCGAGCCTGACCACCAACACTCCCCAGGGCTTACCACAGGCCATGCTACCGAATCCGCACACCGACCATCTCACCTGTACGCACTCAGCCCCCCCTCAATCCTGTATATATGTCAGCCCCCCCAACACACCCACCTGTATACATGTCAGCCCCCCAACACACCCACCTGTATACATGTCAGCCCCCCCCAACACACCCACCTGTATACATGTCAGCCCCCCAACACACCTGTATATATGTCAGCCCCCCCCCCCCACACACACACACCTGTATATATGCCAACCCCTCACATACACAAACCTGTAAACACACAAGGCTCTGCCCCCCCCCCCCCTCCCTTTCCCTCACAGCCATTTTCACAAAGCTGACATGTTGCTTAGTACAGATCACATGAGGGGTGCACATAGTAGGCAGAGGTGGCAGTAAAGAGCTTGATGTCTGAGATCAATGACAGGAGAACAGCAGGAGTTTCTGTAATGCACAACACAGCTCCCCTTCACCCGTCCTGCCTTCTTCAGGCCCCGGGGCCCCTTACAGTTGTGACGACTGTACCCCCCTGATGATATGCATTACCTTCCAATGCTCCTTGCTGCAAAGGCCAGTCATAGGTGAGGGCAGTGGCACATTTTTTGTATACAGGCTGTATGATTTGTCCACTCTGCTTCTGTATAACAGAACATTATTGTAACAGCTTAAACATGAATGCTAAAAAAAAAAAATCTCCAATGTACCTAAACATTTTAAGGATGTACCTTTAGGCTGGGTTCACACCTATGGGAATTGAATGCGGATTTCTCCACATCCAATTCACATGGTAGATGTCTTTGTTTGTCTCGGTTCACATATCTCTGTGGTTCCGATGCGAATTTGCACAGGGGTCCTGCTCTGCTCGTCTTTTGGTCCGTTTCAGGTCCGAATTCAGCCCCAAAATTTGGGCTGAAATTGGACCTGAAATGGTGAACGGGGACGCACAGGACCCCACAGGACCCCTGCTGTTAGCCACATTCAGCAATATTGTGAACCCAGCCTCAATGGTGAAGTTTGCTGGATTTTTAGCCTACAGACCCACATCCCTCTTGGTTTGAACCATAGACAAGATATGGACCTGTATCATATTTGAATTAGGAGAATGAATATATATATATATATATATATATATATATATATATATAATTTTTTATTTTTTTTTGACGTTTATTATGATTTTTTCGACCTTCTTTTTCACCTTCTCCGATCTTTCTATATTATTTGTGTATCATTTTTATATATACATTTATGTTCTCTAGTACTTTTTGTCTGGTTGATTTGGATATTTTTGCCTACCCATTACAGGTCATGTGACCTTGGGAGGCAATCATGTAACCATGTTTGTACTATTTTAACAGTTTTGTGACATTTGTTCACTAGCCACGACTAAGGCCTGACAGCCAAAACACATTGGCTTTTTATAGTTTTAGCAGATTTACCGTAGCTCCAGCCTTTTGCTTTTTACTGAAAATTGAAATATGTTCTTGCTATATGTTTAGGACCATTTACATACCTCATAAAGTTTGACCTGAAAACTTCCAGGACATTGCTAAGTGAGGCCAAGTCGTTAATGTTCACCTCCACCAGCATAGTATTGAGCTCTCAAACGCTGAATTCAGAGCTACTGCATCAGGGGAGAGAAAGCGCATGTGAGGGGGTTTGAATTGGAGAAAAAGCCAACTCCTCTCATGTGATGATGAAGGTGAACAGTAATAGCTAGGCCTCGCTTAGCAATGTCCTGGAAGTTTTCAGGTCAAGCCTCATGAGATATGTAGCAGGACTACAGCAATAGCAAGGGCATTAATCAACTTTGGTCAGAGCAACACAGTTTGTTCTCATCTACAGACATTCCTTATCTGCATATGTTTATGGTAAAGGTGACCTATACCTTTAAGGATCAGAAGGGCTCTTTTCTCCGTTTGATCATTTTTTTTATAAGGGTTTTACTGCTTCTGTATGTAGAGTTTTTTTATTTCTTTCTAAAAGGAAAACTAAAGTCACGGCATACACTTTCATTTTTAACATCAGCATTGTAATAACACAAACAATAATTACATTCGACAATCCAGTATAAGCTTACTTGAAAAATCTCCTTTCATGTTGTGAGTGCTGCCTGTCTGCTGGCTCTTTCCACAGCTTCCCGAATCCCCTGCATGCTTTGAAACTTCTCCCCTGCTGTTTATTTTCCCATTCTAAAAGGCTCCCATGGTTCCTTGCTGCCTGTGCGCACTGACAAGGTCACATATGGTATGTATTCCATACTGACCGTGCCTCCTGAAACCTCCTCCACTTCAGAATGTCCAGAAAGTCGTAATTTAGACAGCAGGCTCTGTGAAATGAGTGACACAGCAGTGCATATAAACACAACATTGTGAATATGTGTCGCTGTAGGAAGTAAAGGTGTGGGATTCTTAAAGAAAAAAAGTAACATTTTAAACATCAAGAGCATTCAGATTAATAGACGTAGACCAAAATAAATGGAATGGAGTTGAATATAGATTTTTTAAATTTTTACCATAGATTCCCTTTAATTTTTTTTTTTTTTATTGGTTAATCTACTGTAGATTAAAGTGGAACCTCACTCTCCCGATCAACATTATTTTTAATCCTCATGCTACTAGCATTAGTAAATATATAGGAAAGTAAATCATATTTACCTGTTTTAAACTTTTTTTTTTTTTACATGTCTTCAGTTACTTCCTGTTTTTTTGGCTAGCCAAATTATGTCATACATCCCAGGAGTCTTCAGGAGGATAAACAACTGGGTTACTTTTTAGGTAACCCAGAAGTCTTCAGGAGGGGATGAGAGGAGGAGGGGTTTTCTCAACTAAACACACTCTCCAGCATGCATGCTTGAGCTAAGGGCAGATGGATTCCAGGAAGTAAATGCTACATGAATCAATTCCCCCTACTCAAGATGGTCTCGGCTAGAAATGCCAGGAGGTTGTTTTCAAAGTGATTTCTCAACAAAGTAAAGCATAGAGATATGGGTGGATAGGGGAGTTCCCTTTGAATATTACAAATGAATCAAATAATGTTTTGTGTTTGTGGTGCTCACATGCAGTGAAGATCTGGTTTAACATTTGTCTTTTTTTTTAACCTATGTAACTGTCACATGGAAGGGGAGAGAGGCACTTGCTTTCGCATACCCTGAATTTCCTGGTATTTCTTCTTGATTCCTGCAGATGTTTGAGTAAAATAAAAGTCTATAACATAAATGCTGCAAGCACAGGATTAACTTTATGAGGCCACCAAAAATATCCATTAAAAAAAATCATCTTTTTTATTCCACCTGTTGTACTATGTTATCAAAAATGTTGACAAAGGTGGACCAAATGCTGAATATCGAGGAGTGTGCTGACTGGAAGCATAGAGAGCTTTGTGCAGAAAAGTATCTTAGCACTGTGTAGGAAAGCATCTTAAAGTGATTTTTTTGACAAAATTTTACAAACAACAAACATGTTATACTTGCCTCCTCTGGGCAGTTGGATTTGCACAGGGCAGCCCAGATCCTCCTCTTCTTGGGTCCCTCTTCGCTGCTCCTGGCCCCTCCCTCCTGTTGAGTGCCCCCACAGCCATTAAGACACGAAGCTGTCGCTCGGCCCCAGCCCCCCTCTCTCTCTCTCTCTCTCTCTCTCTCTCTCCAGATTGGCTAGCTGACTTTGGCTGAGACACAGTAGCGGCGCCATTGGCCCCCGCGGCTTTCAACCAATCAGGAGGGAGAGTCAGGGACAGCCGAGGGTCTCGTGAATAACGCTGGACAGAGATGGCGCACAGGTAAGTATTAGGCTCCTTTCACATGATAAGCCCGCTCAAATCCACCTGTCCGTTTTTTAGGCGGATCTGAGCAGGCCACCCCATTAATTCCTATGGGCAGACTGCCATCCGATCTGCTAAAAACAGACGTATGGCTGCCATCTGTCTGGCAGATCGGATGACATGAGATGTGATGAAAACGGACATGCTGTCCATTTTCATCGGATCTCCCCATAGAAATCAGTGGGGCTCTGATAGGTCCCTCCCTGCTCAGTGAGCAGAGATGGACCTGTCATCCGCCGGCTGAGCGAAGATCAGCGGAGCCATCTCCCGCTGAACTGGCAGACTCCACCCCGTGTGAAAGGGGCCTTAGGGAGGCTGCTGCACACAGAAGGCTTTTTATCTTAATGCATAGAATGCATTAAGATAATAAAAACCTTCTGCATTTACAACTCCTTTAAGTTCAGCAGGGACCAGCGAAATTTCGATCCACGTATGGCCACCCTGGTTGTACACAAGTCGATCCAATGATCAGCTTGTGTACAACCAGCCTGTTTGGGAAAAACCTAACGATAAATGCCGCTGGCTATAGTCAGCAGCACTAATCATTGTGTTCTGTCGGCAGGAAAGGCTCCCCGCTGGCGTAACACAATAGCGCTCCGGGAGGGATTCTCCCTTCACTACTGACTATTGAGAGTTGATGGGGGAAATCTAGCAATTTTCTCTCTTTCCACTCAATTTTTACTCTGTATTTCAATGGTTTATTTTTAAAGGCTCCCCCTGCTTATGTTTCCCAGCAGACAGGCTGGGAAAGAGCTGGGTCATGTAACAGCTGTATATAAAGTAATTAGAAAAAAAGTACTTAGACATTTTTTATTAAAATAATTACAGTGTGCTATCCTCCATATACAGAAATAGAAGGGACAAGGTAAATCAGTGTGTGTTGAGCCATGAAACTGAAGTTATCTTCTTATTCTGCCAGCTTCTTATTCGAATGCAGAAGTTGGCTCCTTATTCAGGTTGGATCTTTATTCACAAAAGTGATTATTTACTAAAGAATCATCTGCAATGTTTATAATAAAAATTATTAAATGCCAATGCCATGTATTTAAAGGGGCAATTCTGAATAAGTATCTGAAAACCATCTTGGCTCACCCAAATTCCACATGTTTTATACTCATTGGGCATCCTACTATTAGTTAAAGTTCAATTTGGCCCAAGCCAAGTAATATAAATCATAAAAATATGGCACCAAAAATGTCGCCATGACAGCCATGCATTTCAATCGGAAATTCTGAATAAGAAACCAAGATTTTTCTATATGAAAACCAACTTGGGTCACCCAAATTCCACTTGATTTATACTCATTGGGCATCCTACCAATAGAAAAGTTCAATTTGGCTCAAGCCAAGTGATCTAAATCCTAAAATATGGCACCATGACAGCCATACATTTCAATGGGGAATTCTGAATTAGGAACCAAGATATTACTATATAAAAATAAAAAACACTTTGGCTCACCCAAATTCCACTTGTTTTATACTCATTGGGCGTCCTACTATATAGGAAAGTTCAAATTGGCCCGAGCCAAGTGATGGAAATCCTAAAATATGGCACCTTGACAGCCATACATTTCAATGGGAAATTCTTAATAAGAAACCAAGATTTTCCTATAAGAAAACCAACTTGGCTCACCCAAATTCCACTTGTTTTAAACTCATTGGGCATCCTACTATATAGGAAAGTTAAATTTGGCCTGAGCCAAGTGATGGAAATCCTAAAATATGGCACCAAACATGACACCATGAAAGCCATGCATTTCAATGGGAAATTCCTAATAAGAAGCCAAGCTATTCCTATATGAAATCCATCTTGGCTCATCCAAATTCCACTTGTTTTATACTCATTGGGCATCCTACTATATAGGAAAGGTCAATATGGCCCGAGCCAAGTGATGGAAATCATAAAATATGGCACCAAACTTGTCAGCCTGTCACCCATGCATTTCAATGGAAATTCCAAATAAGAAGCCAAGCTATTCCTAATATAAAAATAATCGTTAGTTGCAGCCCTACTACTATATAGGAAAGTTCAATTTGGCCCGAGCCAAGTGATATAAATCTTAAAATATGGAACCTTGACAGCCATGCATTTCAATGGGAAATTCCAAATAAGAAGCCAAGCTATTCCTATATGAAATCCATCTTGGCTCACCCAAATTCCACTTGTTTTATACTCATTGGGCATCCTACTATATAGGGAAGTTCAATTTGGCCCGAGCCAAATAATAGAAATCCTAAATTATGGCATCTTGACAGCCATGCATTTCAATGGGAAATTCTGAATAAGACACCAACTTTTCCTATACGATAACCATCTTGGCTCACCCAAATTCCACTTATTTTATACTCATTGGGCATACTAATATATAGGGTAGTTCAATTTGGCCATAGCCAAGTGATGGAAATCATAAAATATGGCACCAAACTTGTCACCCATGCATTTCAATGGGAAATTCCGAATAAGAAACCAAGCTATTCCTATATGAAATCCAACTTGGCTCACCCAAATTCCCCTTGTTTTATACTCACCATCTTGGCTCACCTAAATTCCCTTTTTTTTTCATGATTTTCATATAGGAATATCTTGCTTCCTTATTCAGAATTTCCCATTGAAATGCATGGCTGTCAAGGTGCCATATTTGATGAATTCCATCACTTGGCTCAGGCCAAATTGAACTTTCCTATATAGTAGGATGCCCAATGAGTATAAAACAAAGGGAATTTGGATGAGCCAAGATGGTTTTCACATAGGAATATCTTGGTTTCTTATTTAGAATTTTCCATTGAAATGTATGGCTGTCAAGGTGCCATATTTTCGGATTTCTATCAATTGGCTCGGGCCAAATTGAACTTTCCTATATAGTAGGATGCCCAATGAGTATAAAACAAGTGGAATTTGGCTGAGCTAAGATGGTTTTCATATAGGAATAGCTTGGCTTCTTATTCAGAATTTCCCATTGAAATGCATGGCTGTCATGGTGCCATATTTTAGGATTTAGATCACTTGGCTTGGGCCAAATTGAACTTTCCTATATATTAGGATGCCCAATGAGTATAAAACAAGTGGAATTTGGGTGAGCCAAGATGGATTTCATATAGTAATAGCTTGGTTTTTTATTCTGAATCTCCCATTGAAATGCATGGCTGCCAAGGTGCCATATTTTAAAATTTATATCATTTGGCTCGGGCCAAATTGAACTTTCCTATATAGTAGGATACCCAATGAGTATGAAACAAGTGGAATTTGGGTGAGCCAAAGTGTTCTTCATACACGAATAGCTTGACTTCTTATTCATAATTTCCCATCGAAATGCATGGGTGACAAGTTTGGTGCCATATTTTATGATTTCAACCATAAAATATGATTTCAATCACTTGGCTCAGGCCAAACTGAACTATCCTATATATTCGGATGCCCAATGAGTATAAAACAAGTAGAATTTGGGTGAGCCAAGATGGTTTACACATAGGAATAGCTTGGTTTCTTATTCAGAATTTCCCATTGAAATGCATGGCTGTCAAGGTGCCATATTTTATGATTTGATCACTTGGCTCGGGCCAAATTGAACTTTAACTAATAGTAGGATGCCCAAAGAGCATTTAGGGAGATAGAATTGTTGTTAAAGTTCACAATTTTAGTATAAACATTGCAGATGATTGTTTAGCAAATAATCACTTTTGTGAATAAAGATCCAACCTGAATAAGAATCTGGCCGAATAAGGAGTTAATTTCTGCATTCGAATAAGATTTAGGTAGCAAGTGTAATGTCATGCATTAACAGGTTTTGCATTAGGGCAGCCCATTAAAATCAATGGGCTTCCAATGCACAAGAGTGTCCTACACAATTTGTCTCGCGATTTTAATAAATGCATTCTGTTTTCCATAGGGATAAATTGCTGTAGTACTTCATCCCATTTTCTTAGATGCTGTGTAAGGCTGACCATACACTATGAAATCTGACTGTACAATCTCCTTTAGATGTACCATCAACTATACAGTGCAAGAGCCTGCCTTGATACTAACTCAAATACTCAAATGATTATATAAGTCTGTGCTCATATTACATAATTTTGGTAAATCTAAAGACAGCTGTACAAAGATTATAAATTTAGATTGTATTGAGTACAATCTGAATTTATTGTACTCAGCAGCCATCAGACTGGATCATTAGCAGCGTGAAAGCCACTTTGACAAACAGCACTTCTCTTCATCTCCAAGCACTTGCCGGAGACAAGCCTTTCACCAGGAATACAGGGGGAAGAGGATTTGCTTGTTCCAAGTGAGCAGGAAAATGCTTGGAGACAGAGAAAAGTATCATCTGTCAAAACAGCTGTCTGCTTGCTAGCTGCATGTGCGGATGGCTATGGGAGGAATTGGGGTGCCCTGTTCAAGCTTGCAGCTATCCTGAAGCCGTCCATACATAATACAATCCCCCCCCCCCCCCCCCCCTTCAACACAGTAAGTCTGCAAGGCTATTGTGTTCTCACGCCAGGGGTGGGATGGGAGGAGTGCAGGGAAGCAGTAAGATGTTGATTGATTATTGCAAGCGGCTATAGCCACTGGCAGTAGTTGCATCTTAAAATTTCAACATGCTGGCTGTACCCAAGTCGATAATTGGATCAACTTGGGTACAATCAGTATGCCCATACATGGTTAGTTTTGAACCATCTATTGCCAGCCTCCGACAGCACCTAGAAGGATGGGACAAAGCAGTACATGTACTTAGTCCCATAGGGAACAGAACCACCCCCCCCCCCCCCCCCACACACACACACACACACTTCAGTCTATCATGAATGCTGCTGCTAGACTCATGCACCTCACTATAACAAAGTGCCATCAATTCATACAAAAAAAAAATTGTGCATAAACCATAAATACTGTACAGACATGCATGATCATAATCATCACATATTACAACCTTCCAAAGTGGAAACTTGTGAAACAGATCACACAAAGCTAAAAAACTTCATTAGTGTTGAAACCTCCATTCATAAGTACAGGAATGGGCTCAGATAATTCATGGTCCAGTGAGATACTACTCTTCTTCCACCTCGTGACACACAGATGGGTTCACCTCCACAATATGACCCCTAACAACTACTCAGGTGAAAACAGCACTTCCCCTTTAAGGGTTAACAAGTATGAGGCCTTCACTTGTGTACACAGGACGATCCCGGCTCAAATATCAATTGAGTAGCTGAATAGTACAGTACACTCAACCATGCAAAGACTAATAAAAGGAGACTATATAGTGCTCTCTGAATTCACTTCATAAAAATCACAAAAGGGTTAAAGCAACTTACAGAAACACACGTATAAGTAAAAGCACACATCACATCCTCCATCTCATCTCCCCACTACAAAGCCAACAGACCCAGTAAACAGGGAACGTTCACCAATCAAGAATGACACTTGGATCCACCCCATGATGACATCATTGGTTTCAGGGTCACACAATCACAGCTGCCCTGTACCATGCGAAGGCTATGACCAATCACAGCATCACAGTAGTAAACAAAGGTTTCATGAATTAAACCTTTGAACAGTGTTACGGATTACTTATTGTAGTGACCGTCACTGTAAGGCCCCTTTCACACTGGGGCGGTTTGCAGGCGTTATTGCGCTAAAAATAGCGCCTGCAAACCGACCCAAAACAGCCTCCACTGTTTGTTCAGTGTGAAAGCCCGAGGGCTTTCACACTGAAGCGGTGCGCTGGCAGAAGAAAAAATCTCCTGCAAGCCGCATCTTTGGAGCGGTGAAGGATCGGTGTATTCACCGCTCCTGCCCATTGAAATCAATGGGACAGCGCGGCTATACCGCGGCTATAGCCGCGCTATACGAGGGGTTTTAACCCTTTTTCGGCCGCCAGCGGGGGGGTTAAAACCGCACCGCTAGCGGCCGAATAACGCGGTAAAACAGCGCTGAAAATAGCGCTGTTTTACCGCCGACACCCCCTACCGCCCAGTGTGAAAGGGGCCTAATACACACACACACACATAAATATATGCACATACATACACACACACACACACACACACACACACTTTCCGACCAGCCGCCGCAGTTTTACTGCAGCAGAATGGCACGGCTGAGCGAAACGACGTTATGCAACATCGCTTCGCCCTGTGGCCCCCTGTTTGCCCATGGAACAGAGTATGAACAGCGATCTGTCACCTCCCCTACACAGTCCCCTCCCCCCTTCAGTTAGAACACACACTAGGGTTCACAATTAACCTCTTGATCGCCCCCTAGTGTTAATCCCTTCCCGTGACATTTTTACAGTAATCAATGCATTTTTATAGCACCGATCGCTGTATAAATGCCAATGGTCCCAAAAATGTGTCAAAAATGTCCAACGCGTCCACCATAATGTCGCAGTCCCGATAAAAAAAAGCAGATCACCGCCATTACTAGTAAAAAAAAAAAAAAAAAAAAAAATGAATAAATTAAAATGCCATAAAACTATACCCTATTTTGTAGACACTATAACTTTTGCGCAAACCAATCAATATACGCTTATTGCGATTTTTTTTAACAAAAATATGTAATAGAATACATATCGGCCTAAACTAAGGAAAAAATTTGTTGTTTTTTTTATATATTTTTGGAGGATATTTATTATAGCAAAATGTAAAAAATATTGCATTTTTTTCAAAATTGTCACTCTTTTTTTGTCTATAGCGCAAAAAATAAAAACTGCAGAGGTGATCAAAGACCAAAGGAAAGCTCCATTTGTGGGAAAAAAAAGGACGTCAGTTTTGTTTGGATGCAACGTCGCACGACCGCGCAATTGTCAGTTAAAGCGACGCAGTGCCAAATCGCAAAAAGTGCTCTGGTCAGGAAGGTGGTAAGTTCTTCCGGGGCTGAAGTGGTTTTAATACAGTCACCAGAGGAAGTGCAATGTTACTATGATGACCACCACTGTGGCAGTGATCATGTACAATGGCTGGCTGCTCCAATATCACTGTATGTCAGTGCCGCTAGCTGTAATCACCACCACAGCAGTACAATGTCACCAGCCCAGTGCTGTCAGTCAGTATCCCTGATCACTGCCACACCAGTCAGATTGTGCCTAATCCCCACCACACCAGTCATATTGTGCCTAATTCTCCCCCCCCTCTGCACCAGTATAAGTGTCCCTGATCACTGCCACACCAGTCAGATTGTCCCTAATTGCTGCCACACCAGTTAGTGTCCCTGCACCACCATACCAATCATATTGTGCTGAAACACCGCCTACGCCAGGCATATCGTTCCTGATCACCGCAACACCAGTCATATTGTACAATGTTACCAGCCCAGTGCTGTAAGTCAGTATCCCTAATCACCGCCGTCCAGTCAGTGTCCCTAATCACCACTGCACCAGTCAGTGTCCCTAAACACCGCCATACCAGTTAGTGTCCCTGATCCCTGCCACTACAGTCATATTGTCCATAATCACCGCCACACCAGTAATAGTGTCCCAAATAATCGCGATACCAGTTTAGTGTCCCTAAACACCGCCACACCATTTACTGTGTCCCTGATCACTGCCACACCAGCCCCAGTGTCCATGATCACCACCACATCAGTCATTGTCCCCAATCACTGCCACACCAGTTACATTGTCCCTGATCACTGCCTCAGTAGTTACAGTGTCCCTGTCCCTTTGTCTGTTTGCTGACCATGTGTCTGCCTGTCACCTGAACTAACCCATCTGCACATCCTGCTGACTATGTTCCTGTGAGACACCAGGTCAGTGAACATGGCATTCCATGGGGCAGCCACATGCCAGTAGGCAAGGCTTGCTTGGATATTAGGAACTGGGACTTTTATAGGTGAGGCTACACCAAGCTATATTCCCTGACCACTCGCATAGAAGTGACCATTACAGTTTTGACACAATTGGTAAATTTGTGTGATACACAAGATATAAATGTTCAGTAAGTAATCAGTCCAGAAAGTAAAAAGTCTCATGCATGTGGTATCACCATGCTTGGGAGGAGTAGCCTATGATGTGTGTTAGAAATATCTTCATATTTGACTTTTTTTTTAAACAAAGGATCCTTTTAGAAAATACCTTGAAGGGTTTGTTTTCCAAAATGGAGTGTTTCCTCTATCCTGGTGCTCCAGGGTCTCCAAAAATGTAATCAGTAGTCAGGATGAATAATTATAGCTCCTCGATAGCCCAAAGGTGCTCCTTGGATTTTGTTCCCCTCTACGCATTTAAGCTGTGAAAAAAATGTCTCACACATGTGGTATCCCCATACTCGGGAGGCATATCAGAATGTATTTTTGGTTTTCAATTATGAGTATTGCTGTGTGTGAGAAAGAACTTTGTAAAACCACACTTTTGTGAAAAATGATTAATGAATGAAATAAATGAATGGATAAATGAAATTATAAAAAACTCACAATGTCTTTTACTAAATACCTTGGACTGTCTATTTTCCAAATAGGGGTTGTTTTGGGATATTTGTACTTTCATGGCATTTTAGGGTCTTAAGAAATGAGATATACAGTACATCAGAATTGATCAAATTTTCAAATACATATACCATAGCTTGTAGGTAACTTTCACACAGACTAAATAAACACCGATTTGGTTTATGTTTACCAAAAATATGTAGCAGAATACATTTTGGCCTATCAAGATTATTTATTGGCAAACATTTATTACAGAAACCAATTAACACTTTTAGAATATTCAGTATTTTTTCGTTTATATAGTAAAAAAATAAAAATAAATAAAAACTCATGGTGATTAAAAACTACCAAAAAAAACTGTCTCAAAAAATGATAAAAAAAATCATTTGGGTACAGTGTTGCATGACTGAGTAAATGTCATTCAAAGTGTGACAGTGCTGAAAGCTGAAAACTGGCTTGGGCAGGAAAGGAGTGAAAGTGTCCAGTATTGAGGTGGTTAAAGGAATAAAATGTATTGGCTGAAGTAATGTAAGTAATTCCTAACAAATGTTATTTCGAAAATCAGAAATTTAGTGCCTTTTGTGATCCGATGGTGCCACCATTGATTTTGAAATTCAACCAACCAAACCTTCTATTTCACTACATGTTGCTACAGAAAAGAATTTTCATGGTCGGACTCTACTTTTCTTTCCAGGAATTTTCTTTTCTTGGGCTCATGCGCATTTCTTTTTCGATTATATTTCTCACTCGATTCTCCCATCATTGACTAAAAAATAGTTAATTTTTCAAAACATTTCCAACATGCCTGGTCACTCAAATTCTATGGCCGCACGAAAATCGACCGTTGCTGTGGCCCATTAATGGTGCGAAATTCTAACAAAAATTCTTAGTTTTGAATTTCAAAAGAAAATTCTTTGGGAATTCGACCGATGTATGGCTGGCTTTAGGCTTTGAAGGAAACCCGGACTATGAGGAACAGAGTCAACAATTACTCACATTTTGTAAATGCTGGTTGCTCAACTGTCTCTTACAGGGCCATCTTCAACACAGGGCACAAGGGGTAGCTGCCCCGGGCCCAGTCATTGTTGTGGGGCCCAAAGCAGCTTCCCCTTGAGCCTGCACTGCATGCAAATAGTTGATAAGTGGATTCGGATGCGCCCAAGAAAGTGTTTTCCCAGGGTCCAATCAATATGAAAGATGACCCTGGTCTCTGACTTCATTACTTTGAAACAATGACCAAAAATAAGCGTGCACATCAGAAAATAAGTTATAACTACCAATGTTCTTCTAACAAATAAATCACCACACATGTATCTTAGCAAAAGAAATTTTACTTAAAAAACAAAAAAATCAGAAACAATACAACTTTTGATGAGGAAACCTGAAGTTTGGGGTGCAGTAAGAGAACAAGGTTGGTTTATAAAAGCTGCAGAAAGCAATGCATGTCACACACAGCAACCCAATTCCAGCTGCCACTTAACTGCATGTCAGAACGAAAGCAAAATTCGGATTGGCTGCTATGAGCAACAGGCATTACTTTTCTGCGGTTTGTGTAAATTATTTTGTAGCCATATTTAAATATAAACTATGAACCGCTGCTGAGCAGCAAACACCTGCCTTTTTCCACGGGGTGCTGTTTTAATTAGGAAATCGCAGTGTCTTCCTCTCTACCTGTAATTGCAACCAAACGATTCATTTATGACAGGTGTGGAATGCTTGTTTCAGCAGTTTTTATGCAAATGCAGACTTCATCAAGGCAGCCTCCAAATCTGCACGGCAAGCTTCTTTTTCCAACAGTTTGTTCTGGAGCAAAGAGATTAGCCTTCCTGGTCCACAAGACGCTGCCTGGTCTCCATCACTATGTCTTCTATTACCTCTGTCTTCAGGAGATCCTTAATCTGCAATGTGAAGGAGGGAGCGCTCTGTCACAATGTTCAGCAATACCTAGCTTTAAAGGCCAAGATCACCCAAGGGAAGATAACATTTTGCATGGTCACTAGCAAATTGAGTCATATGCCAGCTTCTTCTCTAGGGCACTCTAGCTTTGTATTCTTCTTGCTCCCAGACTATGAATTCTGCACAGTTTAAAAAAAAAAAAAAAAGCACACACACACACACCCAGGAGATCTCCACAGAGAGGATGTTTTAAATCTTCATTACAGCCTTGTGGGTGGAGTAGAGGCACAGGAAATCTCAGGACTGCAGCAGTCTATTGATACAAGAGCCATTTGCTGTACTTTTGCTTTCTGACCCCACCGAATATATTTCATTTGTAACTATAATGGTTCTGGGTGAATTTATTTTAAGTTTTTTTAACCACTTCCCACCCAACGATGTCATATGACGTCATCAACTTTGAGTGGGGATATCTGAATGATGCCTATAGCTACAGGCATCATTCAGATATTTCTTCTATAGCCAGCGATTCGTTTCACCCCAAGAACAATCATAGCGGCTTGATCGTTCTTACAGGCAGCGGCCATGCCTCCCTCCGGTGCTTCTCCCGGCTCGCTCGTACGATCATACGATCGTTGACCATAGAAAATCCAGCGAGCCAGATGGCCTCCAGAAATCTCTATGATCTTTTGGAGGCCGGGCGTGATGTTATGAGGTCACGCCCGGCCTCTGCATTTAAAAAAATGCCACTGCCTTGGCTGGGAAGCCAGGATCTTTTTTTTTTCCCAGGCTTCCCAGCCTAGAGGAGAGATGTGGGGACTTCTAGACCCCAGATCTCGCTGTAAAGAGGACCTTTCACACACTATTCCTATTACAAGGGATGATTACATTCCTTGTAAAAGGAATACAAGTGATAACGAAAAAAAAAAAGTAAAAAGAAAGTGTCTAAATTGAAAAAAAAAAAAAAAAAATTGAAAGCGTCCCTGCATTCTCGCATGCAGAAGCGAACGCATACGTACATATGTAAATGACGTTCTAACCACACGTGAGGTATCGCCGCAAGAGCAATAATGCTAGCGCTAGCAACTCTAAACAGGTAACCTGTAAAGAAAATTTAAAGCGTCGACTATGGGCATTTTTAAGTACCGAAATTTGGCGCCATTTCACAGGTTCATTTTTAAAGTGTGACATGTTGGGTATCTACTTACTCGGCGTAACATCATCTTTCACATTATGCGAAAAAAATAGGCTAACTTTACTGGGTTTTTTTTGTTTTTTTTATGCACGAAACTCCAAAATGGAAAAAACGCGTTTGAAAAATGACTGCACAAATACCGTGCGAGATAAAAAGTTGCAATGACCACCATTTTATTCCCTAGGGTCTCTGCTAAAAAAAAAAATATATAATGTTTGGGGGTTCTGAGTAATTTTCTAGCAAAAAAATGATGATTTTTACATATAGGAGCATAGTGTCAGAATTGGCCTGGGT
The DNA here is from genome assembly GCA_037952835.1 of Lithobates septentrionalis. Lineage (NCBI taxonomy): Eukaryota > Metazoa > Chordata > Amphibia > Anura > Ranidae > Lithobates > Lithobates septentrionalis. Next base: position 80,532 of record JBBDGP010000161.1, on the reverse strand, counting down.
AGCAAGTAGTTAAATTTAAGTTTATAAACCAATGGGTTTTTGGCCATTTGTGCTATAAAATACATACAATCTGTTTCACAAACAAACATTACATATGGAGTAAACATATGTGAAAGGATTACCTGCTCTTCCCACACGTGTAAATTTGAGCTTAAGCTATTCAGCTCTGTAAACAGCAGGCTTCTTACAATTATTAAAATCATATTAAACTACCTCCCAACTCAATGTGCAGTTTAGTATAAATTGTGAACAAAATCAGACACCACATTTCTAGTCAGCCCATATTTTGTACACTAAAGAAATGAAGATATGCCTAGTGATAACTTCCTGATCCTTCTTTACATCTAATACCCCCATTCTCTGCACAACAAATGAAAAATTCACATCATGCTTTCAGGAGGTAGGGTCTATACTGGCTCCTGAAATAGAAAAGTAAGGATGGGCAATATCAAATTTTATCTGCAGCTCTTGTAGAATTAAGCCACAGGCAAATGTAATGGGAGGGGCAAGTGTTTAGACAGCACATAAAAGTCAGGTAGAGTTCTGGGACGCAATGGTGAAGGCATAAGGGAGGCTTCCCAGGTTATTAAATGTAAGTCCAAAGAATTGAAACCCCAGTGGTAAAGCAGCCGTGCTGTTTGGGGTGCACAGACAGAATCAAAAACTGCCTGCAAGGGAAAAAAAATCTAAAAATTGTACTGGGAAAATAATGACCCTAATAGCTAATAAGAAACCGGTTGACTTTGTCCCCCTTTGACATTTCACTGCCCCAGATGTAAAAGATGACTGTATGGTTCAAAGCAAGGCAGAGACTGTGTGAGAGACGCACCTGGTGGGTTAAAGATGCTTCATAGCAGTACAGCACACTGGTGTCATACAGTAACATCTTCTGAGCAGCTAGCGCCAGAATGCAATTTCTCAGCCGTGAAATCACTTCCCGGTCAGATAACGATACAGGCTAAAAAATAAATAAATAAAATAGAGGTTTAAAAAAAAATCCTGTGTTTAAGGCATCCACAATGACTGGTCTGCATGTATATACCTATATGTCATGTCACAATAAACAATAGTATTTTTAAGGAAATCTTCACCTTTTAGCATAAAAAGCTGTTTTAAAGCTCCAGTCAGTGACCGTCAAGGCTCAGATATTGTCATCAGTCTGCTGCTGGCAGACAAAACCATTTTCTCAATCTCTTATCCCCCAGTGATCAGACTGCAACACTAAAGCAAGTCGCAAGAGTAGAGGCTTTATGCCGGGCTCACACTGGTGTGCTGCGGTTTGGACACAGTGTGCTTGCAGCGCAGCATACCCGTGGTTTTCATGCAGTTTACCTGCATTTTCCCACAGGCTTCTGCATTTCTGATGCGTTTTAAGAAAGTGCACCAAAAGTCCCGCATGCTGCATCTTTGGTACAATTTAAAAAAAACGCACCACAAATGCACGCTCTAATAGAGGTCTATAGGATGCATGAGCAACCCACGACTGCGCTGCACCCAAGCTGCGGCCAAACTGCTGTGCAGCAGTAGGAGCCGATTAGTGTCATTTGGAAACAGCCAAGAACAGACAGGCATTGGGATTCCACCTCTCAAACAGCATCTTTCAGGAACAAAAAGGATTTCTGTGCCATTATAATAGTGCAGGAAACGGTTGTTTGAGACATGTGCCACATTAACCAAGTAGATAGACCTGTTTCAGGTCGATCTGCTCCACCCGCTGCAGTTTTTAGCACAGAGTGAAATAGAAACTGGTGCAGGGTACACTCCAAAATTAACAAAGGTGTTGTGGCAGTTTTCAGTATAGAAAAATAATGCAGATCCCTGCCTAGTCTGACCTGGTGTACGGGATGTGTCAGACAGCTCTCATCTCTCTCTTTGCTCATAGAGTGATTATACCTCACGAGCAGAGGAAGGTTCCTCTAACCTCCTGTACTCAGCTGAGTAGAAAGGGTGATCAGAACACACAGCTACAGCTAAACAGCATAAGGCTCCTTTCACACTTGTGCGACCCCAAGTCGCAGGCTATGCAAAATGCCATGCATCTCTATGAGAAATGTTTCAAATGACACCACTGAAGTCGCTGTGACTTCAGAAAAGGTTCCTGCACTACTGTGATCTGACTTTGACAACTTCAATGCAGAGTGTTAAAGTCTTAAAGTCATATCATAGTTGGGCCCCAAAGCTGTACTATAAATTGCGCTACTTTGGAGTTGCCTAGTGTCAAAGGAGCCTAAAACAAGCAGATCATTCCATATTAACAAAGAGTCCCTTTTGTTAATTAGCAGAAGGATCTGCTCTGTTTTCTCAGCTTAGAGGAGTGGTGCCTGCAGCACTAACCTAAAGCCTGCACCACACTGTTCATTCCTCCAAATGTGTGCCCCTGTAAATAATACTTGCAATATTTGGTAGACATGTACTTAATGTGCAAAATGCGATTTGATGTTAGGTCCACATTAGTGGTCATAGTCTCTTCTATGCTCATTGAGTCAGTCTCTGCATTATGTTTTTTCACCTCTCAGACTGATACAGAAATAGATAGGGATGTATATTTAGAAACTTGCATTCAGGGCTTCAAACTACACACTTATATATTACAACTGCGGAAACCATAGAGGAACTAGGAAGCTCTGATCTTTGAGATCTTTATAGTTTTTAACACCCACATGCTCTTGTTCCTCCACTGCTAGGAAGGGGCCAGACAGCAAGACTTACTTGGCTAAGTGCGTGGTTAAGCTTTAAAGAAACCTCAACTCAAATATAAACAATTCCAAGTGTGACCCAATGGGTAAACGTGGAAGAAAAGCCCAAGTCTAACCATTCTTAAATATGTTCTCTCCCTCCTCCTACTTATCCCGTCTAACCAGAATAAAAAAGGTTTGTGTACTTAGCGGTTTTTTATAGGCTCCCAGCTCCAGCGGTAGTAAACACTGCTTGGTGACTTGCACCTACAGGTAGGCCTATAATAAAGCTTACCTATAGGTAAAAGGAATATCTCATAAATGTTCAACGTTTAGGAGAAATTTACTATTTGTGCAGCTGGTGACATCACCAGCTCATGTGCACTGGACTCTGAATGGATGGTATACCGAGTATGCAGTCCATTCAGAGCGTTGTGCCGCAATCGCAACTCCCAATGCGTGGGAGTGACATCATTGCGGCACGGCCATTCACACGGGTAGATCCTGGAAACCCGGCAGGAATATGGGAGGGAAATGGAAGCCCTGTCCAAGGTGCTGGAGGGCTTTTTTTTTTTTTTTGCCACCTCAGTGATTCTTATAAGAGACTTAATCCACCTTATCAGTGTCATCCATGTCCCTTCACATTTTCACATCATTGTAGCTTTGTTTACGGATATACAAATCATTTATTAACCATACAAAATACAAATTCATTCTAGGAGGTCCTTGCTTTCTCTTTTTACCCCAGCACTACCCCATATGACCCCCAACCCTTTCCCCCCTGGAGGGCTTTGTTTTAAAGGTACATCTTTCCTAATTCCCTCTTGCCACAGAACTCTATTACATATGTTAAAAATCCAACTGGAGAATTGTGCGGCAGCTTGATAGAGCTGGGAATTCTGTGCCTAATCTTATATAGAATTGATATGTCACTACTTGATGGGGTTGCCTTTTAACATCAAAACTACAGCGATTTATATCAGTGCTTCTAGGAAAAAAAAAGTGAGCAGTGGCTAATGATTTTACCATTTTGTGACAGATTCTTTTAAATTCACATGGCATGCTCTTGGCTGCTGACTGGTGTTTATTTGAAAAAACAAGTTAGGTTGCTGACACTGTGTTGGCATTTAAAATATCAGTGGATTACCTCTAAATTGGTAACAAACCCCCCTGCTCCCGCTTCCTCTTCAACCCCCAGAGGAGTGGGGTTCAGCCAGACAAAGCCATTGTTTCCCAGGATGATGGAGGCTCCACAGGTAAGATTGTGAAAGTGAGTCTTTCTTCTCTTTATCAACGAAGGGGATACTTGAACCAGGACACCTTGCCCAAGCTAGAGACAAAAAAAAGATTGCCAAAGGTGATATATTTGTCAAAAGTTAAGATCGCGTACACATTGTTGCTAACACCTCATACCTTGCCATACTTGAGGCTGCGAGTGTGCAGCGATAGTGCGCCATCAGAGTACACCGCCTGGACCTCGGCCTGAGAAAGTGTGTCAAGGAAGAACCAATCTAAGAGCTAACAAATGAAAAACATTATTTACAGTGACCCATTAGATAGAGAGGACAAGACGTACTCTAATGGTAACATAAAGGTAAATTATTGGCCAGGGTACAATGGGTAAGCAGAGTGCCTAAGTGCACTTCTGCCTGGCAGCACTATGGTTGTAGGTTTGAACCCCAACCAGAGCCTTACCTGCCTGGAGTTTGCATGTTCTCTCTATGCTTGCGTGGGTTTGCTCCCATACCCCAGACATAGAGGTAGGTTGTCTGCTGTCCAAATTGGCCCATGTATGTATAAATGTGATTTAGGGACCTTCGATTGTAAACTCCTTGAAGGCAGGGACTGATGTGAATGTACAATATACACGTAAAGCGCTGCATAAATTTATATTGCTATACAAGTACCTGTAATAGATAAAAATAAAGCACAATAAAAAGATGACATGCCTTTCCTGGGGGGAAATGCTGCTTTTTGCACCCTCCAAACGCCTATGCATTTGGACATTTTGTATGATATCAGCTAAAGAGGACAATCATAGTTTAGAACACAAAAATTATTTTAAAGGCCTTTTATCCATGTGACCAGATTTAGAAAGACCCTAGCACAGAAATTTCTAAAGAAAAGGTAGTTATTTCAACCCTTTTAATATTCTTTATCCCCATCTATTAAAACTGATAATATAGGTTATAGGATAACTGTGCATACAGTTGTGCTCATGGGTTTACATTCCCTGGCAGAATGTATGATTTCTTGGCCATTTTTCAGAGAATATGAATGATGACACAAAAACTTTTCTTTTACTCATGGTAAGCGTTTGGCTGAAACCATTTATTATCAATCAACTGTGTTTACTCTTTTTAAATCATAATCACAACAGAAAATACCCAAATGACCCTGTTCAAAAGTTTACATACCCTGGTGATTTTGGACTGATAACATGCACACGAGTTGACACAAAGGGGTTTGAATGGCTATTAAAGGTAACCATCCTCACCTGTGATCTGTTTGCTTGTAATTAGTGTGTATAAAAAGGTCAAGGAGTTTCTGGACTCCTGACAGACCCTTGCATCTTTTGTCCAGTGCTGCACTGACGTTTCTGGATTTGGGTCATGGGGAAGGCAAAAGAATTGTCAAAGGATCTGCGGGAAAAGGTAGTTGAACTGCATAAAAACAGGAAAGGGATATAAAAATATATCCAAGGAATTGAGCATGTCAATCAGCAGTGTTCAAACTCTAATCAAGAAGTGGAAAACGAGGGGGTTTTGTTGAAACCAAACCACGGTAGGGTAGACCAACTAGCATTTCAGCTACAACTGTTAGGAAAATTGTTTGGGATGCAAAGAAAAACCCACAAATAACTTTAGGTGAAATACAAGACTCTCTGAAAACATGTGGTGTGGCTGTTTCAAGATGCACAATAAGGAAGAACGTGAAGAAAGATGGGCTGCATGGGCAAGTCGCCAGAAGAAAGCCATTACTATGCAAATACCACAAAGTATCCCACTTACAATATACCAAACAGCACCGAAACAAGCCTCAAACCTTCTGGCACAAAGTCATTTGGAGTGATGAGACCAAAAAACAAGTAAGTCTTATCGGTAACTTGTTTTCCAGAAGTCTTTCAGGACAGCACCTGAGAGATAGTGACTCCTCCCACTGGACCATAGGAAACACCTTCTTCCTCCAGAACTTTAAAAAGGCAGGCACCTCCCTACCATACCTCAGTTGTAGAAGAGAACCTCTGGCTCCGGCTGAAACATATAAACACATACGTTAGTCACAGCATAGTATATCAAACACAATAGGGCGAGATGTTGCGGTCCTGAAAGACTTCTGGAAAACAAGTTGCCGGTAAGTCTAACTTGGTTTTTCCCAAGGCGTCTTTCAGGGCAGCATCTGAGAGGATAACAAAGACTTACCCCCTTAGGGCGGGACAACAGCTTGCAGGACCTTTCTGCCAAATGCCTGATCGCTGGCAGATGTGAAGTCCAGCCTGTAATGTTTTTTTGGAATGTGTGAAAACTTGACCACGTTGCCGCCTTGCAAATCTGTTCAGGGGTGGCCCAAGTAGCCGCCAGTGCCCTGGTTGAGTGTGCACAAACTCCTGCTGGTGGAGACAAACCTGCATTCGAATAAGCTTCTGAAATTGATCATTTTAGCCACCTCTCCAAGGAAACTTTAGAAGCCTGGTAACCTTTTCTTTTGCCCGAAAAGAGTACAAATAGTAAATCTGAATGTCTAAAGAGCTTTGTCCTTTCCAAGTAACACAACAAAGCCCTCCTTACATCCAACATGTGGAAAAAAATCTCCTTCTCCCCTGCTGGGTTAGCGCAGAAGTTTGGAAGTACAATGTCTTGAGCACAATTCTGTACTGAAGCTACCTTCGGTAAGAATTTTGGGTCTGTCCTTAGAATAACTATCTGGAAAAATAGACAAATAAGGTTCTTTAATTGAAAGAGCGTTTAGCTCACTGATCCTACATGCAGAGACAATGGCAATCAGAAACACAGTCTTGAAAGCGAGATATCTGACAGATGCTTCCTCCAAAGGTTCAAAAGGACTCTGTTAGAGACTGCAGGACTATCGACAGATCCCATTTAGGGAAAGCCCTAAGTGGTGCTGGTCTAGATCTCGTAAGAGCTTTAAAGAATCTGATTACCAGCGGATTCGAGGCCACAGATCTTTCTAAGAATATTGCTAGCGCAGCAACCTGCACTTTCAGGGTACTAACCCACTAGCCCCTTGTATGCTCCACTTTGTAAAAATTCCAGAATGGAGACAAAGCTCCCTGGGTCCTGGGCAGAAGAACTACACCATGTATTATAAACCTTCCAGACCTTAGAATAAATGTCCCTTGTCACCTTTTTCCTACTTGACAGTGTTGCAATCAACCAGTTGGAAAAGCCCTTGCTTCTTAAGATCTGCTCCTCAGATACCAGGCTGTGAGCGCCAGACTGGCCACCTCTGAATGATTTACTGGGCCTTGTAACAGAAGATCGTGCCTGAGGTGCAGATGCAAACAAGGTTTGACCGCCATTCTCCGACGGTTGAAAACCAGGCAGTTTTTGGCCAAAAGGGCACGATTAGGATGATTGGTACCATTTCCTTCTGGGGGGGGTAGCAAAGATGGAATTTCCATGGATACGCCAAAGCATCTGTTCCTAGTGAGCCGTCATGATTGCTCAGGGAAAAGAATTGAGGAACCTGAGCGTTCTCCTTTGAGGCGAACAGGTCCACCTCCGGCTGCCCCCATTTTTCGGCAATCATATGGAAAACCTCTGGGTTCAGTGACCATTTTGCGTCTTGACTGGGGTTCCTGCTCAGGAAATCCGCCACCCTGTTCAGAGTCCCTTTTAGGTGGACTGCTGATAGAGACAGCAAGTGTCCTTCTGCCCACCGAAGTATTTCCATGGCTAGTACTGGGAGTAACTTGCTCCTTGTACCCCCCTGCCTGTTTATAAAAGCCACTGCTGTGGCATTGTCCGTTAGTATCTGAACATGAGGAGAGTGAAGATCCTGAGCAAATGCCTTTAGAGAGAGCTCTCTCCAGTTTGAGGACCTTGTTGCCTCTTTCTTGGACCAGCTCCCCTGAGTGAAATTCTTTCCTAGGTGGGCCCCCCAACCCCAGGAGCTGGCATCGGTTGTCAGCCTTTTCTCGACCGGAAAAGCCCAGGACTAAACCCTTTTATTCGATATCCTGCCTCTTCCACCACCATAGTGATCTTTTCACCCGAGTTGGAATTTTTACCTCTGTCTCTAGGGATTCCAATTTGTGATCCCATGATCTCAGGAAAAAAGCCTGCAGGCACCTGAAGTGTAGCCTTGCCCACTGAACGGCTGGCATTGATGAAGTCAGAACACCCAAAGCTGACATAACCTGTCTTACCATCACCCGCTGGTTGGTCTGCAGTACCGACACCGTATCGTGAATTCTGTCCTTCTCTAAGGCAAGATAGATCTTTTGATCCACATAATTGATTAGATATCCTAGAAACCGAATCTCCTGAGATGGGTCTAGGGAAGATTGTTGGAAGTTTGAAATCCATCCAGAGACTCCAGATGGCTGCGTGCTCTGCCTAAATTCCTCTGCAATTCCTCCCTTGAGGGGGCGAAAAATAGCAGATCATCTAAATAAGGAATTACTGCGATTCCCTGAAGACGGAGCATAGCTAAGGCTTCTGCTATCACTTGAAAATTTGGGGTGAGGATGACAGACCGAAGGGTAAGGCCCTGAACTGTAGATGATGAATCACGCCTTCCATCCTTATCGCCAACCTGAGATACCTCTGGGACTGGGGGAATCGGAATATGCAGGTATGCATCCTTTAAATCTATTGACGCCATGAAGCAACCTGGCGTCAGCAGATTTCTGACTGAGAAAATGGAGTCCATCTTGAACTTTCTGTATTTGATGGATTTGTTTAGAGGCTTTAGATTGAGGATCAATTGAAAATTTTCCTGTTGGTTTTCTTACCAGGAAGACATGGGAATAGAACCCCTCCTGCCTTTATTTAGTGGCACTTGGATTACTACACCCTGCTGCAACAGTTCCTCTGGGGGGGCTTCATGGCCAGGGCCCTTAATGGATCTCGTGGGGTATTTGTTATCAAAAACCTTCCTGGGGGCTCTTGGTAAACTCGAGAGTGTAGCCTTGCGAGAGAGTGGTCAAAACAGATTTGAAGCTATCCCTGACCACTGCGGAATAAACTCCTGTACTCTTCCGCCCACCCGCAGGGACGAGTCATTGTGATTTCTCGGCCTGTGCAGGAGGACGGAAGAGAATTCCGCCTTTACCCTTTGCCTTTTGTGCGGACCAGTTTTTCCTTCTCCCTTGAAACTTGCTGCCTTGCTCCTGAGCTTTTTGAGGTCGAAAAAGAAGTTTTGGGACCTGCTTTTTCTTTTTGACCGGGAAGGACCTCTTTTTAATCGGCAGTCCTGTCTAGAATATTATCTAGATCAGGGCCAAAAAGAAGGTCACCCGAAAAGGGAATCCTACAAAGCTTGGTTTTTGATGCTGTGTTACCTGGCCAGGTCTTTAGCCATAGAGCTCTTCTTGCAGCATTTGTCAAAGCTGCTGATCTAGCTGACATTTTAATTGCTTCAGCATGTGCAATATAAGCAACAGCAGAGATCGGGGGTAGGAAAAATCTAAAATCTCCTATTTGGGGGAATCAGCCACTATATGCATTTTTAGCTGGTTAACCCAAAATTCTAGATTCCTGGCTACACATGTTGTGGCCATTGCCGGCTTTAAATTGCTCATGACCGATTGCCATGATCTCTTGAGCAAAAGATCCATGCGTTTGTCCATTGGATCCTTCAGAACCCCCATGTCTTCAAAAGATAGGTCTGTGGATCTTGAGACCTGGGAGAAGTCCGCATCCAACCTGGGCACCTTGTTCCACACTGCAGAAGGGTCCTCCTCAAAAGGAAAACGTCTTTTGTGGGCCTTGGAAAAAAAGGGTTTTCTCTCCGGATCCTGCCATTCTTTTTGATGGCGTCAGAAATGGCCGAATGAACTGGGAATGGTAGCCCCTTAGGTTCGTTTAACCCTGCATACATGCAGTCATGAAGAGATAATTCCTTCTTTTCTTCACTTAAGCCAAGTGTAACATGAATAGCTTTAAGGAGCCCATCCACCACTTCTAGGGATAACTTAAATTTGGAGGGGGCCACTTCAGCCACCTCAACCTCCTTTTCCGAGTCTTTAACGGAAGGAGCAGGGGACTACTCTTCCCTATTTGAAGGGTCTTCAGATAGAGCTTCCAACACCGGGATAGGAAGAGAACCCTGGGAACACTCTGAAGTGGAAGGCTGACCAGCAGCTGGATTAACTAATGAGTCACGAAAAAGTTTACTCGTGGCATATAGCTCGCTCTTTCTTTCTACAGAGGCAACCAGGTCATCAGAAACAGAAGCCGATTCCTCCTAAACGAACTAAGTGATGCAAGCACTGCATAGGGCTTTTTTCCAATTTTCTCCCATTTTGGCCCTGCAAGAAGGACATCTCTTTTTTGTGTCAGAGCTTTTAACCTGTGAGAAAAGACAAAAGAGGAAAAAAAACCAGGGGACCTTTTAGTGAGACCCAGTCTCTGCTTTCAAAAGAACCACCACACAGGTGCACTAGGAAGAAACCAGTCAGCCTCCAGTGCCCAGACAGGCCCCTTGCCACTAGGGGTAAGAAAAAGAAGGGAGACCAAAACCACAGGTAAGGAAGAAAAGGCAGACTTTAACGGCTGCCTCCTACCTGAGCCTTGCTGGTGCCTGTGCCTGTCACAACCGCTGCAGACGCCGACTACTCCATGGCAGGTGTGCAGCTCTCCACTCGTGGCTTCAAACGCAGCTTCCGGACTCTCATAGTGCCTCTGCACCGGACCAGAAGGAAATAGGCGCCAGTTCCTGTCCTCCCTCCTCCCCCCTGCGTCCACACCGGAAATGACACTTACGGTGACCCGTTCTGTCACTCCCGGCAGGACCACTGGTAAATATGGGACCGTGCGGGCCACCGAATCTTCGGCTCTCACCGAGCACCAGGAGGGGAAGAGGAGCCCGATTGCTACCGCTGCTGATGCCTGGGTAGGACAGCGGGTCTCTTTTGGAGGAAAAAAAGAGAAGAAAGCCCAGTCTCTCAGAGCACCCAAGAGATCATGACTCCCCTCTTAAAAGATGTTCCCTCCGGGCCGGAGAAAACACAAAACCTGAGGTATGGTAGGGAGGTGCCTCCCTTTAAAGTTCTGGAGGAAGAAGGTGCATCCTATGGTTCGGAGGGAGGAGTCACTATCTCTCAGGTGCTGTCCTGAAAGACGCCTTGGGAAATTGAGCTTTTTGGTCACAACCATAAACGCTACATTTGGAGAGGAGTCAACAAGGCCTATGATGAAAGGTACGGAGGTGGATCACTGATGTTTTGGGGATGTGTGAGCTACAAAGGCACAGTAAATTTGGTCAAAATTGTTGGCAAGATGAATGCAGTATGTTATCAAAAAATACTGGAGGAACATTTGCATTCACCAGTCAGGAAGCTGCGCATGTGACGTACTTGGACATTCCAACATGACAATTAGCCAAAACATAAGGCCAAGTCGACTTGTCATTGGCTACAGCAAAATAAAGTGAAGGTTCTGGAGTGGCCATCTCAGTCTCCTGACCTCAACAGCATTGAGCCACTCTGGGAAGATCTCAAAACGTGCAATTCATGCCAGACAGCCCAAGAATTTACAGGAACTGGAGGCTTTTTGCCAAGAGGAATGGGCAGCTTTACCATCTGAGAAGATAAAGAGCCTCATCCACAAATACTACAAAAGACTTCAAGCTGTCATTAATGTAAAAGGAGGCAATACACGGTATTAAGAGCTGGGGTATGTAAACTTTTGATCAGGGTCATTTAGGTATTTTCTGTTGCCATTATGATTTAAAAAAAAAGAGTAAACACAGTTAATTTATAATAAATGGCTTCAGCCAAACACTAACCATGAGTGAAAATGTTTTTGTGCCATCATTCATATTTTCTGAGAAATGGCCAAGAAATCAAATTCTGCCAAGGTATATAAACTTATGAGCACAATTGTATATTGTATTTTGAGCCAACCAAAAAAGAAAAATCTTTTACAAGTGTAAGCATCAGACAATACCTGAAAGAGCATACATGCTGGGGTCAACCTGTGGTAGCCTCAACCATTAAGGTCTCATTGCATGCCCATAGAGTGCACTTGTATAGAGTACACAGGGAGGGGATCTGTTACGTGCTTTACATTCTTCAGTATGAGGCAAGAAGTGATAGGTTCTACCTCCTCGTATTCCATGTTCATGCTAGGCGTGAGTAGGGATGAACAGACCAGCACTGCTTGCTAAGTGCTGAAGACGCCACACGCCAGCTGGTACTAAAATGACACTGGATGTGACAAGTCCCAGGCATTGTCTTATGATTACATGTCACCAGTAATTTGCTAGCCTGCATATCTGCCCGAAAATACTTTATTAGTATCATTATTCTTTAAAATCTGAGGATCCAATTTAAATTAGAAAAGGAGAATAGTCAACATGTGTGTAAACACAAAACAATAAAATCATTTTAGTTAAAAAAAAAAAAAATGACCTGCCCACGCACCCTCTAACCTTCATGGGCAATTTTTTAGGCGCTTGCTATCTATTAAAATGACCTGAATTACCATATAAAAACATGCTTTGTGGTCTAGATTTCAAAAAAAGTACAGCATGCTGCTTTTTTTCCTTTTTTGAAGTTTGGGAAAATCAAGACATTTAGGAGTTGTCACCACAACAAGAAGAGAAGCGAGGTCTTCCATAAGAACACTTGATCTGTTGATGACTAGAATTACCTGAATTTCCATTCGAACTTGCTTTGTGGTTTGCATTTCATGTTCCAGAATGACGATGCTCAAGCATTGCCTTAAAGAGGTGGTCCAGCCCTCCCACGAAAAAAATTATAAGGTCAGCAGCTACAAATACTGTAGCTGCTCACTTTTAATATATGAACACTTACCTGTCCAGGGAGGCTGCAATGTTGGCACCCCAGCCGAACTTCGAATTGGCTGTTGGATGCAGCCACCGCCATTTCTGGTCAGGTAACCCGGCATTGAAGCCTTTCGTAATTAGTTGCTCTAACCAAAAGCAGAACATAGGGCACAGATGATTTTTTTTTTTTTTTATTACTAGTTCAGGGTGGAGTTGGGAAGCAAGTTTGTTCTATTTCAAATGTCGCTTTATGCTACCTCCACAGACCCAGTCTGTCTGGACAGTATGGTCACCTGGCGACTTGGCACCATCCACAAGGCAGAACACCACTATTATTATATGTATATTCTACTGTCTTGTCCCCTATGTGACAAAGTATATAAAACATTTTGTCCTATGTTGCTAGGCACTTTCTAACTTTAGCTATAGAGGTCCAATCAGCCCCTCTCCCATCGTGTCATAGTCGAGCGGATAACAGTTAACAAGGAGATGGCTGCTTCTTTCGGCTCTGAGCACTTTCTCCAGACAAGTAGCAGTAAGACATGTGCAGAGAAAAGGAGGATGTGTCAACCTCTGCATTATTCCAGCCACTGCTGGTCTCCAGAAAGTGCTCAGAGCAAGCAAGTCACTTAATTTCACAAACACATCAGGAAGTGACAGGAAAATTCTACAGAGGAGAGGAAGTTTCCACTCTTAAACCAGACATATATGGATCGAAATTCTTCCAGGTCAGCAGGGGCCAGCCGAATATCGATCAATGTGTGGGTACCCTGGTTGTACCCAAGCCAAACAATTAGTGCCACCAGCTATAGCCAGCAACATTAATCATTATGTTCTGCCAGCAGGGGAGGTTCTAATAGCACTGCAGAAGGGATTCCTCCATCAACATTGACTATGTTGATTGGGGAATGAAGCAATTAGCTTTCCTCCCCTCCGTGGTGGAGGGAAAGAAAATTGTATTATCTATGGCCTGCCCATGTCCCTGGAACAAGAATGCCCACTGGAAGATTAACCCTCACCTCTTGTTGTGGAGACAATTCTAAAATGTTAGATTACCCATCACTTTCTGTCTGTGGCAATGCTCACCAGGACAAATAGATCTTCCCAGCAAAAAAGGCAAACAGCAACAAACATCTAACAGGGTTCTTAGGCCCCTTTCACAATGAGGCGTTACTAAACTGCCAGTAAAACATTTGAGTGCTTTTCAGGTGCTTTTGAAGAGCTTTCCATTAATTTCAATGGAGAGGGGCGTTTTTTCACTGCCCTGCCAGCCCAATGCCCCCGTGTGAAAGCATTAATTGATTTTAATGGAAATAGGTTTTCGTGAGCTTTTCTGGTGCTTTTTTTAAAAGCGCCTGAAAAGCACCTGTGTGAAAGGGGTCTTAACCTTTCATCACAACACTGAAAAAAATAAAATAAAAAAAAATAAAAAGAGACCCTCTGCCTGTAAGGAGAATTTTAAGAGGACAGTCAGCAACAACAGCAGACTCCATGTTTCACTTTAAAAGGAATCGGTTTGGCTAAAACATAGGGGCTGCAATTGCTGACTTGGTTTTAATACTGCATGCTGCTGGGTTGTAATCTATAACTCTGAATCACAGACCTGGAACAACTTTAGACATAAAAAGGTGTTGCAACACTTTACCAACTGCATGCTTATTCCAGGCCAATGATTAAATAAGTAGAAAACATCAGTCGCATCTTCAAAAAAACAAAGTAACATTGGCAGCTCTCATATGTATATTATACTATGCATTACAAACTTTTGGCAGGTAAAACAGTTCCAGAGTAAACGTTTTAAGAGCCTATTTAGCCAGAGTTGACTTATAATTTAAAATCACCTCTACCTGTAGAGGAACTGGTCACTTTCATCCATTTGTAATGAAGATCCCCTCAAACACCTACATTTTGCTCAATATTAACGGATTAGGCATCCTGCTATTTCTTCTCCTTGCGCCATATCAGATCCTGTTGCTCAGTAAAAGAACTGTAGAAATTCCATGCAGTTCGCCATGTCGCATGTAGAGAAATATGTTGGCAGGATGTATTTATAGCCGACACAGCTGCCTGGCACAGCACCCTGAAAGTCATCTTGTGCCAGCATGGCGTCAGTCAAAGGATACACTAATCAAGTCTCCTTCCTTTAGGTAGCTCCTCATTGCCAACTCGTCCTCTGCTGACCTTCTCCTCTGTAAGAGAACACAAGACACGGGGGATCGGTGGACTGTATAATAATGCAGAGTCCCAGTGTGCCAGGGGGCTATCCAGAGAAAAAAAAACAAAAACTTGTGTCATGTAAAAGCTGGAGCTAGGGAGCTGCCAAAGAATGTCATTCCAAGCACACGAGGGAGTAGAAACTGCTGTGCATGCATTACTCGTTAACTGGAAAAAAGCCAAATGCAACAACTGACTTTGCTTACATATATCTGTGTATGAAATTTTACAGAAACTCATTAAAGTTTTTGTTTTTAACCACTTCCGCCCCAGAAGGATTCACCTCCTTCCTGACCAGAGCACTTTTTGCGATACGGCACTGCGTCACTTAAAGTGACAATTGCACAGTTGTGCGACGTTGCACCCAAACAAAATTGACGTCCTTTTTTTCCCACAAATAGAGCTTTCTTTTGGTGGTATTTGATCACCTCTGCGTTTATTTTTTGCGCTAGAAACAAAAAAAATAAAAAAAATTTAAAAAAAAGGAGCGACAATTTTCAAAATTTTGCTATAATAAATATCCCCAAAAAAATATATAAAATAACTTATTTCTTCCTCCGTTTATTCGGATATGTATTCTACAGACTTTTGATAAAAAAAAATAAATAAATTTAAAAAAAAGTCGCAATAAGCGTATATTGATTGGTTTGCACAAAAGTTATAGCGTCTACAAAATAGGGGATAGATTTATGGCATTTTTATTAAGGTTTTCTTTATTAGTAATGGCGGCGATCTGCGATTTTTATCATGACTGGGACATTATGGCAGACACATCGGATACTTTTGACATTTTCGGACCATTGTCATTTATATAGCGTTCAGTGATATATAAATGCACTGATTACTGTGTAAATGACACTGGCAGGGAAGGGGTTAAACACTAGGGGGCGATCAAGGTGTTAAGTGTGTCCTAGGGAGTGATTCTTACTGTAGGGGGGCATTTTCTCACTAGAACATGACAGAGATCACTGCTCCCGATGACAGGGAGCAGTAGATCTCGGTCATGTTGCTAGGCAGAACAGGGAAATGCCTTGTTTACATCTCCCCGTTCTGCCACTCTGACACGATCGCGGGCCCCCAGTGGACAAAGAGTCCGCGGGACCCTCGGGCACGCTCACTGAGTACGCGGCGCACGCCCCCACTATACTGCGATTTAAAGGGGACGTACCTGTACGCCCATTTGCCCAGGCGCGCCATTATGCCAACATATATCGTCGTGCGCTGGTCGGCAAGGGATTACACTTTTTTTTTACCATAAGTAAAAGTTTAGTAATAACGAAGTTATACGCTACTGACCTGTGTGTCAGTATCAATTGTGCACTGTCTGGTAGGAAAACCTACTATCTATCTATTTTATTGCCGCCTACTAGAACACAAAAGATATGCTTGCTACATGGAGACTTGTGTTTAGAACAATGTTAACCATTGCAGACTGTGAAATTGGGATTGGAGGGATCGGTATGTGTATGGCAAGAATCGGTCTGTCAAATCCAAATGAAAACAAACAAAAAAAACCTGGTGCGTAAAGCACGGTAAAACCCCTCATGAATTTTTTGACAGGCAGACCAAAATGTTGGGTAAAAAAAAAAATATATTTTATTATAACATGATAAAAAAGTACAATCAACGATGATCATCATATAGTATTCATGCAATTATGAATATAAGATCATTATACATAATACCCAAAATAAGGCATTCTGTATGTCTGGCACATAATGCCCATAGATACGCCCGTATGGCCAGACTGCTGGTTGGAAGCTAAACAGTGGGGACCTTGAGTGGAGAGTGAACAAGTCGTGCTTTTTGACTGCTGGAGATTGCTGGGTTGCATTTTTAGGTTCTTTTTGAGGCTTTTCCTTGTAGCTTTTTAACACCTTTTTCTGACACTTTTTAAACAGCTTTTTTTTTTTCTTCCTTCAGTTTACTAATTAAGGGGAGTGGTTAATTGGTCAGTGGTGCTTGAGGCCTATATAACCTTGTGTAGAACTCATTGTGAGCCTGCTCATCTTTGAGTCTGCTGGAACTCTGTCCAAGTGGAACTGGTCTAAGTGGTGAGTTAAATACCAGAGTTGAAAACAGGAGGTTATAACAGGTGTCATAGTACATGTGTAGTGTGAGTACCCGAGTGTTGTCTGAGTAGTGTGTGTGGATCGTTAGTACTTGTGTATTGTGTACTGTATACTTGTGTATTGCGAGTGCACATAGTTCTGCGAGTGGTCTGCGAGTGCACGTAGTTCTGCGAGTGGTCTCTGAGTGCACGTAGTTCTGCGAGTGGTCTCTGAGTGCACGTAGTTCTGCGAGTGGTCTGCGAGTGCACGTAGTTCTGCGAGTGGTCTGCGAGTGCACGTAGTTCTGCGAGTGGTCTGCGAGTGCACGTAGGTCTGCGAGTGGTCTGCGAGTGCACGTAGGTCTGCGAGTGGTCTGCCAGTGCACGTAGGTCTGCGAGTGGTCTGCCAGTGCACGTAGGTCTGCGAGTGGTCTGCCAGTGCACGTAGGTCTGCGAGTGGTCTGCCAGTGCACGTAGGTCTGCGAGTGGTCTGCCAGTGCACGTAGGTCTGCGAGTGGTCTGCCAGTGCACGTAGGTCTGCGAGTGGTCTGCCAGTGCACGTAGGTCTGCGAGTGGTCTGCCAGTGCACGTAGGTCTGCGAGTGGTCTGCGAGTGCACGTAGGTCTGCGAGTGGTCTGCGAGTGCATGTAGGTCTGCAAGTGCACATAGTTCTGCAAGTGGTCTGCGAGTACCTGTGTATTGTCTTGCTGAGAACCTGTGTATTGTCTTATTGAGTATTAGTGTCAGGAATCTAGTTGCTAGGTAATTTGGACAGGGTATAATCCTCAATCCTTATTAAATTTAATAGGTACGATGCCCGGCGGGTGTGGAGAGGCAACTCTTTGTACATCTTGCGGCATTTATGCGTTCCTTGATCATCTGATCAAGGGTGAATACTGCTGTGCAGAATGTAAGCGCATGGTTTCCCTGGAAGCCCAGGTTCTGAATCTTGGGAAGCAACTGTCAGCACTGAGAAGTCCCTCCATACTAAAGGATAGCCAGGAACGTACATGGCAGGTGCCGGCAGGGGCCAGCACAGAGGCGGATGGAGACAAAGAGGTGCAGGCACTAGCAAAGAGTAGATGGGTGACAGTCAGGAAGGGTAGAGGGGGAAGTGCCAGGGAGGCCGATCCAGGGCTTGAGGATCCCAATAAGTACGCTCCATTGAGTGACATTGGTGAAACCAGTCAGGGACCAGCACTGCTGGAGCTGAGGGACTCTCCTAGCTGCCGGGGGCAGAACTCCTCCAGTGAGAGTGAGGGGGCAGCAAAGGGAAAGGAAAGACAGATTCTGGTGGTAGGGGACTCAATTCTTAGAATTCAGAGAGGGCAATCTGTAACCAAGACCTGAAGCGCCGAACAGTATGTTGTCTACCGGGCGCTCGGGTTCGGCACATCACGGATTGGGTGGACAGATTACTGGGAGGGGCTGGGGAAGACCCAGCTGTCATGGTGCACGTTGGTACCAATGACAAAGTCAGAGGCAGATGGAGTGTCCTAAAGAACGATTTTAGGGACTTCGGAGCTAGATTAAGGAAAAGGACCTCCAAGGTAGTATTCTCAGGAATACTACCGGTACACCGAGCCACACCAGAAAGGCAGAGGGAGATTAGGGAAGTAAACAAGTGGCTGAAGAGCTGGTGTAGTAAGGAGGGGTTTGGGTTCCTGGAGGACTGGACCTACTTCTCAGTCGATAACCAGTACTATAGAAGGGACAGACTGCACCTAAATGAGCAGGGTGCAGATCAGCTGGGAATGAAGATGGCCAAAAAGTTGGAGGGGTTTTTAAACTAGGCGATGGGGGGGGTCCAGAGGTAGAGATAGTCAGCGCGGAACATATTCCAGAGGGCAGTATTGGGGGCATTAGTGGTAGGTTGACCAAAGCACATAAACCCAAGGTGAGTATAGTAGCAAGTCCTAGTTGCAATCTCGGAACACCCAGTAAGAGGATAATATGCGACCGGTCTAAACTACGTGGCATGTTCACCAATGCCAGGAGCCTGGCGGACAAGATGGGTGAACTAGAGATACTGTTGTACGAGGGGGGTTTGGATTTTGTGGGAATTTCAGAGACCTGGTTCAACAGCTCTCATGATTGGCTGGCAAACATTCAAGGGTATACCCTATACCGCAAGGATAGAGAGGGTAAAAAAGGGGGAGGGGTATGCCTATATATCAAGAATAATGTACAAGTGAATGTGAGAGGTGGCATCACTAAGGGAGCTAGGGAGGAGGTGGAATCCTTATGGGAAGAGCTCCAAAGGGATGAAGCTAAGGGGAAAATATTACTGGGAGTATGCTATAGGCCCCCTAACCTGAAGGGGGGAAGGGGAGATAGATCTCCTAACACAATTTGGATTAGCAGCAAGGATGGGAAGTGTTATCATAATGGGGGATTTTAATTATCAAGACATAGACTGGGCGGAGGGAACCGCGCATTCATCTAAGGCTCGCCAGTTCCTAAATATCTTGCAGGACAATTTTATGGTTCAGATGGTAGACCCACCAACTAGGAATAAAGCATTACTGGATCTATTCATTACCAACAATACAGACCTGATCACGGATGTGGAAATACAGGGCAATTTGGGTAACAGCGATCACAGGTCAATCGGCTTCAGTATAAATCAGACAAATAGGAAACATAAGAGGAATACAAAGACACTGAATTTCAAAAGAGCCAACTTCCCTAAACTACGAACCTTGCTAGAAGGCATAAATTGGGATAAAATCTTAGGAACAAAGAACACAGAGGAGAGATGGGTTTGCTGTAAGAGCATATTAAATAAGGGCATTAGCCAATGCATCCCATTGGGTAATAAATTTAAAAGAGCGAATTAAAGTCCTGGATGCCTCAACTCCAATTAAAAAATGCATATAAAAGCAAAGGAGAAGGCCTTCAAAAAATACAAGGTTGAGGGATCATCATCAGCATTCAGACTTTATAAAGAATGCAACACGAAATTTAAGGGTGCAATAAGGATGGCTAAGATAGAACATGAAAGACACATGAGGAGAGCAAAAAAAATCCCAAGAAATTCTTTAAGTACCGTATTTATCGGAGTATAACACGCACCTCAAGTTTAGGAGAGAATTTTAGGGAAAAAAACTTTTAGGAGGGAAGTTTAAGGAAAAGAAACTTACATTAAAATGCCCATCAATGCAGCCTCATCAGTGTTCATCTGCAGCCTTGTTAGTGTCATTGCAGCCTTTTCAGTGTCAGTGCAGCCTTGTCAGTGCAGCTTTGCCCCAGTGCAGCCTTGTCAGTGCAGCCTTGTCCCCAGTGTCCATGCCTGCCGCCGCCGCCGCCGACATACACATGCTAGTAGTTTTAAATATGGCGCCGCGGAGTTCGGAGGGACTCGGAGCCGGCGGAATTGAACGAACGCCGCCGAGATACACATAGTCGAGTGTATTCGGCTCTTTCCGGCGCCGCTCACAGTCCCGCCCTATAATGGACATAACACAGGTCCAATGGCGGGACTGGGCGGGACTGTGAGCAGCGCCGGAAAGAGCCGAATACACTCGACTATGTGTATCTCGGCTCTGTGATTTCGGCGGCGCTCGTTCAGCACCGCCGAGTCCCTCCGAACTCCGCGGCGCCATATTTAAAACTACTCGCTATGTGAATGTCGGCGGCGATCGCCGACATTCACATAGCGATAGCGGGGATCGGCGTATAACACGCACCCACGACTTTCCCCTGATTTTAAGGGGAAAAAAGTGCGTGTTATACGCCGATAAATACGGTATGTAAACAGTAAAAAAGGGAGGACAGACCACATTGGCCCCATAAAGAATGAGGAAGGACATCTGGTTACAAAGAATGGGGAGATGGCGAAGGTATTGATACTATTCTTCTCCTCAGTCTTCACAAGGGAATCGGGGGGCTTCAGTAACCAAAACTGCAGTGTTTATCCTCATGACACATCACAGGAAGCACCTCCATGGTTAACAGAGGACAGAATTAAAATTAGACTTGAGAAACTTAACATTAATAAATCCCCTGGACCAGATGGCTTGCACCCGAGGGTAATTAGGGAACTCGGTCAATTGCCAGACCATTGTTCCTAATTTTTACTGACAGTCTACTGACTGGAATGGTACCAGCTGATTGGAGAAAAGCCAATGTAGCACCAATATTTAAAAAGGGCCCAAAACACATCCCTGGGAATTACAGACCAGTTAGCCTAACATCAATAGTATGTAAACTCTTGGAGGGGATGATAACGGACTATATACAAGATTTTAGTAATGAGAATGATATCATTAGCAGTAATCAGCATGGATTCATGAAGAATTGTTCTTGCCAAACCAACCTACTAACCTTCTATGAGGAGGTGAGTTGCCAGCTAGATAAAGGAAGGCCCGTAGATGTGATGTATGTGGATTTTGCAAAAGCATGACAGTTCCCCATAAACATTTACTGTAAAAAATAAGGTCCGTTGGCATGGACCATTGGGTGAGTACATGGATTGAAAACTGGCTATAAGGGCGAGTTCAGAGGGTGGTGATAAATGGGGAGTACTCGGAATTGTCAGGGGTGGGTAGTGGGGTTCCCCCAGGGTTCTGTGCTGGGACCAATCCTATTTAATTTGTTCATAAACTACCTGGAGGATGGGGTAAACAGTTCAATCTCTGTATTTGCGGACAATACTAAGCTAAGCAGGGCAATAACTTCTCTGCAGGATGTGGAAACCTTGCAAAAAGATCTGAATATAATGCATATGCAATATGAATGCAATCTATAAACTGGGGGGAGAACCTCTGGGGGAATCTAGGATGGAAAAAGGACCTGGGGGTCCTAGTAGATGATAGGCTCAGCAATAGCATGCAATGCCAAGCTGCTGCTAACAAAGCAAACAGAATATTGGCATGCATTAAAAAGGGGATCAACTCCAGAGATAAAACGATAATTCTCCCGCTCTACAAGACTCTGGTCCGACCGCACCTGGAGTATGCTGTTCAGTTCTGGGCACCAGTCCTCACGAAGGATGTACTGGAAATGGAGCGAGTACAAAGAAGGGCAACAAAACTAATAAAGGGACTGGAGGATATCAGTTATGAGGAAAGGTTGCGAGCACTGAACTTATTCTCTCTGGAGAAGAGACACTTGAGAGGGGATATGATTTCAATTTACAAATACCGTACTGGTGACCCCTCAATAGGGTTAAGCGTTTTCTCGCCCCCCCCCCCCACACACTCCCATATACTTTTGTTCCCCAATGCTGTTTGTGCATTGGAAGCATGTGACTATTCCCTTCCCTTTATAAAATTCACCTGGTTTCCTAATCAGCCAATTGCCAGACACCAAGGAGTAAACACAAAGGTAGGAGGGTCCTTCATTCTTTGTTCTCTCCAACCAGATTGAGTTAGAACTCACACAGGGCTTCCTCGTACCATAGGTACAGGAAAAGGGGGGGTTGAGCGAAGACCAGGTAAGTTCTGTGCTGCATTTATTGCTCTGCTCAATAAATGCTCTGCTCTGGAAAGCAGAGATCCATTTTTTTTTTTAAATGGTTGACAACGAGTGAAATGCTATTGCCATATGCAGACACTACGAATGTGGGAAAGTAGTCCTCAAAGCCAGTAACGGATACTACAGCACACCTGGATGTGCCATCTGCTGGGCCAGAACACATAACACAATGGCTAGCAGTACATACATCTCTAATGCATAGATTAAATTGTTTTCATGAAGACGTCTGAAGTTATGTATAGAAAAAACTGATGCAATGTACAGCCTTCTAGCAGCATTAATTAGACCAGTGTTTCCCAAGTCGCAGGCAGCAGACAAGTAGATCGCATTCCCTCTGCCAACACATGCAGGCAAAGCCCCTGGGATAGTATTGGCTGTGGCGTGCTATTCCCTGCCAAGCCTTACTCCCTTCTGGTCTATCCCAGTTGCTTGTATGCAACATCATGTGGGATGGACAGTAGGGGAGAAGGACCCAGCAAGGGAACAGCATGCTACTAGAGGACTTACAACAGCCGCCTCTGCATAAGAAGAAAGCCGGTACAGTAGTGTGTCCAACTATATCTCCCACAATGTGCCCTGCAGTCTGTCCCATGTAGTGTGCCCAACAGTCTTGTCCAATGTAATGTGCCCTGCCCCATGTCATGTGCAGAAACACTAGATTAGACGCGCACCCCAATATGAGAGAGAGAGAGAGAAAGAGAGAGAGAGAGAGATTATCAATCATTTGAAGAAAGTTTTAAATAAAGGAATAATTACTTTGACTCAATTGAGAATTGAGTCTCCCCAAGTGGCAGATGTCCTTGCTTCAACCTTAGTTCCCTTGGATGGATAGAAGCTCTGGCTGGGTTAAAGGGGTTGTAAACCCTCGTGTTTTTTCACCTTAATGCATCCTATGAAAAAAATGACAGTTACCGGCCCCCTAGCCCCCCCGTTTTCCTCACCGAGCCCATCGTTCCCTCGGCAGAGACGCACTGGACCTCTCTGCCCGGGGTCCAAGGCTCTTGATTGGATAGATTGATAGCAGCGCAGCCATTGGCTCCCACTGCTGTCAATCAAATACAATGATGCTGGTGCCGGGGCGGGGCCGAGTCCAGCATTCTGTCTATGCACGCAAATGCTGCAGTGTAAAAAAAATAAAATAAAAATTTAACCGTGCCCCGCCCCGACGAGCTCGTGTGCAGAAGCGAACGCATACGTGACTAGCGCCTGCATATGAAAATGGTGTTCAAACCACACGTGAGGTATCGCTGTGATCGGTAGAGCAAGAGCAATAATTCGAGCCCTAGACCTCCTCTGTAACGTAAAACATGCAACTAGTAGAATTTTTTTAAACGTCGCCTATGGAGATTTTTAAGGGTAAAAGTTTGTCGCCCATTCCACGAGTGGGGGCAATTTTGAAGCGTCACATGTTATGTATCAATTTACTTGGCGTAACATTATCTTTCACATTATAAAAAAAAATTGGGCGAACTTTACTGTCTTATTTTTTAATTAAAAAAAGTGTATTTTTTCCAAAAAAAGTGCGCCTGTAAGACCGCTGCACAAATATGATGTGACAGAAAGTATTGCAATGATCATTTTATTCTCTAGGGTGTTAGAAAAAATATATATAATGTTTGGGAGTTCTAAGCAATTTTCTAGCAAAAAAATGTTTAACTTGTAAACAACAAATCTCAGAAAGAGGCTTGGTCCTTAAGTGGTTAAGACACAAGCGACATTGACCTTCCGTAATAGAAGGTCAATATAAGCTGGTAAGCAAGCTTTTTGTAAGGTGAAGGCACTCACTAAGCATCGCATACACTTTCTGGTGACGGATGGTGGCAATCATTTCTGAAGGACTTTGATTTTTCACATTTGGCCACAACCACCCCATGTTTCCTAGAACTGTAATTCAATGCAGCATGTTAATATACCCGTAGTGAGCCTCCGGGGTACAGATAAATCCCCCTTCCACCTTACCCTATTTTTCCACTTCTTTATCTTTGTTTTTAGACTCTCTCTGCCTCAGAACTGTATTTTTTACTACACATAATAGCAGTATGGATGAGTGCATTGCTTATTCTTGCTCCCTGGTCCCCAGTAGAGGGGTCTCTTAAGAAAATGAGTGCATGTTGCAATTTCAAGCATTGCCCTGCTAACCGATCATCGAACAGGCCAGTGTCGCTTGGAGCGGTCATTCCCCATATATGCAAAAAACTACTTCAGGTTTAATAATTGTGGAGAGAAACTCCCTTTGAATTTGCACTTCGTTGTTCATGTTTAAATGTCTATTTGTTTGTGTTGTTCCCAATGACTTTGAAAAAGAGAGAGAACTTTAAATTCCAATATTTGCAACCCAAAAGGCGGTGACCACTATTTGGATCTTGGAAGTACAAAAAATAATTTTTGGTAGGGAGACTGTAGTAGAACATTGGATTTCCATGCCTGGAAAAGACGGCAGAATGCAGTACTATATCTCTAAAGAAAAACATACAAGGTCGGAGGCTGTCTCGCTAACAACTTTACAAGATTTGGGGAGACTGAGTATCGTGTTTTAACTCTTCTGAGCCACCTTCCACATCCTCCATTCCTATTGACCACACCATCCCATTTGTGTATCATATGGGTACTGTTACAGCCATAAAGACATTCATTGTAGAAGTGAGAGGGCCGATTCCCCTGGTCTATATCTACAGTGTACTAATAACACTTCCACAACTGCACTCTGTTAGGGTTTTTGTTTTTTTACAGTTTCCTAATCCCTTTACCTAATCTTGTGACTCCTGCCACCATACGTCACTGTAACATATATACAGATATATTTCTGTAGTGCTACCCTTCTATAATGTAGATAAATGTACCATGTAGCAGTGACTTAATAAAGTTTACTGTTTAAAAAAAAAAAAAGCGATGCAAGAAAATATTTAGCAGCTACTCATTAAATTTTCTACTTTTGTACTACTTTTCTACTTCTATAACAAAAATGTATTTTATATGATTTTTTTGTTAAACAAAATTTGGATTAGGTTCCAAAGACGGTGCCTGGACCCTCTTTTTTGAAGGATGGAATGATCTTTGCTCAGCCATCATTCAGGATCAACATCTACTTCCTGGACCGAGACGCTGGCTCGATGACACAATCATGAAATTCTAAAACCTGTGCAGTTCTTAGCAGTGTTCACACGTCTGGCACAGATAAGCCCCTGCTGCAACCTCTCACCCTGTGACTTCCTATAAAGTTACACTGTTGCAGTCCGATTACTGTGGAGGGTAGACTGAAGACATCTTAGCCAAGGTAAATACTATTAATTGCCACAATTCTTTTACAAAAATCATATACAGTATATCATGCCTCTAAAGCTTTTATTTTTTTAACCACTTCTATACTGGGCCAATTCTGGCACTTCACTCCTACATGTAAAAATCATAATTTTTGCTCAAAAATTACTCAGAACCCCCAAACATGTTTTTTTGTTTTTTTTAGCAGAGACCCTAGGGAATAAAATGGTGGTCAGTGCAACTTTTTATGTCACACAGTATTTGCGCTTCATGAATAATAATAAAAAAAAAAAAAACACTAAAGTTAGCACCATTGTATAATGTGAAAGATGATGTTACACCAAGTAAATAGATACCCAACATGTCATGCTTTAAAATTGCGCACACTTGTGGAATGGTGTCAACCTTGAATACCTAAAACTCTTCATAGGCAACACTTTAAACTTTTTTACAGGTTACCAGTTTAGAGTTACAGAGGAGGTCATGGAAAAGACCTATTGCTCTCGCGCTAACGTTTGCAGCAATACCATACATATGTGGGCGCGACATACGTATGCATTCACTTCTGCGTGCAAGCACACGGGGGTCGCCTTAATTTTTTATTGTTCATTCTATTTTTACACTTTACCTTAAAAAAAAAAAAAAAAAGATATATTATATTATATATATATATATATATATATATATATATATATATATATATATATATATATATATATATATATATATATATATAACACTTTTATTCCTATTACAAAGGAAAGTAAATATCCCTTGTAATAGGAACAGGGCATGACAGGTCCTCTTTACAACAAGATCTGGGGTCAATAAGCCCCCACATCTCTCCTTTAGCCTGAAATGTATAAAAAAAATAAATAAATAAATAAAATAATAGGATCTCAGCCTTTCCAGCCAAATACATGGCAGTGTTTACAGATGCCGGGGCCAGACGTGACATCAAAGCGTCGCGCCTGGCCTCCGAAAGTCATAGAGATGACCGGAGACCACCTGGTCCGCGGTATTCTCTATGGTGAACTTCCGGCGGCGGATTACTAAAACGGCTCGCCGATCGCACGGGCGAGCTGGTAGAAGCACTGGAGGGCAGCGGGAGGGGCACCTGTAAAAGTTAAGTGACTGATTATTTTTTTGGTGCAGGGAATCGCCGGCAGTAAAAAATGCTATCTGAATGTTTCCTCTAGCTGCAGGCATCGTTCAGATATCCCCAAAGCCCAGGACGTCATTTGACGTACTGTGATATGGAAGTGGATAAAGAAAAAAATGTTTTTTAAAATAAGTAACTCATCTTTGGCATATGCAGGGAAAGATACTTGGGAGGGGCTTCTATTACTCTGATGTATGATGTCTACAGTGCGAGTCTGTCTGGCCAGCGCTGATTTGTGCAGAGCCAGTCACATGGAAAAAAAAAAAAAGTTTCAGAAGAGCAATTAAAAATGAGATTATATATATATATATTAAAAAGCTCCCAATAAATCTTTATTTTATATCAGATGTGTATTTTTGTGCATTAATATGGTGTAGGTGGAGTCAGATGACTGACACTAGCTTTTTTTGTGAGTTTCTTAGTGAATTTTTTCAATCCGCATACTATATCCCACCCCCATAATGTTTAGCAATAGTAGGACATGGAGGAGGGTGGAAGGGGAGTTTCATTTACCACTGTGTATACGTCCATGTGTGACTCTATAGCCATGTGGGCTGCACAGATAAGAAAAAAAAAAAAAGCAAAATGAAGAGCTTAGAGGGGAACTGAAATTGAGCATGCTCAATAGAGGACACCAGCTGGTCTACAGTGGGGAAACAGAAGATGGGAGGGACAGCTGAAGGCAGAATATTTCACATTACACAAAATGAATGCTTTAGTGGCTTTAAAAGTATGCACACTATGTTAAATAACATGTAATTATTATTTAAGGTACTTATATAGCGCCCGTCAATTTACGCAGCGCTTTACATATACATTGTACATTCACATCGGGCCCCACCCTCAAGGAGCTTACAATCTAAGGTCCCTAACTCACATTCATACATACTAGGGACAATTTAGACAGAAGCCAATTAGCCTACCAGCATGTCTTTGGAGTAATGAGAGTTAATCATAGTCTGGGTTTAATGACACTTTGGTTCTAAAGGTTTTTTTTTTTTTACCTTCATGCATTTTATGCATGAAGGAAAAAAAAAATCTTCTCTGTGCAGCAGCCGCCCCTAATACTTACCTGAGCTCCCTCTCAATCTCACGAGAGCCATTGATAATCACCTTCTGTGAGCCAATGAGGAGAGAGAGAGGGGGCAGGGCTGAGCCACGGCTGTGTGTCTAAATGGACGCGCAAAGCAGCGGGTTGGGAGCGTGCCTGCTTGGGTGCCCCCATTGCAAGCTGCTTGCTCTGGGGCACTCAACAGGAGAGCGGGGCCAGGAGCACCAAGCGGGAAATTCGAGAAGAGGAGGGAGGATCAGGGCTGCTCTGTGCAAAACCATTACACAGAGAAGGTCAGTAGAACATGTTTGTTTTTATTTTTTAAATTTTTGCCTTTAATATCACCTTAACCACTTGTCTCCCGCATATTTACTATGGCAGGTCGGCTCTATTGCACAAAATCACGTACGGATTGGACACAGGAGATGCCAATCAGTGGGTCTGCGACCGTTCCCGGGAGAGGCATAACAGGGATCTGCGTATGTAAACAAGGCAGATCACCGTTCTGACAGGGGAGAAGATGGAGATATTGTATTCCTGCTAAGCAGGGACACAGGTCTCTCTTTCCCCAGTCAGAACTCCCCCCCCCCAGTTAGCAAGTACTGCCTAGGGACACATTTAATCTTTTGATCACCCCTTCCCAGTCATTATTATTAGTAGAGACAGGGCATGTTTTTAGCACCAATCACTGTATTAATGTCACTTGTCCCCAAAAAAAGTGTCAGTCAGGTGTCAATTTGTCCGCCGCAATGTCGCAGTCCCGGAAAAAATGTAAATACATTTTTTTTTTTTTTAAAGTTTCTGATCGCCGCCATTACAAGTAAAAAAAAATATAAATTCCATAAAAATATCCCATCGTTTGTAGATGCTATAACTTTTGCACAAACCAATCAATATAAGCTTATTGGAATTTTTAAACCTAAAATATTAAGCTGAATACATATTGGCCCAAATTGATTAAGAAATTGGAATTTTTTAATTTTTTTTTTTTTTTTTAATTGGATATGTTTTTATAGCAGAAAAAAAAAAGTATTTATTTTTTTTCAAAAATTGCCACTTTTGTTAATAGCGCACAAAAAAAATAAATAAATAAATAAATAAATAAAAACACAGAGGTGATCAAATACCACCAAAATAAAGCTCTTTTTGTGGGAGAAAAGGACATCAATTTTATTTGGGTACAACGTGCAATTGTCAGTTAAAGTAACGCAGTGTAGTATAACAAAAAATGGCCTGGTCATTAAGGAGGTAAAACCTTCCGGGGCTGACGTGGTTAATGATAAACGTTTGTTCTGTTGCTGGAAATATTACAGGTATTTATTTTTGGAACTGTAAAGTTATTAACAAGTCCACTTTAATTATTACCTTACATTAAACCTATCTGTAATCCAAAATATTTTAACTGTAGGAACACATTAAATGCCCTTTATCATCATAAGCATATCACTTGAACCAGCAGAAAAGACGCCCAAAAACGTGGGAAAAAAAAAAAAAAAAGCTCAAAGAGGCTTGAAAAAAAGCACAAAAAAAGGGGGAAGATAAAAATGAGCTGAGGGGATTTGTGAGAAAAAAAAAAAATGCTTATGCGCACAAAAGTTTGAAGAAGCTCAATAAAAATGCACAAAAAGCACAAGCTTCTCCAAGCTTTTATAGGCAGAGAAATAAAAGCTCAAATACCTGTAAAAGCAGCTTTTTTTTTTTTTTTTTTTTTTTTTGGAGCTGCAGTGTGCATGAGCCCTTACAGTTACAGGGATGACACAGACCATTTACCACTGGCAGGGGTGCTTACAAAAATCAGCTTTTATTTATATAAAACCTTCCTCACAAAAGAAAAAAAAATAGTTTGCTGTAACTGATTATAAAGTATTAGCTGGAATTCAGCTTCAGTTTGTATTTAATTTTGTATTCAAATCTGCTAGTACTTCTAACACTCCCTTCCCCACGACTGAGAATGCTGCTGTCCAAATTTGCCCCCGGTGCTCCATTTATCAAGAGTATAAGGAGGTGTGTTACTGGCCAGATTACCGAGGAAGACAGGAGGGAAAAAAAGCCTAAAAAAAAGAAAACGAATGCAACCACCACATCTAATGACTGGTAAGCTGCAATATACAGTATTACAATTTTGGGTTTATTAACGCTTTAAAGCAGTAGCAAAGGCCACTTTTTTAACCTGTACCTATAAGTGAACCTATAATAAAAGCTTACATGCAGGTACAGTAAATATCTCCTAAACGTGCACTGTTTAGGAGATATTCACATGTATAGTAGCCGGTGAGGTTATTGGCACATGCGCTCTGAATGGACAGGACGCTGGAGTGTGCCGTCCATTCAAAGCGCTGTGCAACGATTGTGATTCACGTGTGCATGCGGGGGGGAGTGACGTCACCGTGGCCCGACCATGCAAACGGCCGTATTGTGTGGACCCGAAAGGGAGACCGGGTGAAGATGGATGCCCTGTCAGCGGTGACAGCGTGTTGCTGGAGTGATCTGCTTTACAGGCAAGTCTGTCATAATGTGCCAGTATGCAATACATGCTAGCACAATATTACATTAACTTTATTTTTAATAACAAGAGTTAACACTTTGAACTTGCTCTCCCCTGTACAAGCAACAGAGGCGGAGGTTAAAAATCACACATTAATGATGATTAAAGACCTAATTTTAACTCCATGAGAAAGCTATTAATCCAAATGAAAGCGATAGAAGGAACGGACATGCTGACATCAACCATTATTACACTTGACGGGGAACTGTAGTGATCTTCCAGTTGGCGGTACTGTTCCTCGGCTGCAGACAGCAACGATAATTCTTAAAAGGGAACCCATGAGAACAGATCTATGAGAGATGCCATTGCTGACTGGTTTTAAAAGGCGCAGGCTCTCAAGGATGTCATTCTGATCTGGGCTTCACTACTTGGTAAACAGCCAAGCCACCAGGAAAGTCTAAAGTTTAACCACTTCAATACCAGGCACTTAGACACCTTCCCGTCCAGCCCAATTTTCACCTTTCAGCGCTGTTGCAATTTGAATGACAATTGCGCGGTGATGCTACACTGTACCCAAACAAATTTTTTATCATTTTGTTCCCACAAATAGAGCTTTCTTTTGGTGGTATTTGATCACCTGTGCGGTTTTTATTTTTTGCGCAACAAATAAAAAAAAAGACCGAAAATTTCGAAAAAAAACAAGTTTTTCTTTGTTTCTGTTAATTTTTTGTAAATGAGTACGCTTTCTCCTTCAATAATGGGCACTGATATGGCTGCACTGATGGGCACTGATACGGCGGCACTGATGGGCACCGATGAGGTGGCACCAATGAGGTGGCACTGATGAGGTGGCACTAACGGGCACTGATGATGGGCACTGATAGGTGGCACTGGTATGCGGCACTGATGGGTACTCATAGGTGGCACCGATGGGCACACATAGGCGGCACTGATGGGCACTCGTAGGTGGCATTGATTGGTATATATGGGTGGCACTGATGGGTACTTATGTGTGGCACTGATGTGTGGCACTGATGGGCACTGATGGGCACTGACAGGTGGCACCGATGGGCAATGACAGGTGGCACTGCTAAAGCATTGCTGGGCAGATCTGGGCATTGCTGGGCAGATCATTGACATAATAGTGCCAATCAGTGCCCATTTGTGGGCACTGATTGGCACAGATTGGGCACATGTGGATGGCCATGGGGTACATACTTGGCCATCCACGTTGCCCCTTCCCTGGTGGTCCTAGTGGCATCCCTGGTGGTCCAGTGTGGTGATCTGAGGGGGGGCTGCGCTGATAAACAATCAGCGCAGACCCCCCCTGCCAGGAGAGCCGCCGATCGGCTCTCCTCTACTCGCGTCTGTCAGACGCGAGTGAGGAAGAGCTGATCAACGGCTCTTCCCATTGACAGCGTGATCAGCCGTGATTGGACACGGCTGATCACGTGGTAAAGAGCCTCCGCCGGCGGCTCTTTACCAAGATCGGTGGAGCGGTGTGTCAGGCTGACACACTGCTCCACCGATCGCCGTGATGCGCGCCCCCTGGGGTGCGCTGCGGCATGTTATCCTGCTGGACGTCATATGACGCCCAGTCAGGATAACAGAATCACTTCCCGGGCGTCAATCCGCTATAGGGCGGGCGGGAAGTGGTTAAAGGTCTGTATTGTATACATGTTCCAGGTCAGCGACACACTTGGTTGTAATATTGGCACCCCTGCAGAAAAAAAATTGTTACAAATGTTTAGGCATTCTCATGTTTATTTTGTTTGTATTGGTATGACACAAAAAAGTGGAGAAACAAAAAGTCAAATCTGACACATTCCACGCAAAACTCCAAAAATGGACTGGACAAAATTTTTGTCACCCTCAATTTAATATTTGGATGCACACCCCTTGGAAACATTTCTGAAAAATCAATGGCTTCCTGTAACCATCAATGAGTTTCTTACACCTCTCTACTGGAGGTAGAGGTTTTGGATCACTCTTCTTTTGCCACCTTCTCCAGGTCTCTAAGATTGGAATGGTTCCTTTTCCCAACTGCTGTTTTGAGATCTCTCCACAGGTGCTCTATGGAAGTTACTGTATCTCACAAAAGTGAGTACACCCTTCACAATTTGGAAAATATTTTAGTCTATCTTTTCATGTGACAACACTGAAGAAATGACACTTTGCTACAATGTAAAGTAGTGAGTGTACAGCTTGTATAACAGTGTAAATTTGCTGTCCCCTCAAAATAACTCAACACACAGCCATTAATGTCTAAACCGCTGGCAACAAAAGTGAGTACACCCCTAAGTGAAAATGTCCAAATTGGGCTCAAAGTGTCAATATTATGGTGTGGCCACCATTATTTTCCAGCACTACCTTAACCCTCTTGGGTACTGAGTTTACTAGAGTTTTACAGGTTGCTACTGGAGTCCTCTTCCACTTCTCCATGACGACATCAAGGAGCTGGTGGATGTTGGAGACATTGCGTTCCTCCACCTTCCATTTGAGGATGCCCCACTGATGCTCAATAGGGTTTAGGTCTGGAGACATGCTTGGCCAGTCCATCAACTTTACACTCAGCTTCTTTAGCAAGGCAGTAGTCATCTTGGAGGCGTGTTTGGGGTCGTTATGTTGGAATACTGCCCTGCGGCCCAGTCTCCGAAGGGAGGGGATCATGCTCTGCTTCAGTATGTCATATTACATGTTGGCATTCATGGTTCCCTCAATGAACTTTAGCCAGCAGCACTCATGCAGCCCCAGACCATGACACCACCATGCTTGACTGTAAGCAAGATACACTTGTCTTTGTACACCTCACCTGGTTGCCGCCACACACGCTGTTTCCCAAAGACAACCCCTAGATATGACGCTGAGCATGTGCATTCAACTTCTTTGGTCGACCATGGCGAGGCCTGTTCTGAGTGTAACCTGTTAAACGACTGCATGGTCTTGGCCACCATGCTGCAGCTCAGTTTCAGGGTCTTGGCAATCTTCTTATAGCCTAGGCCATCTTTATGTAGAGCAACAATTCTTTTTTTCAGATCCTCAGAGAGTTCTTTGCCATGAGGTGCCATGTTGAGCTTCCAGTGACCAGTATGAGAGAGTGAGAGCAATAAACGCCAAATTGAACACACCTGCTCCTCATTCACCTGAGACCTTGTAACACTAACGAGTCACATGACACCGGGGAGGGGAGATGGCTAATTGGGCCCAATTTGGATATTTTTACTTAGGGGTGTACTCACTTCTGTTACAAGTGGTTTAATGGCTGTGTTTTGAGTTCTTTTGAGGGGACAGCAAATTTACACTGTTAAAAAAGCTGTACACTCACTACTTTACATTGTAGCAAAGTGTCATTTCTTCAGTGTTGTCACATGAAAAGATTTAATAAAATATTTACAAATAAGTGAGGGTTGTACTCACTTTTGTGAGATACTGTAGATCTGGACTTATCACGTCCAGTTCAGTGCGCTCCAGCGCATTGTCTTAAACCATTTCTGGGTGCTTTTTGATGTGTGCTTTGGGTCATTGTCCTGCTTTAAGACCCCTGACCTCTAAGGGAGACTCAACTTTCTGACACTGGGCCCTACATTGCACCTCAGAATTCTTTTGAAAAATCTTCGGATTTCATAATGTCATGCACACGGTCAAGACATCGAGTGCCTGAAGCAGCAAAGCAACCCCAAAACATTAGCGAACCTCCACCATGTTTGACTGTAGGGACTGTATGCTTTTCTTTAAAAGGCCTAATTTTTTCTTCTGAAAACAGTAGAATGATGGGCTTTACCAAAAAGCTGCAACTTTGTTACATCTGTCCACAGCACATTCTCCCAAAAGGATTTTTGGCTTCCTCAGGTGAGTTTTGGAAAAACTTTGATTAATTTTTTCTCTTTCGTCCACGTCCAGGTAGATTTGCTACAGCGTCATGGGCTGTAAACTTCTTGACAATGTTGCACACAGTGGACACAGGAACATTAAGATCTCTGGAGATGGACTTAACCTTGAGATTGTCCATACTTTTCCACTTTTCCACAATTTTTGTTCTCAAATCCTCAGACAATTCTTTGCTGCCCTTTCTCGTCTCCATGCTCCGTGTGGCACACAGGGACACACAACAGAAAGGTTGAGTACATTTTTCACTATTTTAACTGGTTGGCGGTGTAATTTCTATATTGTCAGCACCTGTTAATTGATGCAGGCAGTTTAACCACAAATTACAGGAGCATCACAAACTTGGAGTGCAGTTATTTCTTACAATTTTGAGTAGGTGCCAATAATTTTGTCCAGTCCATTTTTGGAGTCTAGCTTGGAATGTGTCAGATTTGGCTTTTTGTTTCTCCGCTTTTTTTTGTATTATACCAATAGAAAACAAAAGAAATAAACACAAGAATGCCTAAACATTTCGAATTGCAACAATTTTCTGGGGCAAAGTGGTGCATCATTTGACAGAAATGCAGGGGTGCCAATATTTTAGGCCATGACTGTCTTTACATTTGTGGCCCTAGCATGAAACCTTGGAAAAAATGGTTTTGGCTACAGTGTTTCCAGGCAAAAACAAAAATGACTGTGCTGTTTAAAACCTGTAATAAACACTCATACCACAGTCTTAAGTTTTCCTCAGTTTTTATACCTTTAATTTAAAGAGGAACTCCACTTTTGTTGAAAAAAAAAATTATTAAAAATATATTATATATAAGAAAATCAAACAATCCCCTCTGGGTGATCAATGTACGTTGCAAGGATTTTGTCAAAGTTTGTTGCAGGTTCCTACCGGTTTCTGCTCTGAAG
Organism: Lithobates septentrionalis; assembly: GCA_037952835.1. NCBI lineage: Eukaryota > Metazoa > Chordata > Amphibia > Anura > Ranidae > Lithobates > Lithobates septentrionalis. Next base: position 45,402 of record JBBDGP010000161.1, on the reverse strand, counting down.
AAAAAGCTATTTCCTTGCTTATGTCAATGTGCATAGTGAATCTGAATGGGAGTGACTTTTTCATTATTAATCAGCTGACACACTTGTAGAACAGTTACACAGCAAATGTCAGAGCCACTGCATATCTTTTCTAGCCTAATGACTGCAAAGTATTGAAACCATTGGATTAGCACGGCACAACTTTTTTATAAAAGGTAAGAAATCATGGTTTGTGTACGGTATTTTATAACAGGTTACTTCTGAAGCAAACCTGTGAACAGTTGGAACAAAAAAAGTAAAAATTCCTCTGCATAGCAAGTGCCCTCTGGTGCCCCCTTCAGACTTCAGTGTCTCCAAGCTGCTCTGACACAACCTGGGGGCCACATAAGAAAAGCTGAACTCGTGCACGTGTAAAATGCTGGAGCTGCAGTTTCTCTCATTATAGCACTAATCCTATAATGTGATGGTAGTAAAGGTAGACCACCTCCTCCCCTTCACTTATGCTGCAATACCCACCTTAATATTAGAACAGAAGCAGGAAAAGATCAGCCATGAAGATGAATAAAATCCTCCCAATGTATATGGGATTTATTTCTCTCTCAACAAAAATGGAATTTCACTTTAATATTCATAGGCGACAGGCCCACCCTTATTTAAAGTTGGGATTCAGATATAGGCTTGTCTTCATCTCTATGGATGGTCAAATAAGTAAACATGATTTTTTTCAGAATTTCCTTCCCTCAGATTCATTTCATGTACTTTAGCACCCTTTAGGCTATTATTTTCATTTATAACAGTCTGTGTTAAGCACTAAATAAGTGATCGCTTAGAAAGGGAGAAAGAAATGAATCATAGAGCCCGAGACACAGGCAGTGCAGTCTTGTCCATGATTGCAGAACAGAAAATGGAACAGCAATAGTGACCTCTAGTGGCCATAAAAAGTTCTGCAAGACACTGGTATTTCAGGTGAAAAATGAGAATAGGATTTTTGAACTCACCGTAAAATCCATTTTTGGGCATTCCATTGCAAGACGAGAGGGGAGGGGTCCTGTATTCAGTACTATGCTCTAGGTTATGCATTTCACTGATAAGTCAAAAAATCCTATTTTGCGCATTATACAGAACAAAGGCTTTAACCCCTTCCAGCCCCGGGATCCCTTTAAAAAGCTCTGGAATCAGGGGAGTGAAATAGGTCTGAAAAGCTCAGCAATCATGTAACCAGTGTGATTGGTTGTCACAGGGGTTACATGACTGGAGCCGGTTCCATAGGCTACCAATCCATAGCGGGGACCAGGAGCTGCCTTTGCCAGTTCGATCTCTGTGTTGTGGTCTCTCAGGACAGAAACATTGATTGTCCAGTGACACATGTGAGCACTAAAGCTCACCCCTTTCCCGCTGCATATACATTAAGTGTTATACAGGCAGCAACAGAATAAATTCTCATGACTGGAATATGCAAAAGAAGTCAGACTGAGGGGTGGACAAAAACATTGTCAACAGGCCGATATAACAAACCGGTCAAGAAGGTCTATAGAGACTCAGAGCAGCTCATAGCACCTTATACTTAAAACTGGCATCAGGAGGTTTAAACATCCACCTGGTAAAACTTAAAGCCGTTAACAGTATCTGGCTCCCAACCGAATGAACATTTGCTTGTATAACAGAGGGTTTGACCCATCAATCCTTTTTACCCGTTATCTTTTCTCTGTAACGTCAAGTTACATAGTTGGTAAGGATGAATAAAGACATCAGTCTATCCAGTTAAATCTGTGTGGGTATGTGTAAGTATTATGCCACTTCCCATATCCCTGAATATTGTGTATAATAAGATGTTCATCTAAGAATTTTTTGAAATTAGCAACATTACCTGCTGCAACCACCGATTGTGGAAGAGAGTTCCACATCCTTACGGCTCTAATGCCCCGTACACACGGTCGGATTTTCCGGCGGAAAATGTGTGATAGGACCTTGTTGTCGGAAATTCCGACCGTGTGTAGGCTCCATCACACATTTTCCATCGGAATTTCCGACACACAAAGTTTGAGAGCAGGCTATAAAATTGTCGGAATTTCCGATCGTGTGTACACAAATCCGACGGACAAAGTGCCACGCATGCTCAGAATAAATAAAGAGATGAAAGCTATTGGCTACTGCCAAGTTTAGAGTCCCGACGTACGTGTTTTACGTCACCGCGCTCAGAATGATCGGATTTTCCGACAACTTTGTGTGACCGTGTGTATGCAAGACAAGTTTGAGCCAACGTCCGTCGGAAAAAATCCATGGATTTTGTTGTGGGAATGTCCGATCAATGTCCGACCGTGTGTACGGGGCATTACAGTAAAAACGCATCTTATGCAATTTAAAGTTGAACCTTTTCTCATTCATCTTCATTGGACTGGCCACGTGTCTTCATGAGTGACCAAAGAGACAGAACAATTTCCTCCCAATGCTGGAATCACCATTAAGTTATTTGTATATCTTGATCATATTCCCTTTTAGCGCCTCTTTTCCAGGGAGAATAAGAATAACTGAGGTTCTCCAGTCCTCTTATTAGCTTTGTTGGCCTTCCCTGGACTCTCTCCAGTTCCAGAACTGGACAGCATACTCCAGATGTGGCTGAACCAGTTTTGTAAAGTGTTAGAATTATAACTTTATTTCTTGAGTAAATCCCCTTTTTTAGCATGCCAATTTTCTGCTGGCCCTGCTTGTTGCAGATTGGCATTGCATGCTATTGCTGAATTCATCAACCAGGACCCCCAAATCCTTTTCCATTCTTGATTCCCCAGAGCTACTCCCCCAGTGTACAACTTGAACTCATATTTTTATCCCCCAAGTGCATTACTTTACACTTCCCTATGTTAAGCCTCCTGTGCTCCTTCCTCCAGAGAGGTGTCTCACTAATACTGGTGGTGTGTTACTAGGCATAACGTCAGGTGAAAACAAAGAAAACAAAACTAATACAGCCACCTCATCTAATGATTGGTAAGATGCATAATGATACATTTTTGCTTTTGGGTTTAACCCCGATTTAATGAAAAAAAAATTATTAAAAAAGTATTTGATTAACCTGCTCAGATCCGGGCCATTGCCAAATGACGGCAACAGCGCGGATCTGAAAAACCGGGACTACGTCCATTGACGTCGTCCCCTTTCCTCATTCCCAGCGCGCTCTCGTGAGCGCGCCTCGGGGAAAATCTGTGTTGGCCGTGTCCCTTGGACACAGCCAATCACAGATCGCTGTAAACGGCCAATCACAGCGGCCAATCACAGCGGCCGTTTACAGCGCGATCGCCGCCTCCAATGAGAGATGATCTAAAAGGTAAACAATTGAGATCATCTCTCATTGCCGGCTCTCTCTCTCCTCACACAGAGACAGCGTGTGAGGAGAGAGATTCTGTGAGTAGTAAAACAGCAAAGTGTGCCCAAAAAGTGCCCAACAGTGCCCACAGTGACACCAATATAGTGCCATCTGTGCCCACCTGTGCATCATCAGTGCCCACTTGTGTCATCAGTGCCCGTCAGTGCCCGTCAGTGCCCATCTGTGCAGTGCGCATCTGTGCAATCAGTGCGCATCTGTGCAATCAGTGCGCATCTGTGCAATCAGTGCGCATCTGTGCAATCAGTGCGCATCTGTGCCACCTCATCAGTGCCCATCTGTGCCACCTCATCAGTGCCCATCTCCTCAGTGCCCATCTGTGCCACCTCCTCAGTGCCCATCTGTACCAATCAGTGCCCATCTGTCGCTTCAGTGCACATCTGTGCTGCCTTATCAGTGCCCATCTGTGCTGCCTTATCAGTGCCCATCTGTGCTGCCTCATCAGTGCCCATCTGTGCCGCTTCATCAGTGCCCATCTGTGCCGCTTCATCAGTGCCCATCTGTGCCACCTCACCTGTGCCACATCAGTGCATATCTGTGCCCACCTGTGCCGCCTCATTAGTGTAAATCTGTGCACATCTGTGCTGCTTCCTCAGTGCTCATCTGCTGCCTCAGTGCTCATCTGCTGCCTCAGTGCTCATCTGCTGCCTCAGTGCTCATCTGCTGCCTCAGTGCTCATCTGCTGCCTCAGTGCCCATTTGTGCCGCCTCATCAGTGCCCATCAGTGCCCATCTGTGCCGCCTCATCAGTGCCTATCTGTGCGATCAGTGCCCACCTGTGCCGCCTCATCAGTGCACATCTGTGCCATCAATTAGTGCCACCTCATCAGTGCAGGCTTAGCACACAGCTGTGCAATCTCATAAACCACCAGCAGCCATGTCCAAAAAAAGCTTTTCCGCCGAGGAGGCATACCAAATTCTTTCTACGGCCGACGAGAGCAACGCGGAGCTCTCTTTTTCAGATTCCCTCTCCAATTCGGATTCTGACATAAATTACGAGCCAGTCCTCAGTAGTGAAACACTTACAGACTCGGAGGAAGAAACTCGGCCCGCCAAACGAAGGCGTTCTAGTGGAGGAGGCAGTGGCATCCGCCAGCACCGCAGTGGCATCCGCCAGCACCGCAGTGGCATCCACTAGCACTGCAGTGCCATCCACTAGCACCGCAGTGCCTCGGCAAGAAAGGCCAAGTACCAGTGGGGTGTCACCCCAGCCCCAAAGGGTTAGGTCCCATGCCAGCCTTCCCTTTGCACTTCAGAACCCCTTGTGGCTTCCTCCCAATTCAGGAGAAGCTAGCGTTCCCCCTTTCACTGCCCAGCCAGGAGTCCAGGTGGATACAGGGAATTTCACCCCAATTATTTTTTTTAATTTAATTTTTACGGAGGACATGTTGGCGTCAATTGTGGCCCAGTGCAACCTGTATGCACAGCAATTTATTTTGCAAAATCCCACATCATATTATGCCCGTCCCTATGAGTGGAGAGACCTGACAGTGGAGGAGTTCAAGGTTTTTTTGGGCCTCACATTGAATATGGGGCTCACTCAAAAAAACGAATTCCGTTCCTATTGGTCAACCCACCCCCTCCACCACATGCCACTCTTCTCCGCGGTAATGCCCAGAACCAGGTATATGATGATAATGAGGTTCCTACATTTCAGCGACAATACCCAGTGCCCTCCCCGAACTGATCCAAATTTTGACAGGCTTTACAAAATTCGCCCAATATTAAATTATTTTTCCGAAGTATTCCCCCAGCTGTTCACCCCGGACCAACAAATATGTGTAAATGAGTCCCTTGTGAAATTTAGCGGCAGGCTTAAAATTAAGCAATATATCCCCAGCAAAACGGCCCGCTATGGGGTGAAGGTGTACAAACTATGTGACCGAGCCACAGGGTACACATATTCCTTCATGGTGTACGAAGGGAAGGACACCCAGCTGCAGCCTCCTAATTGCCCGGACTACTTGGGAACCAGCGGGAAAGTTGTTTGGGACCTCATATACCCCCTACTCGACAAAGGATACCACCTGTATGTAGATAACTTCTACACTTCTCTGCCCCTGTTCCACAACCTTCATCGGAAGAAGACGCCAGCATGTGGCACCGTGAAAAAAAATCGGAAGGGCTTTCCTCAAAGTCTTGTTAATAAGAAGTTGAGAAAAGGAGAAACGTCATGTCTGCGTAACAAAGAGATTCTGGCAGTGAAGTGGAGGGACAGAAGGGATGTGTATATGTTGTCTTCCATCCACAACAACACCTATGTGGAAATCCCCAGAAGGAATGGCCCCATCCAGAAACCCACATGCATCCATCAATACAATTTGTTTATGGGGGGAGTTGACTTTAACGATCAAATGTTGGAACCATATCTTGCCTCAAGAAGGACATACCACTGGTACAAAAAAGTAGCGATTTATTTTTTTCAATTGGCCATATACAACTCCTATATCATTTACCGCACATCCACCCAAAACCCCCAACGCTTCCTTGGCTACCTGGAGGAAATTTACACTGCCCTTATATTCCCGAACGGCCCACCAGTAAACATCCGATCAGATGTTGTTAGTCGACTCTCCGAGCGCCACTTTCCAGATAAACTCCCTCCCAGACCAACAGGCCAAAGACGCCAAAAAAGATGTAAGGTGTGTACCAGAGCAGGAGTCAGAAGAGACACATCTTATTATTGTGCAGAATGTCCTTCCGAACCAGGCCTCTGTATAGGTGAATGCTTCCGCCGTTACCATACTTCACTAAATTATTAGTGAAGTATGGTAACCGTAATCCTCAGTTCCTGCCTTCACACCCCTTATGCCACTGCCTGCTCTGTACCTGACCCTGGCTTGTTATTTGACCACGCTTCTGCCTGCCGATTTTGTACATACCGCTGCCTCATCTGGAACTGACCCTGGACTGTTTTTTCGACCATGCTTCTGCCTAACGATTCTGTACATACCTCTGCCTGATATGGAACTGACCCTGGACTGTTATTCGACCATGCTTCTGCCTAACGATTCTGTACATACCTTTGCCTGATCTGGAACTGACCTTGGACTGTTTGACCATGCCTCTTGCCTGCCTCTTGGACTGATCTTGTACCCTGCAACTGGACTAGTGGGATTCAACACAGGGGTCTCACATATGTGAGGGGCTCCAGAATAGTTTTTCTGGATGGAGAAAACAATTTTCTTTGTTTTCTCATTCCTAGATTCGGGTCTGGAGACTCGGAGGCTTCAAAGAGATTTGGGTGGGAGAAGCCTCTACCCCTGTCCCCATTCTGTCCTGAACGAGGCCCTACTTCTGCCTGCTGCCTGTAGGAGTTACTGCTGTCATGCCTCTGTTTGTCGCACTGACCACAGCACATGGACCTTGTTCCTGCCTACTACCAAGACCAATATTTTGGCACTGCTGACAATCTCTGCCTGCACTGACCCTGCACTGCACTGACCTATGGACAGTATCCCTGCCTGCTGCCTGTACTGACTATGGACAGTATTTCTGCCTGCTGCCTGAAAAATTGTGTTCGCTGTTGCTGACCAAGTCCCTGCCTGCTGCCTGGACCAGTGCTATCCTCCTGGGGACAACTATAGTACTAAAACCACAGGTAATCTTTTGTTTCTCTTTGCTCAGCATAATGTATTTTGGGGTGTAATTCTTGGTATATGCATGCTATATGTCCCTGGAACACCTGATGGTGTTCCTTGCATGTTGGATCTCTGTATGTGGCCAGGCTGTGTAAAGGTCTCACACATGTGGTATTGCCATACTCAGAAGGAGTGCCTCAATGTATTTTGGGGTGTCATTTTTGCTATGTAAATGCTATGTGTTGGAAATATCCTATAAACGGACAACATTGTGTAAAAAAAATGCGTTTTCATTTTTTTTCCACATATTCCAAAAACTTCTGGAAAAAAATGAACCATTCAAAAGACTCATTATGCCTCATAGATTATATGTTGGGGTGTTAGCTTTCCAAAATGGGGTCATTTTGTGGGCGTTTCCATTGTCCTGGTGCTCCAGGGCCTTCAAAAGTGTAATAGGTGGGTGAGAAATGAGATGTGCAATTTATGCTCCTAGAACACCTGAAGGTGCTACTTCAATGTTAGGCCTCTGTATGTGGTCAGGCTGTGTAAAAGTCTCACACATGTGGTATCGTTTTACTCAGGAGGAGTAGCAGAATGTATTTCGGGGTGTTATTTTTGCTATGTAAATGCTATGTGTTGGAAATATCTTATAAACTGACAACTTTGTGTAAAAAAAAAAAATGCGTTTTCATTTTTTTCCACATTTTCCAAAAACTTCTGGAAAAAAAATGAACCGTTCAAAAGACTCATTATGCCTCATAGATTATACGTTGGGGTGTTAGCTTTCCAAAATGGGGTCATTTTGTGGGCGTTTCCATTGTCCTGGTGCTCTAGGGCCTTCAAAAGTGTAATAGGTAGTCAACAAGTTAGATGGGTAATTTATGCTCCTTGAACACCTGATGATGCTCCCTGCATGTTGGGCCTCTGTATGTGGCCAGTTAGTGAAAAAGTCCCACACATGTGGTATTGTAATACTCAGGAGGAGTAGCCGAATGTATTTTGTGGTGTCATTTGTGGTAAGCACATTCCATGTGAGAGAAATAAGCTATTACAATGACAATTTTCTGAAAAAAATATAAAAAATAAAAAAAAACCTTAATTTGCAAAGAATTGTGGGAAAAAATGACAACTTCAAATAACTCACCATGCCTCTTACTAAATACCCTGGAATGTCTACTTTCCAAAAAGGGGTCATTTGGGGGGCATTTGTACTTTCCTGGCTTGTTATGGTCTCAAGAAAGGAGATGGGCCTCAGTACATCAGGTGTGATCAGATGTGATCATTTTTTTATGATTTGTACCATAGCTTGTAGACTCTATAAATTTCACACAGACCACATAATATCCACTAATTTGGGTTATTTTTACCAAAGATATGTAGCAGTATAAATTGTGGCCAACATTTATGAATAAAAATTGCTAATTTGCAAAATTTTATCACAGAAACAAAGAAAAAAGCATTTTTTTTCAAAATTTTCGGACTTTTTTCATTTATAGCGCAAAAATTAAAAAACCCAGAGGTGATCAAATACCACCAAATGAAAGCTCTATTTGTATGAAAAAAAGGACAAAAAAATTGTTTGGGTACAGTGTTGCATGACTGAGTAATTGTCATTCAAAGTGTGAGAGCACTGAAAGCTGAAAATTGGTCTGGGCAGGAGGGGGGTTTAAGTGCCCAGTAAGCAAGTGGTTAAAAAAAAAAAAAAAAAAAAAAAAGAACACAGCAAAAAAAATTAGTAAAGGCCTCCTTCTAGAAAACTAGCAAAAAACTGAAGCATGTTGGCAGTAGGAGGGGTTATCATGGGCTGGCCTACAGTTTATTTTGTTTGTTAGTGTCCAAATCTTCCTGTAGGGAGCAGTACAACCCAAAGATTATAGACATTAACTGTTTGTAAACCGCTGCAAGTTTTTTTTTCTTACCTGCAAAGCAAAGGCATAATGTACTAGTATGTGAAACTTCCCCGAAAACGAAGCCTTCCAGCGATGCGGTGTCATGGCTGGAGGCCGCTTCCATCTTCACCCGTCTTGCTTCCGGGTTCACGCACTCCATCTCTGTTACTGGCCGGAGCCGCAATGACGTTACTCCAGCTCAAACGTGTGGGAGCCGCCAGGCTCTAAAGGAATGGCACAGGTGGCCATTCCTTCAAAAAAGCATGCGCCAGTGATGTCACTGGCTGTATGTACAGTAAATACCTCCTAAACGGTGCACGTTTTGGAGATATTGACACTACCTATAGGTAAGCCTCATTATAGGCTTACCTATAAGGCAGGGTTCGACAAACCCCGGGCGCCAGGTCGCATTTGCGACTAGAATTAGCGACCTGGCGCCTGGGGCGGCACAGCTGGGGGTATCCTGTCTCCGTGCGGACTCCGACCCCCCCCCCCCTTCGTGTGATCACGTCGGGCTGCGCCGGTCGGTAATTGAGGCCGCGGCTTTGCGGCCTTCTTCGGTCCTTCTGGAGTCCTTCTGGAATCTGGCGCCATCTTGTGGTGGCCGTTGGTATTACAACCAGCAATGCTAATGCAATGCTAATGGAGGCAGCGCTATGATACCTGCCTGTTTTCACTGCCCGCCCATCTCCTTCCCAAAGTGGAGAAGAGAAGGAAGTGATTGCGGGCATCATCTGGCGCCTTTTGCCTCATGGTGAGTGTGGGGATAGCCTTTTTTTTTTTTCGTAATAGCATTTATTTTTATTTTTTTATTTTTTAAGTAAAAACTGTTTATTTTTTTCTTAAAATTAAAATGTATGTATTATTTGTCATCTCCCTGCTTGGCCCCTTTCACACGGGCTGTCTGATCAGGTTCGCCTGTCAGTTTTTCAGGCGGACCTGATTGGACCTTTAGACCCCCTTCACACCGAGGGCGTTTTGCAGGCGCTATAGCGTTAAAAATAGCGCCTGCAATCTGCCCTCAAACAGCTGCAGCATTGTCTCCAGTGTGAAAACCCGAGGGCTTTCACACCGGAGCGCTGCGCTGGCAGGACGTCAGGAAAAGTCCTGTCAGCAGCTTCTTTGGAGCGTTGAAGGAGCGGTGTGTTTACGGCTGCTCCCCTTTGAAATCAATGGGGCAGCACTGGGATACCGCCGGCAAAACGCTATTTAACCCTTTCTCGGCCGCTAGCGGGGGATTAAAGCGCCAAAATGCGCCGCAAATCCAACGGTAAAACGCCGCTATAAATAGCAGGGTTTTAACGCCGACGCTATAGGCGGCTCGGTGTGAAAGGAGACTTAGAGCCCTTTTACAAGCGGGGGGCGTCAGAGGTAAAGCAGCGCCATTTTTAGCACCGCTTTACCTTCGCTTTAGCGGCGCTATTCGCTATTTTAAGATTGGTTAACTTTCATATTGAAAATAAAGCTTTGACGGTCGTTAAAAAAACCTGGCTCCTAACTTTTTTACCTGCCTCCAAGATTCCAAACAAATTTGTCAAGCTCTGCTATAAGGTAAATTCCTCTTTAATAAGCTAGGTGTTGTATGTAATAATCCACATTTATATACCACGATTCTATTCACTCCAGCTGAGGACAAAATGCTATTTTCAACCAACATACTGAGGATATCGGTAATAGGCTTACACAAATTAGAACCGGTCTGTAGGAAGATTTCGTATCACTTTCTGTCTCCGATACCACAAGTAGTAAATGCATTTCTTCAATGGGGACAAACAAAACAAAAACTTGACTTGTTCCAGCCTCCCCACTTTCTACCTGTTGAAGGGTTTCTATTCTGCATCCCCATTCAGGAGGTCCCTTTTACTTCCTGTCTTGCTGACACAAGAAGAAGTGAATGCAAATTGTCCCCATGGGGACACAAGCATGACAGACGTTGGAATGCTTTCCAGTTTTATTCAAACTTTTAAAAGTTCTGGTTAGAATTCTCCTTTAATATAACATGATAAATTACATATACCAACGTTTAAAATTAACTTCAAGATTGCTGCGGCCACTCTATTGTATTCTCGCATTTAAAAATAAATAAATTAACCTCGGGAGTTTAAATTGAAGATTGGAAACAAGGTTCTTCTGCGTTCCCAACATGGACCCTATAACTCAAGCTACTAAAATGAAAGCCAGTGTTTTACTGGTCCATGCACAGCCCTTTCGCTAAATCCTATGCAATGTTGATACACTCCAAACAAAAGCATCGGTGGAAAGTTGCACATCAAAAGGCTCCGTTCCCATCCAGAAACACAGGAGAAATATGGGCAAAATCTGGCTGTGTGGGAATAAATATAATACATAAATTAAAGCGAACCTGAACCCTCAGAAGAGCCAGCCATTTAGTAGCTCTGCCCGAATACCGCTCCTGGATGATGACAATAGACACATGACCCCTTATCAGATGTTGCTAGAGCTAGGACCTGAAAGTCACAGGTAGCCTGGGGCACTTGTCAGGCAATCATAAAAAAAAAAAAAGTTTTACTGGCAGATTACAAAATCAGACAGCTGAGGGGTGGAAAACAGCACAGCGCAAAGAGTTTTGGTCAGCTGTAAAGTTATACTGGTTTTAGCATTAGCAACTCAAAGACCGATTTTACTTGTCTCCTGGTGATGCTCTTTAAGTAGGCAAAGACTTTGCCAGTCGCTCTTTACACTCACCAGCTCCCCACCGGGAAGGTTCACAGATGAAAGCAGCAATACAGAGTCCAGGCGTGTGTTTGTATCCACTTTCCATCGCTTCTGCTGTACCTGCAGAAACAGATAGTTAAAAAGTAAAACCTTTATGAAGGATTATTCTAATCATGCTTGCAGTCAGGTATGATCTTGTATCACATAGAAAAGGGAAGACACATATTGAGAGGAAAAAAGTGCTGCTCACCCCGAATATTGCAATATGGGAGGGTTCCCCCAATGGGGTTTTTAGGCAGCGGTATTCAATAAGTGCAAACAATGTATATTAAACGATTTTATTAATAAGGTACCGTATATACTCGAGTATTAGTCGATCCGAGTATAAGTCGAGGCCCTAATTTACCACAAAAAAATGGGAAAAACTTATTGACCCGAGTATAAGACGAGGGTGAGAAATGCACAGCTACTGTAAGTGGAAAAGAGGGTCAACAATGCCCATTTGCAGCCTCACTGTGCCCTTTTGCATGCCTCACTGTGCCCATTTGCAGCCATAGGTCCCCTGAACTTCAAACTCGGTAGTTAAGGGTTCCTAGATGCCCCCTAGCTGCAGCCAAAATTTGGGGTCTCTGAACCCGAAATGACATTGCTGCAGATGGACACAGTTGACCGATTTTGGGGGGCCTGTATCTCGGGGCCATTTAGTGCTAAGAACCCTAAATTTGGTGTGCAAACCCAGTGGAACTAGCATCATAAAATTTCCAAAGCTGGGGTTTCTAGTAGCAAGTGGCCCCGAGATACAGGGCCCCAAAAATCAGTTCAGAAAATGTCAAGCACTTTTCTGCAGCAGAGAATGACATTTACCGAACTAGATTTGGGGCCCAGTATCTCGAGGCCACTTAGTGCTAGGAACCCCAGCTTTGGATATGTTGTGGTACCAGTTCCACTGGGTTTTCACACCAAATTTGGGGTTACTAGCACTAAGTGGCCCGAGATATGGGGCCCCAAAGTCGGTTCAGAAAATGTCATGCACTTTTCTGCAGCAGAGAATGACATTTTCTGAACCGATTTTGGGGTCCCATATCTCGGGGCCATTTAATGCTAGGAACTTCAGCTTTGGGTATGTTGTGGTTCCACTGGGTTTGCACACCAAATTTGGCATTCCTAGCACCAAGTGGCCCTGAGATACGGGGCCCCAAAATCCGTTTGGAAAATGATTTTTTTTTGCTGCAGAAAAGTGCTTGACTCGAGTATAAGTCGAGGGGGCACTTTCAGCACAAAAAAATGTGCTGAAAAATTTGAATTATACTCGAGTATATACGGTATGTGGTATAATCATCACAATTAAGATATGACAATTGAAATATGAACACTGGTGACAAAAGACTATTAAAATTCATAACAGGGGTGCAAACACAAAATTGTTATACAACTTGGCATATTACATGCATCTGTGCATATACAATTCTGATGCGTTTAACAATGGGGTCTTCTTCAGAGGTTTTGGTTTGCTGTAAGAGATTACATATTAGATACCAATTCTTGCTCTGGTGTATTCCAAGATGGCAAAACATGTATAAAATGCATTGTTACCAATTCACTGTATATAGAAAGAAGATCTGAAAGTTAGGAAACATAAGACGAAGAAACGACTTCCTTACGAATTTTGTAATGTTAAAATTGCAGTCTATGGCACTTATGCCACCTCAAGCAAGACCCAGAAAATAATTGCAGGAACTGTTTTTTTTTTTGTAGCAGCAATTAAGACAGCACCCATTGAAATTAATGTGTTTGACTTGTCATGCGACTTTGCGTCCCACGTCGTAGCAAGTCACATGAGAAGTTGCAGCAGTATGAACCAGAGGTTAAAGTGGTTGTTAATCCACTTCTTTTACATCATTCCATCCTCTCTGCACCATTATCAGAAGTTTCCCTGTGCCCGTGTTCTGTAAAAAAAACTGCATGATTCCACCTGTATGAGCTCCACGCGCTCATCTGACTCCTCTCTCCTGCTCATAGCTTCAGTGGGCTGGGCCGAGCCCACCCGCTGACGTCAGCCGGGGGGAGAAGGAGAGAGGAGACACAGAGCGCCGAGCCGTCTACAATCAGCTGAGCGGCGGGAGCGGAGCTCATACAGGTAGAATCGTGCAGTATTTTTACAGAACACAGGCAAACTTCTGATAATGGTGCAGAGAGGATGGGATGATGTAATAGAAGGTATGAGAGCACGTAGAGCAACAGGAGCGGAGGGGGGGGGGAGGTGTACATTGTACAAGCAGAGAGGGGAGGGGGGAGGACACAGGAGACAGACACAGAAGAGCAGGCTGTAGCTGATAGAATCACGCAAACGGACCACGATGTCAGGGCTCAGCAGCCACGATTATCGTGGTCTGTTTGCAGAGGGGAGGGCAAAGCTAGGCAGGATCAGACAGGTATTTCAGGTTATACGGGGGGTCCAAATGACACAGCACAAGCAATGTGCTGTATAACATGCTTTAAAGGAACAGGATCTGTATATTTTTTTGGGGGTTAAACGCTTTAAAGGCCTGCAATAAAAAACCTGCTACGATTTTTACATTGTATATGTTTAAAAGAAAAGAATGGGCAAAACTTTTTTTTTTCTTTAAACCATACTTCTCGTCTAATGCTGCGTACACACGATTGGACTTTACTGCATACTTGGTCCGGCGTACCGGATTTCGTCGGACAATGCGATCGTGTGTGGGCTCCAGCGGACTTTGTTTTCTCAACAGTTTGACGGACTTAGATTTGAAACATGTTTCAAATCTATCCAACGGACTCGAGTCCGGTCGAAAAGTCCGCTTGTCTGTATGCTAGTCCGACGGACAAAAACCGACGCTAGGGCAGCTATTGGCTACTGGCTATGAACTTCCTTGTTTTAGTCTGGTCGTACGTCATCACGTACGAATCCGTCGGACTTTGGTTGATCGTGTGTAGGCAAGTCCATTCATTTGGTAAGTCCGTTGTAAAGTCCGTTGAAAAGTCCGCCGGGCAAAGTATGCTGTAAAGTCCGGTCGTGTGTACGCGGCACAAGGCCCGCTGTCAGCTGAGGTCACAGAGACGGTTTAGATTAGGGAAGGATCTCCGACCATATTGCTGGGATCCCCCCAGCTGCCTAATTGACAACTGGCTCCGGCTCTCAGTGCAGTGCAACCCACCCCCTCCCCACTGACAGCCCGATTCTCTGCTCATAGCTGACCGAGAACTGAGTGATCAGCAGTCATGTGATCACTCAGTTCTCAGGTTTAGAGCCGGCAGGGAACAGCTACATCACAGTGCAGCATAGAGGGGAGTATAGATGTTTGTTTTTTTTTTGGAACTCCACACCTCCCTTAACTTGGAAGAGAATTGCTCCGTTGCAACAGAAATAAAAATAAATAAACAAAAAAAACGCAATTCGGAATGAGTGGGTGCACGGAGTTCATGCCCCAATGCATGGTCAGCCACAAAGACAGCACATACCTCTGTAATTCTTCCCACAACAATATCGCCAACTTCTCCATTGTACCTAGAAAACAAATAACACAGGTTAAAAATATAAAAAAGTCCAAACCAAGATTGGTTGCGAAGAGATGAGAACATAAAGTTTCAATTCTTAGCCTGCTTTTGACAATGCTCGCTGCCTGGCTGTCACAACCCACAAAATAAGGACTTCTGAATTTTCAGATATGCATGCTTGCTCAATGTCAGTGACGTATAGGGCACTAAAAGAGGAGGGTGGGGTTTGAAGAAAAAAAAAAAAAAAACTATACACTCACCTAGGTGGATTCAGCATCAGATCAATCCTGAATCTGTCCCCTGCTGCATCTAAGACCGAGAACTGAGCAATCAAACACCATTGATTACTCAGTTCTCGGACTTCAGTAGGCAGAGAGCCGGTGAAGTTGGTCACCTGCTCTCTGCTCTGCCCCTTCAGCACTCACAGGAGCACCAGGCTGTGGTGGGGGTCCCAAGTGGCTGGCTTGGTCTGTAAGCGGAGAGGCTGAGCCACCTGCCAGCCTGGCATCTGGGTGAATCCTGACATTAATGTCGGAATCCTTTCAGAGTCTGGACCGGCTGAGTGATGTCAGGCGACAGTGGATTTTAGCCTGCTGGCGGCTGAATCCAGGTCACAGGATAAAGTATACTCCTGTGACCTGCAGAAGAAGTAAAACCAAAGCACGTAGAGCAAGGGAGCTGACGTTACCATATTCTATTACAATAGCCAACCCGGAGCACTTTTGAAAACTTACATAACTTTCCTCTGGCTCTTCTAATCAGCTCACTGATTTTTACAGAAGTCTGCACTAAGATACAAGCCAGATATCAGATATCCCCCGTAACAAAAAATGTAATTTTTGGTGAGATACTCCCAATAGGAAATCACATCTAAAGGGATGCAGGCCCAGCAGTTTTTCTCATTAGAGCCCTACAGCTGCAGCAGCCGTTTGATAATTATGAAACCACTCCCATTAACTCACTCTGCACAAGGACACAGAGGAACAAACAGGGATTTCTTCAGACTAACAAAAGTTAGGAATCTGCAACAGAGTTGGTTAAAATTTTTGCAGTGTATATACCGTATATACTCGAGTATAAGTCGAGTTTTTCAGCACATTTTTTTGTGCTGAAAGTGCCCCCCCTCGACCTATACTCGAGTCAAGCACTTTTCTGCAGCAAAAAATTTCATTTTCCAAACCGAATTTGGGGCCCCGTATCTCAGGGCCACTTGGTGCTAGGAAACCCAAAATTTGGTGTGCAAACCCAGTGGAACCGGTACCACAACATATCCAAATTTGGGGTTCCTAGCATCAAGTGGCCCCGAGATATGGGGCCCCAAAATCGGTTCGTAAAATGTCATTCACTGCTGCAGAAAAGTGCTTGATATTTTCTGAACCGATTTTTTGGGCCCTGTATCTCGGGGCCACTTGGTGCTAGAAACCCCAGCTTTGAATATTTTATGGTGCTAGTTCCACTGGGTTTGCACACCAAATTTGGGGTTCCTAGCACAAAGTGGCCCTGAGCTACGGGGCCCCAAATTCGGTCAACTGTCTCCATCTGCAGCAATGTCATTTCGGGACCCTTTGGGTTCAGAGACCCCAAATTTTGGCTGCAGCTAGGGGGCATCTTGGAATCCCTAACTACCGAGTTTGAAGTTCGGGGGACCTATGGCTGCAAAATGGGCACAGTGAGGCATGCAAATGGGCACAGTGAGGCTGCAAATGAGCATTGTTGACCCTCTTTTCCACTTACAGTAGTTGTGCATTTCTCACCCTTGTCTTATACTCGGGTCAATAAGTTTTTCCCATTTTTTTTGTGGTAAATTAGGGCCTCGACTTATACTCGGATTGACTTATACTCGAGTATATACAGTAGATCACCCAGAGGGGAATGTTTTTTTTCTCAACAAAAGTGAAGTTGAGCTTTAAGGATAAAAGAGAGTAGCACCTAAACCACCTATCTAGCTATAGAGATTTCACAACACCAACAACCATGAATATATAAAAAAGCCAATTTTATGCAATATTACAAAATTAAAACATATCAATGTTGGCTGCACAATCCAAACAAAGTGCTACATGCAAGTAACCTTACAAAAGTACTGTTATAATATGCACACCAACCACCTTTTGTAAAGCCCAATTAGTGAATATACAGTGGCAGATGTTGGGTTTCTTTAAACGAGTGCACAGGTGAAAATCTTCAGTTGGCTTCATACCACCACCTTCAAAAAAAAGTGATGAGCCTGGGCATCTTTGGATCCTAGTCTGAACCCACCTGAGCAAGCCTACCAGGAAGCCGTCACTTGACAGGGGCAATCGTCTGCAATTCTACATTCCCTGCCCCACAGCTTCACGTATACAAGGGGCATGTATACACATGGCTGCAAAGCAGGGAATGCTTCACCCTCTTATTGCTGGCCCGGTACAGTGTTATCTACTTGGCAAGTTTGCTCTGGTGGGATCGGACAAGGATCCAAAGACGTCAAAGCTCATCCCTAAACAGAAACCGCCTGCAGTGCTGACCACCACTCAATCTGTACGCTCACCTTCTAACTTAGGCTTCATATAATTGATAAGGCCAGAGATCCTTCTTAGGGGTAAAATAGCAACCAGGAACCAGTTTTAATGATCAAATATCCAGGTATCAAAGCTCAGGAATATACTGGCGGTCCCCGGGTTACAAACAAGAGCGGGACTGTAGGTTTGTACTTAAAGTGGGGTTCCACCCAAAAAAACAAAAATACCTCAAAAATTCTAAAAAACAAAAACAAAAAAAATTTGGATATTTTTTTTTTTCACTTACCTCTAAATGCCTGTTGCTAGGGGGTCCCTCGTAGTCTGCTTCTTCCTTTGCCTGGGCTGGTGACATCACTTCCCCCTCGGCACAGGAAGGGCTCCGCTCTGCTCCCTCCCTCCTGTCAATCATCTGGGACCCATTACAGGTCCCAGGTGATTGAGCGGAGCGGCCAATCGTGGCGCCGCTTGCGCATGCGCAGTGGGTGCCAGGCTGTGAAGCCACAGCCCGGCGCCCACAGTTGCAATGCCGGCGCCGCTGAACGGAGGGGGAGACGAGCGGGGCCGGCATTGCAACTGTGCAACGCTGGACTCAGGGACAGGTAAGTGTCCAATTAAAAGTCAGCAGCTGCAGTATTTGTAGCTGCTGACTTAAATTTTTTTTTTTTTGACGGCCCCCCTGGGTGGAACTCCTCTTTAAGTTGAATCTGTTTGCAGGTCAGAACAGGGACATTTTTTTTAAGTGTAGCTCCAGCCAAAAAAAATTTTTTTAAGCTTTTTGGATAGCATAGGGGAGGGTTATCACCCCTGTAACATTCGTTTTGCTGCCCCTGTGCAGAAGATTTCACCTCATTTTCTGTCCCATTTACAATTGGATTTTGAAAATTTTGGGTTGTTGTGGTAACAAGCCTTGGTGAAAAAGCTTCAGTGTAGACACCTTTTTCCCATAGGAACTCTTAGAGCCGGTTTACACAGGGGCGACTTGGCCGCCTGACAAGTCGCGTTCCGTTCTGTACAATGGAAGCGTTCTAATAGGAGCGACTCAAGTCGCTCCGACTTAGAAAAAGGTTCCTGTACTACTTTGGGGGCGACTTCAGGCGACTTGCATAGACTTCTATACAGAAGTCGTTTCGCAAGTCGCCGCTGAAGTCGTGTGCAGGTCGCCTTACAGAGTCGGACTGCAAGTCGTGTTGCCCCTGTGTGAACTGGCTCTTACAGGAGAGAATTTCCCTTCCTAGGGGGAGATTTCCTCTCACTTCCTGTTGTCTCACTCTGTAAGTAGGAGTCTAGGGCTGCAACTAACGATTATTTTCATAATCGATTAGTTGGCCGATTATTGTTTCGATTAATCGGTTAATAACCTTAAAAGTGTGGTGTATAATTTAGTTAATATGTAAATTTTTTTTAAAAAAAGGCAATTTATTCTTAAATATATCTCTATGCAGGGGTAAATATAAATAACCAACAATCAGGGAGAAAAATCTCTAATCCACTCTGAGAATAACAGACAGAAGAGACTGAAGAGATATACTGTATATACCATGAGAAGGTATATACTATTAGAGGACATACACTGTATATACTATTAGAGTAGAGATACTGTATATACTATTAGAGGAGAGATATACTGTATGTACTATTAGAGGAGATATACTATATATACTATTAGAGAGGATATACTGTATATACTATTAGAGGAGAGATATACTGTATATACTATTAGAGGAGAGATATACTGTATATACTATTAGAGGAGAGATATACTGTATATACTATTAGAGGAGAGATATACTGTATATACTATTAGAGGGGATATACTGTATATACTATTAGAGGAGAGATATACTGTATATACTATTAGAGGAGATATCCTGTATATACTATTAGAGGAGAGATATACTGTATATACTATTAAATGGTGAATCTGGAAAATATCATCAGACTCGGAGATCAATTTTTTTTATTTAAAAAACAATGTCTTCCTTCAAACAAAATGTCATTTTAAGAAAGTTCGTTCGATTTTCTGATCATTAATGTAAATCATTAGTGGGGTCAAACCGACGTTCATTTTCAACCACAGTGATGGGAAAATTTGGAAATAGAAAACTTCTTGGTCAAAGTAATTTTCAGACAGTGTATGTGGTTTTCTTTCAGAAATTACATTCATTTTAAAAACAAGTGAAAATTTCAAACAACATTCTTTCATTCAGCGAATGTACAAAGATTTTTTGTCTGAATATTCAAAATAGTCTGAAAATTGATCCGTGTGGCCAGCATAAGGCTCGATACACACCGATGCAGTTTGCTTTTTATGTGTTTCTGCGGTGCTTTTTGCTCTGCGTTTTGATTTTTGCACACGTGATTTTGTTGCGATTTGCGCTTTTGCTTTTTTTTGGCCAATTTGTTGTTGATTAATAAACACAAATTGCTGCAAAAACGCATTACATGCATTTCTGCAGCTTCTCCATTGAAGTATATTGAACCAAAAAAGCACCTTTTTGCATTAAAAAAAGGTTCCTGACCCTTTCCAAATACGCAGCAGCTGAAAAAAGCATAGTGAACGTGTCCAATAGGAAACCATATAAATGAACTGTAGCGCGTTTCTGCAAAAAACACCAAAAAAAAAAACACATAGATGCGATGCAGGTCTAAGACGTTTAGTAACATAATAGGGTTAAAGCTAAAATTAGCCCTTTATAGTACAAAAAAAGCAGATAGTCACTACTGTAAGGGGTTCATTTTTTACTATAGAACTGTGAAAGTAATATTTACAGTAGTGATTATTTGCTCTTTTTTGTACTATAAAGGGCTCATTTAAAAAAAAAATTTAACCCCATTATGTTACTGGCCGATTAATCGATTATGAAAATAGTAATCGATTAATTTCATAATCGATTAGTTGTCGATTAATCGATTAGTTGTTTCAGCCCTATAGGAGTCGTTTGTAAGTCGGATGTTTGTAACCCGGGGGACCTGTATACAATCCTATAGTGCTTTTCATTTATACCAAACACTTTATTAAAAAAAACCATAAAATGTACATTAGTAAGTTCACTTCCACTAGTGCACACAGATCCCATATACACTCACCGGCTACTTTATTAGGTACACCTTGCTAGTATCGGGTTGAACTTCCTTTTGCCTTCAGAACTGCCTTAGTTCTTCATAGACATAGATTCAATAATGTGCTAGAAACATTCCTCAGAGATTTTGGTCCATAGCGACATGATAGCATCTAGCAGTTCCTGCATATTTGTTGGCTGCACATCCATGATGCGAATCTCCAGTTCCATCCAGAACCTATAGGTGCTCTACTGAATTGATATCTGGTGACTGTGGAGGACATTGGAGTGCAGTGATCTCATTGTCATGTTCAAGAAACCAGTGGTGAGATGATTTGAGCTTTGTGACATGGTGCATTATCCTGCTGGAAGGAGCCATCAGAAGATGGGTACACTGTAGTCATAAAGGGATGGACATGGTCAGCAACAATACTCAGGTAGGCCGGGGAATTTAAATGATGCTCAATTTGTACTAAAGGGGCCCAAAGTGTGCCAAGAAAATATCCCCCCCCCCCACCATTACACCACCAGCCTGAACCGGGGATACAAGGCAGGATGGATGCATACTCTCATGTTTACACTAAATTCTCACGCTACCACCTGAATGTCGCAGCTGAAAAAGAGACTCATCAGACCAGGCACCATTTTTCCAATCTTCTATTGTCCAAATTTGTAGTCTCAGTTTCCTGTTCTTAGCTGACAGGAGTAGCACCCGGTGTTGTCTTCTGCTGCTGTAGCCCATCTCCTTCAAGGTTCGATGTGTTGTGCTTTCAGAGATGGTATTCTGCATACCTTGGTTGTGACAAGTTATTTGAGTTACTGTTGCCTTTCTAACATCTCGTACTAGTCTGCCCATTCTCCTCTGACACCAACAAGGCATTTTCGTTCCACACAGCTACCGCTCACTGGATATTTTCTCTTTTAGGACCATTTTCTGTATACCCTAGAGATGGCGGTGCGTGAAAATCCAAGTAGATCAGTTTGTTAGTATATAAAATACTTAGACCAGCCCATCTGGCCTCAACAGCCATGCCACATTCAAAGCCACCTTAAATCCCCCTTCTTCCCCATTCTGATGCTCGGTTTGAACTTCAGCAAGTCCTCTTCACCAAGTCTAGATGCCTAAATGCATTAAATTGCTGCCATGTGATTGGCTGATTAGCAATTTGTGTTACCAAGAAATTGAACAGCTATACCTAATAAAGTAGCCAGGGAGTGCATGTACAGCAAGAGACGCCAAGCATGGATGCCACTAAGCCCACGTTCACACGGAGGGCAGGTTTGAAATCGTTCAGCTGAACTCACATGATTTCAAACCAGCAATGCAGTCCCACTTCAGGGTGATTTGGCAGACATCCGTGCGGGTTCATGCACATATGTCTATTCAAATCACCCCCGAAGCCGCCAAAAGTAGTACAGAAACCACTTTTGGGAATCGGCGCAGAGCCGTAAAGTCAGCATTGCACTGATTCGGACGGTGCCATTGCCGGCAATTTGACATGTTAAAACGGCCCGATGTGATCGTGGGCTAAAAGTTATGAAAAAACTATAGCTAGGTAGTTAGTTTAACTTATTCATAAAACATGGATGATTGTGTGAATCAAACACAAGTGCTGGCTGCTTGCTGAAACAGGTAAGCGGTTTACATAAGTGTAAAAGATTGCTTGTATTTTTTATTTTTTTTGGACCACTTTGCTGCTGGCCAGATAATGCTCCAGGTAAAAGGTGGCTCTCTTTTTTTCACATCCCTTCCTTCTTATAGCCCATGTTTAGGATCTGTACAAGGCACTTTTATCATCAACTATACCTATCCAGCGGCAAGGAGGGGGGAGAAGGGGAAAATTGAACTTTAGGTTAACTTTAACAGTTCCTCATTCAACAAAAAAATAAAATAAAAAGCCAATTTTGCTTTCAGACCACAGTTCCCAAAAGCAATCTAATCAAAATCTTTGACAAAACAGTTTTCTCTAAAAATGCACCTAGTGTGCTGCCTGCTAAATCTCTGGAACAGGAAGGTCAGTCCTCAGTCTTGATGCACAAAACCATTACATAATCTCAGTCATTTAGCTAAAAACTGTACTAAACCTCTGACACACTGGCTGCTTTTTTAAATGGCCTGTGAATGTGCACAGTGCATTACAGAGTCAAGCTGTGCTTCTCGGCAGCTCTGTAAAAAACTTCTGCTAGAAAACTAATTATTGTGGCGGGTAGACAGCTGTTGTGGACAGGGGCTCCACCAACAAGCATGCAAACTTCCTTCTTAAAGGGAAACCAGAGCGATCGTTTAAATTTGTGCAAATTTTACATTTTTTACTGTAGTGTTTAAAGCACATCTGAATACAATAAAAAAAAAAAAAAGTAATATACTGCAGCTTACCAGGGCCTTAGATGTGGTGGCTGCATATTCTGCAAGTACAGAAAAATATTCGCTTATCCCGATACGTCTTGTGTCCTGGTAGCTTCCTGTGCACCTAATAAGGATGAGCTCGGGCGTGTTCGCACAGCCCACGTGCAGACCCCGCCAGGAAGTCTCACTGAGCTGCTCTAATCACAGGCAGTGAGACATTTCCCGATCTCTGCAGCCGCACATCGGGAAAATGTCTCACTGCCTGCGATTAGCGCAGTGCAGTGCCGACTTCCTGGCGGGCTCTGCACGTGGGCTGTGCGAACACGCCCGAGCTCATCCTTAGCACTGAATGGATATCTCAGACGGTGTTATCTGCTGTCCAAGCTATCCAAGAACTACAAAACCTCTCCTTCTTACGCAAGACCACGCAATTGTCAGTTAAAGTAACGCAGTGCCATATCACAAAAAATGGCCTGGTCGTGAATGGGGGTAAAACTTCTGGAGGTCAAGTGTTTACATTTTCAAATATATATATATATATATATATATATATATATATATATATATATATATATATATATATATATATATATATATATATATATATATATATATATATATATACACCATAGTTTGTAGACGCTATAAAACTTTCACACAAACCAAATTAAAATACACTTTTTTTTTTAACCAAAGACAGCAGAATACATTTTGGCCTAAATTCATGCAGACATTTTATTTTACTATATAAGTCTTGATAACAGAAAGTAGAAAATACTGTGTTTTTAAAAGAAAAAAAAAAAAATTGGGTCTTTTTTCATTTATTTAAAAAAAAATTAAAATCCCAGTAGTGATCAACAGTGTAACATGACCACACAATTGCCAATTAAAGCAGCGCAGTACTGAATAGCTAAAAATGCCCTGGTCATGAAGGGGGGTAAAACCTTCCTGCGCTCAAGTGGTTAAGGCATTACAAGTAAATGTACAGTAAACATTTACCAGTATTGTGTATTATATTTAAAAATTATTAGAACCATGCAAAAAAGTCTCAGCCTTTAGTACTACCATATATTTCATACTACTATAGATAGCAGTATTTTTTATGATTTCCCCCCAACCTTTATGACGCTGCATGTCTGACTCCCAGTTAAAACACCCCCCTTAGGGCTCTTTCACACATGCAGATCGTTTAGGTCTGCCTGTCAGTTTTTTCAGGCGGATCTAAACAGACGCTCCATGTATCTCTATGGAGCGACGGATGTGAGCGGCAAGGAGGAGGAAGAAGGGGAAAATGGAACTTTAGGTTTACTTTAGCAGTTCCTCATAAAAAACAAAATAAATAAATTACCCTGACATCCGCTCCGCTAAACGCAGATGGATGGAAACCCTATTTTCCATCTGTCTGGCAGATCGGATGAAAACGGACAGGCGATCCGTTTTCATCCGATCTCCCCATAGAGCAGGGATAAGCAATTAGCGGACCTCCAGCTGTTGCAAAACTACAAGTTCCATCATGCCTCTGCCTCTGGGTGTCATGCTTGTGGCTGTCAGAGTCTTGCAATGCTTTATGGGACTTGTAGTTCTGCAACAGCTGGAGGTCCGCTAATTGCATATCACTGCCATAGAGGAAAGGGGAGATCTGACAGGTCTGTCTCTGCACAGTGAACGGCTCAGTGGGAATAAACGGATCGATGCCTGCTGAGCAAGCGGAGTCCGTGAAAACGGATCCGCATGTGTGAAAGAGGCCTTAGGCTAGGTTCACACATATGCCAATTGGATATGTTTTGAACCGCATTGAGTGCGGATTCTGTGCAAATTCCAAAAAAAGAGTCCTGCAAGTTTTCTAAACAGTGCGGTCCGGCTCAGGTGCGAATTCAGGCCCATTGACTTCTATGCACCGCACATGTGTGAACCCAGCTTTATAGTAGTGATTGTGTGCAGCTCAGCTGCAGATATTAGTTTTTGTACTAAAAGACTTCTTTACTGTAAGAGCGGCAAGGATGTGGAATTCCCTTCCACAGGTGGTGGTCTCAGCGGGGAGCATTGATAGCTTCAAGAAACTATTAGATAATCACCTGAATGACCGCAACATACAGGGATATATAATGTAATACTGACACATAATCACACATAGGTTGGACTTGATGGACTTGTGTCTTTTTTCAACCTCACCTACTATGTAACTATGTAACTATGTAAGACCAGGTTCACACTGGGGCGACACGACAGCCGTCCTACTTTGGATCCGACTTTGCCCTGCGACTTGAAGCCGACATACGTCCGATTTTCAGTGAACGGGGATCTGACTTGGATCCCCGCCAATACCAGGCACTTGATTTGGTATAAAATCTTGAGGGGGAACTCCACGCCAAATTTTAAATAAAAAACCGGAATGGGTTCCCCCTCCAAGAGCCTGGTATGGATTTTAAGGGGAAATCCCCCCCCAAATCCATACCAGACCCTTATCCGAGCACGCAGCCTGGCCGGTTAGGAAAAGGGGTGGGGACGAGCGAGCATCCCCCCCTCCTGAACTGTACCAGCCCGCATGCCCCCAACATGGGGGGGATGGGTGCTTTGGGGCAGGGGTGCGCCCTGTGGCCCCCCACCCCAAAGCACCTTGTCCCCATGTTGATGAGGACAAGGGCCTCTTCCCGACAACCCTGGCTGTTGGTTGTCGGGGTCTGCGGGCGGGGAGCTTATCGGAATTTGGGAGCCCCCTTTAATAAGGGGGCCCCCAGATCCTCGCCCCCGCCCTATGTGAATGAGTATGGGGTACATCGTACCCCTACCCATTCACCTGGGGGGAAAAAAAAAAGTGTCAAAAAAAAAAAAAAAAAAAAAAAAAAAAAAAAAAACACACACTAGACAGGTTTTTAAAGTAATTTATTAGGCAGCTCTCCTTCCGACTTCGGAGGTCTCTTCCTTCTCCTCCGCGCTCTCCGGCCTCTTCTCCCGCTCTCTGGGGCATGATGGACAGGGACGTCATAATGGGTCAGAGTCACCGGATGACATCACCCGGTGACCACGCCCCATACCTATACAAGTCGTTGCACACCTCGCACACGGCATTACAGCGGGAGAGAGCGTCATGTCAACATCGGAAAAAGACCAGAGGCATTTTTAAAGTCAGACCAACTTGTGTCGGAGGAGTTAAGACGGCTCCCATAGCAAAACACTGATTTTCACACATCATGCGACATGAGCTCCCAATGTCGGAGCGTTTGTCGCAATAGTGTGAACCCGACCTCAAGCCCAGGTTTACACTGAGCTGTGAAAATGAAGCCGTGCGAGTTCAGCTGAACTCGCAAGACTTCACTCCCGCATGTCAGTCCCGATTTCAGAGGCATCTGTGCAGCCCGAAATCGGTGCAGCGCCACAAAGGCGGCGTCGCACCGATTAGAAGGGTGCCATTGACTGCAATTGCATGTCAAATCACATGTCAAAGCGTTCCAGGGCTAAAGGCTCGTTTTTAACCTCATCATGACAGGTGATACAAAAAGCATGCTGCCGCTATGAAATGTCTTTCATTTCATTCAGTGACAGCAGGCGCAGGTAGCTTGCATCAAACTATATATAACAAGGGAGCCTGTCATGCATAATATTATATTACAGTCCTGCCAGAAAATCTATAAAACCATGTTCTAGGTCTTGGGCCCCCCCCCACCTCTTTAAAGAACAATTTTGATCTCTGAGAATAAGTACCAGATTTAAACACACATATTATATATATATATCTGTTATTCTCAGAGTGGATTAGATACCTTGTTCCCCAACTATATAGCTGGTTCTGCTTTTAAAAATGTGTGCAGTTGTGCAATATGAACCCAGTCTATAGCAGATTGACGGCTGGACGGGCCTTTTGTCTTTCGGAATGGAATGGACGTCATAGGATGTTCCCCCAGAAGGGGCCACTCAGTGGCACCCTTGAACACAGCCAATGACTGATCAGTGTACCAGCGTGCTGCCGGTACCATGTGACCAACTGCAGCAGGTAAACAATGGATGGCTTCCTTTCATGTCATCCACTGTGTACAATTGTGTTGCTAGCTGTGATTTGTCAATGTGATCACATGGTACAGACAGGGCCAATCACAGCCCATCTGTGCCATGTGATTAGCTCTTGCAATCACAACAAAACAAACTAAATGAATCAATTTTATTCAGTAAAATTCTTGCTTAGAGCAATGAAATTCACTGCTATAAGCAAACCTGTATAAGAAAAAATCCCTGATCACTTCCCCAGAGTGGTACAATGTTACTATGGTAACATATTGCTTGGGTCACAGAGTGTAAAAAAAAACAAAATGGATTTTTTTTTTTTGTGTACTGTCACTTGTCAGTGTCCCTGATCACCACCATACCCGTTATATGATGATGCTGTACTGCACTGGTGACAGTATGCAAAAAAAAATGTATTACTTTTTTTTCTACATTTTTTACATTTTCTAAAAATTGTGACAATTAGTTACATTTTGGCCTAAACTTATGAAGAACTATTTATTTGCAAAATGTCATAACAAACGAAGAAAAACATTTTTTTTTTCAAAATTTTTAGTCTTTGTTCATTTATTTAGCAAAAAATAAAAAACCCAGTGGTGAATAAATACCACCAAAAGAAAGCTCTAGTTGTGTTAACAATAAAAATGTTGTTTGGGTACGTTGCTGCATGACCACGCAATTGTCATTCCAAGTGCAACAGCGCTGAAAGCTGAAAATAGGCCAGGGCAGGATGGGAGTAAAATTGCCTAGTACTGAAGAGGTTAAAGCCTTTGTTAAAGTGGAGTTCCACCCACTTTTACAACTCTTCAGCATCCCTCACTAAAGTGTGCACTGTAAACGAATTTGTCTAAAGCTTGAATTGTTTTGTTCCAAGTAGACAGGATACTGTTTTGCAACAGTCTTGAATGGAACTGGGCATAGGGAACCGCTTCGAATGAAGCCACCATGGTTCCTAGCAATCTCATGCAAAGACGAATGGAGGGATCGCCTTGATCTGACCATCCACACCAGCTTTCTTAGGCCCGGTTCACACTGATGCGCTGTGATTTTGTTCCGTTTTTTTGTCCTTTGTGAGGTGCGAATTTACTGTGATTTTACCGAGAATTTACCGCGATTTTACTGCGAATTTCAGGAGTTAGACATAGCTGCGATTGATATTCCAGCCAATGGAATCATAATGTGAAAAAAAAAAAGCGTTAACTTCCCGTGTACTTCCTGGTTTTTGTGGAGAGTAGTGTGGTGAAATTCGCACATATGTGAACCATCAATGCGATTTAAGAACGATTTACATTGACGTCTATGGAGATTAAATTTGCAACACAACGCAGTAAACTCGCACAAGACCCTTTTTTTTAAATCGCATCGCATTTGTAGAGGAATCGCAACGCATGTATGTGAACGACCATCATTGAAAACAATGACTTTAGGGATGACATGCGAATTTTAAGTGTTTTTGACGCATCACATCCGTCATGAACCTGATCAGTGTGAACCGGGCCTTATGGAGTTGATTTTTGCCTGAGGCAAGAACACCTTTTTCTGGGCTGTGTCTATGATCAGACCCAAGTACTCCAGCCTTTTTATCGGTTTTGAGGAAGATTTCTCTAGGTTGAGAATCCAACCCAAACTTTCTAGGTAACTGGTTGTAATGCGCACGCTTTGCTCTAAACGAGCCACCGACTGGTCTATTAGCAATAGATCATCTAAGTACACCACGACTGTTAGAGGTGGGGCCAGGACTTTTGTAAACACCCAGGGTGCTGTAGCTAGCCCGAAGGGCAAGGCTACAAACTGGAAATGCAGAAACCTTTGGTGAGCGGGAAATATAGGAACATGCAGATATGCATCCCTGATGTTGATAGATGCCAGAAGTTCTCCTCCTAGTAGGATAGAAACTACTGACCTGATCGACTCTATGCGAAAGGAGAGGATCTTTAGAAACTGATTTACAGTCTTCAGATCTAGAATGGGTCGGACATCTCAATTCGGTTTTGGTACTGTGAAAAGGTATGAATAAAACCCCGCTCTTCTGTGGGGATTTGTATGATCACCCCGAGTCATTAATCGGTCTAATGCCCGAAACAGAGATTGCCTTTTCGCTGGATCTTTCGGAACGTTTGACCTCAGGAAACGAGACAGTGGAAAGTCCCGAAATTCCAGCTTGTACCCCAGAGTTACTATGGAGATGACCCATCTGTCCTGAATTTCCTCGTGATAGACTCCAGAAAACTGCAGAAGTCGTGACAGAATGATGCCGCTATTAAGTTCAGCCTAGTGCTGGGAAAAATGTCCTTCCCCTATTAGAAAAGCCACTTGCAGCCCTTACGTGCCCCTCCGCTCCTGTGTCCCGAGTGTAGCCTGCTTGCTTGCTTCCTCCTCGCTATCAGCCAAGGAGAGACTGCTCCAGCTGATCCTTAAGCCTGCTTGTGCCGTGCATCCTCGTGGACGTTACACAGCACCGTGCCTAGGCCCCGCCCCCTTCATAAACCCGCCCCCTCCTTTTCTGTTTGAAAATTATTCCCGCGCTCCTGTGCAGGCAGCTTTCGGGTCTGCAGACCCAACACGAGGGGAGGGGGGGGAGGCAGAGCCCATGACACAGCGGGCAGAGGAAAACATCTATTGAAGCACAAAAAACGGGACCTCCGCACCCCCGCGGGGGGATGGGGTATTACAAGGGGGGTACAACCACCGCTGTTTTCCTAACCCTTCTGGTCCCCCAGGGGGGGAGAAAAGCATTTTGGCAGATCTCTTACCTTAAGAGGAATCTCACTGCGCAAGCTGCTGCGGCCGCACACAGACTGACACTGAGCTAAGTGAAGACAACAGATTAAGGTATGTGCATGTACTCCCTCTAGTGGAGATTTAAGGCATGACATTTTTTTCCCTTAAAGAAAAAAATCATAGGTGGACTTTTTAGTTCCTACGTTTCTTCCCTTACCTTATCCCAGCCGCAGGATTTGCTGATTTGACAGTCAATCCAGCCTTCACCCATCACGGCGGACTGCGTTTAGCAAACCTTCAAGGAACGGGTCCCTTTTTATCAGGGTTCCACTCCCTTGGACCTGTAAAAGCACCCTGCCAGGAAAAGCCTTTAGGTAATGTAGCATGACCAAAGCCCTGGGTCCCGGGGTCCAGCCCTGCAAAGAGGGGCGTTACAGGCAAAACCTTGTGCTTCGATATGAGGCCCAGGTACCATCCACTTTGGCCTCAATGGCACTTTGGATGGATCCGGTCTATGGAGGCTATTTAAATCCAGCATGGATCCCTCCTGGAGCTCCTCAGAGCACATCTTCACTCATGACCAACACCTTAGACACTGGTGAAAAAACTGAGGTACTACTGGTACAAGGAGGGGGTTATATAGGGAGTGAACTTCGTGTATTGGGTATACCAGTGTCCATCACCTAAAAGTGCTTATATACCCATTAAGTTATTACTTAGGCTGTGTCCCATGATGTACAATAAAGAAATTCATTTTACCTACAGGTAAGCCTAATTATAGGCTTACCTGTAGGTAAAAATGTGCTAAAGGGGTATACAACCACTTTTAGAGCTGACTTGACACTGGTTGGATTTAGGAAGGGGGTACGACTTCCAAAACGCATTAGGTTTTTCCATCTGATGTTATCATGGTAGGACTTACTGCCCAAGGCTGAAGCATATAAGTTACAAGCCTGTTGTGACCCTTTACATTTGTGGGTATCCATGTATTTTTTGGAATTTAATAAATTGTATGGTGGTAATGCACAAGGAGTTGTGCCTTCTTGAGTGTTTTTGCAAGTGGTTTTAAAGCACCTACCGGGTCCTTGGAGGTCGAACACAGATGAGTTTGTTTACTTTCTCCACCACACCAGCCACTGACGCCAACAGCTTGTCCTCTTCCATGTAGGTTCCATGACCCCTGAAAAAAATAAAGACTTCAATTAACAAACAAAAAAAAAAACTTAATTCTGCTATAAAAGAAGTTATGTGCTAGAAAAAAATTTTAAAAAAAAAAGTGTGTGTGAGAGGGGTGCAACGGATCAAAAAACTCACGGTTCGGATCGTTCCTCGGATGAACAAAAGAAAATCTCCCCCACTGTAATATGCACAATCTCCCCCACTGTAATAATATATTAGCAGGGTATGGCAGAGTATTGACAGGGTATGGCAGAGTATTGACAGGGTATGGCAGAGTATTGACAGGGTATGGCAGGGTATTGGCACTGCTGCCATTCGATCTCTCCCCTCCACTGTACAGATCAGTACACAGAGGGGAGAGAGGAACCGGCGTCATGACATGACGCCGGCCGGTTTACAAGTGATCATTTGACGGAGCGATCAAGTGGTAAACGGCCGCCGGGTGTACCAAGATGGGCACCACTCCGGAGCTAGGCCGAAGCCGCGACGTTTCCTAAGGCCGAGGCAGCGGCTCGCTCCGCGGAGCGCACGTGCGCCGATCCGAACAGGTTGAACCGCTCGGATCACGGATCGGTGATGATCCGTTGCACCCCTAATAAATATATTATATATGTATATATTTTGTGGGTGTGTCCACACACACACAGTATCTCACAAAAAGTGAGTATTCAGCCATTAATGTCTAAACCGCTGGCAACAAAAATGAGTACACCCCTAAGTGAAAATGTCCAAATTGGGCCCAAAGTGTCAATATTTTGTGTGGCCACCATTATTTTCCAGCACTGCCTTAACCCTCTTGGGCATGGAGTTCACCAGAGCTTCACAGGTTGCCACTGGAGTCCTCTTCCACTCCTCCATGATGACATCACGGAGCTAGTGAATGTTAGAGACCTTGCGCTCCTCCACCTTCCGTTTGAGGATGCCCCACAGGTGCTCAATAGGGTTTAGGTCTGGAGACATGCTTGGCCAGTCCATCACCTTTTCCCGTCAGCTTCTATAGCAAGGCAGTGGTCATCTTGGAGGTGTGTTTGGGGTCGTTATGTTGGAATACTGCCCTGCGGCCCAGTCTCCGAAGGGAGGGGATCATGCTCTGCTTCAGTATGTCACAGTACATGTTGGCATTCATGGTTCCCTCAATGAACTGTAGCTCCCCAGTGCCGGCAGCACTCAGGCAACCCCAGACCATGACACTCCCACCACCATGCTTGACTGTAGGCAAAACACGCTTGTCTTTGTACTTCTCACCTGGTTGTCACCACACACGCTTCACACCGTCTGAACAAAATAAGTTTATCTTGGTCTCATCAGACCACAAGACATGGTTCCAGTAATCCATGTCCTTAGTCTGCTTGTCTTCAGCAAACTGTTTGAAGGCTTTCTTGTGCATCATCTTTAGAAGAGGCTTCCTTCTGGCACTCATAAGTCTATTTCCCAAAGACAACCTCTGGATATGAGGCTGAGCACGTGCACTCGACTTCTTTGGTCGACCATGGCGAGGCCTGTTCCGAGTAGAACCTGTCCGGTTAAACCGCTGTATGGCCACCGTGCTGCAGCTCAGTTTCAGGGTCTTGGCAATCTTCTTATAGCCTAGGCCATCTTTATGTAGAGCAACCATTTCCTTTTTTCAGATCCTCAGAGAGTTCTTTGCCATGAGGTTCCATGTTGAACTTCCAGTGACCAGTATTAAGGAGTGAGAGTGATAACACCAAATTTAACACACCAGTTCCCTATTCACACCTAAGACCTTGTAACACTAACGAGTCATATGACACGGGGGGAGGGAAAATGGTTAATTGGGCACAATTTGGACATTTTCACTTAGGGGTGTACTCACTTTTGTTGCCAGCGGTTTAGACATTAATGGCTGTGTGTTGAGATATTTTGAGCGGACAGCAAATATACACTGTTATACAAGCTGTACACTCACTACTTTACATTGTAGCAAAGTGTCATTTCTTCAGCGTCATCACAAGAAAAGATATAATAAAATACCATATTTATTGGCGTATAACACGCACCTTCAATTTAAGAGGGAAGTTTCTTTTTTTTTTAAATAAACCACTTTGAAGCAAAATAATGGTCAGTACCCATCTGCTACCTCAATGCAGCCTGATCTGTGCCCATCTGCAGCCTCACCATCACCCATCAATGCAGTGCAGGAATTCACAGAGCCGTCATCTCCTGTTTACTCTGCTCTCAGCTGGCAGTCACATACACAGTCCCGCCTCCGGCATCGGCATTGGACCAGCTCCTGTGATAAACAGAACACTGGACCAATGCCGGTGGGGGGGGGGGGGGGACTGTGTGTGCGAATTGAGAGCCGAGTAAACGGGAGATGATGGCTCGGTGAATTCAGGTGGGCGCTCGTTGTCCTCCAAGGTACACTATCGGCGTATAACACACACCCGTGATTTGCCCCCTATTTTCAGGGGGGAAAAGTGCGTGTTATATGCCGATATATACGGCATTTACCAAAATGTGAGGGGTTTACTCACTTTTGTGAGAGATAGATATTATAATATATATATATATATATATATATATATATATATATATATATATATATATATATATATATATATATATTATATATTCTAAATCTATCCATTATAAAAAAAAAAAAAAAATTATCAGTGTATCATATTGCCCCTCAACTGAACAGTAGCCAAAACACTAAAAGTCAGCTAAATTAAATTTTACTTATTTTTCTTGTTTGACTTGTAAACACTGCTTGACAAAAAAAGTTACATTTTCAAATGCAGAACATGTAAAAGTGGCAAAACAATGCAAACACAGGCTGGGGTCACATCGCATGTGATTAGCACAGGAATCGCACCACATTCCTATGCAAATCACATGCGATTCTGTAAGATGCGATTTGAGCCCGTCATTTTGTATTGCTCAAATTGCACCACATCCACACTAAAAAGGTTCAGGCACTTTTTTTTTTTTTTTGTTGCGCTGGAATCAGATTGCATTGGTGTTCATACCCATGCAATCCCATTCTAGCAAATGCACTGTGTTTTTTTTTTCTAAATTCCAGATTGCCCATGTACCTTTATAGTATTCATGTACTTCTTTCGCAATTTTTTTTTTTTTTTTTTTGCGCTACTATCAAAAAGAGCGACAAGTTTGGAAAAAAAAAATAAAAAATTTTACTTTCTGCTATGAAACATATCCAATGATTAAAAAAAAAATTCTAATTTCTTAATCAATTTAGGCCAATATGTATTCTGCTAGATATCTTTGGTAAAAAAATAAAAATCCAACAAGCGCATATTGATTTGCACAAAAGTTATAGCGTCTACAAACGCTGAGATATATTTATGGAATTTTTTTTTTTACTAGTACAGGCGGTGCCCGGATTACAAACATCTGACTTACGAATGACTCCTACTTACAAAATGGAGGGAGACAACAGGAAGTGATAGGAAAACTACCCCTAGGAAGGGAAATTCACTCCTGTAAGACTTATTATGGGAAAAAGATGTGTCCACTGAAGCTTCATCACCAATCCTTGTTTCAAGAAGCCCAAATTTTCTAAATTCAATTGTCACAGGGACAGAAAGTGAGGTGAAATCTTCTGAACAGGGGCACAGACAGCAAAACAAATGATACAGGTGTGTTAACCCTTCCCTATGCTGTCCAAAAAACGTAAAAAATCTGTGTTCTGACTTACAAACAAATTCAACTTAAAAGCGATTGTAAAGCTTTGTTATTTTTTTTTTTAAATAACAAACATGTCATACTTACCTCAACTGTGCAGCTCGTTTTTGCACAGTGTGGCCCCGACCCTCGATTTCTGGGGTCCCCCGGCAGCTCTCACGGCTCCTCCCCACATCAGATAACCCCCCAGGAGAAGCGCTCTCTCCCGGGGGGGGTTACCTTGCAGGTGCGCTCCCGAGTCCAGCATTTGCATCCATAGACACGAATGTCGGACTCGGCTCCGCCCCATCGGATTTGATTGACGGCAGTGGGAGCCAATGGCTGCACTGCTATCAATCTATCCAATCAAGTGCCCAGAACCCCGGGCAGAGGGACAGTGCGTCCTTGCCGATGGAAATTCCAGGACTCAGGCAAGTAAAATGGGGGGCTGGGGGGGGGGGGGCGCTGACTGACAGAAGTTTTTTCCCCTTAATGCATAGGATGCATTAAGGTGAAAAAACACAAGGGTTTACAACCCCTTTAAGAACAAACCTACATACCCTATCTCGTTTGTAACCCAGGGACTGCTTGTAATGGTGGTGATCAGTGACTTCTAGCGGGACTGCGACATTGCGGCAAATAAATCTCACACCAAGTGACACTTTTGATACTTTTTTGGGGACCAGTGCTAAAAATATGCACCGTTACTGTACTAATAACTAGGGGTGCAACGGATCTTCAGCGATCCGTGATCCGAACAGTTCACCCTGTTCGGATCGGCACACATGTGTAAGTGGTAAACACCACTAAACACCACTAGTCTAATAGTCTTCCTTCCTAATTCCTACACTATACTGTATATACAGTGGGGGAGATGACGTGGATATTACAGCAGTGGGGGAGATGACGTGGATATTACAGCGGGGAGATTCATTGTGGATATTACAGTGGGGACTATATGGTGGAATTTTCACAGGCTTTTGTAAACTCAATGAATTGCATTTTGCACATTTATCCAAATTGACTTTTAGATTATCCATATATTTTTCTAATTACTTTTAATATTTTTGGTGTTGTCAATTCATGTGTTTACGTCGTTCACTATTGTAATATTACGTTTAGCGCAATCCTATTTTTTCTATATTTTATTCACTGTATTGGGGTTTTGCAGAAGGATTGCTGCTTCCACTGAGTTTTAGGCGATTTTTGTGGTCGGCCGCACAAGATCACTTCTAGGTCTTAGCGCAGTTTCTTTCCTATTTTCCAGGTGAGCTCCCTTGCCTTCCCTGACTGGCGAGTCTGGCGACCAACTGCCCACTGTGCCCAGTGTTCCGTCCTCCCCTGGAACGTCCTCCAGGCTACCAAAGCACCTCCACATCCTGCCTCTACTTTGGGGAATGAATCAGTCCACAGGACTCCACACACACACAGTGTGGTCATGGCGAGCAGAGGAACGGAGGAGCTTGAACGCCCCGTGTCATTTAAATCCCCTGTATGGGAGCATTTTGGCTTCCCTGTCAAATATGATGATGAAGGAGAGAGGTTAGTGGATAAAACCGTGACGGTGTGTAGGCACTGTGGCACAAGAAAGCCATATGACACTGGAAACACATCAAACATGGCCACGCATTTGAAGCGACATCACCCCGGTGTTTCACTGACAGGCATGAAAACGAAAGCTGCTCAACAACCGCTTATCACCGCGGCATTTAAGCAGCCCCTTGTTGCACAATCAGACCGGGATAAAGCCATCACAAAAGCTATCGGTGTGTTTATAGGTGCAGACATGAGGCCATATTCGGTTGTGCAAAACGAGGGCTTTAAAAACACATGCTGAAAGTGCTTGAGCCACATTACAACATCCCGCCGCGCACCCACTTCAGCGAAAAGATTGTGCCAGATCTTTATGAGCAGGAGAAGAAAAAGGTTGTGGATGAACTATCCCGAGCATCCTCTGTTGCGCTCACAACAAACGGGTGGACGTCCAGGGGAACGGAGAGCTATGTGACGATAACCGCTCACTTCATCACAGCAGACTGGGAGATGAGAAGTCCGGTGCTGCAGACACGCCCCCTCTACAAGAGTCACACAAGCACTCATCTTGCGCAGGTACTGACACAAGCAGTAGAGGAATGGAAGATGAAGAGGCCCAGTACTAATATCCCAGTCACAACTGATAATGCCAAAAATCAAATAAATGCAGTGAATGAGGCAGGACTGGGCCCACATATAGGGTGCTTTGCACATGTAGTGAATTTGGCATCACAGAAGGAAATCTCAGTCAATAGGATGGACCGCCTCCTTGGGAGGATCAGGGAGGTGGCTTCCTACTTCCACCGAAGCACAACAGCTGCTCATGTGCTTAAGACAAAGCAAAAAATGCTAAAGCTGCCTACTCATAAGCTCATACATGATGTCCCAACAAGGTGGAACTCCACTTATGATATGCTGGAGCATTATCTGGAGCAGCTATATACTATGCATTGACCGACAAGACCCTGAAGAAAATTGTCAAAGACATCATTACCCTGTCTGATGAAGATGTGAGAGTGGCAGAGGAGGTCCTCCAGGTGCTTATCCCCCTCAAAACTGTTACATCTCTGCTGAGCACTGAAAGTTCACCATCTGTGTCAACGATCCTGCCGCTGAAAACAAGGATTCTACAATCCATGGCTCCAAGTGTGGAAGACAGCATCATCACTCGAGATGTCAAGACTGCCATTAGAGAGGACCTGCAGCACAGATACACTTCACCCCCTACTCTACAGGACTACCCTGTTTCCCCGAAAATAAGACCTAGCGTGATTGTTGGTGATGGCTGCAATATAAGCCCTACCCCCCAAATAAGCCCTACCCTGTTTCCCCGAAAATAAGCCCTACCCTGAAAAGAAGACCTACAAGGACTTTAACTAGGGCTTATTAGAGGGTTAGGGCTTATATTGCAGCCATCACCGACAATCCCGCTAGGTCTTATTTTCGGGGAAACAGGACTACCTTCACAGATCTACTGCCCTGGATCCGAGGTTCAAGTCCCTGTCTCACATGGACCCTGCCCTACGCCAGAGGACATACAGTGACCTCACCACTGAGATTGTGAGCAGTCTGGGCACTGAAGACTGTGATGAGGTAAACAAAAAGATTATTTAAAAATGATACATTTAAATCAAAATACATTTTTTATTTTCGTAATGTTTTTTTTTTAAATGTTATTTTCATGTTTCATA
Organism: Lithobates septentrionalis; assembly: GCA_037952835.1. Lineage (NCBI taxonomy): Eukaryota > Metazoa > Chordata > Amphibia > Anura > Ranidae > Lithobates > Lithobates septentrionalis. The sequence goes on along the minus strand of JBBDGP010000161.1, from coordinate 7,708 downwards.
GACAAGAAAAATGTGGCAATAATATTGCCACATTTTTCATGTCTATGAAACATGAAAATAAATAATAGGTTTAATTAATCAACAATTTTTTTTTCTGCAGGGTCAAGCTGCAGAGCCAACAGGAGCATACTTGGACTCCTCTTCTCCTCCACAAAAGAAGTCGGCGATGGCAGAGCTTTTTGGAGAAACCTTTGCCAGCAAAGACAACACGACTCCTGCTGACATCATCAAAGAGGAGGTGGCATCCTACCTGGCAGCAAGCGGCATTACAGTGGATGGTGGAGTGGATAAAGCAATGAATGTAAATACCCTCCATATTGCCACGATGGCAAGATGCTATCTCGCTGTGCCAGGCTCCTCAGTTCCTTCCGAGAGAGTGTTCAACAGCAGGGGACATAGAGACTGCAACGAGGTCCACCCTCCCCCCAGACAATGTAGACATCCTTGTCTTTTTGAAAAAGAATTTGAAATGATAAGCTCAGGAACGCTTTGCTTTCTTTCTTTTATTCTTCTTTGATGATGTGGACATACTAGGCTTTCACTACCATGTTTCAAGGAAGATGATTTGCCTTCTTTTGTTGCACTTTAAGAGGAATTCCACCCAGGGGGTCCATTAAAAAAAAAAAAAATAAAAGTCAGCAGCTACAAATACTGCAGCTGCTGACTTTTAATTGGACATTTATCTGTCCCTGGGTCCAGCGATGCGGGGGATCGAAGCCCCGCTTGTCCCCCCCTCCGCTCATCGGCGCCGGCATTTCAACTGTGGGCGCCGGGCTGTGGCTTCATAGCCTTGCACCCACTGCGCATGTGCGCCATGATTGGCCGCTCAATCACCTGGGACCTGTAATGGGTCCCAGATGATTGACAGGAGGGAGGGAGCAGAGCTGAGCCCTTCCTGTGCCGAGGGGGAAGTGATGTCACCAGCCCAGGCTAAGGAAGAGGCAGACTACGAGGGACCACCTAGCAACAGCCATTTAGAGGTAAGTAAAAAAAAAAAATATCCAAATGTTTTTTTGGGGTTTTTTTTAGAATTTTTCAGGTATTTGTTTTTTTGGGTGGAACCCCACTTTAAGTTGTTTTTGGCTCATTGCCCATCAGTCCATGTATAAAGGAAGGAGATATGCCTTTTTATGTTGCACTTTAAGTTGTTTTTCATTATGTTAAAAAGAAGATATTATGCCTTGTGCACTTTAACTTGATTTTATATATTTTTAAGTAATTTAAAAGTGTTAATAAACAAAAAACACAACGTTTATGTTTGTCTTGTCTTTTTTTTTGATCCGAGAATGATCCGAACCGTGACTCCTGATCCAAGGAACGATCTGAACCGTAAGTTTTTTGATCCGTTGCACCCCTACCAATAACACTGGCTGGGAAGGGATTTAACATCAGGCGCGTTTCATGGGGTTAACTGTGTCCCTAGGGAGTGCTTTCTAATTGTGTGTGTGTGTGGGGGGGGGGGGGGGTGCTTTAACTGTGGGAAGGCAGAGATCTGTGTTCCTGCTTAGCAGAAACACAGGATCTCTTTCTTCCCTAGTAAAAGAAGGGTGATCTGCCTCATTTACATAGGCAGACCGCCGTTCTGCCTTTCTTGGGAACGATCGGCGGGTCCCGGCGGGCATCGGGTCAGACCCACTGATTGGCTTCCGCTGTGTCCAATAACAGCGGGAGCTGGTCGCCAGCAGCGCACGCCCCGTAAAACCCGGAAGAGCAAAATCAAGTACAGGTACGTGATTTTTGCACAGTACATATACGTGGGGCGGTCGGCAAGTGGTTAATATCTTGCATAGATCGTTGATTTGGCATTTTGAAGTGTGCAGGAGATGAGATAACAGCCTATGTGGAGCAGAGCTGTAGTACTGAAAACAAGAGAACTATGTCCTGGGTTCTGTAAATCTCAACATACACCAAGCAATCTGATTGTACAATCTCCATCTACCATTAACTCTGTAGTGCAAGGGCCTGTCTGATTGGATACAGAGTGAATAAATAGGTGGGTACTCCTAGGGCTGGGAAAAAAATTGATTTAAATCTTGAATCGAGTTGAGAGGTCAAATCAATTCAAAATTTAAGCAAATAGATTTTTTTTAGATTTTTTTTTTTTTTCACCGCGCCGGTCCCGAGGCGCTGCGTGCATGAGTTGTTAGGCGAGGCCGCGGCTTCAGCCTAGTCCGCGGCTACGGCCGGACGCCGCGGACTAGGCCGAAGCCGCGGCCTCGCCTAAAAACTCACGCCCGCAGCGCCTCCGGACCGGCGCGAACACCGCGCCGGGCCTGAAGAGCTGCGGGCAAGGAGTTTTTAGGTGAGGCCGCGGCTTCGGCCTAGTCCGCGAGGCCGGACGCCGTGGACTAAGCCGTGGCCTCGCCTAAAAGCTCATGCCCGCAGCGCCTCGGGACTTGCGCAGTTTCCAAAAAAAAAAAAGATAAAAAAAAAAACTTGATTCGAAGAGAATCGAAGATTTTTTTTTTAAAGAAAAACTCCCAGCCCTAGGTACTCCTAATCCATAGTTCTGGTAAATCTAAACGAAATTGGACAGAGATTGTACAATCAGATTGCATAGTGCATGGCCATCTTTATACAAGTACATAGACTGGAGTAAAAAAAAGCCGACTTTCTACTGCAATTGCAGAAATCTTTGATGAGCCTGGGGAAAAAATGTCACATGAAGATATGCGTTATTGATGACTATGGACCCCGAAAACTACCTC